>VDFB02058242.1:562754636-562899600 GCA_007258455.2 Sequoia sempervirens
TCCTCCAAGGTGAATTCAGCCATTAGCAATTTATTATGTTCCTTCTCAACTAGAGTGGGGATGTTATTTGGAATAACATTATTTTCTGAAGATCTATTAGTTTTTCTAGGAGCTAATAGGTCCTTAAAAAATGATATTGCCTCAGCTTCAATATCGTCTACTAAATTTAAAGTAATTCTAGAAGAGGAGAGAATTGATTCAATCCTTTTTACTTGTCTTCTCATTTTCATGGAAGCATGGAAAAATTTGACCATGTTTTTATCACCTTCTTTTAACCAAATGTCCCTAGATTTCAGTCTCCAATAACATTCTTCCCTTGCCAATAGTTCATCTAACTCTGCCTTAAAGGATTTTTTCATATCATAAAGAGTTGAATCTAGTCCATTTTTTATCACCAAATCATACAGATTAGAAAATTCCAACTCCACTTTGGCTTTTTCTTTAAAAATATTCTTAAAACCTGTTGCATTCCAATCCTTTATTTTAACTTTGATAAAATTCAGCTTTTTATAGAGTTGGAACATACAGGTACCAACAACATAAGGACATTCATACCACCATTTTTTAAGGAGAGGGACAAAATCCAAATCTCTGAACCACATAGATTCAAATTTGAAGTACCCTTCTTAACCAGATTATCATCAAAAATTGAATAGGATATTGGGAAGTGATTAGAACTAGAAAGTGTCAAAATTGAGGAAGAAAAATCCCAAGGGGAATTAAACCAATTTTTTGAAAAGAGAAATTGATCCAACCTCTCAACAATTTGAGAGAAGACTCTACACTTATTAGTCCAAATGAAATTTCCATTCTTTGGTGTACAGTGATAGAGGCTATTGTTAATAATAAATTGATTAAAGTCCTCCATGATCTTAGTTGGGGGGATGATACCTCTCATTTTCTTAGAGGGGCATATAATTGCATTAAAATCCCCAAACAATATCTTCATGTCATTTTTTAGAGAAGTTGATGCTGAAGAGAGTTGAGCCTATAATTGTTTTTTAGCAAAGGTTGCACAAGGACTATAAATGTTAAAGATGAAAAATACATTATTTGTTTTCAAACAATTTACAGAAGCTTGAATCTAATTGTTTGAGATAGATAAAGCTTTTAATTTTACAAAGAATTTGTTTCAAAGAATTGCAAGGCCTCGCAAAGCACCTTGGGTAGGCAAGGAAATGAAATCCTAATTATACCAAGAAATAAAGAAATCAGAGGCTGACTAGACCTAAAGTTTCATTTCTTGAAAAAGAACAATATCTGAGTTTGTGCTCAAAATTTGACCCTTTATAAGGTGTTGTTTATTAGGAGCATTTAAGCCCCTAACATTTCAAGATAAGATCCTCATTCTTCTTGAGGAGAGATACCCTCTCCCCTCATTTTAGTATTCAATTCAAAGATCTTATTCTCCATAGTGGATTAGGGTTGTCTCGATTGGGGAATATTACAAGAATTTTCAAAGCCTTTAAGTTTTTTTGCAGCCAATCTTAAGTTCTTTTCTAGGGTGGTTTGTAAACCCGCAACAACCTAAATTTTTTTTTTCACTATTAGGCATTCTACCCCTTTTGTTTTCGGGCAGGATCAAAATTTTAGCATCTGTTCGAGATAATGGAGTGGGAGAAATGGAGGTTTGGTCATTGGGGGAAAACTCATTGACATCTATAGCCTAAGAAGTTAGGTTAACAGTATAACCAAACTCCCTTGCATCAGATTGTGAAATTGGGAAAGAGGGGATTTCCCTCTCTGATTCAAGTTCTATAAGAAATTCATTAGATGTCTCTTCAATAAAATCTTCACCCACCTTAGTGTAAACCTCGTTTGCAATATCCATGATTTTTTCCTTAATTAATGACACCTTTAATAAATATTCAAAATAAGAAACACCCTTCATAACATCCACTTTAGTCATTAATGGATTTAAAACAAATGAGATGCTAAACTAAGGTTCTTGAGGGGTTGGGGTGAACTGAGGGGTAGATGAGGAGCTAGGTTTTCAAGGAGGGAAAATGACACAAACACAATTTGAGAAAGAGAAATCAAGAGGCTCTGCCCAAGAAAATAACTCAAAATCAATCTAAATCATAGCCTTTTTCTAGGAAGTGGTATCCAAAACTAGGTTTTGATGCCATTCACCCTTACTAGTGAGGGTCTTCAAAGAGTGGGGGACCTTGTTCATGTTGTAAATTAGGGCCCATATGCTAAGAGTGGGTGACCCATTAACCAACTCAAATTCATTTTTGAAGAAGTCTCTAAAATTTGAAACTATTTTCCTAATTGAATAAGATTCCATATATTCCACCGGAAGGTGAACGACTGTAAAAAAAATTTGCCTTGGGATAGAGAAATGGAATCCATTGATAAATTAGGTTGCCAGTCACAAGTTCCCAAAAGGGCTTTGCCAAACCAAAAGGGACCTTCCTTAAAAACCCTATTCTTAATAGTAGGATTTCTAAGGAAAATTAAGAAGGAAGAAGCCAAAACAACCATAAGATTAAAGAATTCATACCAGTTTTCTTTTATTGAGGAGTGAATAGCATATAATGGCTTGTCCTATCCCAAAATTTGAATGAACAATCCATTATGCTCAAATTCCAAGATCTGGGTATCCACATTGAGGGGTATTGATGGAATCGGCTTCCAACAAAGGTCATGGCTTGTTGGGGGGTCAGCTATTGGTGCTTTTCCATTCATGCTTGGCTTTTTTACTTCAAAACAAGTTTGAGAGGGAAAAGAATCCTATAAACTCTTATTGGTAGCCAAAATTTCAACATTCGACCGAGAGGAAGGGACCACATCTTGAGGATGTAGAGCCCATCTTGTATTCCTAACTCTTGATGATTCCCCAAATTTTTTGGACCGAGAGCACCAAGCATAAATTTATCTTTCCCTAAACTGCTCTTAATGTATCTAATTGATAGGAGAAAAGTGTTGTGAGGAGTGATTTTTAATCATAGTATGATGGGAAGGACGCCGATAAGCATGAGACTATTTAGGAAGCGTATTAGGGTTACGAGAAGAGTGAGGAGGGGTGTTTTGTGGGTAGTGAGGAGGAGTGCCCAGGGTCTTCAGAATACCATGGCCCTAACACGAGGGTTGGTTAGGGTTGAAAGGTGGCCATTCAGAGTCTGCATCATTAGCCCAGTTTACTTGCTTAGTCAAAGGATAGTGTTGATCACGATGTTAGTCACAACAATAGTGCAAATAAAATCTTCATAGAAAAATCACAAAGAAGCTATCTTTATTTGAAAGACTAAACCAGGACAACATAAAAGGAAAGAGGATTTCTAGGGAAAAGGTTGACTTAGCTTAATCCCAAGGCTCCGGTAGTCAGCTCTTGACCATACTAGGTTCACTTCAGGGTATGATGTGATATTGATGTTAATCTCAAGGGTTATATGGTTATCTTTGATTTTTATAAAAGAATTATAAGTATAGTGATGAGCTCAAAATATGCTCATAATTTGAGTATTATGATGTATTTTTAATACCCTTACTCTTGTTACTATTGGTTGTTTTAACTCTTTGATTAAAGACTTTTTATCTGAAATTGGGTCGTATCTTGTAGCAATACATTCCTATATTGTTGTAGCTTAACATCTCTATGTGTCTATATTAATTACCCTATTTGACCTCCCCAATGACTGATATAATGCATGTGGTTTTTGGATAATGAAATGGATTTAATATGTGATTAATGAATGTGTATCATGTTATTTTCCACGCATGCTTTCTTTCGCTTCTATTGCCATGTGCATCGGAGGTTGTTGAAGGGAGCATGATCAAGTCAAGCGCAGTAGATTTCGGCCTTGCAGTAAAGTCCATTTCCAACACGGTGTTGAGGAAGTTGTTCCAACGAAGACTCTCTGACTAGGTCATTGGGAAGAAATCTAAATGATCATTAATCTAGGAAGAGTGGAATGCTAAATTCTCTCTGAATCATGTTGAACGGATATGCTTTCATTTATGAGAAGTATGTTCCTCAGTTTAAGGATACATTTATGTCCACGTCTTTCTCTATTAGAGTTAGGTAGTTAGCTGCTTTTCTGGTTTAAATAAGTGTTCCTCCTACGCGAGTGAGCAAGCAGAGTATGTAAAAGTTAGTATTATAATAAGAGATAGTATTTTGTGTTAGTTTCCATATAAGCAAAACAATGTATATGGTTCCAAGTTTATGAATAAAAGCTGATGAAGTTTTGAGTTCAATTCTTGCATAACTAGTTGATGCTTGCTAAGGGGGCCCACTTAGTAAGTATCCATAGTTAGTTAGTTAGTTGTTTATTTCCTATTGATTATAAGTTAGACTTCATTCTTGAAAGTTTCAGTGCAAACTCTGTCTTATATTGTTCCTACAACATCGAGAATCCATCCCTGTGTTTGTTCCTATAGCATAAGGCTAGTTCATAGTTTGTTCCTTAGTCATAGTTGTCATGATTTATGCTTTGATTAAGTTTAGAAGGCTTTGCATTATATTCCTGTAGCATAAGTAGAATTCCTTTCATGCATTTATTTCTGGTAAATCATGAATGAAACTAGTTCTTAATGCACATATAGTAGATGAAATCCAAGGGATGAATCAAATCAAGGCACGTGGAATATAACAACTGGAAAGATAATTGTAAACAAAGTCAATGGAGGTCAACTTTCATCTACACGTTGAAATCCTTTGGGTGTTTCATCTTCTTATTATCGCCAGGATAATAACTTAAATTTGGAAGTATGTAGGAACTTTCCCATATATTCAGAATGATTGCTTTATCATCCTATTCCTACATTTTGGTTCTACCTCGGGATTTCTACTCTTAGGAAGAGACATCCCTGGAGGTTGGCACTTTCCTTCACTGTATGTGTAATACCAATATCCCCAGTATTTTGACAACTCAAACTCCTCTGCATAATTTCCTAGAATGTGTAGCAGGATCTGGATATGATTCTATCCATGATCCAAATTTTCCTTACCATCCATACCTGAACTTTGCATCGGAATCTACTTTTCCTGCAATCATCAATTCCAATTACTAAATCCCTTTTAAAATATTTATAAAAATCTCCTGTAGATAAAACCATCATTTGTTAATCATCACTTTGAATCCATTATAAATAAGAAACTTTTAGAAAATATCATATATTCTCACATAATTGTTCCTTTTAGCTAGGTTACTAGACCATCAAGCCTTTTAGATAACAATAAAATTTTGAAACTTCACTTTACATTGCTACCTAGTACCCGGTACCAGGTGTTCAACTTTTACCCATAATTTTCCCAGACCTCAACCTTTACCAGAACTTCCAAACTTACTAGACCTCTACTCCCAAATCGAAACACTTTTCTCAACACCTTGTGTTACCTTTTAAACTTCTGGCTTTTTCAGTTCCCGGTACTCAGTACCCAAAACACTTGATTTACGGAGTACTTTTTTAAAAGATTTATTTTTGCTTTTCACTTCCGGTAATCTTTCCAACTAACTAGCACCTACCATAAGTGTTATTTTTCACTTGGATTCCCCAAGTCTTACATTATTGGGGCATGTTGTGAGACCATACAACAACTTGCAACCAATAAAACCAAATTTGTTGAGAATTTTTGGATGTCAGAAGAGCCAAAACTTCTTTAAGTTTTATTCCTTTTTCTAATTTTCTAAATCATTTTGGATTAAAAACTTGTATGCACATAGAACTTGGTCAATATCAAATCCAATTTGATAGCCACCTATCTCATGAATCTTTTGTAGCTGGTTTGTTTGTTCAGCCGGATAAGACTGTATGATGCATCATTTAAGAGTGCATATAGAACCTACTTGGTGTCCAAACTAAACCCCCTCTCTTTGAAAGCTTTCACCATTCTATGCCTAACTGTGAAGCACTCTAGTGAATTAAAGATCGATTTTCTTTGATTTGATTAAATCTTGGGACATGTGTGGAGAATACCCAGGAGCAATTTTATTTTTCAAGTATTTTGATGCTTTATTTTAGATTAGATGTTAAATTTTAGAAAATGTTCCAAAAAAGGGATAAATGAATGGAAATATTATTGCAAATCTTTCATTTGCATGAAATTTTTGAATTCTTAAAGCTAAATCTACTTAAGTGATAGAAAATTTGTTTGATGTTCATGAAATATTATTGTAAATCTGTTGATTTCATGAAATTGTTTGATGATCAGATAGAAAATCTTTCATTTGATGCATATGATTCCTTTAAGAACTAAATATAACTGTATACCCCTCGAGATTAACAACAATATCACATCATACCCTAAAGCGAAACTAGTATGGTCAAGACCTGACTATCAGAGCCTTGGGATTAAGCTAAGTCAACCTTTTCCCTAGAAATCCCTTTTCCTTTTAGGTTGCCTTGGTTTAGTATTTCAAGTAAAGATAGGTTCTTCACAGTTTGCATGTGATGATTTTATATGCATTGTTGTTGTGACTAACATCATGATGGTCTCACAACAACTTGCAACCAATAAAACCAAGTTTAAACCAAAACTTGGGATTAAATCACCAGTCATAAAATCATAATTTATGCATATTTTAAAACAAAATCTCTTTACCTTTACCTAGACTTTGACATAAAAATAATAAAATTTCTCTAGAAAATGTTTGTTTGTGCTTTGATTAATTCAATTTTCTAAAACTCATTGAAAATATTAGTTCATTGACATTGAACTACATAATTTGGTAATCCTCCAAAGCCAAGCATGGATAGAGCCTTTGTTGCCCCTCAAATTTCCATACCCTCGAAAAGGATATCTCTGTAATTCCCCCAAACATAGCTCTACTACTAGGTAGGTGTCTATAGCCTTGGTAGAGATATTTGGATAGCCTAAAGAGTTGATTTTTCCTTCTTTTTTTGTATATCTCTTTTGATATTTCATTGATAGTTCATTTTTCTTTTGATATTTCATTGATAGCTTATTTCAACATGCCCCAAGACTGTAAGACTTTGGGACCCCAAGTGAAAAATAACACTTATGGCAGGTGTTGGTTAGTTGGAAAGATCACCAAAAGTGGAAAGCAAAAATAAATCTTTAAAAAAAAGTACTTCGTAATTCAAGTGTTCTAGGTACCGAGTATCGGGAACTGGGAAAGCTAGAAGTGTAAAAGGTAACAAAAGGTGTTGAGAAAAGTGTTTTGGTCTGAGAGTAGAGGTCTGATAAGTTTGGAAGTTCTGGTAAAGGCCGAGGTCTAGGAAAATTATGGGTAAAATCTGAACATTGGGTACAGAGTAGCAATGCAAAGTGAAGTTTCAAAATTTTAATGTTATCCAAAAGGTCTAATGGTCTAGTAACCCAGTTAAAAGGAATAATTACACGAGAATATATGATATTTTATGAAAGCATGTTATTTATAATGGATTAAAAATGATGATTAATAGATGGTGGTTTTATTTACATGAGATTTTTATAAATGTTTTAAAAGGGATTTAATAGTTGGAATTGATGATTGTGGGAGAAGCAGATAGCGATGCAAAGTTTGGCTATGGAAAATTAGGTAAATTTGAATCACAAATAGAATCATATCTAGATCGAGCTACACATTCTAGGAAATTATGAAAAGGAGGAGGTCGAGTCATCAAAATACCTGGGATCCTGGTATTAAACATATAGCGAAGGAAAGTGCCAACCTCTGGGGAATCCCATTCCTAAGAGTAGAAAGCCTGAGGCAGAACTAGAATGTCAGAATAGGATGATTTAGAAATCATTCTAAATATATGGGAAATTTCCTATATATTATCTGGATTCAATTATTATCCTAGCGCTAATAAGAAGATGAAACACCTAGAGGATTTCAACGTGTAGACAAAGGTTGACCTTTGTTGACTTTGTTTGCAATTCTCTTGCCAGTTGTCATATTCCACACACCTAGCTGTGATTCATCCCTTGGATTTCCTCTCATGCATTTGTCTTATCCTACCTACATCTTGTTTCTATAAAAGGCTAGGGGATACTTCTTTTTAAGTTAAGTTCAAAATTTGTGGATTTCGGAAGAGGAAAAACTTCTTTAAGTTTTATTATTTTTTCCTCTATTTTGAATCATTCTGGATTAAAAACTTGTATGCATTTAGAACTTGATCAATATCAAAGCCAATTTGATAGCTACCCATCTCATGAATCTTTTGTAGCTAGTTTGTTTGTTCAACAGAGCAAGACTGTATGTTGCGTCATTCAAGGGTGCATACATAACCTACTCAGTGTCCAAACTAAACCCCCTCTCTTTAAAAACTTGCACCATTCTATTCTTAGATGTGAAGCAATTTGGTGAAGTATAGAGTGGTTTTCTTTGATTTGATTAAATCTTGGGGCATGCGTGGAGAATACCCGAGAGCAATTTTAATTTTCAAGTATTTTGATGCTTTATTTTAGATTAGATGTTAAATTTCAGAAAATGTTCCAAAAAAGAGATGAGTGAATGAAAATATTATTGCCAATCTTTCATTTCCATTAAACTGCTAAATCTACTTAAGTAATAGCAAATTTTTTTGATATTCATGAAATATTATTACAAATCTATCGATTTGATGAAATTGTTTAATGATCGGATTGAAAATCTTTCATTTGATACTTATAATTATTTTATAAAAATCAGAGATAACCATAGAGCCCTTGAGATTAGTAGCAATATCACATCATACCCTAAAGCAAACCTAGTTTGGTCGAGACCTGATTACTCAAGCCTTGGGAAATTAAGCTAAGTCAAACTTTTCCCCAGAAATCCCCTTTCCTTTTAGGTTGCCTTGGTTCAATCTTTCAAGTAAAGATAGGTTCTTTGCGGTTTACCTATGGGAATTTTATCTCCAATATTGTTGTGACTAACATCGTGATCAATAGGATTAAGATTAAATCACCAGTCGTAAATCATAATTTATGCATATTTTAAAATAATAGCTCTTTACCTTTACCTAGATTCTGACATAAAAAACAGTAAAATTTCTCCATAAAATATTTGTGTGTGCTTTGATTAGATCCAATTTTTGAAACTCAGTGAAAAAATTAGTTCATTGACATTGAACTACATAATTTGGTAGTCCTCCAAAGCCAATCATGGGTAGAACCTTGCTACTAGTCAAGCATCCATATCCCTGACAAGGTTATCTTTGTAATTCCCCCAAACATAGTTTTATTGCCAGCCAGACGTCTATAGCCCCGGTAGAGATATTTGGATAGCCTAAAGAGTTGATTTTTTTCTCTTTTTTTTTCTATATTTCTTTTGATATTTCTTTGATAGCTCATTTTTCTTTTGGTATTTCAATGATAGCTCATTTCAACTTGTAAGCAATGAATCCCACTACTAGGTTGGGAATTATAGTGGTAGTGAAGGTTACCTTTTGATTTTTCATTCAATGCAAACCCCTTCATCGTTTCACTATTTCCTAGTAACTCATTTAATTATTCCCTGTTGGTGTGTTTTCCTGACTAAATTTTACCACTTTTATGCCAAATCCTAGCTAAATAAAACTTGTTATATGTTAGAAGATATGCATAAATTAAAATTTAGTAGCTAATAATTTAATTACCAAATTTAAATCTAAATTTAGAACCATTAGTTACCTTCCATTTCAATTTTATGGCAACTACTAAATACCTGGCTAGTAATTCCAATTTGACGGTACTACACCATATTAATAGATTAGAAATATCATGATGATATTTAAATATGATCACATTATTTTGCATTAAATTCACACGCCTCAATGTGCACATATCATTTCTTTCAAATTTTCTAGGTGATGATGTTTGCTACCTTACTAGCTTCATTTTCCTTTCCGCATCGCACACATGGGCACCTTCATGATTAATACAGCTTAATAAAAACATAATGAAATGAACACCATTAATTTTTGAAATCTTTAACTTGATTTACAAACTTCATATTGGCCAACTTTGAAGCAAATTGTCACCAATTGTGTATGAATTAATTTCATTTAACATTCTTCTCTGGAAAAACTCATTTTGTTACCACCTCAACTTGTGATTTCTAAGACTTCGATCTAGGAAACTATGTATCACGACTTCCTCATGGTTTTCTATAAATTCTACACTTCTCTCAAATTCTTCACAACTTTACTTTTTCTCTTTTTAAATATCATTTTACATTTCCGTTGTGCTAGTCCTTTCTTGCTTCCAGGTCATGGATACTCCAATTTGCTTGACCTAATCTCACCACTAGAATCCTTTCATGGGTCGTGTCATGGCTCAAGGTCTTGACAAGGTTTTCTTCATTCGGACTACCAGTTTCATTGTGCCAAACTTGTGCTTAGTCCTTGGGGAACAATATGTGGAATCCAGAGCATACTACCGATTGTATTCAGACTTGGGTTTGTGCTTTATAGCATCACTCCTAGACATTGGGCTCTCTATTGAAGATGTTCACTCAGCTGTGAATAAGATAGTGCCTCCTGAATATTTAGTGAATTTGGATACTATTATGTCTATTGCACACCCAACCATTGGAATCACTCCATGGATGATATTCCTCAGTTCCTAGAACATGGGGAAGTGGTTCCACTCTGACCATTCTTGACTGACCTCCATACCCCTGACTTTGAAGTTCATCGGGAAATTACCTATGTGGGCTATTTGGACCTAGTGGATAAGGCAGCCCAGATTGACTAAATGGCCACCCCTCTACAACCTAGCTCCCTCTTTTTGCACTTTTTGTACTTTTTTTACAAGATTTTTTTTGGACTTTCATGTATATACACAATATACACATATATAGCTTTATCGTACCTTTTAAAGCATGTATTTACTATGTATGATTTTATTTTTTCTCATTTCATAGTACAATGTTATAGAATGTTTGAATTTATTCTCATGAGTATGATAAGTTAAGCAGAATTTACAAATGCAGAGAGCAAACCAGAGAAAAGAAGAAAAAACAAAAAAAACAAAAAACAAAAACAAACCTACAAAAGCAAACTAACCCTAACTAACAAAAACTTACCCTAAACAATGACTAACCCTAACTAAGAAATTTATTTTAAGCTCAATAACTATTTCCATTAATTTTTTTGTACGAATTATAGTAGGTTTATCTTTAAATTCACTAGAATAAATTTCAAATTTCCTACTATAACAATGAATTATCTTAAATTTTGTGTTTAACAAACGTAAATTCAAAGGCGTACTTACCAATAAATTAGCTCATATGTATGAAAATGACTTCATTAAAGGTCGATTGCACACACTTTCATTGATTCCTCAATACTCTACCTTCTTCTAGTCCTGGTTCATGGTTTTCTTCTTTACTATGTTCAACTCTGTGAACGACTGTGTTCATTTCTTGATTTTCCTCTTCTTCGAATTTTTTTGTGTTCTCGGCCCTATCTTCACTTTGAACTTTGTTAGACCAAGCAATACCACAATTTATATTGTTATAAAAAAAAGAGAAAGTAAAAATTGGATACTCTATATCTTGCACAAAATCAAGAAAATTTGCATTTTTAGCTTGTGAATTTTTAGCTTGGAATATAGAACACGCGTCTCCTGCTCCTCTTCACCAACATTTTCCACATGTGAAAAGAATGATGAATCATCACTACTATTTCCTCATTTTTGGTGGAATATTTCTATGTCTCAACATTCTCGCCTATCTTCCTACAAAAACTTAGGATTTTCTTCATAACAATTGCAATTAACAAACTGTTTTGATATGTCATTTAATTTTTTAACATTTTCAGTTCCACTAGGGTTATACTCTTTTTTGGAATTCAAAGTATTTCTCATTAACGATACCTTTCTTTTAGCAATTAAAATTTCTTATATCAACAAAATCACCTTATGCGTGGACAAACTTACCCTAGTTAAAAAAATTCATAATCAAGCTCACCATGATCGATTGTATCGTGAATTCTACACTTGATGACTCTACCAGGGGTGAAAAAACTCAAAGGATGTAATCCATAGTTAAATATTTTTTAGAATTTCTCAGCTTCCATTTTCAACCTACCGACTTGCATAGACTTTCGTCTTACAAGCTACTTTCAAGCCTGGAACTAATACAAATTCCTAAATAAAACCCAAAGGGAAAGATATCAATGCCCTCCTTCTAGCACCAATTCCTGTTTATCATGATGTTAGTTGCAACAATAGTGTAGATAAAATACTCATAGGAAAACTGTGAAGAACCTATCTTTACTTAAAAGACTGAACCAAGGCAACCTAAAAGGAAAGGGGGTTTCTTGGGAAAAGGTTGACTTAGCTTAATCCCAAGGCTCTGGTAGTCAGGTCTTGACCATACTATGTTTGCTTCAGGGTATGATGTGATATTTCTATTAATCGCAAGGGGTCTATGGTTATCTCCAATTTTTATAAATGAATTATAATTATCAAATGAAAGATTTTCAATCCGATCATTAAACAATTTCATGAAATTGATTGATTTGCAATAATATTTCAAGAACATCAAACAAACTTTCTATCACTTAAGTAGATTTAGCTTTAAGCATTCAATAATTTCATGGAAATGAAAGATTTACAATAATATTTTCATTCATTCATCTTCTTTTTGGAACATTATTTGAAATTTAACAACTAATCTAAAATAAAGCATCAAAATGCTTGAAAAATAAAATTGCTCTTGGGTATTCTCCACGCATTCCCTAAGATTTAATCAAATCAAAGCAAATTGCTCCATACTTCACCAAATTGCTTCACAACTAGGCATAGAATGGTGCAAGCTTTTAAAGAGAGGGGGTTTAGTTTGGACACCAAGTAGGTTCTGTATGCACCCTTAAACGATGCAACATACAGTCTAGTCTGACTAAATGAACAAACTAGCTACAAAAGATTTATGAGATAGGTAGCTATCAAATTGGCTTTAATATTGATCAATTTCTATGTGCATACAATTTTTTAATTTGGAATGATTTGAAAAATAGGAAAAAAGAACAAAACTTCAAAAAAAATTTGGCTCTTCCGACATCCACAAATTTTGAACTCAACTTAAAAAGAAGTATCCCTTGGCCTTTTATAGAAACAAGATGTGGGTAGGATAAGACAAATGTATGAGATGAAATACAAAGGATGAATCACATCAAAGAATGTGGAATATGACAACTGGCAAGAGAATTGCAAATGAAGTCAACGAAGGTCAACCTTCGTCTACACATTGAAATCCTTTGGGTCTTTCTTCTTATTATTATCTCTAGGATAATAACTTGAATTGGGATAATATGTAGGAATTTTCCCATATATTCATAATGATTGCTTTATCATCATGTTCCTACATTCTGGTTCTTCCTCAAGCTTTCTAGTCTTGGGAATAGGCTTCCCCGGAGGTTGGCACTTTCCTTCGCCGCATGTGTAATACCAGGATAATCGGTATTCTGATGAATGAAGCTCCTCCTCATAATTTCTTGGAATGTGTAGCCTGATCTAGATATGATTCTATCCATGATCCAAATTTTCCTGACTGTCTGTACCCGAACTTTGCATTGCAATCTGCTTCTCCTGCAATCATTAATTCCAACTATTAAATCCCTTTTAAAACATTTATAAAAAATAATCATTTTGAATCCATATAAATAATATGCTTTCAAAATATATCATATATTCTTGCATAATTATTCCTTTTATCTGGGTTACTAGACCATCAGACCTTTTGGATAACATTAAAATTTTGAAACTTCACTTTGCATTGCTACCCGATACCTAGTACCCAGTGTTCAACTTTTGCCCATAATTTCCCCGAACCTCGGCCTTTACTAGAACTTCCATACTTATCAGACCTCTACTCTCGGAATGAAAAACTTTTCTCAACACCTTGTATTACCTTTTACACTTCTGGATTTCCCGGTTCTTGGTACCTAGAACACTTGAATTACAAAGTACTTTTTTAAAAGATTTCTTTTTGCTTTTCACTTCCAGTGATTTTTCCAACAAACCAGCACCTGCCATAAGTGTTAGTTTTCACTTGGGGTCCCCAAGTATTACAATCTTGGGGTGTGTTGCGAGACCACACAACAGACGATACAACCTAGTTGCACCAAGAGCCATAATAACCTTATGTCTAATATTATGAGGAGCCATAATAACCTTACGTTAATATTTTTTTTTGTGGGTAGTGAGGAGGGCTTGGGGTCTCTAGAATACCATGGCCTTGACATGAGGGTTGGTTAGGGTTGAAAGGTGGCAAAGGAGTCCATTCAGATTCTGCATCATCAGCCTAGCGTACTTGCTTAGTTTAAGGATAGTATGACCTAGTTGCACTACGAACCATGTAATAACCTTACATCAAAATTTATCTAACCTCAAGGAGGTTAGGGGAAAAGTCCATTCGTATACCCTTCGTTAGTATAGTAGGAACTGGCACACAATATAACTCACCCTTTCCTTTTCCCACTATGAAGCGAAGTCATTCTAATGTTACAAATGCTAATATTTTAAATATTTTAAATATTGTGCAAATATGAAAAGTCATTTAGGAAAAATTTGAAATGCATTTTCAAGTGTTTATAAAGAAAGAAAGTTTAATTCTTGCTTCCTATTGGTTGAAGTCATGACAACATGACAGTATGAAACTCCATTGCTCATCACTAGTGTTGGATGGAGAAGGAAAACAAAACAACAATGCATTGTTTTCAAATGATAAGTTTTGATTGGGTAGGTTTATTTAATGTTTCCTTGGAAGTGGGAAAGTATAACACTTTTTTCCAAGTCTCCATCACTCAACGCTAGAATAGAAGGTTGTTCATTTTCAAAACAACGATGCTTTGTTGAGGAGCAGTGTAATTTCATTGGGCAAAGAAAATTAATATTTCATTGGTTTATGAGGCATATATTTTATTGGAAACATTTGAAGTCACAAGAATGTTTAAATACTTCTTTTCCATCAGATGACGCTGATTTGAGTGGCTACTTATTTTCAATACAACGATGGTCATGTTGTCAATGATGAATTGTTATTAAAGGTACACTTTATTAAACAAAAAATTTGAAACCATCACATATCGCTAATTGAAGTGAGAAAACAAATTCAAATTAGTAATGGTCTAAATTTTGGCGATGGGATATTATTGATTCCTCTCCATTTCAAAAATGTGTTGCATTGTTTTCCAATGATGAGTGTTGATTGGGAAGAGGCATTGATTTATTAGAATGGTGTTTGGTTGTATTTTAATACTGAGCCATTTTTAGTCACGTTTTAATGCATAGAGCTAGGTTTGTGGGTGTTAAACTGAATCATTTTCTATTATTTTCACCTCTAAATAATAGCCAACAATATTCCTCATGCTTGGGTAGCTTTTTTAGCAATATTTGAGTTGTTTTGAAGTGTCGATTAATGCTACAAACTCCTAGTGTGGCTGAAAACGCCTCCATAGTTGTTCAAGTGCCTCAACCATATAAAAAAAAATTGCCGTAACTTCAAAAACGTGTTAATATCTTTTATTGTGCTTACGGGGAAGATCTTGAGACCATTATGAACAAGTGATTTCTTAGATTGATATGAGCAGAGGAAAATGAGCCAGTTGCAAGAGGAAATGCAAAGTTAAAGGATTGCACACCAATTGTTTGACAAAATGTCAAACTAAATGTAGATTGAAATGAAGGCCCCAGATGGTTAACGTATATGACTGAAATAATGTTTTAGATGTCATTAATGAAAAAAATTACATATGAGTAAAATTTTGACCTACAAAGCAAAAGGGTTAAAATGCAAATTTGAAAAGCATTTTTAACAGCTAGGTAAGTGGGTTACCCAGAGGTTATTATTTTTCATTGTTAAGTGAAAATGGAGCTAAAAATTGGGCTTTTACATGTAGGTAAAAGGTTTGCATGGGAATTTAAAGTGAGAGAAAAAGTAAGAATTAGGGCTAAGTGGCATATTCTAATTGCAAATTAGAGGGTTGAATTTATGGCAGGTGTCAAGCAGGGATTAAATATTAGTTTCTTCTTTCTCTTTATATTGTAATCATTGTCCCATTTGTTGGGGTTCTAGGATTTTGAAGAAGCTATAAGGGGTAGGCTTTTAGATTTGTGTGGGGAAATAGAGGCAAATTCTTTGCAAATGTTTTTGTAATTGCATTGTATATTTTGATTGCAACATATATTGGTACATGCTTTTGCATGCTCTCAGTGTATATTGTCTCCATTTTGCAATGAGGTATTTCTTTCAGTAATACAACTAGGGTTGTAAATCTTTCCATGCACCTTTGTTGTATATGGGTTATCTTCATTGTTATTTTTTTTCAAGGAGCAATGCACAATTTCTTTCAATGAAAATTATGAGAATATTTTTTTTGCAAATTGTATTTGTGTTTAGAGTTTACACTGTTAGTCATTAGTTGATCTCATTAATACAAGATGTTAATGAATGAATGATCATCAAAATATGTTTAGAATGTGGTGAAGTATGTGTACATACATTGTGACTTTGTAGCCCTAAATAGGCACCAGTTTATTTTGAATGGTTTTCCTTTAATCTTAGAAACACTTTTCAAATATAAAAAAAAAGATTTAATTTCTACAATATTTATTTCTAATTAATTTGCGTACTTCATACCTAGGTTTTGAAGACAACAAGGATAGTACCTTCCCTTTTTAAAATACATAAACCCTTGTTATTTGTATGAATTTTATCTACTAGGTGTTGCAATAAAACATTATTTCATTTCTACATTCAGTACCATATAGGGAGACCCACCTAGGTTTTGCAAAGCCTAAAGTTTAGTGGAGAAAAGTGTGAGATCATTCGCCCATTCATTGGCCAAATCTCTCTTTGAATCTGAGCATAAGACATGCCACATCTTTAGGGTTCAATATTGTGCATATTTGGGAACCAATAGATTGGAGACTTTGTAGGGGACAACGACAGATCTATGAGCAAAGAGTCAAAGAATTTAATGAGTCTGAAAACCTAGTTCAGGTATTGAAGTTTTAGACCTAGAAGGGGTTGTGTTGCAACAAAGTTGAAAGAATTTATGTGTGACTCTGCTATTAGAGAAGAGATAGAATAAAATTAATCTTTGAAAGAACTTCATATTGCTTGAAGTTTAGTCCTCTGTGAAGAGAGGTGGTGACTTTTTCAAAAGAACTTGATGAAGATGTGAAAAAAAAATTAGATCTACAAATATTTCCAGTCAGGAAGGAGAATTTGCAGTAGTTGCAACATGTCTAGGTATTTTTCATGTTTTAGTATTCATAAAAACCATGTTTGAAATGTCTAAAGAATAAATTGGTTCCTATTCAGTGAAAATGAGCACTACAAGAAATGGATAAAAGGATATTGAGAATTAAATAGTTGTACAGGGAATAAATTTTCATTTGCAAATATGTGTAACTATTCTAGTTCTCCCTCTTCAAGTTTTAATGTCATGCCTGAATCACAGCCATGTCCTCAAAGAAAGATGTTTTCTAATGAAAGATATAACCCTTTGGATTTCAATAATTCAGGGTTATCCACACTCTCTCCCAAGAAGAATAAACGAATACTTGTCCAAGTTTAGTGGAGATGTCGAAGAGTCAACATCACAACAATTAGAGAATTTCATTGATTTGATGGAAGAATGTCAAATAGAAGAAGAGGATGTTATTATGAGATTTTTTGTAACTCCCCGCCTTGGTTACCGTTATAACAAAGTGTAAAGAGTAAAGTTAACAGAATAATTTTTTTTAAAGTTAATTAATACACAATTGCTATAAAGTTTCCAAGACAGTGTTACATAAAATTATTAAATAAACTCAACACATTATCATAATTCAAGTACAAAACTAATGTCATGAATGTTCCAGTTTACATAACTTAATATAATCAAATATCCAACTGAACAGATTACAAAATGAGAGAATTCAACAAATCTCAATACAACAATAAGATGGTACAATGAGTTCACTCTTATACAAGAGGTGAGTTTACAAAGTAGAAAGTGATCACAACACAACTGACGTCCATATCCATGAACATGCTTCGCATCCATAGTCACGATCCAAGAGGTAACTGGAACCATCTGCAAACATAGGACCATTTGCAAGAATATCCAAGGAAGATAGAGCACAGTTTCCTCCCAACCACGTGAAACCCGAAGGTCCACTCCCTCCATGCTAGGAGATAATTGACAGGTCCACAAACAAAGAAGATAGAACTTTACATTTACGTGGTTTACAGATTCACATAATGGCATTATGATTACAAATTCAAACAGATACAATTCAAGTAACAAATCACATCAAAATAGAAAACTGAACACAAGGAACACCATCATGGAATAGACTAAGAGTGTCATCACACCGTCGGGATAGGCTACCCTGGTGAACCTTCCTAGACTACCGGCCCTCTACAAGAGTTACCCTGGTAGCCTCTACTGATTCCCGACCCCTATGCATACTAGTGTGGAGTCGTTTCATCTTTCAAGAGGACAAGATGACGACTTGCCATTCCAGGCCTTCTCAGCCTCTTCTCAATCTATACGAGCATTAAGAAAGTAGGCGAGGAAAACATTTATCTGAATTAGTGTTTAGTTCTACCCAACCCCTAATACATTAGTTAGGTTTTCACTGAGTTAACACACCTACGATAGGTTAGCCAGACAATCACTTCCGAATTTTGGCCACTATCATAAGCCACTCTTTCTATAACATGACTCAACATGAACGTCTAGGGGTAGCTATTAAGCACAAAGACCAAATCACAATGTATACATTCTTCACTATAGATCATCCATAATCTCTAAGATACTTCTATAGGAAATGACAAAATGTGCAAGCTAAACGCCCAAGTAAAAGTACTTGTAATAGAGCAATAAGATCAATATGTAGTACACTTAACAATACCATTTTCGCTTCTCTTGTCTTTTGAATGAAATGTAAATAAAACATAACTCAATAAATTTATATATATATATATATACTTACTCAATGATTACAATACTCCAATCATTATGGATAATATGTTCATAATAAACAAATTATTGGTATTTATTAATTGTTGACAATTTCAAAGAAAATACATATATTTTAGTAGAGCTAGGATAACACAAATCCTATAAATTTATAAGTCAAACACATGAAGCAATTCATTTCACTAAATATCTATATATATAAAGCGAACAAAAGACTATTGCTAGATGAATTCTCATTACAAATAATAAATTTTAGAATTATCTAATTCTCATATTTTCGCAATCACAAACTTTCATATAATTCCACTTATACATTGTACATACACATTACAACTAAGAACTATGTGAACATAACTTAATAACAAAATTACTGTCATCAATACTTCATGCAAAATTGAATTTAAATTGAAGTAAAGAGTGACAATTTGTAACAAATATCATTTCCATAAAACGTGAAAATAACGCCATGCAAAAAATCTATTAACTATCTAATCAAAAATTATTTACTATAACAGAAACAACATTAGTTGTGGATAAAATCCATATTGTCAAATGTTTATATTGGTCAAGACATGAGTACACAAAGTTTTCTGTGCAAACTTATAATTGACAACTTTAAATATATAAAACATTCATTAAAAGTAAAGTCATAAATTCGCCATGCAAACTGCCATGCACTATCATTATAGTGTTGAATATTCCAGTGAAGTAAAGGATCTCAACGAAATCTACACCTAAAGCACATGCACTGTGCAGGTGAACACAGGCACGGAAAGATCTAACAGAGAACACAAGATAAATTTGTTATTTGGAAATCAAGTTATGATCAACGGGAGGCAGCGAATGCCTTAATTTGCAAGGTAACTTGATGAAAACTACGAGAATAATTATCAAAAATCCCTAAGTAGCTGTGCCATATCTATGCAGATCACATGCCATATAAATAATCTTATCCTACAGTCATTGTTTTTATAACTAATTAAAAATATTTCATTTGTACTGGAGAACCAAATAAGGTCTATCACTACGCCAATACTATAATGTCATATAGATTATACAATAGCAATAAGGAAGCTGCCCTGAACTATGCATGCAAAGAGTGAGCTGACAAAAGAGAAAATGATAACTCCCAAAATTTTAACACATCTTGAGTATAACTGTGACACCATGCATTCAATGCATGAGAAAAATTGCAGGAGAGAGTTTAAAGATCTATCACAAAGAGAACAATAAAAGAAATGTTCCCAACGCATATGTAATTAGCTGTGTACAGAGAATGAAACTATATTGGAAGCCTACTAAAATACAGAAAGATATTGGCATCTCTGTAATTTAGTTACGAAGATATGCGCGCCTCATAACAACAATACACCAATTTAGTTTTGGTTATAGATTTAAAGCCTAGACTTTTAAATGCTTTGCAAAAGACAGAATGAACAGAAACGCGGATTTACCTTACTATGCGCAAAAAGGGAGAGAAAAAGAGTATAAATTCTAGTGTAGTATTTTTAAAGGATAAAGAAGGTTCAAGGAGGGACTGTTTAAAATCATACAGTATATTCTCCTTGATCAACAAGTCTACAAACTTCCTCTACAAACTGCACGGATTCCTTCAGATGAGTTAAATTTTGTAAACTACAGGAGGTTTTTTTTTTTTAAAAAAAAATTGATTCTTTAATCAAGATCAGGCAACAACATAATGAGATGAAATAAGCGCACAGTCACTGTCAGGAAAACTATAATATCTATAAATAAAAATCCTTCTCTCCTACATGAAAGATAAATACAAGGCTAAATACACAGTTAAAGATGAGGCTACGCTCAAACTTGGAGGACAAAATATGTACTAGATCTATAAGCTAAGAACTTACAGGTGTTAACCATTGAAATTTCAAGTATAAATTATGTGTACAAGAAATAATATAATCAAAAGATTCTATAAGAGGTGAGAATAGACAGTGTAATTTTATCATCATTCAACACGCCAAATTTCTTTCACAAGCACAAAGAAGACAAGCTTTTCGAATTGAATTACAAAGAAGGTTAAGATTCCTCCAACCTGAGAATAGAAGTTATGGATAGACAATTTGTAGCAGAATATGAAATCAAACCCAAATCTTCAAACCCCCGAAGAAATCCAAGCCAAGATCCCCAAAGTAAAATTGTTCAATCAATCAACTATAATCAGAAAATTTCTTCAGCCCCGCAACAGTGCGGATTTCCCCCCCTCTATGTCAATTTCTAAGAGAGGTTAAATGCAGTCATACCACTACCTTCTTCATTACTCGCTACCAACAAGAGTGTAACCTCCCTTCAAAAATGGTTGAGAACCAAGAAAAGTTCCTTATTAAAAGCACAAAATCGTGCTAAAGTCAAAGTATAACTGAAATTGCTTTCGTATGATTCAACATGCAATAGTTATAATTGGTAACCAATTAAAAATATCCCTTTCTGCCTAAAACTCTCATGCATGCATTTGATTATATCTCATTTAATCACTAATTATTTGTTTAGAATAATTCATTTATTTTTATGTTATACAACTAAATTCATTCTAATTTATTCAAACTTATTGATTACTTTTTTTTTAATATTCTAATTTTCTAACTTCAACTTTACATTTAAATTAGATAATTCATTTAATTTAATTTAATAAATTAAATCACAAACATTTATAAATACATTAACAGACGTTTGTAAAACTTTAAACATTAATTCACAAACACACAACAATATTAATGAACATGACAAAATAAACTGGACAACAAAATAGGGTAACACATAGATACTCATTCGAAAAAGAATGATGGTTCAAAAGGACCTGTCAATACCTCCAACAACATAATTATATTGATTTAGGGTATGCTCAGACCTGACAAGCAGGTGGAGCCATTACCCGGTACCTGTGTCTGCAGGAAACATCATAGTTAAAACATATATATATACTCATTTTAGAAAACACACCGTGAATAAGAATTGCAACGTAGCAGGGTACTCACGAATGAGTAATGCTACACTGTCTTATTCACCGACACAAACGAGCAAGATCAATCATAAACAATCATATCAACATGATAACATAAGCAATAATCATAACCAATAAGCCATATCATGAATGAATCTATGATAGTATCATCGAACCAACATAACCAAATAACCAGGATGTTAATGTATCATCCGCAAAATCAAAACAACATAGTATCCAGAATCACCTCAGAAAAGAAACAACATAGTATCAAAGTAATCTAAAGCATCTATCAAGAAGAATCAACTAAACAATATGTCAAAACGGAAGGGACACTACATCCAACCCCCTAGGATAAGGCTTACTCCTGGAAGCTTGCAAACAAAAAATACATAACACGCACAACCAAAATATGTCCTCTGAAGAGATAGAAGACTCATCAGTGGGGTCCCACTGAACCCGTACCCAGTCAATGTCTCGATCCCTTAGGATCAACTCCTGACTCTAAAGGACGTGCACAACTCCCAAAGAATGATGCCTATCCTCCACCAGAAACCTCTCCGACTGCACTCTGGAGCTCGACCTGGTAGTTATGCACCGTAGTGAACACCCTATGTGATCTACCTACATCTCCTACTATAGGCTCAAAAGCCGTTGGTCTCTGACTAAACCCAGAAGTGCCTATTTGAGGACATTGATGATAAATGTGACCTTGTTGACCACAAGAGAAACATTCTATACTCCTCCTAAATCCACTAACCACAGACTGAGAACTCTGTGCTAGTTGATTGAAATGATTACGACGAGATCATAGCCAACTCTGATATCTTTTCTTTTGAAACCAAATACCACCGTGTTGGGACTGAGAACTCTTATGCTCTAACTGCGAGGGTTGTTGCTGCTTACCCTTAGTGGGTACCTAAAGCCCCTTGGAGAAGCTCACAACCTGAGATTGACCACCCTAAGATCCAACACCAATGGAAGGTACACTACCAATCTGGACACCCGTCTGACCACCTAAGACCATAGATAGATTCTCTTCAACAGTTTGAGCCTTGTCCACGGCTACCACCGTGCTCAACGACTCATGTGAAACTTGGGGAGGTGATTCCCACTGACTACCCCCATGACCACCTCCAAGGCCACGACGTCTAGGCATGATCCTACACAAATCAAGGCAAGTCTTGTTATAAGACAAACAAAGCAAATGGAAAACACAACAACCAAATCTAATGTCCTAAACAACCTAATGGGCTCATTAAACCAGAGAACCCAGTGTTAGAACCCGGCTCTGATACCAAACTATAACGCCCCACCTTGGTTACTGTTATAACAAAGTGTGAAGAGTAAAGTTAACCGAATAAATATTTTTTTAAAGTTAATTAATTACATAATTGCTATAAAGTTTCCAAGACAGTGTTACATAAACATATTAAATAAACTCAACACATTATCATAATTCAAGTACAAAACTAATGTCACAAATGTTCCAGTTTACATAACTTAATATAATCAAATATCCAACTGAACAGATTACAAAATGAGAGATTTCAAAAATCTCAATACATCAATAAGATGGTACAATGAGTACACTCTTATACAAGAGGTGAGTTTACAAAGTAGAAAGTGATCACAACACAACTGACGCCCATATCCACGAACATGCTTCATATCCACAGTCACGATCCAAGAGGTAACTGGAACCATTTGCAAACATAGGACCATCTGCAAGAATATCGAAGGAAGATAGAGCACAGTTTCCTCCCGACCATGTGAAACCCGAAGGTCCACTCCCTCCATGCTAGGAGATAATTGACAAGTCCACAAACAAAGAAGACAGAACTTTACGTTTACGTGGTTTACAGATTCACATAATGACATTATGATTACAAATTCAAACAGATACAATTCAAGTAACAAATCACATCAAAATGGAAAACTGAACACAAGGAACACCATCATGGAATAGACTAAGAGTGTTATCACACCGTCAGGATAGGTTACCCTGGTGAACCTTCCTAGACTACTGGCCCTCTCCAAGAGTTACCCTGGTAGCCTCTACCGATTCCTAGCCCCTATGCAGACTAGTGTGGAGTCGTTTCATCTTTCAAGAGGACAAGATGACGACTTGCCATTCCAGGCCTTCTCAGCCTCTTCTCAATCTATACGAGCATTAAGAAAGTAGGCGAGGAAAACATTTATCTGAATTAGTGTTTAGTTCTACCCAACCCCTAATACATTAGTTAGGGTTTCACTGAGTTAACACACCTACGATAGGTTACCCAGACAATCACTTCCAAATTTTGGCCCCTATCGTAAGCCACTCTTTCTATAACATGACTCAACATGAACGTCTAGGGGTAGCTATTAAGCATAAAGACCAAATCACAATGTATACGTTCTTCACTATAGATCATTTATAATCTCTAAGATACTTCTATAGGCAATGACAAAATGTGCAAGCTAAACCCCCAAGTAAAAGTACTTGTAATAGAGCAATAAGATCAATATGTAGTATGTACACTTACCAATACCATTTTCGCTTCTCTTGTCTTTTGAATGAAATGTAAATAAAACATAACTCAATAACTTTATATATATATATACTTACTCAACGATTACAATACTCCAATCATTATGGATAATATGTTCATAATAAACAAATTATTGGTATTTATTAATTGTTGACAATTTCAAAGAAAATACATATATTTTAGTAGAGCTAGGATAACACAAATCATATAAATTTATAAGTCAAACACATGAAGGCAATTCATTTCACTAAATATATACATATATAAAGTGAAGAAAAGACTATTGCTAGATGAATTCTCATTACAAATAATAAATTTTAGAATTATCTCATTCTCATATTTTCCAAATCACAAACTTTCATATAATTCCATTTATATGTTGTACATAAACATTACAACTAATAACTATGTGAACATAACTTAATAACAAAATTACTGCCATCAATACTTCATGCAAAATTGAATTTAAATTGAAGTAGAGAGTGACAGTTTGTAACAAATATCATTTCCATAAAATGTGAAAATAACGCCATGCAAAACATCTATTAACTATCTAATCATAAATTATTTACTATAACAGAAACACCATTAGTTGGGGATAAAATCCATATTGTCAAATGTTTATATTGGTCAAGACATGAGTACATAGAGTTTTCTGCGCAAACATATAGTTGACAACTTTAAATATATAAAACATTCATTAAAAGTAAAGTCATAAATTCGCCATGCAAACCGCCATGCACTATCATTATAGCGTTGAATATTCCAGTGTAGTAAAGGATCTCAATGAAATCTATGCCTAAAGCGCATGCACTGTGCAGGTGAACACATGCACGGAAAGATCTAACAGAGAACACAAGATAAATTTGTTATTTGGAAATCAAGTTATGATCAATGGGAGGCAATGAATGCCTTAATTTGCAAGGTAACTTGATGAAAACTACAAGAATAATTAGCAGAAAGCCCCAAATTGCTGTGCCATATCTATGCAGATCACACGCCATATAAATAATCTTATCCTACAGTCATTGTTTTTATAACTAATTAAAAATATTTCATTTGTACTGGAGAACCAAATAAGGTCTATCACTACGCCAATACTATAATGTCATATAGATTATACAATAGCAATAAGGAAGCTGCCTTGAACTATGCATGCAAAGAGAGAGCTAACAAAAGACAAAATGATAACTCCCAAACTTTTAACACATCTTGAGTATAACTATGACACCATGCATTCAACGCATGAGACAAATTGTAGGAGAGAGTTTAAAGATCTATCACAAAGAGAACAGTAAAAGAAATGTTCCCAACGCATATGTAATTAGCTGTGTACAAAAAAGTGTGAATGAAACTATATATTGGACACCTACTAAAATACAAAAAGATATTGGCATCTCTGTAATTTAGTTATGGAGTTATGCGGGCCTCATAACAACAATACACCAATTTAGTTTTGGTTACAGATTTAAAGCCTAGACTTTTAAATGCTTTGCAAAAGATAGAATGAACAGAAACATGGATTTACCTTACTGTGCACAAAAAGGGAGATAAAAAGAGGAGTATAAATTCTAGTGTAGTATTTTTAAAGGATAAAGAAGGTTCAAGGAGGGACGGTTTAAAATCATACAGTATATTCTCCTTGATCAGCAAGTCTACAAACATCCTCTACAAACTGCACGGATTCCTTCAGATGAGTTAAATTTTGTAAACTACAGGAGGTTTTTTTTTTTTAAAAAAAAATTGATTCTTTAATCAAGATCAGGTAACAACATAATGAGATGAAATAAGCGCGCAATCACTATCAGGAAAACTATAATATGTATAAATAAAAATCCTTCTCTCCTACATGAAAGACAAATACAAGGCAAAATACACAGTTAAAAATGAGGCTGTGCTCAAACTTGGAGGACAAAATATGTACTAGATCTATAAGCTAAGAACTTACAGGTGTTAACCATTGAAATTTCCAATATAAATTATGCGTACAGGAAATAATATAATCAAAAGATTCTATAAGAGGTGAGAATAGGCAATGTAATTTTATCATCATTCAACACGCCAAATTTCTTTCACAAGCATAAAGAAGACAAGCTTTTCGAATTAAATTACAAAGAAGGTTAAGATTCCTCCAACCTGAGAATAGAAGTTATGGATAGACAATTTGTAGCAGAATATTAAATCAAACCCCCCAAGAAATCCAAGCCAAGATCCCCAAAGTAAAATTGTTCAATCAATCGACTATAATCAAAAAAATTCTCCAGCCCCGCAACATTGCAGATTTCCCCCCCTCTATGTCAATTTCCAAGAGAGGTTAAATGCAGTCATACCACTACCTTCTTCATTACTCGCTACCAACAAGAGTGTAACCTCCCTTCAAAAACAGTTGAGAACCAAGAAAAGTGCCTTATTAAATTCACAAAATTGTGCTAAAGCCAAAGTATAACTGAAATTGCTTTCGTATGATTCAACATGCAATAGTTATAATTGGTAACCAATTAAAAATATCCCTTTCTGCCTAAAACTCTCATGCATGCATTTGATTATATCTCATTTAATCACTAATTATTTGTTTTGAATAATTCATTTATTTTTATGTTATACAACTAAATTCATTCTAATTTATTCAAACTTATTTATTACTTTTTTTTTAATATTCTAATTTTCTAACTTCAACTTTACATTTAAATTAGATAATTCATTTAATTTAATTTAATAAATTAAATCACAAACATTTATAAATACATAATTAACAGACGTTTGCAAAACTTTAAACATTAATTCACAAACACACAACAATACTAACGAACACGACAAAATAAACTAGACAACAAAATAGGGTAACACATAGATACTCATTCGAAAAAGAATGATGGTTCAAAAGGACCTATCAATACCTCCAACAACATAATTATATTGATTTAGGGTATGCTCAGACCTGACAAGCAGGTGGAGCTGTTACCCGGTACCTGTGTCTGCAAGAAACATCAAAGTTAAAACATACATATATATATACTCATGTTAGAAAACACACCCTGAATAAGAATTGCAGCGTAGCAGGGTACTCACGAATGAGTAATGCTACACTATCTTATTCACCGACAAAAACGAGCAAGATCAATCATAAACAATCATATCAACATGATAACATAAGCTATAATCATAACCAATAAGCCATATCATGAATGAATCTATCATAGTATCATCAAACCAACATAACCAAATAACCAAGATGTCAATGAATCATCCACAAAATCAAAACAACATAGTATCTAGAATCACCTTAGAAGAGAAACAACATAGTATCAAAGTAATCTAAAGTATATATCAAGCAGAATCAACTAAACAGTATGTCGAAATGGAAGGGACACTACATTTTTTGTGAGAAATTAGAAAATGTTGTTGAATATTGGTTTTGTAGCCTACCACTGCATTCCATATGTTCATGGAAAGAGTTTAGAATAATTTTGATTGATCATTTTAAAGGAATATCAACATATAATGTGTTCTTGTTTAACAATAGACATCTACATATCTAAGGAGAATTTGAAGACCAATCTAAAAACAAGGTTGAATCCACATCACCTATCGATGCATTGTGTGATATGAAGAGGTGTAAGGGTTAAACCTCATATGATTTTCATAGCTGATTTATAAAATCTTTATTTGCAGTGCTAGAATTAGAAATACTTGATTGTTGGATAGGACAATTGAGGGGGGGCGAATTAGTTGTCACAAATTATAACCTTCAATTCAATTACCAGAACT
The DNA here is from genome assembly GCA_007258455.2 of Sequoia sempervirens. Lineage (NCBI taxonomy): Eukaryota > Viridiplantae > Streptophyta > Pinopsida > Cupressales > Cupressaceae > Sequoia > Sequoia sempervirens. Next base: position 562,782,741 of record VDFB02058242.1, read on the forward strand.
AATACATAAACTGCTTAAATGATTAATCATCAAATGCCAATGCAGAAACTCAAATCCAATGCGCAAACACAATAAGACTATATTTATGTGGAAAACACAATGAGGGAAAAACTACAGTGAGGATTAACTCACACTATAGAGAATATCAAAATCGATTACAAAAATGTTCACTGCTTGACATAAGGCTCACTGTCTGAGATAAGGACTCACTGCTCAACAAGGCTACAACCTGGAGGGCTCACTGCGACAAAGATACAAAGAAGACTTGTTACAGAGAGACAACAATCCCAAATCAACAAAGGGTTCCACCACAATCACTAATCAACTTGCATGAATGGTAGAGTTTTCCTTTTGCTCACTGCATCTAGAAACTCAGCATTAAGCTTCACACTAATCTACCACACACATAACTCACACACAGTTTTTGAATAGCATCAAATTTGCATCTTCTCTTTCACTTATCTTCCTTATTTTCTCTTGTACATTTTTTATTTCTAGCTCATCTTATATTTATACTATCTCTAACCTTGAAAAGATACAAAGTCATCCATCCAACTTTAAATTCAAATTAGGTTGGTGCCAAAACATCCTAGGGTGGAATTAGAATGAGGGAAACCAAAACACATGCTTCACCGGGACCCAAAATAGATCCAACACGCTTCTTCAACTTCAAAGATATTGCTTAACACACGGTCGGCCAAACCAGTGTAAAAAATATATAACAATTAAGCTTGAAACTTCTAGAAACTAAAAATATCTTCAATGCAATTAGAACATCATATCTCTAGAACTGCAAGTCAAAAGACTTCATCAAAGAGAAATCTGGATCAGCAACATTTCTCCTGGACCTCAGCCAAAACATAGGAAACCATAGTTTACAATTGGTGAACACAACTCAAATTCCACAAAGAACCGATAGCTAATAATCTGGATATAGCAACCTTCAACAACCATGACTAACATATTTGAACCACACAACCATATAGACAAGTATTAGATCATCATCCTAAATACTTGTAAACTTCCTTTAATATAATTTTCTCAATATCCTCAACATATACAAAAAACAACAACTAGTAGATAACTAGTTGACCAGTTGACATCAATGACAACACTTTCATTCCTTTTTCCATTCTTGCAACAATCTCCCCCTTTGTCATTGATGGCAACACATGATGTGAAAACCCATCAAAGACACCATACCAGTTGTCAAGATTTTTATTTTTGCTTCTCCCCCTTAGGAGATCATCTCTTGCTTTCTCTCATTCTCCTTTTCACATGCTTTCTCTCCCCTTTTGACATCAATGGAAATGGAAAAAAAATATGTGTTCACTGAATCTTCCTTTGACATGATAACATAATACTTATAATGACAATACTTGAAACTACCTGCTCCCCCTAAGAGGTAGCCACCAAAACATCAGTCCAAAAAGATAGAATCATGAATCCATCGAACTAAGGCATCTCCAAATGCATCTTAGTTTATGAAAGGAGGGGAAAGAACCCCTAACTTCTCCCAGAGATACTCAAAAGTATCTTTAGGAAGATTCTTCGTAAATATATCTGCAATCTGATCTTTTTTCAAAACATACTCAAGCTTGACTTCATTCTCTATGACCTTGTCTCTCAAGAAATGATATCTAATAGATATATGCTTCATTCTCGAGTGCATCACAGGATTCTTCGAAATGTTAATTGCACTTATATTATCACAAAAGATAGAAATGGGATCATCATATAGCACTATGATGTTGTTCAGTGTCTATTTCATCCATAGAACTTGTGTACAACAAGATGCAACAACAATATATTCAGCTTCAATAGTATACAAAGAGACTAAATCTAGCTTCTTACTCAACCATGCCGCCAACCTGCATCCAAGAAAGAATGCACCAGCACTTGTACTCTTTTTGTCATCTACCCTTTTGACCCAATTTGCATCTGTATAAGCACTAAGTGTAAAGCTAGTATCTTTAGGATACCATAATCCATAATCCATAATCCAAAGTACCATTCAAATATCTAAATATTCTTTTAACTGCAACAACATGTGTTTCCTTCGGATCTTCTTGAAATCTAGCTACAAGACAGACCACATGCATAATATCTAGTCTAGTAGTAGTCAAATATAGTAGTCCACCAATCATAGATATATACTTGCTCTAATCAGCCTTGGGTGAATCATCATTTTTACCCAATTTACAACCAGTCACCATAGGAGTACTTACCGGTTTAGAACCATCCATCCCAAAAAATTTCAACATCTCTCTCACATACTTAGACTACGAAATGAAAATTCCTTTCTCTATTTGATTAATTTGTAGCCCAAGAAAGAAATTCATCTCCCCAAACATATGCATTTCAAATTCTTTTTGCATCTCTTCTGCAAATATCTTGTACATCTTTTCATTTCCTCCAAAGATAATGTCATCAACATAAACTACAATCAATATTTTATCATTTTCAATCTTAAAGTACAAATTATTGTCTATCATACCTTTGTTAAATCCTTGCTCAATCAAATACTTGTCTAACCTTGCATACTAGGCTCTAGGAGCTTGCTTCAATCTGCACACCATATCTGGTTGTTCCATGTAGACTTCTTCTAGCTCACCATTCAAAAATGCTGACTTGACATCCATCTGATAGACTTTGAAATCTTTATAAGAAGTTCATGTCAAGAACATCCTTATAGCTTCCATTCTACTTGTGAGTAGTCTTTACACACAAGCCTTGATTTTTTTCTGACAACTTCTCCATTCTCATTCAACTTATTTCTAAATAACCATTTTGATCCAATAATATTTTTGTCTGTTGGTCTTGGGACCAATTCCAAAGTCTGATTCTTCTTAATCTATAAAAGTTCTTTCATTGCTTCCTTCCAATGTTCATCTTTATAGGTTTCCCTTACTACCTTCGGCTCAATCTCAAAGAATAAACACATACTTACTTCAGTAGTAGCTTTGCTTCTAGTTAACACACCTTTTGTCTTGTCTCTAATCATCTTATTTTCTGAATGATTCGTCTATACATATTTTGGTATCTTGAGAAAATCCTTGTTTTTATCATGATTGTAAGCCTTTGTGCCCAAGGATGGATTAGGGATGTGGTCTAGAAACCCTTACCTTCCAAATTTCTATCATAAAATCCTACACATTTTAATTGTGCATTGATTTGCTACTCCCAGTTGTTGGGCACGTAAGTTACAACTTTGAGCCATTCATAGCATGTTATCATCAACCCCTTTGTCTAGGTCCATCGGTCACCCTATGCCTCTTATTGATTTAAATTTTCCCAAAGTCAGGTAAAATATTTTATTGCAAAAGACTTATGTTTTAAGTCATTTTCCCAAGGGTTGAGTCTCGTTGGCCTAGTGATTGCCCCATTTTTATGGATAACTTTATTGGCATGTGCAAAAATCTTGCTTGCTAGATCTTCAGATCATATCCTGGTTGTTTCTTGCATACATCATAGGATTTGAATAATGGATTTCAAGATGGTGTGAGTTTGTGATTGCTTGACATGTGTACTCACTGAGCTAGGGCCTGTTGGTTGTCATTGATGTCAACACTATTCGCATTAAGGTTGTAAATGTCGATGATATTGAGAAAATTGTAATAAAATGAGTTGTAGGTTGTCAGTGGTGAAGTGAAGTTTAAACTTTTGGCGAGCTTACTATGTTGATGATCAGAGGTTGTGGATTAAAGGGTTTGTTGTTGAGTATATCTAGTTTATCCACGTTAAGTTTCAAAGATCCACATGAAGATTTGATTGAGTTATGAATAGTTGTGTTTTGACAGTTTTTTTGTTGCTTCAATTGGTGTTCCTAAATGAAGATTATGCGATTCTAGTAATTTCAATTGTTGTGGATGTTTCTAGATTGTGCTCTATCTGTGTTGCACATTTGCATTGATCGTTGTGCTCATGATTGGTGATTTTCTTTTTTGTGTTCATGTTTTTCATGTTCATGGCCGACAAGGTGATGGTAGCGTGTTGTGGATCTTCATGGAATAATTATTGAAAGTGTTTCGTATTTGAGGATGTTGTTTTGGCTCTTCACTATGTTGTAGCTGACATTGGTCGATTCACAGTGATAATTGTTAATTATTTTGGGCCAACTATTTGTATTCAATTTAATATTTTGTTGAAGCTGACATGTAGCAATGTAATCTCTTTTTACAGATGTATATAAGTGATTGTTTATTCCATTTGAAGGCATGGTGTGTATGAGATGTGTGAATAATTTCCTAATCATTCAAAGGAAGAAGAAGAGTGTGAAGAAGTGTTCATGTGCTTAACCGGAACTGTAATCAAGCATTAGCAAATGCTATTTTCTTAGTTCAAAATCTTGTGGATGTAATCTGAATGTTTTTGTAAGATAGTGTGTCTTCCTTTGGGTAAGGATCCTTGTTGTACTTGAGCAATGATCTCTAGGCAATGTTCCCAAATGCATGTGCATTCCCCATATTATTTTCTTATACTTTTAACAAGGTATAATCATGTGGATTGACCTCCACCATGGTTTCCCCCTAACAGGGCTTCCACGTAAAAACAATTCTTGGTGTTTTGTGTGTTTCTGATGTGTTGATAATTTATGCTTTCGTGGTTATTAATCAAATCTAAGAATAAGGTTAATAAGTGCAATAATTTTGAATTTATTTGACAACTGATTCACCCCCCTCTCAGTTGTCTGTTCTTGTGTTGCCAACAATTGGTATCAGAGCAGGTTCCTTGGAAGAAGTTTAATAGCTTGAGGTGATCCGGGATGGCGACATATAAGAAGGATAGTCTGAGATTTGATGGAAAAAATTATTCTCTGTGGAAGACTCGAATAGAGTGTCATCTAAGATGCATTGGTGAACCCTACTAGAACATTACAAGGAATAGGTATGTTATCCCACAAAATGGTCCTTCTACTGCTACTGAGATTAAGGATATTGAGTACAATATCAAGGCTAAGGAAGCATTGTTGAGTGCTCTAATTGATTCTAAGATGATAAATGTTATGGATCTGAAGACTACTTATGAGATCTGAAAAATTTTGGAAACTTTGTATGAAGGTGATGCTAATGTGAAGATTGCTAAGTTGCAAAGTCTGAAAGGGAAATATGAAATGTTGAGAATGGGTGATGATGAGAACATTACTTCTTTCATGCAAAGAGTGAATGAACTTGTGTGTGGTGTCAAATGTATTGGTGGAAAATTGGAAGAATCAGAGATTGTTGCTAAGGTGCTTAGATCCTTGCCTACTACATACAAAGTCAAAGCTACTGCTATTGAGGAACTCTAGACTATGACAAATGTTACCAGAAACATGTTGATTGGTAAGCTTACTGCTTTTGAGTTGAGTGAATTTGGTGATGCTCTTCCTAAGACAGAATCTGCATTCAAGGCTACTACCTCCGGAAGGGATAAACAAAGATATGATCTGGGAGAAATTTCTTCTAGAAAGGTATTCAAGTATGAGGGGGAAATGAGATAAATTGAAGAAGAGAGAAAACTGGACAAGCTTGAAGCACTTATTGTCAAAAGGGAAGCAAGAGGAGAAGGTAAGTATAAAGGGAAGTTGCCTATTAAATGTTTTTCTTGCAATAAGATAGGTCATTTTGCATCTAGGTGTCCAAAAAGGGTTCCTAAGTCAAGACCTAACAATCCTAAATTTCAAAGGAAGTGTTATTATACTACTGATGAAGGTGTGACAGATGATGAATCTGACAAAGGGAATGAAAGTGAGGATGAATGGGTATTTATTGCTATCAAGGAAAATAATCTTGTGCCTACTGAATCTGCTAGTTGTACAAATGTGGAGAAAGCCCTAGCTGCTCAAGTTGAAGAGAAAGATGATTGGGTGATTGACAGTGGATGCTCTCATCACATGATAGGTGACAAAAGTAAATTTGTGAGCTTGGAAAAGTATGATAGTGGTGTTGAAATATTTGGTGATGACAAAACTGGTGTAATATGTAGTAGAGGATGCATTTCTCTTGATGGTAACATAATACTGATGATGTCCTATATGTGGAAGGTCTGAAGCATAATCTTTTAAGTGTTGGAAAGATGGTTGATAAGGGATACAATCTTCAATTCAAGGATGGAAAGTGCAGAATATTGGGAAGTTCTGAAAATGTGATTGCATCAGGTACAAAAACAAAAGGTCATATCTTTCACCTGAGTGTTGCTAGTAAAATTTGTTTGATTGCTCAAGTTGATTAAAGTTGGTTGTGGCATAGGAGAATGTGTCATGTTAACTTTCACAATATTATCAAGATAAGTTCTACTCAGATTGTGAGAGATCTTCCTAAGTTGATAAAACCTACTAATGCTATACGCAAGGAATGTCAGTTAGGGAAGCAAACTAGAGTTTAATTTCATAGCAAATAGCATTGTTCAAATCAATTATTGGAGCTTGTGCATACTGAATTGTGTGGTCCTTCTAGAGTCATAAGTTTACAAGGTTAGAGGTATTTCATGTTGCTTATTGATGATTATTCCAGAATGATGTGGGATACTTTCTTAAGGGAGAAATTTGAAGCTCTAGAGAAGTTCAAGATTTTCAAAGCTATGGTTCAGATAGAGATAGGTCTAAAGATTAAATTTATGAGATCAGATAGAGGTGGTGAATTCACTTCTGGTGAGTTTAATTCTTTTGTGAAGAACATGGAATAAAGAGACAATTATCTTCCTTGTGGACCCCTCAACAAAATGGAGTTGTGGAAAGGAAGAATAGGACAATTGAAAAAGTTTCTAGAAATATGATGCTAGAAGGAAATGTTCCTCATATCTATTGGAGAGAAGCTGTGAGTACTGCTATTTACACTCTCATCTGGGTACAAATCAAAGGTGATATTGGTAAGACCCCTTATGAGCTATGGTATGGTCATAAGCCTACTGTTAGATACTTCAAAATCTTTGGGAGTAAATGCTATATCAAAAGAGATGAAGATATAGGAAAGTTTGATGCTAGGAGTGATGAAGGAATCTTTCTTGGTTATTCTACTAAAAGTAAGGCCTGCCGATGCTACAATAAGAGATTGAGGAAAATGGTTGAAAGTGAAAATGTCAAGGTTGATGAAGACATAGCTAGACCATCCAGAACTTGTAGATATGATTCAGATGATCACAATGAAAGTTCAAATAAAGGTAAGAAAGTTCAAACTTCAAATCAAGTTCAAATCATTCTGGTGAATCAAGAAAATCAATAGGAAGGAACTATTGAAAATACAGAAGAGAGATCACAAGAGTCTAAATTTCAAGAACATCCTAAGACTCCAAGGTATGTAAGACTAAATTATTTGGAAGATAAAATTATAGGTGACAAGAAAAAAGGTGTCCAGACTAGGAGAAAAATTGCAGAAGAATATTGTTTGATTTCAAAGACTAAGCCTGCTAATGTCAATGAAGCATGAAAAGATAAACATTTGATTGAAGAAATGAAAGAAGAACTACAATAGATTGAGAAGAATAATACATGGATTCTTGTTCCTAAACCTAGAAAAAAAATGTAATTGGAACTAAATGGGTCTTTAGAAACAAACTGAATGAGCAAGGTGAAGTTGTTAGAAACAAAGCAAGACTGGTATGTAAAGGATAATCTTAGATGGAAATAATTGACTTTAAAGAAACTTTTGCCCCTGTTGCTAGGATTGAAGCTATAAGATTGTTTCTTGCTTATGTTTATTACAAAAACTACAAGGTTTATCAAATGGATGTCAAGTCAACATTTCTAAATGGTGAATTGGAAGAAGAGGTGTATGTTGAGCAAGCTAATGGCTTTCAACTGACTGATCAGGGAGATATGGTTTATCGGTTGAAGAAAGCACTGTATGGAGTTAAGAAAGCCCCTAGATCATGGTATGCCAGATTGGACAAGTATTTGTTGAAGCTTGGATTTAATAAAGGTATTGTTGATAGTAATTTGTATTTCAAGATTGATCATAATAAAGATTTGATTGTTGAAGTCTTTGTTGATGATATCATTTTTGTAAGAGATGATGGTTTGTGCATGAAGTTTGCTGATGAGATGTAGAATGAGTTTGAGATTTCTATGATTGGAGAGATGATATTATTTTTGGGATTGTAAATTACTCAGTTAGATAAAGGGATCTTTATATCTCAGTCCAAATATGTGAAAGAATTGCTAAAGAAGTTTGGTATGGAAGATTCAAATCTAGTTGGTACACCTATGGTGACCAAATGTAAGTTGACACAAGATGATGATTCTTTGGAAGCAAATCAAACTAGATATAGATCGATGATTGGTGGATTGATTTATTTAACTCAAACTAGACCTAATATCATGAATGTTGTATGTATTGTTGCAAGATTTCAAGCTAGTCCTAAGGAATCGCATGTGACTATTGTGAAGAGGATTTTCAGATACTTGAAGGGGACAGTTGATTTTCGCCTATGGTATCTTAAAGATGATGATCTTACTTTGAGTGCCTTTACTGATGCTGATTGGGAAGGAGATGCAAATGACAAAAAAAGTACTAGTGGTGTTGCATTTTTCTTGGGTAAGAAGCTGATTTCATGGTTAAGTAAGAAGCCAAATGCCATTTCTTTATCTATTGTAGAGGCAGAATACATTGTTGTTGCTAACAATTGTACTTAGGTATTGTGGATGAAGCAGATGTTGAAAAATGTCAGAGTTGTGTATGATGAACCTATTGCTATATTCTGCGATAATTCAAGTGCAATTAAAATTTCTAAGATTTTGGTGCTGCATTCAAAGACCAAGCATATATCTATCAAGTTTCACTTTTTGAGAGAGAAGGTGAGTGAAAAGGAAGTTAGATTGGAGTATGTGCCTACTAAGGAATATATTGTAGACATCTTTGCCAATTCATTGCCTAAGGATAATTTTGAGTATCTCAGAGGGAAGTTAGGGGTGATTAGCCCTCCTAATTAGAACTAAGATGCATTGACTTACATTAGTTTGTGCATTTCACAATCATATCTTGATCTGCATTGATGTTGTGGTGGTTGCTACTCAAGGGGAAAAGTCAAATGTTTAGATATGCAGTTCAGATCTTGTGTGTATCTTTGTCATTGATGTGAAAGGGGGAAAAGAGTCATGTGAAAAAATTTGTGGGGAGAAGAAGTCATGAGAAAGAATTGAGGAGAAAAGAGTCAGAATCTAAGGGTGAGAAAGTGCTAAGAGAATGTTGCATTGATGGTGTTTTTCACATCATGTGTTTCCATCAATTCCAAAGGGGGAGATTGTTGGTTGTTGTTGATATGTGCTTGTCATTGATGTCAACACTATTGGCATTAAGGTTGTATATGTCGAGGATATTAAGAAAATTGTAATAAAATGAGTTGCAGGTTGTCAGTGGTGAAGTGAAGTTCAGTCTATTGGCGAGCTCAGTACATTGATGATCAGAGGTTGTGGATTAAAGGGTTTTTTGTTGAGTATATATAATTTATCCATGTTAAGTTTTAGAGATCTGCATGAAGATTTGATCAAGTTATGAGAAGTTGTGTTCTAACAGTTTTTTTGTTGCTTCAGTTGGTGTTCTTGAATGAAGATTATGCGATTATAGTAATTTTATTTTTTGCGGATGCTTCTCTAGTGATTCATGATGTTGTAGATGTTTCTAGATTGTTCTCTATCTATGTTGCACGTCTACATTTATCGTTGTGCTCGCGATTGGTGATTTTCTTTGGTGTGTTCATGTTTTTCATGTTCATGGGCGACAAGGTGATGGTAGTGTGTTGTGGATCTTTGTGGAATAATTCTTGAAAGTGTTTTGTATTCAAGGATTTTTTTTTGGGTCTTCACTATGTTCTGGTTGATAGTGGTTGATTCACATTGATAATTGTTAATTGTTTTGGGCCAACGGTTTGTATTCATTTTATTATTCTGTTGAAGTCGACATGTAGCAATGTAATCTCTTGTTGTGGATATATATAACCGATTGTTTATTCCATTTGAAGGAATGTTGTGTATGAGATGTGTGAATAATTTTTTAATCATTTGAAGGAAAAATAAAAGTGTGAAGAAGAGTGAGTAGAGTGTGAAGAAGTGTTCATGTGCTTAACCGGAACTATCACCAGGCATTAGCAGATGTTATTTTCTCAGTTCAAAATTGTGTGGATGTGATCTAAATGTTTTTGTAAGATAGTGTGTCTTCCTTTGGGAAATGAGCCTTGTTGTACTTGAGAAATGAGCTCTAGGTAGTGTGCCTAAATGCATGTGCATTCCCCATATTATTTTCTTATACTTTTAATAGGGTATAATCTTGTGGACTGACCTCCATCATGGTTTTTTCCCTAATAGGGTTTCCATGTAAAAAAAAATCTTGGCACTATGTGTGTTTGTGATGTATTGATGATTTATGCTTTTGTGGTTATTAATAAGATATGAGAATAAGGTTAATAAGTGTAATAATTTTGAATTTTTCTGACAACTGATTCACCCCCCTCTTAGTTGTTTACTCTTTTGTTTCTAATAGGGCCCGATCTGCATTTAAACACTCAATGTTCAATGGTTTTGAGATTGATGGTTGATATGCAATGCCTATATTCAATCTCAAACATTCATCACTCACCTCACAAGATTAAAATAATGTTTACCAGAGACTTGTGAGGTCTACAATTGAACGACATGCAGATTATTTCATCTGCTTGGAGGAAGTGGATCCCATGGGGATGAATGGTTTGGCCTCCAGCCAACATGTTCTCATTGGTTGATGAATTAGTGAGTGATAGTAATAGATTTTCAAACCAATTTGACTCAATCTAAGTCATCTAGTATACCACTTCATTAGGAGATCTACGATCAGCATTCAAAACCAGAAATGTGAAGGAAATAGCCATTTTTCATCCAGTTCTCATTTGATCCTGGTGTGTGCGAATGATTAATCTCCTGTAGTCATTAAGGATGATAAACGGATTTTTATGAACTTGGGAAATTAACGGTTGTGATGTGAACACTAGTGATTGATCATCTTCTTGCTTGTGTTGGTTTTCCTTGAGCATTAAATGACTAGCATGCACAATTTTCTTGATAAATGATGGGTCAATTTCAGTTGTTTTCACCATTGTGATCAAGAGATAAAAAATTTTAGTTTGTGAGGAAAGTGGGGATTTTTCATATAGAAACCTAAATTTGGACACTTACATTTGTCCAAATTTATCCCTTTTCATCTAAACATCCTCTTATTTGCATTAATTAAGTAATATTGCTATTATTTAATTAATACCCTTAAATTCTTCTAAATCCCTAAGGCATTTAGTTAATTAAATACCTTACCCCTTTTCCCCTTTTCCTCAAAAGAATTAAATAAATAATACATTTATTTAATTCCCCACATGTCACATCATCCATCACTATTCCTTAACCCTCATCCACCTACTAATCGCATTATTAGGGATGTGCACATGTCTAATCCTTGATTAGGATGTGTCACATCCTCCAACTTTTTCAAGTTGGCTCCTAATCTTGATTAGCCACTAACTGTCTTATAATTGTTGATTAGTTAGTCTAATTTGAATCTTGATCAACTCTCTCTCATTCCCAAAGGAATTTTTAATTCCCTATCTTCCCCATGTGAATTTAAATTTCACTTCTATTCCTCCAAGGAATCTCATCTTCCCCATGTGATCATTGAAAGATCACATTAGTCACATGGGTTAGGAACCTTCTATCATAAGCACCTTGTCTTATCCAAAGTACTTGTTAGCTTCCTTGTCTTATCCTTGAGAGACTCCCAATCATTGTGAATTTAAAATTCACTTTTATTCTCCCAAAGTTCTCAGCAGGTTCGCCCCTCTGTAAGGGCAGGTTCACCCCTTTGTAAGGGCGGGTTAGCCCCCTTGTAAGGGCAGGTTCACCCCTTTGTAAGAGTGGGTTCGCCCCTCTGTAAGGGTGGGTTCGCCCCTCTATAAGGGAAGGTTTGCCCCTTTGCCAAAAGAACTCATAAAATAGAGTAAAAACTAAACTTTGACTTGTTGTTTGACCTCTATCAAGGGCAGGTTCGCCCTTCTGTAAGGGCAAGTTTTCCCCTCTGTAGAAAATAGAGGCTAAAAAAAGATTCTAATACTCAAAAGGGCAACCCTGTAGGGCAGGTTTTCCTGTTTGTGGTCAAGTTTTCCCCTCCTTGGGCAGGTTTTCCTGTCTGCAAGGGTAGGTACGCCTCTCTATTACCCTAACCTACAACAAGTGAAACAACATAAAACATAAAAGATAGATACCCATTTGTGGGTCCTGCCCGGTGTGCTAGAAATGTGAACAAGGTTTTTTCTATCTAAATGTGCAAGACTTAACTAGAAATGCAAAATGAAATAACACAAGACCACCTCAATGATTATGCTAAGTTAAGCACAAAAGAAAGATAAAAATGAGAGTGATTATACCTTTGCTTGTGCTGAACTCCTTGGTTGGCCCTTGATGCAGCTTGATGTGTATGCTCCTTCGATGGCAATGTGATGGGAAATGGATGGAAGGTGATTAAAATGCAAGATGAGGGGGGTATATGATGAGTAATCAAGATGAATGAAAATTATTGAGATTATAACTCCTTAAAATCATCTATTTGTGAGTTTTTTTATGTTTTTGCTAACATTCGTGTAGCTTATTTCATGCTTGACAAAGAACAGAGATCAAAACAACTAGCATTTTTCTTGTAGGACAATTGGTTTATCTAGTTTGTCTATCATTTTCCTTATCATTTTTGTTGATTAACCTAGACACGTAGTATAATTAGGGGGAGTCAACTTATTTCTTGGAATTTCTATAAGTCCATTGTGTCACCCAAGGGGGCACTACTTCATTCACGCTTTCTCCTTGCACTTCATGTGAGCCTGGGGAGTAGCCAAAAATGATTAGTGCTCTCTCTCTAGTGGGACCTGCTTGGGGATTTCATCACCACAAGGGATGATCCTAACCGCACGTACTGGTGGGGTATACAAAGGGGGGAGAGCTAAATATGTCCCCCAATCTAGTCACATCATTTCTGGCGGAGCATCGAAGCTAGGGTGATACCTAGATAGACATGAAGAGTTGGTCTGAGCCCTTTAATATCTTGATGTGGCTCTCGACTCACGCCCGTGATGGGCTGGTGTTCACAACTGTGCCTCACATACCGAGATTATATCAAGGACTCCCTACACACTTTGCTCATCCTAGATTAAGGATTGTGTTGGCCATACCCCTCATCACTAATCTTAGGATTGTGTTGTCCATACTGCCTTCTTTGTGCAAAACTAGTGTGTTTCTTGTTGTTTGCTTGCTATTTGTAATATTTTTGTCCTTTTCCTTAGCTATTTTCATTTGAATTGGCTCTAAGTTAGCTGATAGAGGCAACCTTGCCCTCAACTTGGGTGAAATTTCCCTCAACTTGGAAAAGCTTTCCCTCAATAGGGGTGAACCTACCCTCTGTCTCAGTCATTTTGCAACTTGTTTTTGTCTAAAGTGTTGATCTTTTAACTGAACATGTGAACTTACCCTTGCATGGGCAAACCAACCCCTGGGTTTGGGCGAACCTACCCTTAAATTGGGTGAAATTTCCCTAACTTGGGTGAACTTTCCCAAAATCGGGTGAACTTTTCCTCCAAACAACCTTTTCCACCTTCTGTTTAGCCATTTCGAGCACCCATTTGGCCATTGTGAGCACCCATTTTCCCATTGTGAGCACCCATTTTCTCATTATTAATACTTTTTTTCCTGATCCAAGTAGCCAACTCCCTATTCTGAACATCCTTTCATCATATTGAGAAATCATCCCCTTAGTTAGAGTAGTCACCCCCTCGTTCTGAGCGCTATTTATTTGATTTGAGCATCTATTTTTGCTTATTTTTCATTCAACAGGCGAACTTGACCTATACTTGGGTGAACCTGCCCATTGGATTGGGTGAACCTACCCTTAACTCGGGTGAACCTACCCGAACTTAGGTGAAATTTCCCTAACTTGGTTAAACTTTCCCTCCAAACAGTCATTTTCACTCTTCGTTCAATCATTTTGAGCACCCGTTCATCCATTTCGAGCTCCCATTTGCTCATTGTGAGTATTCGTTAGCCAGTTCTGAGCATTCATCTCTCTGTTCTAAACACCCATTCCCTATCCCCAACATTCATCTCCTTGATCCAAGCATTTATCTCCTCGTTTCGAGCACCCGTTTACCTGATCCGATCACCCATCTTCTACCTATCTTTCACCAATAGGCGAACCTAACCTTGCATGGGTGAACCTTCCCCTTACTTTGGGTGATCTTTCCCTAAGCTTGGGTGAACCTACCCTAACTTGGGTGAACTTTCCCAAAATTTGGTGAACCTACCCTCCAAATAGCTTTTTTCACCCCCGTTCAGTCATTTTAAGCACTCATTTGACCATTTCGAGTCTCCGTTTCCCCATTTTTAGTACCTGTTTACTCGTTTCAAGTCTTCATCTCATCATTTTGAACATCCCTTCCTCATTTCAAGTGTTCATCTCCTCAATCTGAGTAGTCATCCCCTTGTTCTGAGCATATGTTTACATGTTTCAAGCATTTGTTTCCCACCTCTCACTAAATAGGCAAACTTGCCCTTGATTTGGGTGAACCTACCCTTACCATTGGGTGAACCTACCCTATTTTGGGTGAAATTTCCCTAACTTGGGCAAACCTACCCCTCAAATAGCTAATTTCACCTTCTATTTAGTCATTTTGACCATTCGTTTGTCTGCTTTGATCATTCGTTCCCTCGTTCTGAGTATCCATTTGCTCATTATGAGCATTTGTTCCCTTGTTATGAACATCCATTCCCTACTTTGAGCATTCATTCCCTCAATCCAAGTCTTCATCCTATTGCTTCGAGCATCCATTTTCCTATTCTAAATGGTTGTTTCCTCATTCTAAGGATCCATCAATTTTTTTTTAAAGTCATCATTTCATCGACCAAACCACATAGGTGCTTCTTAGAACATCATTAGAGTCCATATCTATCATCAAATCATCCAGCTCAATCACCTAGACTTCTTTTTGAGGGTTTTTATTTTTTTGTAGAAACTTCCAAAGGCCATAACTTTTGACTCAGGTGTCCGATTGGGCTAAAATTTTACGAGTGGTTGCATTATGAGATGGCACATTTTTGGGGCTTCAAACTTTCATCTTGACCCTCAAAATCATGATTTAGTGTTTTTTTTCATTTAAAAAAAAATCATTTTCATTAATAAATCAAAGTGCATGTCTCAAATTTAGGATGTTAGTTGGCAATTCATCCTACCTTAGTTTTAGGAAGTTTTTGGGAAAAAACTAGAATCTCAGAGATATGTATGTCCAGTTTCCTAAAATGGCAAAATTTGACATTTTTGGAAAACTGTCAAATCTAGAAAAATCTAATTGTCAGCACCTTATGTCATCTAGTTAAAACCCCTAAACTTGATTTAGAATCAATCCTATCATGTCCTCTAATCCAATCCCAATCTGATCTTTGGTCCATTTTCATTCTCCCAAGGTCATTCGTTCATCATTCAAATCATATAGGTACATCATCTAGAAGCATCTCTAGGTTACACATCCCTCATCGTTTTCTCAATCCAAATACTCTGAACTTTGCTTCAAGTTATTATCCAAATTGACCTAGGTGTCTGAATCTGATCATCATCATCAACATCTTCTTAGGATTGTCATCTATCCTAAGTCATGATTGGCCTAATCAATCCACTTTCAATCCCAAGGTGGATTTGGTGCCACAATCATCCATTTATCCTTTAATCTGATCAATCAGTATCCTAAGTCACCTAGGGTAATCTCTGAACTTGGTTTAGAATCCCTTCCATCATCCTATATGATCCATTATTTAATTTTATCAATTGTCTCATCAATCAATCTAATCCAATCTAATCCAATCACATCCTTATCCAATCACCTTTGACCCAATCAATCTACTTCCATCTTAAGGTATATTTGGTGTCCTAATCATCCTTTGATAATCAAATCCAATTATCAAAATCAATCCCATCACATCATCCAATCATCCTAATTTGAGCTTTAATCCAATCTTGATCTGAGCTTGACCTAAATCTCGATTTGAGCTTTAGTGTATTTCAACCCAAAATCTTTGATCCATCCTATTTATCATTTCATCATCATGAATCGTTATCCTCCATCAATATTATTCAAGGGAAACCCTAATTATGTTGACGACGATAACAAAATTCTTGTCGATCAATAGGTATATGACATAGATCCCCTTAACACTATCATCACTAGTAAGCTTTCTCCACTCGCTTCCACAATCCAATCATCCCTTCAAGCTACCCCATTATGTCTTCATCCATGCCTAATCATGCTCCTTGTGATACCTTTGATAAGGGATATCCAGTATCTCCCCCATTCACATATTTTTGATGTCCTTCATCTACATCCTCCTCTTATCCACCTCCCCCTATCCTAATCCTACATACACACCTTTTTACCTTAATCCTACGTCCCCATCAATCTCTCCTAATCCAACATCTATGTTTTCTTATCCTAATCTGCCATCCCAATACCCTTACTACAATCCACCAACTGTATCCTCTTCTCCTAATTCATCATTCAAATATCCCTACCTTTACCCTCCATCTAATCCTAACCTTCCATCTACTCCCAGTCCTATATCCAATCCCATTCCTCCTAACTCTAGTCCACCAATCCATAATCCTAGTCATCCATCAATCCCTAATCCTTCATCTATTCCTATAATGCCATCTCAACCTAGAGTATGCAAGTTTCTCACTCCAAAAATTCTCCAAGGACTTATGACAAAGATGTCCCCAACTTTGCATCATGATGTCATGGAACCATGTCATCCCAACCTGTCATCCACGGTCACTAGTGATGATACCCTTCTCCATATCACACCTATCATTGATGTTACAACCCCTAGCATCACTCAAACTGTTGGAATCATCACACCCCCTGAATCAATTGAACCCCCCTCTCCTACTCCAAGAGCCACTGAGCCCATCAAAGATAACCAAACCCAATCACCCTCTCTTACTCTGAGAGTCATCGATCCCAACAACAATAACCAATTCCAATCCCCTCCTACTCCTAGATCCACCCAATCCATCAAAGACATGCAAATCCAATCCACTTCTCCCACTCCTAGTATCATCGAAATCCATTCCCATGAACGTCATGAATCCTCCATCCTTCCATCGCCCCCACTTGAGGATTCCCTCCAACACTCCATCATCATGCCGCTCACACAAGATAAGTCATGCCAAGAGCTCAATCCAAAGTATTGCAAAATATTCCCTTCTCTAGATCAAGATCCTACCATCTCACATCCACCTCCAGATCATAATCCCTCATCCACTATAGTCCATGATCCCCTTGTCACTCAAGATTCCACCACTCCATCTCATGAGCCCTTATCTCCATCTCCATCACATGATCCCTTATCACCCACTACCACAAATCCAGATCCTATCATGTCTCCTAATCCCTCTCTTGATCCCTTACCACTCCCTTGTCTTGATCAAGCTGTTGCTACCCCATCATCTCCATCCCATGATCCTCCATCGTCGACTAAACCTACTATCCCCACACCACTTTTATATCCCCTTGGTATTCTCACATTCTTCCATGGTGGTCTCCTTGAAAGAAAAAACAAAGAATATATACCACCCATCATCCCCCACCTAATAATGGACTCACATCATTCTTCCAAAATAGCAAAAATCTTGTCATAGATAGAATGCTTAAGAACATGAACTATCAAGGAAAATTCCTAGGGCTTCATGGGCAAGGTATTTTAGAACTCATCCAGGTCAAAGAACAAATTTGTACACAAGGTCTTAGACATATCTCTCAAGACTCACAATCTAAAGATGTTGGTACAACCTCTATACATCCTCAACAAGCCTCTTCCAAAAGAAATATAGGCTCTTTCCATCACTCCACCAAACCATTTGCTTCCATCCCCCCTCCTCCATCGTATCACCTCAAAACAACCACCCATATTCCTACCTCATCTGCTCCATCCATTTTGGGTCCTTATGTCCCTCCACCCACTACATCTATTTTTGGCTCTTATACCCCAAAATCACCTCCTCCATCTCGTCTTATTCATCCTTTCATCCATCCATCACCTATCCATGTCACTCATCATAAACATCCCACTCTTATATCCCATAATCAAGATCAACAAAGGCACATACCTGCACATCCTCCATCCACAAAATCCTACCCATCACCCAAAAATCCTACCCCCATCACCCTACTCATGCTTCCTCCACATCATCCATCTCCTCGCACCCATCCCATTGCTATTAAAAGCACTTTGGATGCTAAAGTAAAAGTACATAAATCAAAACATCCACATGAATCTAAAGATCCTCATGTCCCCTTCAAATGACATGTTGGCAAGAAGAAAAATGAAAATCATACCCATCAGTTGCAAAGGCCCACCAAAGCAAAGATAAAAACCATGTGGATCCCAAGAAAAAAGATGCAATGCCTTCAAATGAAAAATATGTAACAACATCCAAAGTTGCTAATCCAAAAGCTAATCACACACCCCTTTTGTCTCCTAAATCTGTTTTGGGTCCTTATGTCCCAAAATTCACTATCACATCCCATCACACACCTACCCCATCATTCCATCCATACCCTTTCCATCATCCCATCAATTATCCCACATATCTCCCCCATCATATCCCTTTAATCCATTCCCTTACATAATCCATTTATCCTAATAAGGTTGTACCAACATCCAATAGTTGCTTCACACATGGTCTCTTAATACCTTGTATGGAACTTGATACTTGAGTCCTTCATCCATATCCTTATAGCGTATCTTCTAAATCCCCTTATCCATCTCCATCCGCATGCTATCCAAAAGGTAAAAAATACAAAAAATAAAAAATAAAAATAAAGAAAATAGTAAAGAGAAATAATTTGTCCAATGGTGAAAGCTTGGCAAACAAGTGCCTTGGATAAGTACCATGACAAAACCTATCAAACAGGCATCATGCATAAATCCCCCATCTATTTTCCTTTCACACTTGGGGGCAACTGCATCCCCTTCAACCATCTCCTCCATCCCCCCTACCATCCACATCTTATCTACCATATCCCATTTATCCCAATCCCTCCATCCTCCTTGTGATCTTGATACCTCTTGCATGGTTTGGACACCTCTTGGTATAAATCCCCTTATCCATACACTATCCTAATCCTTCTCCACATCCATCTACCTTCTTTATCCACTCGTCATGCTACCATTAGTATTCCTTCCTTATCCAAGCATCTAATCCTCCATCCATCTTCATCCCTCATCCACCCATCATATCCTCCTCCAGTTATCTCCTTTATCTCCCCATCCAGTCATCTTCCATCCCTCCCACCTCATCACACATGACATATCTAGAGTGGGGGCATCCCTATCTTCCTTTGTGACATAATTCCTTGGAGAAATCATTTGTTCATCATGTTATCCCCTCCATCTCCCCATCATAGCCTCTCTATCCATCTAACTAGCCAATAACATTTCCCTAATCCTCATCCTCATCCCTCTATCCCTCCATTATAACATCATTTCCATCTCCCCATCCTTATCTTCCTATCCATCCAAACAATCCCTTCAATCTCCCCATCCTTATCTTCTTATCTATCCAAGTGATATCTTCCATCTCCGCATCATTATCTTCCTATCCATCCAAACAATCCCTTCCATTCCCCCATCCTTATATTCCCATCCAAAGAATCCATTACATCTCCCATCCTTATCTCTCTATCCATCCTGTCATCCTTATCCTCATCTCGTCTCATAATCCCTTGTCATCAGTATCTAGCTATAGGCTTCCCTCCATGTAACCCAATGCCATATATCTCATCGTTGTCCCTCTAGCTTCTTTCACACATCTTTCTCGTCTCCTATCACTTTTCATCATTCATCTATCCATCATATCATCCTCCCAAATCATCTTTTGGTGCTTTGGATAACTATCCCCTCCCTGAGCTTTGTGTGATCACTATCATCCTATCCAATCCACTAGGTTACTCTTGTTTCATCATATCGGTCACATCTTTTTATCCTCTTATTAGGCTTATCTCATCATCCTTTATCCATTATCTATCATCAGCCTTTTGTTGAACTACATTTCCCCTGTGCTTTCATGTAGGCAAGGTCGATCATTTGATCCACCCCCCGGACTCCTTTTGTCCATCCTATCTTTATTATCTATCATTGGTCTTCTTTGTCCTCTTTGGGATTTTTTCCATCCTATCTTTATCCTCCATCATCATCTTTGTTATCCTCTTTCTGCTTTTATCCATGGTCTTTTATCAAACTACGAGGGCTCTACGCTTTCACGTAGGCAAGGCTAATCTTTGATCGGCCCCCGAGCCCCTAGGTCTTTAGGGTGTGTTAGTCTTGTGTCATGTCTCTCATGTCTTGTGTCTTGTGTCTCACATATTGTGTCATGTCATCAATTATGCTCTTATCTAGTTGGTTCCTAACAAATGAGATCCACTCATATCATGAGATCCAATCAGTTTTGAATGTCCTGCGTCATTTTGATTTTTTAGTTGAGTATCCAACATCGGTCTCAACAAGATGCATCCTTCCTAATAGAACTCATCAACCCCATCCATCCTCTTGATCTTATTGCAAAGGATATTTTGAATTTGATTGTGATCTTTTGATGTTTTTGGTTTTTATTTATCATTTGAGCTCCCTATCACAACTTGTCAAGGCCACCATGATCTATCATATTATGGTGTGTTTTGCTCGGTTAACATAGGCGTATATCTTAATCATTTTGTTTTATTGTTTTCTTTTGGGTTGTCCCATCTAGTACCCACCAAGATGCTTGAGGTATTGTGTTATGCTGGGGCATTCCTTTCTAATTGTGGTTATCCCAATGCCTGGCTTGACCAAGGTCTTTGTGACTTTGGGGTGTTAGGATAGCCTTCTTATTTGTTTTGTTTGTCTTATGCATCAGACATGAATCGGCCTTGGTTCTTCATACCCTGGAATCTTGTGTCTTATGTTATAGCAAAAATTAGTGCTATGAAAATGGAAAATTGCATTAGGATTGCATTTCATCTTCCCCCCGATTCATTCATCCTTCATCACTCTCCCTCCTCTATCCATCTAATCTCTTCTAATCATCTCTTCAATTTTCTTAGAATAATATAGATTGGTTATTCTAAGCATCTTGTCCCCCATCATTTTTATTCTTTTCATCCATCTCACATCTCAATCCACTCCTCATTAATTAAATCTAGGAAAAATCCTCTAATCTCATCCTTGGTCTTTTCCCCAGCTTTGTTACTGACCTTTATCTAATCATGATCATCGTAATCATCATCCGGATGTATCCTTCCCTATCCTTTAGTGTTGTTTTAGGATGTATCCTTCCCTCATAAACAACCCTTTCATCAGGATGTATTCTTCCCTATCCTCATGTTGTTTTGGGATATATCCTTCTCTCATCAATAACACTTTCATCATCATGATTGGGATGTATCCTTCCTATCCTTTTGTGTTGTCTTGGGATATATCATTCACTCATCAACAACACTTTATCCATCATCAACCCATTTTTGGCTTGTAGCTTGATTGGGGCAACATCGCCTTTATCCTTAAATCCATTTGTGCTTCCCAATCTCCTCTCGCTCATCATCCTCCCTTATCCATCATTTTGCATCATCTTCCGCATCTGCTCTCTCATCGTCACATCTATTTTGAGAACACATCTATGTTCTCTTGAACCCACATGTCCCCTCGAGGGGGTATCCTCAATCCCTAATCTTCATCTTCACCCCCACCATCTTTCTTCCTAGTCACTCCTTTGATGACTAGGGAATCTTTCCCAATCTAACCATCTTCTTCTGGTTTCTATGTTTTAATATTCTTTGAAATGATGCTACTTCATAACACCATCTCAAAGAGGGGCAAAATGTAGACACCTAAATTTGGACACTTACATTTGTCCAAATTTATCCATTTTCATCTAAACATCCTCTTATTTGCATTAATTAAGTAATATTGCTATTATTTAATTAATATCTTTAAATTCTTCTAAATCCCTAAGGTATTTAGTTAATAATTAAATACCTTACCCCTTTTCCCCTTTTCCTCAAAAGAATTAAATAAATAATGCATTTATTTAATTCCCCACATGTCACATCCTCCATCATTTTTCCTTAACCATAATCTACCTACTAATCCCATTATTAGGGATGTGCACATGTCTAATCCTTGATTAGGATGTATCACATCCTCCAACGTTTGCAAGTTGGCCCCTCATCTTCATTAGTCATTAATTGTCTTCTAATCGTTGATTAGTTAGTCTAATTTGCATCTTGATCAACTCTTTCTCATTCCCCAAGGAATTTTTAAATTCCTTTTTGTCTTCTCCATGTGAATTTAAAACTCACTTTTATTCCTCCAAGGAATCTCCTCTTCCCAATGTGATCATTGAAAGGTCACATCAGTCACATGGGTTAGGAACCTTCTATTATAAGCACCTTGTCTTATCGAAGGTACTTCTTAGCTTCCTTGTTTATCCTTGAGATACTCCCAATCATTGTGAATTTAAAATTCACTTTTATTCTCCCAAAGTTCTCCTCTTCCCCATGTGAATCTCATGTGTCACATCACTCACATGGGAAGGTACTTGCAAGTACCTCCACATCATTTGTACCCTTTCCATCTCACCATGTCCTTTGGACACTTCATCCTCCATATGGCAAGATGTGAGGGCCTTTGAGTCCTCAAATCACCATAGCCCTCTATCTTGGCCATGGTGGCTCAATCCTTACCATTGAATTCTCTAGAGAATTCAATTTCTTGTATAAATCCCCCCCCCTTCTCATGCATTCATACAACTTAGGCATGTTAGCAACCTTATGCTCTCAAAATTTTGAGTCATTCAAGTCAACATTGAGCACATTTTGCATTCAATAATTTGCATCCATCTTGCTTACTTATCACATACCCCCCTCATCTTGCATTTTAATCACCTTCCATCCATTTCCCATCAAATTTCCATCAAAGGAGCATACACATCAAGCTGCATCAAGGGCCAACCAAGGAGATCAACACAAGAAAATGTATAATCACTCTCATTTTTATCTTTCTTTTGTGCTTAAATTAGGCTAATCATTGAGGTGGTCTTGTGTTATTTTATTTTGCATTTCTAGTTAAGTATTGCACATTTAGATAGATAAACACTTGTTCAAAATTCCAGTCTACATTTGTGAGGTCTTATATCTAGAGAAGATGAGTAAGTATGTTGCTTTTGCATCACCAATACAAAGATCTCCTAGGCTTAACTTGTAGGAACCGTGCTATAATGTTCCAAGGAGTGGACATAGCACACCAGGAGTTGCTTCAAATCCAAAGGATGAGTGTAAGAAAGAGGCCCATTGCAAGAAGTCTGTGCAAGTTGCTATGAGAAGCAATTACTAGTTCAGGAATCGAGTTGTGACTGGAGAAACAAAAGAGGTTAAGGAAAAGGAGCCTGCAAGGTTTGTGAGGGAAATGAGGAGAAAGATTAAGTATGGTCAACCTTCTCTGGGATGACACAATTCTCTTATTGATATTTTATATGGTCCCTGAGATAGCATGACAGATTGATTCTAGTTACCGCTAGTATCTTATGGCCCTGACAGAATTGGAAAGCTCAGATGATGAGGTAATAGCGGTTTCCCCAATTTTAGTAAAGACACCAAGTGGGCATACTTACTCTATTGTTGGCAAGGGAAATGAAGAAGAATAAGTGTTAGCTTCTTGAGCTTTTGTGAGTACATGAAGTGGGAACATGTACTCTGGCTCTGATGCTCATTCTGCTTGATTGGGATTGTATCTAGTGTTTCGTGTCTAGTTTCTAGTTTTGGTTGTTTGGTGATAATAGTGCTTTGGTGGTGTTTTGTGTATGTTGTGTTAACTCGATTGGTTTTTTGATGACATGATGGAAAAAAATTTGCTTGACATGGATGCAAAAGGTAAAGGGATCGTTAACAACTAAGGGTGATTTTTGTGGCATTGAACAGTTCTTCTTAACCAAATGGTATAAATTTTGTTTCCCCTATTTTGTAAATAATTAGAGGCAACCATTCATGGAATATCTAAAATGCAGTTGAACTTTGTTTTGAAATGAAATGCATGTGAAATGTAACTATAATGAGTTGGATGCTTGTTGATCCCTTGATCTATAAAAGGGATTTTAGGGCTCATTGCAAGGGGTTTAATTTTTGAGTCTTGTAAGAGTCTAGGTAGAAGCTAAGTTCAACAAAGAGAATATTGTAGAAAATATCAATGAATATAATAGTAAATTATCTTGGTTTTGGGTCATGTATGTAAGAGTCTTAAATTAGTTTTATAGAAGCCACAGATATAAAAGAAAAAATTTAGTTCTCAAGCATGTATTCTCCTATGCAATTCTCTTGAAGATTATAAATGGAAATGGTCAATGATCTTTTTGTTCATCTCCAGTTGTTTTAATTCGATGTGTGGATTTTTTTTTGCTTCAATTCAATGAATTGGTTAAATGCTTAAATAAACACATAGGTCTATAAGTGAAGAGTACATGATTTGGTAAGAAGTAGTGTTCTAGATGCAGTGAGTTGAATACTACAAAGTAGTATGAAAATAGCCCATTAGTATCTAAATTAAATGGCTAATATATTACTAGTTATTGCATATTTGACTCCATTAACCCAATTGATGAAGCATTGGTCTATTTGTTAATAAATCTTGCAAGTGAACTAGTGATATGCCTAGTTATGGATTTAAAATGAGAACAAAATTTATTAAAAAATATTTTAGTTATAAAGTATGAGTTTGAAGTATTCCCTAATTCCTAGAAAATAGATAATAATTTACTCAAAGGGCTGCCAAATCTTCAGTGAATTGTGTTTATCTATAATTAATGGGAATTGATTTGTGTATAAATGTGTTCTTAATTAGACAAAAATCATTCAAGAACAATAAGGAATGCCTTCCTAGGTCTCATAGAGTGTAAAGAGTAGGATTGAAGGTCTCAGAATCCTTTACTCATTTGTTGGCCACTAGCTTTGTAGATTCTTGAGCATAAGGGTTGGCTACCCTTTAGAGAACTTCAAGGTTCTGCTAGAAAAAACACCAACATAATTGGTGGCTCTACTGGGGACAAATTTTCCTTCTCGAGTCACAGATTGTTGTATCACAGAGTCAATTGTTTGGTGAGTCTAAACTCTTTATTCAGATGTTGGGAAGATCCTAGACCTAGAAATGTTTTGGTTGAAGCAAAGCTCAAATAATTTGAGTGTGACTTCACTACTGGAGAAGACCCAAAATGATATTTACCTTTGAAGGAAATTCATATTGTTTGAAGTTCAATCCTCTGTAGAAGAGGTGGCGAATTTGTCTAAAGAACTTAATAAAGAATACAAAATTTTCCAGATCTTGCAAATTTGCAGTCAAGGAAGAATGATTGATAGTTGCTACCAATTTCCAAGTATTCTCATAAATATAAAGAAAATATTATTATATTTGCAAGAAAATTATGAGAAATCTTCAAGACTTAAGATGTAAATGGTTCCCAATAAGGTGAAATAGCACTAAGTGAGGGAATATTAATGGTGATTTTACAAGCTCCTAAAGTGTAACTTGAAATTCATGTATTATGATGGAGAAACATGCTATATTCTATGGTCATAAGCAAAATATATAGAAGGTTTACATTGTCAAGAGCTTAAGATTATAATTGCAAAGGGATTTTGAATTACCTTGTGTAATTACAAGGTGAATGTGATAAGCCTTGGAAAAGTGTGATAAAGGGCACTATCAATTTGTGCATCCTAGTAGAGAACCAAATATAACAATGTATAATGTGCAACCTCTGTCATATCAAAGAAATTTCAGTACCAAAAGGTACAGAGCTATAGATTTCAATAAATTTTGTGGTTATCCAAATGTTGTACCATCTAAGATTAGAGAAAAGGTACCAAAGTTTGATGGT
This sequence comes from Sequoia sempervirens, assembly GCA_007258455.2. NCBI lineage: Eukaryota > Viridiplantae > Streptophyta > Pinopsida > Cupressales > Cupressaceae > Sequoia > Sequoia sempervirens. The sequence goes on from VDFB02058242.1 coordinate 562,808,663, forward strand.
GGAAAGTTTGAATCAACAAGAAAATATCTACAGGAGTTTGTTGATGTGATGGGAAATTATGAGTTGGACTTTGAAGACATTGTCATGAAATTGTTTGTTTAGTTTTTAAAAGGAGATGCAAGGGACAGGTTCTCATATCTACCAACATCTTCTATACATTCATGGGATGAGTTTAAAGTAGTGTTCATGGAGAAATTTTTTGAAAGGATTGATCCAATCTTAAGAAGATAGAAGTTCATGAGCATGGAGAAAGAAGAGGATGAGTTAGTACCCTCTTTAAATCTTAGATTTTCAAAGATCATAAGGGAGATCCCTAAAAGTATAAGACCAAAAGATGCAGAATGTTTGGTCATGTACTTAGGTGAATTTGATAAAAATGAGTTACCTATTAAGAGACAAAGAGCCCACAACACTACACCAAGCATATCAAATTGCTATAGATATTGAGGACAACTTGAAATATTTAATGATGAAAGGATATTCAGCCACCAGTATTGGTCATCCTAGCATGTTTCATGCAAATAGAACCAGTGGATCACTCAATAGAGATCTATGTCAAGATGATAAATCTCCTACTGTTCCAATTTCTTCATCACCACAATATGAGGATCATTGTAAGCTCCAAGTTGAATATCCACAAGATCAAAGAAAAGTTGATCAAGTGTCCTCTCTTAAAAGATTGTGTGAGATGAAAATGCATAAAGAAGAATCACTTTATTATTATTTTTCCATATTTTTGGATGCCTTGTTGGAGGTAGCCAAAAGTGTCAAACCAAAAGATTCAATATGCATTGATCTATTTTGTGAAATATACCAATTAGGACTAAGTACCTTGCCAAAGGAATTGAAACCTCACAGTTTGGGTCAAGTAATTTAGTAGATAAAGATTGTCGAGTGATAAAATAATTATTATGGAAAACATGTGATGCCCCCGAATGTTAGTGTGCATTGTCCTGTTGAGAAAAATCAGGAAACAATGAAAAGAAATGAAGAAATAACATAAGAATATGAACATCCATTCTGCTATATGGGAGAGTGTAATGATTGTAATCAATTGAAAAATAACATATCTGTAGATCAATACAACATTGATGGAGATGAAGATATACAATATGATAAAAGAAGGGATGTTCCTAACTTGCATCCTTGGGATGTCTTAGATAGTGAAGAAGTAGAAGAGGTACAAGAGGTTACCCATGTCATGATTTGATCATTGGAAATGGTGCTAATGTTAATGATGCATTGCCACAAACCAATGATCAGGGTATTGAGAATGAAAGTTTAGACACCCAATCTGAGGAACTTGAATGCACTCTCAGTATTGGTGAGTTTTCATGTTGTGGAAGTTGTGATGGAATTGAGTCATATCATCCCTATGTGTATTATGATTATTCTCATGAAGTAGAGATTGGATCTTTTGTCTCAAGGAGATATGTTGATAACAATTTTCTTCATGTGAAGTTTTCTTAGAATGTGAGTCAATGATGCCAATTAAGAATGATGTGAGAGAAGTTGAAGATGATTCCATATGCTCTTCAAGTGATTTTTTGTATTTTTACTATGATGATAATTTGTAAGATTTAGATCTTCATGCTAAGGAGGTAGAATATTCCATGTCAACAATGAAGATAATGGGTAATCCTTTATTCGATGAGCCTCCATCCCCACCAGCTAATAGAAGTGATGATCTTTATTAGTGTAGAGATAACCAAATTTTTGAGAATTATGATGACACATTTGATGCATGGTCAGGATATGGCTATGAGCAAACAAAGCGATACACTAAATTTTTTATTCAAAGTATTGTTTATGAATCTTTCACATTTGGTACTATTGTTGTAGGTGAGATTAAGGATCATGAGGTGATTGAAGTATCTAAGTGTTTTTCTCAAGAATGTAATTTCCCTTATGAGGATGATCCAGAAATGCTTCAGTCACATGAAGGATGTAATGGTGCAAATATCCATAATATGAATTATTCACAAGTGAATGAACAATTTGCATTTGATGGATACTTGGAAGGTGATTTGGGTTTTCCATCAATGGAGTCTGCTACTAGAGTGAATGATGAAGAATATAAATACAAAAATTTCACTATTCAAGGTGTTGATCTTGAATAAAATGCTACAAATAATGAAGATGCTGATGAACATGTTGATATCCCAGCTACCCATGAATGTTTGTGTGAGGTAGAGTTGGAAAGTTTAGTTACACTGGATGATGATGGTGTATATATTGATGAAAAAGGAAGTTCGATATTGAATGAAAAAATTATGCATCATAACTCAAATATGGATCATGGATTAACATTACTTCCCGTTACTAATGAAAGAAAATTTGATCTGTGTGTAGGGAAACCAAGTGATGCAAATGACATGGGGTATGATTTTGATCAATAGAAATGTGTAGTTGAATTCTTTGTTGATGCTCCTCATCTTCTTAGCATGATTATGGATATGTTTTCATCTAGTGAGTGGAACACTTATGTGAAGCAGAATGAAGATGCTCCTAAATATGTATCTTTTCTTTTTGATACATCAGGGGATTGTTGGCCTAGCATACAACAAAGTTTTTATTAAGGATTCTAGTTTGATGTACAAACTGAATGTGATGTTAAAGTTCTTGATCAAATGGAGTATGAATATTTCACCTTTCCATTTCAATTAGATAAGCATGTATCGGAATAGGCTAATGAACTGAGCAATTTTGCAGCATGTATCATTGATTATACTAATCATAATGGAGCTAGTTGTGTAAGACTGCTTGGTAAAAGTGTTGATCCATTATAGATACTTGAAAACAAGGTCTTTGACAAAGGTAAGAATTTCCTTTAATTTTAGGGGGTATGGGGCCTCCAATTTTGGGATTGAAGCCTATGGAACTGAAGAGGCTTCTGAAATTCACAAGAAGACATATTGTATAGCCTTGTAAGTATTGTATATAGGTTTGGCATGTTTCCTTTTGGTTGTGTCTACTTGCCTTGTTCAGGAAAGCTCTTAGGCTTTTTGTGCTCCTTGGTTGGTCTGATTCAACCTGAGATCTAAATTCTCACCATAACCACCAGGGGTATGTGTCCTCAAGCATGAGCCACTAATAGAGCTTTCAAAAAATTTGCAAAATTTTGAGCAAATCCTAGTTTTGATCATGGTTGTGAGCCTTTGTGCCCAAGGATGTATTAGGGGTGTGGTCTAGAAACCCCCACCTTACAAATTTCTGTCATAAACCCTTACACATTTTAATTGTGCATTGACTTGTTACTCCTAGTCACTGGGCACATAAGTTACAACTTTGAGCCATTCATAGGATGTTATCACTGGCCCCTTTGTCTAGGTCTTTTGGTCACCGCATGCCTCTTATTGATTTAAATTTTCCCAAAGTTGGGAAAAATATTTTATGGAAAAAGACTTATGTTTTAAGTCATTTTCCTAAGGGTCAAGTCTCATTGGCCTAGTCAAGACCCCATTTTTATCACTAACTTTATTGGCATGTGTAGAAATCCTGCCCACTGGATCATGAGATCAAATCTTGATTGTTGCTCGCATACCTCACAGGATTAAATAATGGCTTTCAATATGGTGTGAGGTCTGTGATTGCTTGACACATGTACTCACTGAGGTGGGGGTTAGTATGTATTCAAACACCTAATTTTCTATGGTTTTGAGATCGACGGTTGATATGCAATGCCAAGATTAAATCTCAACTGTTCATCACTCACCTCACAAGATTAAAATAATTTTTGTTGGAGACTTGTAAGGTTTATGATTAAATGACATGTGGATTGTTTCATCTACCTGGAGAAAGAAGTGGAGACCACAAGGATGAAAGATGTGACCTCTAGCTGGCATGTTCTCATTGGTTGATGAATTAGTGAGTGATAATGACAAAATTTCAAACCAGTTTGACTCAATATGATTCATCCGGTATACCACTTCATCAGGTGATCTATGGTCAGCATTCAAACCCAAAAATGTGAAGGTAATAGGCATTTTGCTTCACACAAGTAAAGAATTAATGGCATAAGGTCTATAGAAGTAATCAATTTGATCCTAGTGCGTGCAAATGATTAATCTCCTATAATCATTAAGGATGATACATGGATTTTTATGCACCTGGGAAATTAATAGTTGTGATGTGAACGCTAGTGATTGATCATCTACTTATTCATGTTGGTTTTCATTGATCATTGATGACTAGCACACCCAATTTTCTTGATAAATGAAGGGTTGATTTCATTTTTTTTCACCATTGAGATTAGGAGATAAAATTTTTGAGTCCATGAGGAAAGTGGGGATTGTTCCAGTCTGCATTTGTGGGGTCTTATATCTAGAGAAGATGACTAAGTCTATTGCTTCTACATCACCAATATGGAGGTCTCCCAGGCTTAACTTGTAGAAACCACCCTATAATGTTCTAGGGATTGGACAAAGAACACTAGGAGTTGCTTCAACTCCAAAGGAAGAGTGTAAGAAAGAGGCACATGGCAAGAAGTCTATGCAAGTTTCTATGAGAAGCAATTACCAATTAAGGAACTGAGTTGTGATGGGAGAAACGACAAAAGTTAAGGAAAAGGAGCTTGCAAGGTCAGTGAGGGAAACAAGGAGAAAGATTAAGTATGGTCAAGCTTCTTTGGGATGACATAATTCTCCTATTGAGATTTCAGATTGTCCCTTAGATAGCATGAATGAGACTGATTCTGGTTACCACCAGTATCTTATGGCCCTGATAGAGTTGGAAAGATCAGATGATGAGGTAATAGTGGTTGACCCAATTTTAGTAAAGACACCAAGTGGGCATACTTACTCTGCTGCTAGCAAGGGAATTGATGAAAAGAAGCGGTAGCTTCTCTAGCTTCTGCAAGGACATGAAGTGGGTGTGTTTACTCTGGTTCTGATGCTCGTTCTGATTGATTGGGATTGTATTTGGTGTCTGGTTTCTACTTTTGGTTGTTTGGTGATAACAGTGCTTTGGTGGTGTTTTATGTCTGTTGTGTTAACTCAAGTGGTTTTTGCATGACATGATGAAAAAAAATTTGGCTTGACATGGGTGTGAAAGGTAAAAGGCTTGTTAATAGCTAATAGTGATTTTGGTAGTATCGAATGGTTCTTCTTAAGCAAATGGTATAAATTTTGTTTCCCCTATTTTGTAAATGATTACAAGCAACCATTCGGGGAATATTTGAAATGCAGTTGAGATTTGTTTTGAAATGAAATGCATATGAAATGTAAATGTAATGAGTCAGATGCTTGTTGCTCCCTTGATCTATAAAAGGGATTTTAGGGCTCATTATAGGGGGTTGGATTTTTTAGTCTTTTAAGAGTCTAGGTAGAAGATAAGTTCAGGAAAGAGCATACTGTAGAAAATATCAATGAATAGAGTTGTGTGGTCTCACAACAAGCCCCAAGATTGAAAAGGATTGGGGACCCAAGTGAAATATAACTTCTATGGCAAGAGCTAACAAATTGGAAGATCAGTGAAAGTGAAAAAAGAATAGAGAAGTCTTTGGTTTAAGAGAAAGTACTTTGTATGGTAAGTGTTTCGTACGCTGGGTATCGGGTACCAAAAACATAGAAAAAGAAAAAGGTAATGTAAATTTAAAGTGAATGGCTCTGGTCTGATAAGTTGAGTCTAGTAAGTTGGAGTCTGGGAAGTTGGAATTTCGGTATAATCGACATCCAAGAAAGTAAGTGGGTAAAATTGAATACCGGGTACCAGGTTCAATCATGAAGCGAAATGTTAACTTTTTTAGATTTCTATAATAGTCCTAGTGATCTGATATATATACAAGGATTTGTGATATTTTTTTTTAGAATCAAGTTTTTTTAGATTTTGTACTAACATTTGAATAATGGTTTTATTTATATGAGATATGGTGTCATATTTGTTTAAAAAGGGATTTAATATTTGGAATTTTGTGATTGTAGGAGATATTGATTGTGATGCAAAGGTCGGGTATGGATGGTCAAGAAAATTATGCTGGCAAAAAAATTCTACTTTATCACCAGGCTTGATGATGCACTTAAGGGACTCATGCTGGAATAGAGGTTGCTGCAAGGATGTGCCAGTTACTGGGATACCGAGGTGCTGGAGTACAAGCATGTAATAACAAAGTGTATCTATTTTGGGGGTATTTTATTCCTGGAATGTTCAAATTGAGAATCCTGAGATACAGGAGTTCAACTTCCACCTAATCACTTCATTATAATGGAAGATTCCTATGTATCTTTGTATGAGTAAATTTGTTTGATTTTAGAAGGAATCCTAAAAAAGATGAAAAAGTGGAACCCGAAGAGCTTCAATGAGTAATTGGAGTTGAATTACATTGACTTCAATTGCAATTCTCCTATTGGTCACATTATTCCATGTGTCTTGATGAGATTGGTCCCTTAGACTCCCTCTCATGTAGATGTCTTATCCTATCTGAGCCTTTTGTTTTATAAAAGGCCAGAGGATGCTTAAATTTTTGTTTAAGTTCAAAATTTGTGGATGTTGACGGAGCAGAAACTTCTTTTAAGTATTGTTCTTTTTTCCTATTTTCTAAACCTTTTTGGCATAAAAATTTGTATCTACGTAGACATTAATTGGTATTAGAACTTTATGGATAGCTACCTATCTCAATATCTTTTGTAGCTAGTTTTGTAAGTTCGGCTGAATAAGACTGTATGCTACATCATTTAAGGGTGCATACAGAACCTATTCAGTGTCCATAAATGAAGCCCCCTCTTTAAAAGCTTGCACTATTTTATACTTAGCTATGAAGCAATCTGGTGAAATATAAGGTGGTTTGCTCTATTTTGATTAATTCTTTGGGGCATCCATGGAGAATAACTAGGAGAAAATTTTAATTTTTAGTATTTTTTATGTTTTACTTTAGATTAGATGTTTAATATTTTGAAAATGTTCCAAAAAGAAAATATAAGTGAATGGAAATAGTTTTGTCGAAAATCTTTTATTTTCCATTAAATTACTAAATGCTTAATACTAAATCTGCTTAAGTGATAGCAAGGAAATTGGTATGATCTTTGAAATCCAATGTCAAATCTATTGCTTTCATGAATTCCAAGTTTATCTTTTCAAATTGGAAAGTTGATATAAAATGTTCAAAGAAATGATACAGAAATATGTATATGTACGTGTATGTGTAATGTGGACTGGCCCTTAAAGGAAAATAACAATAATTATCACATCATTACTAGAGAGCGACCCTAATGCAACCATAACCTGGTTATTGAAGACTTGGGATTAAACAAAAGTTAATCTTTGCTCTGTAAATGCAAATTTTTCTCTTAGGTTGTCTTTGTTTCATATCTTTCAAGAAGGATAAGCTCTTCATATTCTTGTCTGTGGAGATTTTATTCGACTTGTTTATTGTGAGTAAGACTATTGTCAACAGGAACTAGCGCTAGAAGGAGGGCTGGCACGTGGAACTCCGACGGTCACATGCGGATATGCATATGATTTATTTTTTTCTTTCTTTCTAGTTTCTTTGATATTTTTAGGTTTTATCTTTTGGAAGTGGATTTGTGTTTTGAAATATCCTTCCTAATTTGGCCAAAATCTTGTAAACACATAAAACTTAACACAAGCTAGTTCTCATGATGGAAATTGGAAAACTTCGTAAAATATTTAATTAGAAACTGGATCCTCTGAGTTTCTTTACTTTTGGAAGTCATTGAGTGTAGAATTCATGATACAACTGATCATGGTGAAATTGAGTGTGAAACCTTTTCAACTAGGGTAAGTTTAGCTATAAGTGGAGCAATTTTGTTAACGGAAGAAGTTTTAACTATAAAAAGAAAAGGATTGTTCATGAGAGAAACATTCTACCCTAGTGAAGCTAGAAATATTTAAAAATTAACCAATGAACTGAAATAGTTAGGAAATTGCGATTATTTTAAAGAAAATCCTAACAACTTGTAGGGAAATAGGCGAGGATGTCAAGATTCAAAGATATTTCATCATAAATGAGGAGAAGATATGGATGAATCATCATTCCCTGTATATGTGGAAAATGCAGACAGCGAGATAAAACGAGAAAATTGAGCAGGAGACACATGTATTGTGCTTCAAGCCAAAAATTCATTACCTATAAAAAGACATTTTCCTGATTTTATACAAGATACAAAATATCAAGTTTTTACTTTTTCTCTTTTTGATAATGATATAAATAGTGATACATCTTGGTCTAACACAATGCAAAGCAAAGACATGGCCGAAGATATGAAGGTTTTCAAAAGAGAAGAAAATAAAGAAATGAACACAACCATTCATGGAAATGGACGAGAGCTGGAAGAAGGTACAGTATTGTCGCACCAAATGAAATGTGTGCAAGCGGTCTCTAATGAGATTGTTTTCATACATTTAAGCCAGATTTTGGGTAAGTACACCTTTGAATTTATGATGTTTAAATATAGGAAACTTAATATTTTTCATTATTACAGTAGGATATTGAAGATGTTGATAAGGGAATTTAAAGATAAGCCTATTGTAATTTGTACTAAAATTGTAGGAGAAATAGTTGTAGAAATTGAAATAAATTGCTTAGTTAGAGTTGGTTTGTTGTGATATTAGAGTCAAGGTAGTTAGGGCTAGTTTAGTGTAGTGTTAGCTTAGTTTTTTTTCAAATTTTTTTGGGTTTTTTATTGTTTCTTTTCTTTCCTTGTTTTGTTTTGTTTTGTTTTCCTTGCTCGGCTTCTGCATTAACAAATTATGCTTAAATATATCTTAAACATGAGAGTGAAATTAAAACAATTTGTTGAACTGAAATGAAACAGTGAAACACGCTTTTAAGAGAGATAACCACAAAAGATATATATGTGTGTGTGTGTACCATTTATATACATTAGATGTCAAAATCCTTGTCAAAAATAAAAAAAGGAGGATTCAAAAGAAAGGTGAGCAAAGCTGCAAATGGTAGTAGTTATCTAGTCGATCTCGGATGCCTCTTCTATCAAGGCTAAATACCCTATGTAGGCAAGTTCCTGGTGAACTTCAAAATCTTGGATATGGAGATCAGTAAGAAAAGGCCGAAGTGAAACCACTCCGCCGTGATTCAGGAATCGAGGAATATCATCCATGGAGGGAATTCCGATGGTTAGGTGTGCGACAGCTAAAATGGTGTCTAGATTCTCCAAGAATTCAGGCTGAACTAGTAGGTTGGTGGTGGCACGAACATCTTTAATAGGTAACCAATGTCCAAAAGTGAAGCTACAAAATGAGAAGCTATGTCAGAATAAAAATGGAAGTAGCAACTAGATGCAACATATCTTTCCCCAAGGACCAAGCATAAATTCAGCACAATAAAGCTGGAAGTCCTAACAATGAAAACCTTTTCAATCCTTTGTGGTGTGATGCTTCCCAAGAAAACGTTTTGTCTATGAGAACAACTTAAGCAAATGGGAGTATCCATGGTTAAGAAGCAAAGGTAAAAGTACAGAACAGAATGGAATTACAAAAAACACAAAAAAAAAAGAGAAAGAAAAGAAAGTGTGTAGAATTGTAGAAGAAAGGCACGAATTTATAGAAATCCATGAACAATGTAGTGGTACATATTTTCCTGAAGTTTTTTTTTGGAAATTGTATTTGCGAGGTGGCAACTACTAAATATTCTTCAGAATTAAAGGTTATATCAAATAAATTTTTTGCACATGATTGATGAAATTGCTTTGAAATTGAGCAGTACAGAGATTGTGAATCAAGCAAGTTGAAGATTTTGAATTAATAGGGGTCATTTCCAATTTTTTTTTAAAATCCGTAATGATTATTGAGGTGTTAAGTGTGTGGATTATACATGAGAATGAGGTTGGCAAGATGTTACACGTCATCAACTGAAGAAGTAAAGAGATAATACGTGTTGAACAAGGAATGCAAATTAAATGTGAAATAGTGTGATCATTTTTCAAGTACCTAATCATGGCATTTTGATCCATTAATGTAGTGCAACATTTTCAAGTTGAGATAGTTAGCAAAAGTTTCAGAAATTGCCATAAATTTAATCGAAAGAGTGGTAACTAATGTTTCTAAATTTAGATTTAAATTTGGTGATTAAGTTGTCTATTGCTAAATTTTAATTTATGCATATCTTTTAACATATAGCTGGCTACAGTTAGTTAGGATTTGGCATAATTGGTAAAATTTAGTTGGAAACATACACTTATAGGGAATCATTAAATGAGTTTTTGGAAAGTAGTGAATTGATGAAGGGATTTACATTGAATGAAAAATCAAAAAGTAACCTTCACTACCACTGTAATTCCTAACCTAATAGTGGTGCTTCGATGCTTGCAAGTTGATAAATGTGCTATTATTGTAATATCAAAAGTAAAAAATGAGTTTTCATTGCTATACCTAAAAAAAAAAAAGTGATATCAACTCTTTAATCTATCCAAATAAATCTACTAGGGCTATGGATGCCTGACCGGTAGTAGAGCTATGTTTGGGGGGAATTACGGAGATAACCTTGTCAAGGCTATTGACGCTTGACTAGTAGCAAGGCTCTATCCCTGGTTGGGTTTGGAGGATTACTACATTATGTAGTTCAATGTTAATGAACTAATTCTATTTACTAAGTTCCGAAAACTAGAATTAATCAAGAGCACACATAGATGTTTCTGGTGGAGTTTTACATTTTATGCCAGAATCTAAGTAAAGGTAGAAAGTTATTGTTTTAAAATATGCATAAGTTTTAATTTACAACTGGTAATTTCAAGTTTAATTTTAAATTTGGTTTGATTGGTTGCAAGTTGTTGTGTGGTCTCACAACACGCCCCAAGACTAAAAAGGCTTGGGGACCCAAATGAAATATAACTTCTATGGTAGGAGCTAACAAATTGGAAGATCAGTGGAAGTGAAAAAAGAAAAGAGAAATCTTTGGTTTAAAAGAAAGTAATTTGTATGGTAAGTGTTTTGTACACCGGGTATCAGGTACCATAAACATAGAATAGGAAAAAAGTAATGTAAAGTTAAAGTGAATGGATCTAGTATGATAAGTGGAGTCCAGTAATTTGGAGTTATGGTATAACTGAGGTCTGAGAAAGTAAGTGGGTAAAGTTGAATACTAGGTATCGTGTACCAGGTTGAAGTGTGAAGTGAAATGTTAACTTTTTAAGATTTCTATAATGGTCCCAGTGATCTAGTATATATACAAGGATTTGTGATATATTTTTTTTAGAAGTGAGTTTTATAGATTTTGTACTAACATTTGAATAATGGTTTTATTTATATGAGATATGGTGGCATATTTGTTTAAAAAGGGATTTAATATTTGGAATTTTGTGATTGTAGGAGATATCAATTGTGATGTAAAGCTCGGGTATGGATGGTAAGGAAAATTATGTTGGCGAACAAATTCTACTTTATTACAAGGCTTGATGATGCACTTAAGGGACTCATGCTAGAACAGAGTCTACTGCAAGGATGTGCCAGTTACCGGGATATTGGTATGCTAGAGTACAAGCATGTAAAAACAAAGTGTATCTATTCTAAGGGTATTTTATTCTTGGAATGTTCAAATTGAGAAGCCTGAGATATAGGAGTTCGACTTCCAATTGATCACTTCATTATAATGGAATACTCCTATATATCTTTGTTTGAGTAAATTTTTTTGATTTCAGAAGGAATCCTGACAAAGATGAAAAAGTGGAACCCGAAGAGCTTCAATGAGTAATTGGAGTTGAATTCCATTGACTTCAATTGAAATTCATCTATTGGTCACATTATTCCACATGCCTTGATGAGATTGGTCCCTTAGATTCCCTCTCATGTAGATGTCTTATCCTATTTGAGCTTTGTGTTCTATAAAAGGCCAGAGGATGCTTAATTTTTTTTTTGAAGTTCAAAATTTGTGGATGTTACAGGAGCAAAAACTTCTTTTAAGTTTTTTTCTTTTTTCCTATTTTTTGAACCATTACAGCATAAAACTTTGTATGCACATAGAAATTAATTGATATTAGAGCTTTATGGATAACTACCTATCTCAGTATCTTTTGTAGTTGGTTTTGTAAGTTTGGTTGAACAAGACTATATGCTACACCATTTAAGGGTGCATACAGAACCTATTCGGTGTCCATAAAGAAAACCCCCTCTTTAAAAGCTTGCATCATTTTATATGTAGCTATGAAGCAATCTGATTAAATATAAAGCGGTTTGCTCTGTTTTGATTAATTCTTTGGGGCATCCATGGAGAATAACTGGGAGAAACTTTTATTTTTCAGTATTTTTTCTGTTTTACTTTAGATTAGATGTTTAATATTTTGAAAATGTTCCAAAAAGAAAATATAATTGAATGGAAATAGTTTTGTTGAAAATATTTTATTTTCCATTAAATTGATGAATGCTTAATGCTAAATCTACTTCAGTGATAGCAAGGAAATTGGTGATGATCTTTGAAACCCAATGTCAAATCTATTGCTTTCATGAATTCCAAGTTTATCTTTTCAAATAGGAAATTTGATCTAAAATGTTCAAAGAAATGATACAAAAATATGTATATGTATGTGTATGTGTATATGCAGATTTCCCCTTAAAGCAAAATAACAACAATTATCACATCATTACCCGAGAGTGACCCTAGTGCAACAATGACCTAGTTATCAAAGACTTGGGATTAAATGAAAGTCAATCTTTGCTCTATAAATGTAGAATTCTCTCTTAGGTTGTCTTTGTTTCATATCTTTCAAGAAGGATAAGTTCTTCGTGATCTTGTCTATGGAGATTTTATTCGACCTGTTTACTACAAGTAAAACCTTCATCAACAAATAGAATAGTAAATTGTCTTGGTTATGGGTCATCTATGTAAGAGTCTTAAATTAGTTTTATAAAATCGATAGATATAAAAGAAAATTTTAGTTCTTGATCATGTATTCTCCTATTCAATTCTCTTGCAGATTATAAATGGAAATGGTCAATGATCTTTTTGTTCATTTCTAGTTGCTTTAATTGGATGTGTGGAGTTTTTTTGCTTCAATTCAATGAATTTGTTAAATGCTTAAATAAACTCATAGGTTTGTAAGTGAAGAGTACAGGATTTGGTAAGAAGTAGTGTTCTAGATGAAATGAGTTGAATACTACAAGGTAGTATGACACTAGCCCATCAATATCTGAATTAAATGGCTAATATATTACTGGTTATTGCATATTTGACTCCATTAACCTAATTGATGAAGTGTTGGTCTATTTGTTAAGAAATCTTGCAAGTAAATGAACTAGTGATATGCCTAGAAATGGAAAATATTTCAGTTATGATTTATGAATTTGAATTATTCCTTGATTCCTAGAAAATAGATAATAATTTACTTAAAGCTCTGCCAAATCTTCAGTGAATTGCATTTATTTGCAATTAATGGGAATTGATCTATGTATAAATATGTTCTTAATTGGACAAACATCATTCTAGCACAATAAGGAACACCCTCGTAGGTCTCACAGAGCCTAAAGAGTAGGATTGAAGGTCTCAAAATCCTTTACTCATTTGTTGGCCACTAGCTTTGAAGATTCTTGAGCATAAGGGTTGGCTACCCTTTAGAGAACTTCAAGGTTCTACTAGAAAAAAACACCAAAAAAGGACATCACCAGAGCATCTTCTCTTTAATTTTGTTCATTTTTCTTTTCCTGCTCATCTTTATCCCGCTCTTCCATAATTTCTTCTATTCTTGCATAGTCATGTTTATTAGACACATATCCATCAATATTAATAAAATTCTTCAGTATTTCATCAACCTTCACATTCAAGCTTTTTACAATATTTCTCAGTTTTTTATTGAAACATCTGTATGCCTTGCTTTTGGTAGAGTATCCAAGAAATATTCCTTCATCACTTCTTACATCAAACTTACCCAAAGTTTCTCCATCTCTTATAATATAGCATTTGCTTCTGAATACCTTGAAATATTTAACTTTAGGAATTCTTCCCTTCCATAGCTCATATGGAGTGTTTGTACTATTTTCTCTTGCTTGAACTTGATTGAATACATATACAACAGTATGAATAGATTATTTGCAATAAACTTCTGATAATATGACTTTAGTGATCATTGACCTAGCATCCTCTTCAACTGTTATATTTTTCCTTTCAACAACTTCATTATGTTGAGGAGTTCTCAAAGCAGATATCTCTCTTTATTCCATGCACTTCACAAAACATATTGAACTCATGGGAGGTGAATTCTCCACCTCTTTTAGATCTTAAGCATTTTATCTTCAAATTCACTTCATTTTCAACCATAGCCTTGAATGCCTTGAATCTATCTAATGCATTTCATTTCTCTCTAAGAAATGTAACCCATGTATATCTAGAATAATCATCAATTAAAAGCATAAAGTACCTTTCACCAAGTAGACTTCACACTCTCATAGTACCACAAAGATCTATATGAACCAAATCCAATAATCCAGTAGAAAACTGTTCTCTTGATCTATAATGACTTCTTGCTTGCTTCCCAAACTGACAATTCCTGCAAATAGCATTGACAAGCTTTGTAATTATTGGTAAATATCTCATGGCCTAAACAACACTAATCCTTTCCAAGTTATCAAAATTCATATGACACATTCCCCTATGCCATAACCAACTTTCATTTATTTGAGTCATAAAGCATCTTCCATCTACACCGTTAAGCTGATAGATATTCCCTTCAAATTTCTTTCCTGTAACAATCAATGTTTTGGATCCTTTCCAGATCTCACATTTCTCATCCTTAAACACAAAATGATATAATTTTTTGCACATCTAACCAATGCTCAGCAAATTACTCCTTAAACTCTTAACATAGTAAACATCGTCAGTATGATGCTTTTCATCAAAATTTACTAAACCTATTCCATAGATTTTAGAACCAATACCATATCCAAACATATCCAAACCTTCGTCATATTTCTCAAGCTTCACAAACTTACTCTGACCACCAGTCATGTGATGTGAGAAACAACATTTAACTATCCAAAAATTATTTTCCTGCTTAGCATGTAGGGAAGAGATAATCGTACCTTCATTTTTCTCCTTCTCATTCTCCAAAGGACTTCCCTTTACCTATTTTTCCTGAATTAGTAGTAGGTTCATCCTTAATCACCAGTAACAAGCTTTAATTCTCATATGGATCTTCATATTCTAAATCTTCATTTGAAATACTAGCATTCTCATTACATAGTAATATTTGTTAATTTTATTTCCTTTCTTTTCCTTCTCATATCTTTGCTTATTCCTTTTAGCCTTTCCAGACACTTTGCAGCATAGTGACCTATTTCTCCACATTTAAAGCACTTAAAGGGAAAATTACCTTCATGCTTACTAGATCCTTTTCTCATTCTTCTTACAAAGTTAGCTTCTATTTCAAAAAAAAAATTCTTCATCTAGATCTTCAGTTTTTTTAGCTTTAAAAGTAGTCTTTTTTTTTCTGCATTTCTTAGACTCGGCTTCCTCATCTCATAATATGTCAAAAATCCTAACAAAAAATCCTTAGTACAAGTCTTGTAATCTATAGTCTGGTCAATAGCACTCACATTTTCACTGTAAGCATCGAGAAGGGTTCTGAGAATCTTCCTTATAATCCTGGTTTCAACTATAGTAGTGCCAATAGATCACATTCTAGCCACTACCTCATCCAATCTTTGTACATAAGCTTTGACATTCTAATCTTTAGAAATATGTATAAGATCAAACTATGTTTCCAAATTTTGCAATTTTTCCTCTTTAACTTTTTCATCACCATCATGTGCTCTTTCTAAAGCATCCCCGACTTCCTTAGTTGTCTTCAAATTCTAAACCTTACTCAACTTAGAATGTACCAAACTATTCTTCAAGATGAACTTCACCTTATTATTCACTTCATGTGCTCTAATTTCTTTACGTGTAATTGGACCATTAGCAGGAGTGTAAGGATTATTGTAAGATTTCTTCAAATCATTACTACAATACTCCAAGTATTCTTCCATCAATACTTTCTAGATACCATAATTAGTTCCATCAAACCTCAAATAATCAAAGGTCATTTTTCCAACTATCCCAAACCTTCTTCAAGTGGTTAAGCTCTTCACCAAGGAACCAAGCTCTAATACCAATTGTTGGATAGGACAAATGAGAGGGGGGTGAATCAGTTGTCATAGATTATAACCTTCAATTCAATTACCGAAACTAATACATAGACTGCTTAAATGATTAATCATCAAATTCCAATGCAAAAACTCAAATCCAATGCACAAACACAATAACACCACATTTACATGGAAAACCCAATGAGCAAAAAACCACAGTGAGGATTAACTCACACTATAGAGAATATCAAAACTGATTACAAAAAGGCTCATGACCTATAATAAGGACTCATTTTCCAATAATAAGGACTCACTTTCCAACAAGGCTACAACCGGGAGAGCTCACTGCCATAGAGATACAAAGAAGTCAAATAAAACTTGTTACAGAGAGACAAAAATCCCAATGCAACAAAGGATTCCACCACAATCACTAATCAACTTGCATGAATGATAGAGTTCACCTTCTGCTCACCGCATCTAGAAACTCATCATTAAGCTTCACACTGATCTACCACACACAACTCACACAAACTTTCTGAATAACATCAAAGTCACATCTTCTCTTTCACTTATCTTCCTTCTTTTCTCTTGTATATTTCTCATTGCTAGCTCATCTTGTATTTATACTATCTCCAACCTTGAAAAGATACAAAGTTGGCCATCCAACTTCAAATTCAAATTAGGTCGGTGCCAAAATATCCTAGGGTGGAATTAGAATGAGGGCAACCCAAACACATGCTTCACTGGGACCCAAAATAGATCCAACACACTTCATCAACATTGAAGATAGTACTTAACATACGATCGGTCAAACTAGTGTAAAATATATAGAAAAATTAAGCCTGAAACTTCTAGAAACCAAAATATCTTCAATGCAATTAGAACATCTTATCTCTAGAACCACAAATCAAGAGACTTCATCAAAGAGAAATCCAAACCAACAAAATTTCTCCTAGACCTTAGTGAAAACACAGAAAACCATAGTTCATAACTGGTGAACAAAACTAAAAATCCACAAAGAACCAATAGCCAATAATCTGGATATATCAACCTTCAACAACCATGACTAACATATCTAAACTACATAGCCATAGGTACAATTATTGGATCATCATCCTAAATACCTGTAAACTTTGTTTAATACAATTTTCTCAATACCCTCAACATATACAACCAACAACAACTAGTAGATAACCAGTTGACCAGTTGACATCAATGAAAACACTTTCATTCCTTTTTCCATTCTTGCAACATTGATGAATCATTTTGTATTGATTTATTCTATGAGAATGTTGAGTTGGGTTTGAGTACTATATCACATGATTTAAAGCCTCCAAGTGTTAAATATATATACCCATGGATCTCAATTTATGAAGACATCAAAATGAAATGGGGATATGATTTTATCTCTATAATGAGTGATGGTGATTTTTCCCTTTGTGACCAAAGGAGTGAATATAATATAGCAAAAAATAGTGTTGTATTTGACAGAGGGGAAGATTCTTTTTTTGATCAACCCATGAAGAAGATATATGCAAATGAAGTTTGCAACCCTAATAGCCAGGATATAAGGCATAATGAGATGGATGAGGTGTGTGAAGTCATGCCTTCTATTTACTTTGAAAACATAGAAGGTGAGAGCTAGCTTTATTTATCAAATGAAGGTTGCATCAATGAAAATAATGTTAAAGACATGCTCTCACTCATTAATGATAAAAATATATAATATGATGAATCCTTTAAGTTAGATGTAGTAATGTCATATGAAAGTGCATTGAAAATTGAAGATCCATTTTTAGGTGATCTTACTGATTATGTTGATTTTGAAGTTTCATGTCTTCATGATGATAACATTAGTGTTGCAGATGTAAATATGCAACCAGATGAAAATCATTCCTATCTAGGTGATCAAGGAGACTACAATTTTGTTTACATCCCTAGTGACTAAATCATTTCAAGAGAAGGAAGTAGAATCAATCTCCCTAAGGGAAAAGTATTTCAATAAAGATGATGAAAATATTTTTGAAGGCTTACAAATGAAAGGTGATGTTATGAAAATTTGTAATGGTGTTGAAAATTCTTTGAATGATCATATTTGTTCAAATTGTGCTGATGATATTATATTTTCAGAACCTTGTATGGAAAGGTTAAATGTTGAAAGCTAGTGTGATTTGAATATCCTCTCTTCAAGTAATGAGTATGGTGTTGTGAAGAACAATGGGATTCCAGGTTCTCTTAGACAAGAACATGATGAGGGATATGAATTGAACATACTTTTTGAGAAGGAAATATGTGATCAACAGGGCTATGGTACACTTGATCATTCCAACTCTACAAGTGTTGAGTGTAGCATAGATGCAATTCTTCATGGTAATGAGATAAAGGAGTCTATTGATTTGTGGAATACTCTTGAAAATTGTGGTGTATCAGATTCAAATGATAGAGTGTGAAATTACTTTCAATTAGAGCAATCATCTATGAGAAGTAGCAATGAAGAAACAAATGATATTTTTTATTTTGATAGTGAGGAATATGACCTTGCTTATTATTGCAGTAGTATGGACAAAGAAAAGGGTATGTGTGTAAGAGATTAATTGGATGAATCAATTTAAGAAGTTGATTGTGTAAAGCATGCATATGTGGGTGATGTGAATGGTGAAAAATGAACTCCTTTCCTATTTGATATTTCACCTTCTTCCATTCCTTTTTTTGGTTTTGAATTTATTACTAATCATTTACATGAGAATAGTATGGATGAAGCTATACATGAAAGTGAAAATTTAAAGATAAATGTTAGTACAATTAATGAATCTCTTTATGATGAATTTGCACTTGAAGGATATGATTGTGTTTATCACATAGATTCATATGAGGACCTTTTTTTGGATGTGCAACTCATAGTATTCCACATGAGAAGTATGCTTCAAATATCCATATTGATGCAACATGAGGTAACGATAAGCATGATGCTTATGGCAATGATGAATGTGTTTTGAATAGTCGCAGTGAGGAATTTATTGCAAAGGTAAATGTTGAGTCATTTGAGCCTACATTTGAAGCCTTCTATATAGAGTTGTGTGATAATATGAAGAATGCAGATGGCCTTGTTTTTGAACCTGAGATAGAAAGCTTTGTTTATGCGTGGGATGTATTTTTTTGAAGGTTATGATCAGAGTATGGAAATGATATTGTGGATACTAATACATCTTGTTTTTAGATCATTGGGTCATATAATAATGTGACTGAGTTATGATGTTTGGATGGAGATAAAATTTCTTATGATACTATTATCAACTAGATTTGCACCATGTTGAACTTAAGGTTCAACAATCTATTGACACATGGGAACATTCTCAGGTTGAGGGTAACCTGTAGTGAGAATAAACCTCTGGAGAAGGTTGGCTTCCTAAATGGTTATCACCTAGATTACTCTACTATTTAGCGAAGGAAAAGGGAAATAGAAAATGCAAAAACTAAAAACTAAAAATGAAACTAAGAAGGTGATACACCAAACTAAACTAGGACATAAAGCTCAGACTGCAAACACTTGACTACAATGAAAGAAAATTAATATTGCACAACTCATTATTGCATTCCTTTGCATAAGTGTTTCACAAAGAGGTCCTAATGCTCAAACTCCCAAGAGGAAGATAACTCTACAACTAAAATCCATTTGAATCTTTGCTACAGTTTGCAACCTACATTAACATAATTTTGCATAAAGGTGCTAAAATCTTAGAAAAAGTTATAAGAAAATGGAGAATACCTCACAAATAACTTGATCTATCAATTGAATGCACAGAATAATGCAAAGAACAAGTAGGAAAAACTTCAAATCAATGATATCCAAGCTCTTCACTTTATTTCATATCCAAAAATGAGTTAAAAAAGGATGCCCAAAAATTGTCTAAGGGCTAAAAAGTCACTAAGTACCAGAAAGTGCATAATTAGAACTGAGTACAAATGAGTCAACTAAGTGACTATATCTCCAAATCCCTCCAAAATCCACCAAAACATGATCTAGAAATAGAGTTGGGTCGAATGCCCCCAAAAAGCCAAGAACCTAGCAACTAAATCTACTCCAAAAGAGCTCCAAATTGTTGAAAAAGATAAGTTTGACCAGGTCAAACAAGAAGGCACAAGAAACCACCCCCTAGATGCTCTAAAATCCACCAACAAGGTGAGTAAAGGCCAATATATGCTTGCCAAATGTTCAATAACCTTTCCAAACCTCCCTATATACTATCCCTTGGTCAACCAATTGCAACAACTAACACCATTATACCTGGAAACATGAAGACTTCTCCAAATCGTAAGGCATGTATTCTATTTTTGTATTTTGAGTAGCAATGTGACTTAATAATTTATAACATCATTGAAGTCAATTGCTTTACATTTTAAATTAGCTCAAAATTAAAGAGACTCTAGCTTGACCTTTACATACAAGTCAAGGTGAAAATACAAGTCATAAAGACTTAATACATGGCATACAAAGGGTCAAAAGGTTACAAGGCATGAGACTTAAGGTCTTATCCCACAGGTGCATTAGTGATTTTCAAGAATTTTAAATAAAAGGGAAAAATTCCTATATGCTCATGTCAGCTAAGACTTAGGGTAAAAACCTTAAAAAAAAATGAGTGCAAAGAAGAACAAAGAATTTCATTTCACATTTGAGCCCTATAGAAACTTGGAGGCATTGCCATAGGGTTTCATCAAGGTTCATTCATGGAGGCTTGAGGAAGATTCTGACATTATAGAAGCATCTCCAACTCACTTCCAAGTAAGAAACAACACCCACTCATCAAGATGAACTCTTCGTAAGCATATTTGATCATTTCAATCTTTGTTTGTGAGAAAATAAAACATCCCTTTGCATTCTTTATTTCTTATGTATTTCATGCATTCTACATAAGATAAAATGAGTTTCCTCTGTATGTTTTCTTCTATTTGCAAATATAGAGTATTACTTGTTTTATGGCCATGACCATACATACTATAGGTATGAATGGGCCTTGCTTTCATTTATGGTCGAGCTTCATGCATTCTCTATAGAGATTTCTTCTCTCTCTCTCTCTACACTCTGTATTTATCCTCTGCAAAGATTCAAGGGTTTTGATCTATGTTCTTGGCTCGACTCTAGGACATAGACAAAATGTATACTGTGCTTTCCTTTCTTAACATTTTTGGTCGGAGATTGTTATGCGTTCAGGGTTTCATTCTTCATTCTAGGTAAACATGATTTCCTATATCTTATTTGGCTCCTCATGAATGTAACTCAAACCATGTGACACTTCTAGGCCAATGACATAGAATGAAACCTCAATCAACCTTTATGTATATGGCCTCTATCTCTTGTATCATACATTGCTATTGTGTTAATTCCATTCTATGTTATTTTACTAAAAAAAATGCAAAACCCCACCTACCATTGTAGTCTAAAAAACTACCTTTTATTTCTGTGAAAGGATTTCCCTTCCTTGCATTTATGCACAAACTCTGACCTTGGATCATAATGCCCTAGCATTTTATAATATGACTACCTTCAAATAGGTTTCCTTTTGACTCATGAATGTGAGCAACAAGGAGAGCATCAACTGGAAGTAGGATAAGCAAGAGGGACTGAAGATGATGTAGAACAAAGCAACCAAGATTCATCATTTAGGTAATGACAGGTCACCTTTCTCTTTATGTGCATTCTTTCTCTTTTATATCTATAAATGTATAGTTTCTTCTATTATATGCATTCTAATAGTTAGTCCCATGGCTTGTGTGGGACACCATATGTTTATATTATAAATAAAGACTACATTTTTGAAAGGATTGTGCACTTTCTCCTATGTTATGTTATATGCATCTACATAATGCAATTTAGTATTTTAGTCTTCTGATATTTCTTTATGCACATGAATGTGACATAGTAGAGTTAAAATGTACCTTCTTTTCACTGGTAAAATATAAATAGAACTACCTGTTTGGCCTAATAGAAAAAATAGATAACATTTTTGGCAACATCTACTATATGTTTGCTTGCTAAACATCATGACCAGTTGCATGAATCTTATCCATTGGGTACTAAGATACTAGAAAGATGACACAACTTGAAAATAGTTTTGTACACTATTGTATTTCACTGGATTAGTACATGATACCTCAAAAACTTATTCAAACACCAGAAATTAAGAAGGTGTATCCCATTAATTGAGATGGGCATAATTTCCCCATCCATCTTTGATAATTGGAATGCATTATTCTCTTTGCATTCTATAATAACAAACAGGCCACTCCACATGCTATCAAACTTGGAGTGCTTGTTTGGCCTACTTTTCAATTCATCCCATTTGAGCACAACATCACCCTCTCTGAATAATTTGGGTGTTTCTTTCTTATCAAAGACTCTTTTTGTTTGGATCTGATGAAACTCCAAGGACTTCCCTTCCTTATCTCTTATCTCCAATAGCTCCATGAGCTGAGCATATCTAACTACCATTGGGTCCTTTTCCTCAAACATCTCTAGCTGGTGCATAACATCAAGAGATGTAAGTTCCACTAATAAAGGAAATCTTGCCTCCTTACCATAAACCAACACATATGGGGAGTTCCCAATGGAACTTTTGGGAGTTATCCTACCTATCCACAAGACAGATTTCAACTTCATGTGCCAAGTTCTCTGATTATCCTCCATGATTCTTCTAATAATCCTTATCAAGTTCTTGTTTGTTGATTCTTCCAAACCATTACCCTGTGGGTAATAGTTTGATGATGTATTTAAATGAATGTCATTAATGACAACCCAATCACTTACTCTAATTCCAACAAATGCTAAAGCATTTTCTAAAATAATTGACTCAGGTACTCTAAATCTAGTAATTAAATCATCATAGAAGTTCAACACAACACTTTCATTGGCTTCTTTTAAAGCCACTGCCTTAGTCCATCTTGTAAATTATTTGGTTGCAGTAAGCACCCACCTATGGCCTACACTTGAAGGTGGATTAATGGAACCTATGAAATCAATGCCCCATCTCATGAAGGGTTGTTCCACTTGAATTGGTTGCAAGGGTAAAGTTGGAAGCCTCTCTTTGCTTACAAAAATGGCACATTTCACACATTTCCTTGCCTAGGCATGGGCATCCTTAAACAATCTTGGCCAATAATAGCCAGCTCTCATTATCTTCCATGCAATGGTTCTTGGGGAAAAAAGACCCCCAACAGTTCCATCATGGAACTCATGAAGCACTTTATCAACTTGATCATGATCAATACACCTTAATAGCACACCATTAAGGTCTTTTCTGAAAAGAACATTATCAACCAAGACATAGGGAATGGATTGCATTCTGAAATATCTCATTTTAGCCTTATCCAAACCTAGTGGACACTCATCAGTTTGTAAGAAATGAGTAATATCTTTTACCCAATTTGCACTTTTTGTTGGTGCATCAATTGTAGGTTCATCAGCGGTAACTAGAACCATTTCCTTTCCTATTTCTAGCTCATTTTTAGACTTAGTAGAAAGATGCTCACACAGTCCCTTCCCCTCACAAGCTTAGTTATCTATATGTCTATGCCAAACTCCATTATCTTTCTAATCCACCTAGCCCTCTTTTCATTCAGGTCTCTACTCAACAAAACTCCTTCACACTAGGGTGAGCAACAATTAAATGTATCTTGTTATTAGAAATCAAAGGTTTAAACTTTTTCAGAATTATGATAAAAACAAGTACATGCTTTTCCACAAAATTATACCTTTGTTCATAATCCTCTAAACCTTGAATGAAAATGGAAATGGGTTGTTCTAAACCATCATTGTTTTGTTGTACCAACATTGCAAAAATGCTATCTATGCTACCAAAAGGATATAGAATAAAGTCTTTTGAAAATTTTGGATTTACCAATGTAGGAGTTGTTGATAAGGCCTCCTTTATAGCTTCAAAACTTCCCTTTGCCTCTTTAGTCTAGCTAAAACTTGCATTTTTCTTCAACATAATAGTTAGTAGTTTGAAAATATTTGCAACATTTGGAATAAACCTTCTCAAAAAATTATTTTTTCCTAGAAAACATTGTAGCCCCTTTTTATGATTAGGTAAAGAGGTATGTGCAGGATCATGATGGGCCAAAAAGTGGTAATATGATGGGTATGTGGCTGATGACTTTTTTTGTACCCAAAATTGATGAAACAAAAAGGGTTTTTAAAGGATATTCTCAGCTTCCACCAATATAAATTATGCTTTACTTTGAATTTAATAAGTAATTATTATTCATTTTCTATTCAAATTATGACTAAAGTCCCTGATAGATAATGAAAACACTATAGCTTCATCCATCACTTTGAAAAAACATGTCACATTCATGCTTCGATACTATAGATTAAAAAATGAATTTCATGAAGTTTTGACCAAGTTAAGGTGGTTCTATATGATTTTTATATTTTAAAAAGTTTTAATAAAAAATCATAATTAATTATTTACCTAGAAAAATTACAAAAAATATGAATCACATTGGGACATGAGTCCTCTACTTATATCTAAAATCTTATAAAAAATATTATCATTTTATTGTGATTAGGTGGTGAGACACCTACTTTTATTTTTTCCCCAAATTTAAGTATCATTGCATTGAAATTTTAAAATTTCACCAAATACATTTTATTTTTTAAACAAACCTAGTAGTTTAGAAACTACATTCAATTTTCTACAAATTCTATTCTTACATATTTTTGATATAATATAGATAACTTATTCAAATTTTTACATCAAGTTGCATAACTCTGATTTTTCTAATTTTTTTGCCACTTAAGGGCCTATTTTTTCCATGATGATCCTGCACATACCCAAAGGCAAGGTTAAATTTATAGCACTTACTCTCTCTGGATCAATGGTGATCCCCTATTTTTACACACTGTGTCTGAGAAGCTTGCCTTCATGGACAACAAAAATACATTTTTTGGGATTAAGGGATATACCAAACTCCCTACACCTCTCAAACACTTGTCTCAAATGGGAAAAATGCTCCTCTACATTTTTAGAAAAAAATGTTATATCATCAAGATATATAAGAAGCAATTTATGAATCAGCCCCTGAAATGCCATGTTCATGGTCCTCTAAAAGGTGGCAACATCATTAGACACACCAAATGGAATTGTTTTATAGGCCATAGTACCCCACTTTGTGGTGAAAGAAGTCTTATACTGGTCTTCTTCCTTTACTAAAACCTAGTTATAACTAGAATAACCATCACGTAAGGAAAATAATTTTGAGCCAACAACTACTTGAATGATCTACTCCATAGAGGGTGGCGGATAATGATATTTTAATGAGGCTCTATTGAGGTCTCTAAAGTCTATATAGAGCCTAATTTCTCCATTTTTCTTTCTAATTGGTACAAGGTTTGAGTCCCATGAGGTATGCTTGATTGGGAAAATAATGCCTCCCTCAATCAGTTTGGTCAATTCCTTTATCATGAGAGGCTCAAGTTTTTGATTTAAAGGCCTTTGTTTCTGCCTAATAGGCTTTGCATTTGGCTCTAATTCTATGGTATGTTGAGCAATCTGGGGATCAAATCCCTTTAAATTTGAGTACTCCAATAAAAATACATCTTGGAATTCTTAACAAAGAGCAATAAAAGCTTGCCTATATGCTTGTGAACAGATTTTACCAATTTTAAGGAGCTTACCTTTGAATATCTCAAGCTCTTCATAATGTTCCTCCTTGACCTGCATGTTGTTCTTACTCCTTTTGAGTTGATCATCAGTGCTAAAGATGGATTCTAAAGTAACTAGACCCCTGGGCAGCTTGTTAGTTCTCAACTAAATGACTTGATCATCATATTGATGCTTATGTTTCTCCTGGTTTTCCACTAAAAACTCATCTTCCTCAAGCAGAAAACTCAACACCTATTCATCACTATCAAACACTTTACAATGAATGTTATTATCAAGAATAGAAGGCCTTACAACAACCTTAACATATTGCTGCACTTTTCCTTTCTTAATATCATTAGGTATATCAAACTGAGCACCTATTTTAGCTATCCTATCTGCATGCTTCTGTTGATTCCTAGGAAAAGAAATTAGATTAAAAGCATAAAATTCCTCTATCATATCCCACACCCTATGCTTGTAAGACTTAAGCACATCATTTTTAGTCACATTCAAGCCTCTTACCTAATTGACTATCAACTCACTATCCCAAAATACCTGAAGGCAACTTATCTTTCTTTTCCTTGCCCATTCCAAGCCTTGAATTAAACCATCATACTTAGCAGTATTGTTAGAAGAAGAGAAAGAAAATCTAAAAGAAGAATAATACTTTTCACCTTATGGGGAAACAAGCGTTGCACACCTCCATTCTTGCTTCTAGAACCATCAAAGAACATCTCCACACCTCATCCTGTTGTCCTAGCTACTATTTTGCCTTCTTTTCAAGGTTTGGCATAATTGCATCAGGTTCATGCAACATATATACCCCCAAACCGGTTTCTTCAATATTGTCATTTGGATTATCCAAAATATTTTCTACTTCCCACTCATTTAAGAATATATCTGGTACACTTTCAGCTTACAATTCTTGAGTAGCAGCAAGCTCATTATCATAAAAAACAACATAGTTGGTATTAACAATGCTTGGTATATAAGGCTCAATGTGGTCTTTGGAAAGTAACTCAAATTTTATGGTTACTTTTGTCCCATATCTTGTCCTAAACAACATGTGAGACAAGCATGGAGTGCAAGGCTTAAATCCTTAATGACACCTACGATGTTAATGGTTGACCCATCAAGCTGGACTACACCCTTTCCAAGGGGTTGATACTTTAAACCCAACCTATTAGCAATTTGTTTAGGCATAATAGAATTGATTGCCCCACTATCTACCATGTAGTTATGGACCAATTTATCCCCTATTATCAGAGACACATAAAAAGGAGGGGGTTGATATCTTTACAAGATTGTTTATTGGTGTCCTAAGGTGCATTTGTGAAAACAACCTTAACTTGACCTATTAGTGTATCACTTGAAAAATTCAAATCAGTCAAAGAAGATTGTAATAAGTCCTTTTGACTTGGGATGGAAAAAGAGTCCCACATTGACATAGACATGTTCGCTTTCTTCATGTGTTCAAAAATATTGAAAGGTACAACAATGTTTACCTTCTAATGAGTCCTTACAATAGTAAGGTCTACTTGCAAGTGGGGCTGCTCCTTGGTAGCACCTTGTGTATTCCTTTGTAGTGTGTGTGGCACTTGAGATATGTATGGTCCAGCAACCTCCTTTTCTTTGTTTGTTGCTTGTTCAATCTCAAAAGCCCTCTTTTTGGCTCTTGTATTAGCTACAACTTGAGAATCATCCCTATGCACTCTACAAAATTCCTCTCTTTGCCAATTCATGAGAGTTGTATCACTTGGAGAGAGATTCTATTGTTGTGGAGAGTCCTCATTAGGAAAAATTTTCATAT
The DNA here is from genome assembly GCA_007258455.2 of Sequoia sempervirens. Lineage (NCBI taxonomy): Eukaryota > Viridiplantae > Streptophyta > Pinopsida > Cupressales > Cupressaceae > Sequoia > Sequoia sempervirens. The sequence continues at coordinate 562,836,137 of VDFB02058242.1, forward strand.
TTGAGGCATTTTGCACCATCAATGCTTGATTGCTAACCCCATTTGAACATGTAGCTTGATTGTGGGGTTGGTTGCAAGGAAAGCACCACTCATAGTTAGCTGCAAGGTTATTATGAACTAGAACAAGATCTCAGGTTGAACTAATTGGAGCTAGATTATATGCTTGAAACAGCCTCATATTAAGATTTTTCCTTGCACCTTGATTGTTTCCTTGAAATGGCTGTCTATTAGCCTGATAAGGTTGATTTTGCCCTTGACTCTAAGGCTGATATGACTTAAAATTTTGGAACTGCTACTTTTTCATGGTCATTAACTCATTTCCAAAGGACTAAAGTAAGCCCTTTGTTTCTTGTAGCTCAAGAGATGGGGTTGGAATAGCCTTATCTTGATTAACAACAGCTGGTAATGATGGGACAGTGGGTATAGGAGAAAAAAGTGGTATTTGCGAAGGTATAGAAGGCTGAATTTTTGGGAAAATAGGCATTGGTGGTCTAGGTGCAATCTTACCACCTTGGATAAGACTATTTTCTGCCATCACTACACTATCAAATGTAGTTGGTAAAGTGGTACCTCCCATGGATTGTATCATTACTAAGATGTCACTATTAAGAGCCTTTAAGTAATAAAGAAATGCATATTCTTAAGGTCTTATCATAATAGGAATCCTATCCCATGTGTTTTGAAAATGGAAGTTGAAATCTATCATTTGCTCATGAGGAGATCTCTTAAATGTAGTCATTCACTCAACTAGTTACAAGTGAACATACTTTTCTTCAAATTGCTTATTCAAAGTTGCTCCCAACTCATCCCGGTTTGCTATAGAACCAACTGTTAAACCCGTAAACCACCGAAGGGCCTTCCCCTTTAATGAAGTAGCCAAAAATATCATTGCAACATTTTTCTTGAGTGATGTGATAAACTCCACATAATGAGGCCAAGTCTCTGATATGCTCAATGGGAGTAGTTTGATCCTCCCTTGTGAAAAAGGTAAACTTTTCAATGCAGCCATAGGAATATCATCATGCTGCTACATGTTTAGTGGGTTGCCTCTATTAAGTAGAACAAAAGGTTGATTCCTTTGTGTTGCCATTGGATTGACCTAAACTGGTTTAATAGGTACAACAACTAAAGGAATCGAGACACTTTCTATAGCTACAACAACTACTAGTTTGAAACTAGGTGGCGTAGACTGAACTCTCTTTAATGAAATAGGAGTTCATTTTGTTGTTCTTCTTTGTCTTCTAGGAGGGGATAGTTGTAAGTATTCAGAAGGAATATCACTTCTTCTTGTTTGTATCCTTTTCATATGCTATTATACACTAGTTTTTGCTAATCTACCCACTCAGAGTCGCCATATATGCTTCACCAACCTCTAAAAAGGTCTAAATCTGCTAGTTGCATATCAAATCTAGCAGAATATGTATTTTTACTGCCTTGATTCCACTGTCCCACCAGGCATGCCAAAATTATTATCAATTGGATTTGTACCCTACTAAACTCAAGGTTCAGTAATCTATTGACACATTGGAACCTCCTTAGGTTGTGGGTAACCTGTAGTGAGAATGAACCTCCAGAGAAGGTTGGTTTCCTAAATGGTTATCACCTAGATTACTCTACCATTCTGCCAAGGAAAATGGAAAGAGAAAATGTAAAAAATAGAAAATAAAAATGAAACTAAGAAGGTGATACACCAAACTAAACCAAGAAATAAAGCTCAAACTACAAAGACTTGACTACAACGACATAAATTAAACTTGCAATGCTCATTACTGGATGCCTTTGCATAAGTGTTTCACAAAGAGGTCCTAATGCTCAAACTCATAGAAGGAAGATAACTCCACAACTAAAATCCATTTGTATTTTTGACACAGTTTGCAACCAACATTAACATAATTTGGTATCAAGGTGCTAAAATCTGAGACACAGTTATAAGAAAATGGACAATACCTCACAAAAAACTTGATCAATCAATTGAAGGCACACAATTATGTAAAGAACAAGTAGGAAAAACTTCAAATCAATGATATCCAAGGTCTTCACTTTATTTCATATCCAAAAATGAGTTACAAAAGTATGCCCAAAAACTATCTAAGGACTAAAAAGTCACTAAGTACCAGAAAGAGCATATCAAAACTAAGTAAAAATGAGTCAACTAAGTGACTATATCTTCAAATCCCTCCAAAATCCACCAAAAAAGGATCTAGAAACTAAGTTGGGTTGGATTCCCCCAAAAGCCAAGAGTCTAGCAACTGAATCTTCTCCAAAAGAGCTCCAAATTGTTGAAAAAGTCAAGTTTGACCATGTCAAACATGAAAGCATAAGAAACCACCCCCTAGATTCTCTCAAATCCTCCAAAAAGGTGAGTAGAGGCCCCCATATGCTTGCAAAATATTCAATAACCTCTCCAAACCCCCTTATATACTCTTCGTTGGTCAACCAAGTGCAACAACTAACACCATTATACCTGGAAAACATGAAGACTCCTCCAAATCGTAAGGCGTGTATTCTATTTTTTCATTTTGAGTAGCAATGTGACTTAATGGTTTATAGCAACATCATTGAAGTCAAATGCTTTAGATTTAAAATCAGTGCAAAATTAAAGAGACTCTAGCTCGACCTTTACATACAAGTCAAGGTGAAAATACAAGTCATAAAGACTTAATACATGTCATACAAAGGGTCACAAGGTTAGGCATGAGACTTAAGGTCTTATCCCACGGGTGCATTAGTGATTTTCAAGAATTTTTAAATAAAAGGAAAAAATGCCTATATTCTCATGTTGGCTAAGACTTAGGGTAAAAACCTTAAAAAAAAATGAGCGCAAAGAAGAACAAAGCACTTCATTTCACATTTTAGCCTTATAGACACTTGGAGGCGTTGCCATAGGGTCTCATCAAGCTTCATTCAAGGAGGTTTGTTACAGAAGCATCTCCAACTCACTTCCAAGTAAGAAATGACACCCACTCACCAAGATGAACTCTCTATAAACATATTTGATCATTTTGAGCTTTGTTTGTGAGCAAATAAAAGAAACTCTCTGCATTCTTTATTGCCTATGTATTTCATGCATTTCACATAAGATAAAACGAGTTTCCTCTATATGTATTCTTCTATTTGCAAATATAGAGTATTATTTGTTTAATGGCCACGACCATACATACTATAGGTATCAATGGGCCTTGCTTTCATTTATGGCCGAGCTTCATGCATTCCCTATAGAGATTTCATGTCTCTCTCTACACTCTATATTTATCCTATGCAAAGATTCAAGGGTTTTGATCTATGTTCTTCACTTGCTTCTAGACCATATACAAAATGTATACTGTGCTTTCCTTTCTTAACATTTTTAGTCTAAGATTGTTATGCGTTGAGAGTTTTATTCTTCATTCTAGGTAAACACTATGTCTTATATCTTCTTTGGCTCCTCATGACTGTAACTCAAACAATGTGACACTTCTAGGCCAATGCCATATAATGAAACCTCTGTCAACCTTTATGTATATTGCCTCTATCTCTTCTATCATACCATTGCTATCATGATAATTTCCTTCTATGTTATCTCTACTAAAAAAAATGAAAAACCCCACCTACCACTGTAGTCTAAAAATTTCCTTTTATTTCTGTGAAATAATTTCCCTTCCTTGCATGTATGCACAAACTCTGACCTTGGATCACATTGCCCCAACATTTAAGAATATGACTGCCTCCAAATAGGTATCCTTTTGACTCATGAATGTGAGCAACAAGGAGCGAATAACCTGGAAGTAGGACAAGCGAGGGGGACTAAAGATGATGCAGAACAAAGCAACCAGGATTCGTCATTTAGGAAATGACAGGTCCCCTTTCTCTTTATGCACATTCTTTCTCTTTTGTATCTATAAATGTATAGTTTTTTCTATTATATGCATTCTGATAGTTAGTCCCATGGCTTGTGTGGGACACCATATGTTTATATTATAAATAAAGACTACATTTTTGAAAGGATTGTGCACTTTCTCCTATGTTATGTTATATGCATCTACATAATACAATGTAGTATTATAGTCTTCTAATATTTCTTTATGCACATAAATGTGACATAGCAGAGTTAAAATGTACCTTCTTTTCACTGGTAAAATATAAATAGCACTACCTATTTGGGATAGTAGAAAAAATAGGTAACATTTTTGGCAACATCTGCTATATATTTTCTTGCTAAACATCCTGACCAATTGCCTGAATCTTATCCATTGGGTACTGAGTCACTAAAAAGATGACATAACTTGAAAATAGTCTTGTACACTATTGTATCTCATTGGATCAATACATGATACCTCAGAAACTTATTCAAACACCAAAAATTTAGAAGGAAAACTACCTAACTATGTTGAACAACACTTAGGGGAAATGAAAACTTGCATCTAAACTATGGTGCAACAACACTTATTAAACAAAACTCCTAATCTAGCATGTACAATGCAGATCAAACCTCAAAACACCATTTGAGGTGTATCCCATAATTGAGATAGGCATAATTTCTCCATCCATGCTCGATAATTGGAATGCATTATGCTCTTTGGATTCTATAATAACAAACAGGCCACTCCACATGCGATGAAGCTTGGAGTGCTTGTCTGGCCTAGTTTTCAATTCAACCAATTTGAGCACATCACCCTCTCTGAATAATTTAGGCATTGTTTTCTTATCAAAGACTCTTTTTGTTTGGATCTGATGACACTCCAAGGACATCATTACCTTATCTCTTATCTCCTCTAGCTCCATGAGCTAAGCATATCTAACTATCATTGGGTCCTTTTCTTCAAACATCTCCAGCCGGTGCATAATATCAAGAGATGGAAGTTCCACTGATAAAGGCAATCTTGCCTCCTTACCATAAACCAGCACATATGGGGAGTTCCCAATGGAAATTTTTGGAGTTATCTTATCTTCACACAAGGAAAATTTCAACTTGGTTTGCCAAGTTCTCTAATTATCCTCCATGATTCTCTTAATAATCCTTATTAGGTTCTTGTTTGTTGATTCTTCCAAACCATTACCCTGTGGGTAATAGTTTGATGAGGTATTTAGATGAATCTCATTTATGACTAACCCAATCACTTACTCTCAATCCAAAAAATGCTAAAGCATTATCTGAAATGATTGACTTAGGTACTCTAAATCTAGTAATTAAATCATCATAGAAATTCAACACAACACTTTCATTGGCTTCTTTTAAAGCCACTGCCTCAGTCCATCTTGTAAGGTAATCAGTTGTAGTAAGCACCCACCTATGGCCTGCACTTGAAGGTAGATTAATGGAACCTATGAAATCACTACCCCATCTCATGAAGGGTTGTTCCACTTGAATTGGCTACAAGGGTAAAGCTGGCAACCTCTCTTTTCCTGCAAATACGGCAGATTTCACACATTTTCTTGCCCAAGCATGGGAATCCTTACAAAAGCTTGTCCAATAATAGCTAGCTCTCATTAGCTTCCATGTAGTGGTTCTTGGGGAAAAAGGACCCCCAACAATTCCATCATTGAACTCGTGAACCACTTTATCAACTTGATCATGATCAATACACCTTAACAACACACCATTAAGGTCTTTTCTGAAAAGAACATTATCAACCAACACATAGGGGATGGAATGCAGTCTGAAATATATCCTTTTAGCCTTATCCAAAAATGGTGGACACTCACCAGTTTGCAAGAAATGATTCATATCTTTTACCCAACTTGCACCTGTTGTTGGTGCATCAATTGCAGGTTCATCAATAGTAACCGAAACCATTTCCTTTCCTATTTCTAGCTCATTTTTAGACATAGTAGAAAGCTGGTCACACAACCCCTTTCCCCTCACAAGCTTAGTTATCTTTATGTCTATTTCATACTCCATTATCTTTCTAATCTACCTAGCCCTCTTTTCATTCAGATCTCTGCTCAATAAAAACTCCTTCACACTAGGGTGAGCAACAATTAAATGTATCTTGTTATTAGAAATCAAAGGTTTAAAATTTTTCAGAATTCTGATAACAACAAGTACATGATTTTCCACAAAATTATACCTCTGTTCATAATCCTCTAAACCTTGAATGAAAAAAGAAATGGGTTGTTCTAAACCATCATTGTTCTGTTGTACCAACATTGTAGAAATCGTATCTATGCTACCAAAATAATACATAATAAATTCTTTTGAAAATTTTGGATTTACCAAAGTAGGAGTTGTTGATAAGGCCTCCTTTATAACTTGAAAATTGTGCTTGGCTTCTTTGGTCTAGCTGAAACTTGCATTTTTCTTCAACATAGAAGTTAGTGGCTTGAAAATATTTGCAACATCTGGAATAAACCTTCTCAAAAAAAAAAAATTCCTAGAAAACTTTGTAGCCCGTTTTTATGATTGGGTAAAGGCAAGGCTAAGATAACACTTACTCTCTCTAGATCAATGTTGATCCCTAATTTTTACACTGTGTCTGAGAAGCTTGCCTTCATGGACAACAAAAATACATTTTTTTGGGTTAAGGGATATACCAAAATCCCTACACCTCTCAAACACTTGTCTCAAATGGGAAAAATGCTCCTCTACATTTTTAGAAAAAAAAATGTTATATTATCAGGATATATAAGCACCAATTTATGAATCAACCCCTAAAATGCAATCTTCATGGCCCTTTAGAAGGTGGCACCAGCATTAGATAGACTAAATGGAATTCTTTTATAGGCCATAGTACCCCAATTTCTGGTGAAAGTGGTTTTATACTGCACTTCTTCCTTTACTAAAACCTGGTTATAACCAAAATAACCATCAAGTAAGGAAAATATTTTTGAGCCAACAACTACTTGAAGGATCTGCTCCATAGAGGGAAGCAGCTAATGATGTTTTAATGAGGCTCTATTGAGGTATCTAAAGTCTACATAGAGCCTAATTTCTCCATTTTTCTTTCTAATCAGTACAAGGTTTGGGACCCACAAGGTATGCTTGATTGGGAAAATAATGCCTCCCTCAATCAGCTTGGTCAATTCTTTATCATAAGAGGCTCAAGTTTTGGATTTAAATTTCTTTGTTTTTGCCTAATAGACTTTGCATTTGGCTCTAATTCTATGGTATGCTGACCAATCTAGGCATCAAATTCCTTTAAATCTGAGTATTGTACTCCCATGAAAATACATCTTGGAATTCTTGACAAAGAGTAATAAAAGCTTGCCTATCTGCTTGTGAACAGATTTTACCAGTTTTAAGGAGCTTACCTTTGAATATCTCAAGCTCTTCATAATGTTCCTCCCTGACCTACATATTGGTATTACTCCCTTTGAGTTGATCATCAGTGCTAAAGATGGATTCTAAAGTAACTAGACCCCTGGGTAGCTTGTTAGTTCTCAACTGAATGACTTGAACACTTTCCAATGAATCTTATTATTAGGAATAGAAGGCCTTACAACAACCTTAACATATTGCTACACTTTTCCTTTCCTAATATCATTAGGTAAATCAAACTGAGCACGTATCTGCATTCTTGTTTTGATTCCTAAGAAAGAAATCAGATTAAAAGAATCAAATTCCTCTTTCATATCCCACACCCTATGCTTGTAAGACTTGAGATGTGGATGGTCCAACAACTTCCTTTTCTTTGTTTGCTACTTGTTCAATCTAAAAAGCCCTCTTTTTGTCTCTTGTATCAGCTACAACTAGAGAATCATGCCTATGCACTCCACAAAATTCCTCTCCTTTCCAATTCAGGAGAGTTGTATCACTTGGAGGGAGATTCTATTATTGTGGAGACTCCGCATTAGGCAAACCTTACATATTGGAGGTATTCTACACCATCAACACTTGATTGATAACCCCATTTGAACATGTAGCTTGATTGTGGGTTGGTTGCAAGGAAAGCATCACTTATAGTTAGTTGCTATTTGAGGCATTCTACACCATCAACACTTGATTGATAACCCCATTTGAACATGTAGCTTGATTGTGGGGTTGGTTGCAAGGAAAGCACCACTCATAGTCAGCTACAAGGTTATTCTGAACTAGAACAAGATCTATAGTTGAACTAACTAGAGCTGCATTATATGCTTGAAATGGCCTTGGATTAAGATTCTTCCTTGCACCTTGATTGTTTCCCTAAAATGGTTGTCTATTAGCCTAGTAAGGTTGATTCTACCCTTGACTCTAAGGCTGATATGGCTTAAAATTTTGGAACTGTTGCTTTTTCATGGTCACTAACTCATTTCCAAAGGACTGAAGTAAGCCCTTTATTTCCTATAGCTCAGGAGATCAGGTTGGAATAGACTTATCTTGATTAAAAACAACTGGTAATGCTAGGACAATGAGTATAAAAGAAAAAAGTGGTATTTGCAAAGGTATAGAAGGTTGAATTTTTGGAAAAATAGGCATTGGCAATCTAGGTGCAATATTACCAGCCAGGATAAGACTATTGTCTGCCCTCGTTGCAATGTCAAATGTAGTTGGTAAAGTGGAACCTCCCATGGATTATATCAATACTGAGATGTCACTATTAAGAACCTTTAAGTAATAAAGAAATGCATATTCTGGAGAAGGTCTTACCGTAATAGGAATCCTATCCCATATCTTCTAAAAATGGAAGTTGAAATTCCTCATTTGCTCCCGAGGAGATCTCTTAAATGTAGTCATTTGCTCAACTAGTGACAAGTGAATAGACTTTTCTTCAAACTGCTTGTTCAAAGCTGCTCCCAACTCATCCTAGTTTTCTATAGAACCAACTGCTAAGCCCCTAAACCACTGAAGGGCCTTCCCCTTTAGTGAAGTAGCCAACAATCTCACTGCAACATTTTCTCGAGTGATGTGATAGACTCCACATAATGAGGCCACATCTTTGATATGCTCAATGGGAATAGTTTGATCCTCCCTAGTGAAAAAAGGTAAACTTTTCAATGCAGCCATAGGAATATCATCATGTTGTTGCAAGTTTAGTGGGTTGCCTCTATTAAATATAACAAAAGGCTGATTCCTTTGTGCTGCCATTGGATTGACCTAAATTTTTTTAATAGGTACAACAACTAAAGGAATCGAGACATTTTCTAGAGCTATAACAAGTACTGGTTTGAAACTAGGTGATGTAGACTGAACTCTCTTTGATGAAATAGGAGTTTGTTTTATTGTTTTTCCTTGTCTTCTAAGCGGGGATAGTTGTAAATATTTGAAAGAAATATCACTTCTTCTTGTTTGTATCCTTTTCATATGCTATTATACACTAGTTTTTGCTAACTTACCCACTTAGAGTCGCTAGATATGCTTCACAACCTCTAAAAGGTCTGAAATCAACTAGTTGCATATCAAAACAAGTAGAATATGCATTTTTACTATCTTGATTTGATTGTCCCACTAGGTGTACCAAACTTGTTATCAACTGGATTTTCACCCTTCTAAACTTAAGGTTCAACAATCTATTGACACATTGGAACATTCTTAGGTTGTGGCTAACCTATAGTGAGAATGAACCTCTAGAGAAGGTTGGCTTCGTAAATGGTTATCACCTAGATTACTCTACTATTCTGCCAAGGAAAAGGAAAATAGAAAATGCAACAACTAAAAACTAAAAATGAAACAAAGAAGGTGATACACCAAACTAAACTAGGAAATAAACCTTAGACTGCAAACACTTGACTACAATGAAAAAAATGAAACTTTAACAACTCATTACTGCATGCCTTTGCATAAGTGTTTCACAAAGAGATCCTAATGCTCAAACTCCTAGGAGGAAGATAACTCCACAACTAAAATCCATGTGCATTTTTGACACAATTTACAACCTACATTAACATACTTTTGCATAAAGGTGTTAAAATCTGAGAAAAATTTATAAGGAAATGGAAAATACCTCACAAAAAACTTGATCAATCAATTGAATGCACACAATAATGCAAAGAACAAGTGGTAAAAACTTCAAATCAATGATATCCAATATCTTCACTTTATTTCATATCCAAAATTGTGTTACAAAAGTATGCCCAAAAATTGTCTAAGGACTGAAAAGTTACTAAGGACCAGAAAGAGCATAATTAGAACTAAGTACAAATGAGTCAAATAAGTGACTATATCTTCAAATCCCTCCAAAATCCTCCAAAAAAGGATCTAGAAACTGATTTGTGTTGGATGCCCCCAAAAGCCAAGAATCTAGCAACTGAATCTTCTCCAAAAGAGCTCCAAATTGTGGAAAAAGTCAAGTTTGACCATGTCAAACATGAAGGCACAAGAAACCACCCCCTAGATGCTCTAAAATCCACCAACAAGGTGAGTAAAGGCCAATATATGCTTGCCAAATGTTCAATAACCTTTCCAAACCTCCCTATATACTCTTCGTTGGTCGACCAACTGCAACAACTAACACCATTATACTTGGAAAACATGAAGACTCCTCCAAATCATAAGGCATGTATTCTATTTTTGCATTTTGAGTAGCAATGTGACTTAATGATTTATAACAACATCATTGAAATTAAATGCTTTACATTTTAAATTAGTGCAAAATTAAAGAGACTTTAGCTTGACCTTTACATACAAGTCAAGGTGAAAATACAAGTCATAAAAACTTAATACATGGCATACAAAGGGTCACAAGGTTACAAGGCATGAGACTTAAGGTCTTATCGCATAGGTGCATTAGTGATTTTCAAAAAATTTAAATAAAAGGAAAAAATTCCTATATGCTCATGTCAGCTAAGACTTAGGGTAAAAACCCTAAAAAAAAATGAGCACAAAGAAGAACAAAGCATTTTATTTCACATTTGAGCCTTGTAGAAACTTGGAGGGATTGCATAGGGTTTCATCAAGCTTCATTCATGGAGGTTTGAGGCATATTCTAACATTATAGAAGCATCTCTAGCTCACTTCCAAGTAAGAAACGACACCCACTTACCAAGATGAACTCTCTGTAAGAATATTTAATCATTTCAAGCTTTGTTTGTGGGAAAATAAAAGCATCTCTCTGCATTCTTTATTTCCTATGTATTTCATGCATTTTACATAAGATAAAATGAGTTTCCTTTGTATGTATTCTTCTATTTGCAAATATAGAGTATTAGTCATTTTATGGCCATGACCATACATATTATAGGTATCAATGGGCCTTGCTTTCATTTATGGTTGAGCTTCATGCATTCTCTATAGAGATTTCCTCTCTCTCTCTCTACACTCTATATTTATCATGTGCAAAGATTCAAGGGTTTTGATCTATGTTCTTGGCTCGACTCTAGAGCATATATAGACTATTTAACGTGCTTTCCTCTCTTAACACTTTTGTTCTAAGATTGTTATGCATTGAGGGTTTCATTCTTCATTTTGGGTAAACTTGATGTCCTATATCTTCTTTGGATCCTCATGACTATAACTCAAACCATGTGACACATCCAGGCCAATCGCATAGAATGACACCTCTGTCAACCTTTATGCATATGGCCTCTGTCTCTTGTATCATACCATTGTTATCATGATAATTCCCTTCTATGTTATCTCTATTAAAAAAAATGCAAAACCCCACCTATCACTATAGTCTAAAAACTACCTTTTATTTCTGTGAAATGCTTTCCCTTCCTTACATGTATGCACAAACTCTGACCTTGGATCACACTGCCCTAGAATTTTATAATATGACTACCTTAAAATATGTTTCCTTTTGACTCATAGTTACCCTTTATTAGTTGCTTATATTTTTCTTACCCTTGTGATTGTCTTTTGTGCCTTTACATTCCTGTACAAATTCATTCACTTTCATAGCAACTTAATCATCTCGTTTGAGTCTATTGAGTAAGCATTACTCATTGTTCTGCAATAAGGTTTCAATTCCAACTTGCATTATTGAAATGCATAGATCCACACTATTAGCATCTATCAGTTTTCTTTAGTACTTAATGGTACTAAAAACACTATACCATCCTATAGCTCACTGCCCCCGTTTGTGCTCAATGCATAAATTTTCATTCCTCTAGGGTATATCACTGTTTCCTCACACTTAGAGGCTTATAGAGCATGAATAAACCTAGATAGTCCTCCATAATTTGGTGCTCATATAACACTGTCTTCACTTCAATTCATTGATGAATATGTTGCTCCATGTCTATGATCAGATATTTGATACTCACTATTTCAAGTTATGATTAATTATTGAGCATCACTTTACATTTCATCATCACTGTTGCATACAAATCATTGTCACCCTTGATCTATGACTACTTCATTCATTTATGTTAGCCTCTGATAGCTTCTGATAGGAACTTGTAAGACCTCATTGAGTAACTCATAAGAATTTCATTGAGTCCTTGCAGATGAATCTTGTGGAATGATTTCATTGACAAGGAGAGTCACTATTAATGTGAGATGACTCCCATTAATAATGATATCTATTCTTTATCAGTATCACCATGATTTATTAAATTTATCAACAGGAATTCAATATATAAAAATGCAACCATCCCTCTATAATGAAAGCGAAGGGAAGCATGTTGTGCTCAACCCTTGTAGGAGCCATATTTTATCCCACAAGTTGTAATCAAATGAAACAAAATAGTAACAAGGATTTTACCTATACCTGCACAAGAAGCAAACATGTTAGATAAAACCAAGCATACAATAGATGTGTTTGATAACTCTCTTCTTTTCCTAGACATCTATGGTATGTTTGGCTATTTGAATGCACATGAGGATTCAATTAAATGTTTATAGATGTATGCCCATATTTTGACTAGTGATCCTTCATTGCTCTAACAACAATCTTCTAACACAGGTGTGAGGAACCTAGCAGAAGCAAGGAGAGCATCAACTGGAAGCAGGACAAGCGAGAGGGACCAAAGATGATGCAAAACAAAGCAACTAGATTCGTTATTCATGAAATGACGGGTCCCCTTTATCTTTATGTTCATTATTTCTCTTTTGCATCTATGAATGTATAGTTTTTTCCATTATATGTATTCGGATAGTTAGTCCCATAGCTTGTGTGGGACACCGTACATTTATATTATCAATAAAGACTACATTTTTGAAAGGATTGTGCACTTTCTCCTATGTTATGTTATATGCATTTGCATATTGCAATGTAGTATTGTAGTCTTTTGATATTTCTATATGCACATGAATGTGACATAGCAGAGTTAAAATGTACCTTCTTTTCATTGGTAAAATATAAACAACACTACTTACTTGGGCTAGTAGCAAAAATACTACATGTTTTGGCTAGTAGCAAAAATAGGCAATAGATACAATTTAGTTGAAGGGGATACAAATGTGTAAGCATTCTTTGTTTACTACACAAGAGGATTGCATATTATGTGTAAGGGATGATATATTTATTAAGCTTAATCATTATGAGTGTTTCATATTTGATGTATAGATGAATGATGAGGAGAAGTCTCATAATGACCCTTTTCAAGCACACTATGAACTTTTCTAGTTTTTGGTCCAATTTGACAAGAAAGTGATTGCGTATGAAAATGATCTTGTTAATGAAGTATATCACACCAATTGTAAGTTTTTGCTATTTAATGAGTGTTAGATATGCTTGTTTGATAAAGATATCTTTCAGTCAATGTAGATTGCCAATATCAAATTGGCAGGGTTAATGGAGGCATTGGAAAGCACAGTGATGTGGTTAAGCATGCTAGCAGTGATATTGGTTTTCAAGTTTTCAATGGTAGTGTTTTTAGACTTGGCCTAGTTCAGAAAATAGAGAATATAGTGTTTGACAGAGGTAAATATTGGTTCATTTTTTGGGGCTTGGGGGCACCAAATGAAGTTTGAAAAATGGGTTTCAATGCAACATAGAGGAGCAATTGTGGATCACCAAATAGATTTGGCACTTGGTCTACTCCCGAAAGATATAGAATCTCACCATGCCCATAAGGGGAATGCATCCTCGAATATGAGCCACTAATAGCACCTTCAAATTTTACAAATTTAAGTTGCCTATACCTTTTCAATGTGTTGACAATGGATAGGTTGACATACTGCTAAATCTACCCTAGAGCCTATCTTTGCTGATTAAAATTTTAGAACTCAAAGGACATCTTGCAAATCCATATGGTAGAATGTTTTTTGTACATATGGTAGTGCGTTTGCTCAGTTTTATGATTCTTGGATGAGTTCTAATAGGGATTTTAAATTTTTTTATTACAATCAGGCTAAATTTGGTGTTCTAGAAAGTTACAAATTTCAAATTTCTAAAGGCAACCCATTTCTTGTTTTGGTCTAGAACATCTCCAATTATAATTTCATAAAAAACAAAGGCCATTTGATACATTATTTTAATGTATTTCAGTTGAGGTGAACACATCTAGTAGGCCAATTTACAAAGGAGGTAACTAAATTTTGATTGTTGGGAAAAATCTAATTTAAAAACCATGTTTTAAATAAATAATTATGGTCGCTTGCAAAAAATTCTTAGCTCTAGGGGTCACCGTTTGTGCATGGTGATATTTTTTTTATTTGTAATTCTCAGCCAGAGCTAAGCTCTTTTGACTGGAGCTATGAACCAATGAGGCCACAAATGGGACCTCATCCTGGATCTCCTCTCCTTCTCTCCTCCATCTCCTCATCTCGATCTCTCCACTATCTCCTCTCATCCTCCTCTCCTTCAACTCCTCTATGTCCTTTTTGTCTCCACTCCTCCCCTCTCCTCTCCTACATATCCTCTCCTCCTTCCTCTCTCTCTATTCTCCTCCAACCCTTCAAACCAAACCTCTCATCCTCCATTGGCACAGTCACGGTAGGAGGGTCCTCGGGGAGAACAATCTAAACCGTGCAGCAAGAGTAACACAATAAAAGCAACACATAATATGGAGGAAAATGCAATTGCAAATATTCTTATTAACAACAATCTCAATTACATTCAGCCAGAAATATCCTAGCTTACAGATTCGACTCTCAGGCTAGAATAAACATGTTCAAAAGTACAACATTTCCATATGCTCCAATAAGCGAGTCAAATCTTACAATTCAGATCAATCTTAATCTACTCAGTCTACTAATTCTTGATTACTACTATTCTAATTATCAATTATAGGCTTTATATCATATCCACAATTCTGGAAACATCCATGTCTACTAAAGATCATCACATTATCAAAGGAAAGAAAATGTAATGTGCGCATGAATAGGTTAGCCTCAAATTTGAATTGCTTCATCAACAATTGCATAGAATGAAGTGTGGACCTATAATAATGGTTGGGGACACTCCACAGAACATTTAAAAACACACTATCAAGATCCGCAAGTCATAGGGACAATCTACAATGATCAAATTAGCTGATAGTCTTGAAAACTATTTTGGTGTCGGTTCAAGAAACTGCCATGAATCCTGGAGTGATAACTTTCCGAAAAAAGATCCAATCACGCTCAAATCTTGGAATAACGAAAATGAACATGTCCATGATGTACGCAAAGATCCACATAGCCTAGTGAACAAAGATGATAAATCTACCAACATGAACTGAGCATGAATAGAAACAAGAACAAAACTCAAAGAAAATATTTTTGGTTGATGCAAGATTTCCAAGAACCAAGGATGCTCCTACATCAGACATCTAGGGTTAATGAAAAGTGAGTCCCTCACTTTAATGGGGCTAAAGGAAAGCCAAGATGGTCTACCTCAGCTTGAGAAATCCAAGAAGAATCCTCAACTAGTCTATCTTTCCATTTCACAAGATATTCTTTGTACTATCGTCCATGAGTCTTCCTCCCATCTCTGACATCCAAAAATTCTTCAATCTCATTTGACTATTGCTTAGGAAGCTGATTTTCCAATCTTACCTCATTGTCTTCTCTAAATTTTTCTTCATGGTAGTGATGTAGGTCTACAATGTTGAATATAGGTGATAAACCCATGTCATCTGATAACTCCACTTCATATGCATTTCCTTAATCAAATTTCCTCAAAATTCTACAGGGTCCAAACTTCCTCATCTTTAGCTTACTGTATGTTCCAACACTTCATCTCCAAATTTAAATTCCTTATGTCTCGTCTTTTCATCTGCTTTCTCCTTATTCTCCATGTTCATATCTTCCAACTATTGTTTCACTTGAGTATGCACTTTCTTCATATGTTCTGCAAATTCCTCTACTTCTGCACTCCTTTTACCTTTCATATTGATATCTCTCAACTCTGATATACCTCTAGGATTAACTTGAGTAACAATCTCGAAAGGTGTCTTTCTTGTACTCCTGTTCACTGAATTATTGTAAGCAAATTCCACTTGTGCAAGGACTAACTCCCAGCTTCTAGTCTTGTCTCCAACCAAATATCTCAACAAGTTTCCCAAACTCCTGTTCACTACCTCTATCTGTCCATTAGTCTTTGGGTGAAATGTAGAACTAAACTTCAAATTTGTCTTCAGCTTCTTCCAAAGTGTCCTCCAAAAATATCCAACAAATTTTGTATCCCTGTATGAAACTATACTCCTAGGTAATCTATGCAATCTGACCACTTCTTTGAAAAACAAGTCTACTACATGTACTACATCTATTGTCTTCTTACAAGGTATGAAATGTGCCATCTTAGAAAATCTTTCCACCACTACAAATACCAAATCATTACCTCTTTGTGTATTTGGCAAACCAAGTATGAAATCCATGTTGATATCATCCCAAGGTCTCTCTGGAACTATCAAAGGCTTATACAACCCAACATTCTAACTACTTCCTTTTGCAACTTGATAAACTCTACAACTCTGCACAAATTTCCTAACATCCTTATGAATCTGTGGCCAAAAGTAGTTCTCACTCACCAATGCTATTATTTTATCAATTCCAAAGTGTCCTAACAAACCTCCACTATGCTTTTTTTTCACTAGGTTATCCCTCATTGAACTCCAGGGTATACACAACTTATTACCTCTAAACAACATATCCTCCTAAATTAAATAATCCAACCATTGAGTCCTATCCTCTATAACTGGTTCTTTACAAGCTCTCCAAGGTTCTGCAAAATCTGAGTCTGCTTCATACAAATTCTTCAATTCATCAAAGCCTAGTACCTCCACTCTCATCTCTGCCAGTAAATTCCTTCTACTACTCAGAGCATCAACAACTCTATTTGAATTTCCACTCCTATGCTTCAATACAAAAGTATAACTCTACAAGAACTCTACCCATACCATGTGTCTTTGATTCAACTTACCTTGACTATTCAAATATTGCAACGCTTGATGATCTGTGTACAACACAAACTCCTTAGGTAACAAGTAATGTCTCCACTTCTTTAAGGCTTGAACTATGGCATAAAATTCCCAATCATACACTAAATATCTTCTCTTAGCATCATAGAATTTCTCACTGAAGTAAGCTACTAGTCTTCCTTCTTGACTCAATACTGCTCCAATTGCATTTCCACTTGCATCACAGTCTACTTGAAATACCTTGTTGAAATATGGTAAATCCAACATAGGTTGCTTAGTCACCTTCTGCTTCAACAACTCAAATATTTTGGTCTACTCTAGACGTCCATCTGAAATCCTTCCTATCTCCTCTCATTGTTTTTGTCATAGGACTACAAATAGAACTGAAATTCCTAATGAAATTTCAGTAGAATCTAGCCAATCCATGAAATGATCTTACCTCTCCAATGCTATCTAGTGTAGGCCACTCAACAATTGCTTTCACCTTCTCAAGGTCCATATTCAATCCATCCACAAAGATTACAAATCCCAGATATACTAATTCCTCCTTCATGAAACTACACTTCTTAATGTTTATCAACAACTACTCTTCTCTCAACCTCTACAAAACTTGTTTGATATGCAACAAATATTCTTCTCTACTCTTACAAAAAATCAAGATGTCATCTAGGTAAACAATCACAAACTTACCCAAGAATTTCTTTAATACCTCATTCATTAACCTCATGAAAGTACTTAGTGCATTTTTCAATCCAAAAGGCATCACCAACCACTCATACAATCCTTCATTTGTTTTGAATGTTGTTTTCCACTCATCTCCTTCTCTAATTCTGATATGATGATATCCATTCTTCAATTCTATCTTTGTAAAGTATTTAGCTGCACTCAAACAATCCATTATGTCATCCATCCAGGGCAAAGGAAATCTATACTTCACCGTGATCTTGTTTATGGCTCTACAATCTGTACACATCTTCCATTCTCCATCCTTCTTAGGTGCAAGCACAATAGGTACTGCACATGGACTTAAGCTTTCTTTGATCAAACAATTCCTCAATAATTCTTGCACTTGTCTATTCAACTCTTCATTCTTTGTCGGTGTCATCTGGTGTGTTGGTTTATTAGGAAAACTAGCTCCAAGAACAAGATCCATGCAATGATTAATACTCCTAATAGGTGGTAGTCCATTAGGTACATTGTCTAAAATGATCTCTTCATACTCTGTCAACAACTCCTTTATTTCTTCCGGGTGTTCTTCTACATGCTTCAAATATTCAGTCTTCTTAGGGACTAAGGAATAACACATGTTCTCATGTCTCAACCCATCCAGGAATCTCCTTCCATCAACCAAACAAACTCTAGTACTCATACAAACCTCAACTATAGGTCTTCCCAATAAGACATGGCATACATCCATAGGCATAATATCATACAAAACATCATCATGATAATTTCCTACCTTCAACTTCACCAAACATTGTTCACTTACCAGTATCTTATGCTCATCTTGAATCCATGCTATCTGATAGGGCTTCGGGTGTTTCAATCTTTCCAACCTCAATTTAGTCACCATCTCTTTAGAAACCAGGTTCTCAGAACTTCCACTATCAACAATCACCTTGCAACATTTACCAACTACCTTGCATCTAGTATAAAACAAATTCTTTCTCTGCAACAATTCCTTTTCCAGCTCTCTTTGATATAATACTCTTTTGTTCACCAATACTTCTCCATCTTCTGATTTGTTAGATGATCTGACATGATCTTCCTCAACAAAGGTTGTTCTTCTATTGCTCTATGTATTTTTTCTTGTTTCTCCTTGATTACATTCAAATGCTCTATGTCCTTCTCCTCCACATTTAAAACAAGTTCCTTTGAATACTCTCTTCTCCTATCCCTTATCATCTTTTCTATAGCCTTCATTATAGTAACCACCATATCCTCCTCTTCTATAAGAGTTTCGATCGCCTCTATGGTACGAATTATCATTCTTACTGACCTCCTTATCCTTATTCTAATTTGAAAAAGAGTCTCTTCCTCCTCCAGTAAAAGTTCTTCCTCTCTGAAATCTTCCACCTGTTCCTCTTTGTCTCTGCTCATGTCTTTTGTTCAACTTTTCTTCTACTTTTAGGGCACACTGGTATGCTTCTTCCACACTCTACAACTTAATCAAATTGATCTCATCCTGTATAGACTACCTCAAACCATTCACATATCTAGCTACTTGCTCAATCTCATCCTCTGAATGTCCAAATCTGATATTCAACTTATAGAACTCCTTAGTATACTCTATCACACTTGAATCTTTCTGTTTCAAATTCTGCAATTTTTGGAACAAACTAATTTGATAGTCTGCAAGCATTAACTTTGTCTTCAACTTATTCACCATCTGATCCCATGATTTTATCTTCTCTTTTCCTCTTCTTTGCCTATCTGTATGCAAATGTTCCCACCAAAAGGATGCATGTTCTTTCAACTTTGTACAAGAAAACTTCACCTTCTTATCTTCAAAGGTACTTTCAAATTCAAAATACTTTTCCATCTCTATTATCAAATCAAGTAACTCTTCTAAATCCAACTTACCATTATAATTTGGTGGATTGAAATGTGGTCTTGTATTCACTCTAGTTAGGGCTCTTATGAACCTCTCTTCTCCCTAATCAAGGTTAGGTTGCTCTTCTCTTCCTCTTTCCTCCTATACTTATACCTCTTCATCACTCACATCATCAATTGGTCGACCTATTCTCTAGGTTGTTTCAACTACATCTAATCTAGCAGCAATTCCTCTCAACATCTCCATTAAAATAGTGTCTACATTTCCGTGCACTCCATTTCCTCTACCATTTATTCTTCCTTCTATCTTTACACAAGTCCTCTGCAGCTACAAGTTCAATCCTTAATTCACCACCATACAACAAATCTTCCATATGACTTTGCAAACTCTAACGATGACAGAAGGAATGAATCTCACTCTAATACCAATCTGGCACTGTCACGGTAGGAGGGTCCTCGGGGAGAACAATCCAGACCATGCAACAAGAGTAACACAATGAAAGCAACATGGAATATGGAGGAAAATTCAGATGCAAATATTCTTATTAATAGCAATCTCAATTACATTCAGCCAGCAACATCCGAGCTTACAGATTCAACTCACAGGCCAAAATAAACATGCTCAGAAGTACAACATTCCCATATGCTCCAATAAGCAAGTGAAATCTTACAATTTGGATCAATCTTAATCTACTTAGTCTACTAATTCTTGATTACTTCTATTCTAATGATCAATTACAGGATTTATATCATATATGTGATTCTAGAAACATCCACATTGGCCAAATATCATCACATTATCCAAGGAAAGAAAATGTAACATGTGCATGAATAGGTCAGCCTCAAATTTGAATTACTTCATCAAGTGCATAGAATGAAGTGTGGACCTATAATGATGGTTAGGGACAGTCCACGAAACATTTAAAAACACACTGTCAAGATCCACAAGTCACATGGATGATCCACAACAATCAAATTATCTAATAGGATTGAAAAGTATTTTGGTGTCGGTTCAAGAAACTGCCATGAATTCCAGAAGTGATAACTTGCCAAAAAAAGATCCAGTCACGCTCAAATCTTGGAATAAGGAAAATGAAAATTTCCACGATGTACACAAAGATCCACACAGCCTAGTGAGAAAAGATGATGAATCTACCAACTTTAACTAAGCATGAATAGAAACAAGAACAAAACTGAAAGAAAATATTTTTGGTTGATGCAAGATTTCCAAGAGCCAAGGATGCTCCTACATCATCCATCCATCTCCACCCTCCTCTTCTACCATCAAACTCCCTATGCATACCCCACTATGCATGGTGAAATTTCACCATTTGGTCGAAAGGAAAAATTAAAATTAAATTTTTTTCTAATGTTACAAATGCTTTTAAATATTGTGCAAATATGAAAAGTCATTTAAGGAATATTTGAAATGCATTTTCAAATGTTTATAAAGAAAAGAAAATCTAATTCATGCTTCCTATTGGTTGAATTCGTAGTAGCATGACAACATGAAAACTCCATCGCTCATGCCAGTTTTTAATGGAGAAGGAAAACAAAACAGCGATGCATTGTTTTCCAATGATGAGTTTTGATTGGACAAGTTTAATTAATGTTTCCTTGGTAGTGGAATAGTTTAACACTTTTTTCAAGTCTCCATAGCTTAGCGTTGGAATGGGAGGTTGTTCATTGTCAAAAAGCAATGCTAAGTTGTTGAGGAGTGATGTAATTTCATTGGGCAAAGAAAATTAATATTTCATTGGTTTATGGGGCATATCTTTTATTGGAAACATTTGAAGTCATGAGAAGGTTTAAATACTACTTTTCCATTGCATGACATTGATTTGAGTGGCGACTTATTTTTAAAAGCGATGAATTGTTATAAAGGAATACTTTATTAAACATGAAATTTGAAACCATTGCACATAGCCAATTGAAGTGAGCAAACAAATTCAAATCAACAATGGTCTAAAGTTTGGTGATGGGATATTATTGGTTCCTCTCCATTCCAAAAATGTGATGTATTGTTTACAAACAATGGGTGTTGATTGGGAAGTGGCATTGATTCATTAGAATGGTGCCTAGCTATGTTTTAATGCTGAGCCATTTTTAGTCATGTTTTTTATATTTTTTTTAAGAGCTAGGTTTGTGGGTGTTAAAATGAATTATTTTCTATTATTTTCACCTCCAAATCATATCCAACGACATTCCTCATGCTCAAGTATCTTTTTTAGAGATATTTGAGTTATTTTCAAGTTCCCATTGATGTTTCAAACTCCTAGTGTGGCTGAAAATGCCTCCATGGTTTTTCAAGTGCCTCAACCATATCAAAAAAAAAATCCTGCAACTTCAAAAATTTGTTGATATCTTTTATTTTGCTTATGGGGGAGATCTTGAGACCATCCTAAACAAGTGAGTTATTGGATTGATATGAGTATAGAAAAATGAGCCAATTGCAAGCATAAATGCATAGGTAAAGGATTACACACCATCTATTTGAAAAAAGGTCAAACTAAATGCAGATTGAAATGAAGGCCCCAGATGGTTAAAATAAATGATTGAAATCATGTCTTAGATTCCATTGATGAGAAAAATTACCTATGGGTAAAATTTTGACCTATAGACAGAAAGGGTTAAAATGCAAGTTTGAAAAGCATTTTTAATAGCTAGGTAAGTGGGTTTTTACCCATAGTTTATTACTTTTCACTGTGAAGTGAAAATGGAGCTAGAAAATGTGTTTTTACATGCCAGTAAAAGGTTTGCTTAGGAATTTCAAGTAAGAGGAAAAGAAAGGATTAGGTTTAAGTGGCATATTCTAATGTAAAATCAAAGGGTTGAACTTATGGCAGGTGTCAGGCAGGGATTAAATCTGGGTTTCTTCTTTCTCTTTATATTGTAATCTTTGTCCCATTTGTTGGGTTTTTTGGGACTTTGAAGAAGTTATAAGGGGTATGCTTTTAGGTTTGTGTAGGGAAATAGAGGTAAATGCTTTGCAAATGTTCTTGTAATTGCAGCATATATCAATACATGATTTTTCATTCTCTCAATGTATATTGTCTCCATTTTACAATGAGATATTTTTTCTAGTAATACAGCCAAGGGTTTGTAAAGCTTTTGCCTCATCTGGGTTATCTTCATTGTTAGTTTATTTCAAGGAGCAATGTACTTTCTTTCTATGAAAATAATGATAATATTTTATTCCAAATTGGATTTGCAAGTAGAGTTTACACTATTAGTCATTAGTTGATCTCATTAATAAAAGGTGTTAATGACTGAATGATTATCTAAATATGTTTAGAATGTGGTGAAGGATGTGTACATGCATTATGACTCTGTAGCCCTAGATAGGAACTAGTTTATTTTGAATGGTTTTCTTTCAATCTCAAAAACACTTTTCAAATGTAAAACCAAGATTTACTTTTTGCAATATTTATTTCTAATTATTTGCATACTTCATACTTGGGGTTTGAAGACAACACGGATAGTGCCTTCCCTTTTTAAAAATACATCAACCCTTGTTATTTGTATGAAGTTTATTTTCTGGGTGGAACAATAAAATATTATTTCATATCTATATATAGTACCATATAGGGATACCCACCTAGGTTTTCTAGAGCTTGAAGTGTAGGGGAGAAAAGTGTGATATCATTCTCCCATTCATTGGAAAAATCTCTCTTTGAATCTAAGCATAAGACATGGAAAATATTCAGGGTTCAATGTTGTGCATATTTAGGAACCAACATTAGGTACAGGACCAACTTATTATGAATGAAAAGAGACATGCAAAATTTATTATGGATGAATATGGAAAGCGGGAGATGCTAAATGTCAACATTCTCAGGCATTAGAGGGGTGACTAAGCTTTATTATGGACTGGAGGGAAAAGTGAGATTTTATTATGGAAAGGGATATGTGTGAGGGATCATGGATGGAAATGGAAAATTAGATAGAATGATAGTAGATGATGGAGCAAACTAACTACACATGGCACTTGTTTGCCAGGTTTTCACCATGGTACTTATCTAAAACACTACCAAAGTGGTTTTCACTATTGGATAGATTATTTCTCTTTACTATTTTTTATTTTTCTATTTTTTTGGTGTCACACAAGCCACCTATTTGCCATGTTTTCATCAAGGTGATTATTTTTTTACCTTTTTAATCTCTTTTTTTTTATATATGTTTTTTTTAATTTTTTGTGGGATTCTCTTAAAACTAGGTATAATACTTGTGAAGGTGCATGCTATTGATAGGATTTAGTAGCAGTTCACCTTTAGGAGTAGCTAATTAATAGGCATAAAATCCATATGTGATAGTTATGATGTAGGGACCCAACCAGTTAGGCTCAAACTTTCCAAGATACTCTCAATCCATTTGATTCTTCAGATTCTATTTTAAGAAAAAGTCACTAATGTAAAAGTGTCTAAATCAAAATTTGTTATTGTAGCTGCAATAGAGATGATTTTGATATGCTTGTAGATGGACCAACACATTTTGTCATCTCTCATCTAATAACTCTAGCTCATGTAACTGGGATACATGGTATTCTTCATCATTAATAAATAACTACATAGATACTCTCAAGGATGGTAACTCAACCTTGATGGGAAGAATGGATTCAAATCCAAAGATAAAAGAGATATGGAGTGGCTCCAATAGGAGTGTGAATACTAGTTTGATAAGCCCATAAGGCTAAATTAAGCTAGATGTGCTTGTCATGACCAACATCATTGGAAGTCTTCTTTAGGATTTTGATAATGGTCTTATTAGATTCCTTAACTTGATAGTTACCTTGAGGTTAGTATGAAGTAGCAAAATGGTGGTGGATATAGAATTTCTCACATAGTTCATGGATATCTTAATTTTTGAAAGGATAGACATTATCTATAATGATGGATTAGGGAACACCATATCAACATATAATATAATTGAGGATAAACTTGGCTAATTGCTTACTAATAATCTAGTTCATAAAAATTACTTTGATCCATTTTTGTAAAGTATTCAGTTGCAATTAGGACGAATTTAGGACCATTGGTAGAGGTAGGGTGAATCTTTCCCATGAGGTTGAGTCCCCATTGAGAGAATGACCATGGTGATGTAATTAGATGAAGTTTTTGGGTAGGTGCATACACAAAATCTCCATGTATCTGACATTATCGACATTTCTTAATAAAATGATATGTGTCACATTCCATAGTAGGCCAATAGTACCTTGTTCATATGAGTTTCTCAGCTAAGGTAGGACCAAGTTAGAGTGAGCTCCACATATACCATCATGTACTTCATGTAAATCCCATTTGTGCTTCGTCTAAATCAAGAAATCTAAGGAGGGTGCTATCTAGGCTACAGTGGTAAAGGGTATCACCGATGATGACATATTTAGAGGCTTGTTAGATAAAGGTTTTGCATTGGTTAGCAGACAAGTCAGGAGGTAGGATTTGGTCATGTAAGTAGTTATATAGTTCTTCATACCTGGGAAAATCAGGACCAATAATTTCACACACAAGCTTAGGTTCAAGGATATCAAATGTGGGGATCAACAATTGTTCTACAAAAGAACTCATATTGAGGTATATTGTTAGGTATATCCAAGAGAGATCCTATGATGATCATTAAATTGATTACTTTATTGTAAATTTTAGGAATCTGAGTGAATACTGATGTTAAAATATTGCTGGAAACTATCAACCATTCCCTTGTAGGGGGTAATTTTTTTATCCTTTGTATCATAATCATCATTGACTTAATGGATTTAATCTTGAGGATTGAATGGTGAAGGATGGAGAAACCTAAGCTGATTATGGAGATTGTTCCTCCCCACAAAAACATTTGGCCAGATGAAAGGAAGAATCAAAGGAAGAAGATGAAGAGGGTTGCCTATAAGTTTGTCTCCAATTTTACCTGTGAAGGTTGAGATGATGTTTCATATCTGATTTGGTAGGTGGATATGATTAGTTGTAGAAATATGTGCATAAATTTGAATATTTGAATTTGTTTCAAATTTAGGAGGAAATAGCAATTATTAAAATTAACAAATGTTTTTGATATTGTTTAATTAATAAAAGAGGGATAATGATAATTAAATAAAAATTATTGAAGTTTGATTATTTAATTAAGAGAGAATAATCAGAAGAATATAGATGTGAACTATATAAATAAATTATTTTATTTATTCAATAGTAGAAGAATTTGATTATGATAATTAAATAAAAAAAAGTGAAATTTGTTTATTTAATTAAGACGAAATAATAGAATAAAGATTGAAGAATTTAAAAGATAAACTATATAAATAAATATTTCTATTTATTTAATAGTAGAAGAATTAAAAGTTATTTAATCAAATAAATCGTATTTAATTAATTAGATTATCGAGACCATTTTTAGGTGTATACATTTTGCCCCTCTTTGAAGTGATGTGTTTACACATTGCTTCAAAGAAAATTTTGCTGCTGCTAGTACTGACAAAAAAAATTTAGTATGCCCCAGATGTTGATTTTGATGTGATGATGGATATATGCCCCTTCAGGAGATAAATTAATGAATTTTTTATTTTTTGGATTTTTGGAATTTTTCAATTTTTGCGCGATTTTTTGATGATTTATGATGATTTTGATGATGAAATAATTTATCTCCCGACAAACAGTTTTAAAGATGCCCCTATGATGAGATGTGAATTAATCTTCTAGTAAATAAATTAAATAAATCCAACCAAAATCCCTTTAATTACCCTTTAAAAAGTTAAAAAGGGCTGAATTTGAATTCATTTGTGCAATTTGAGTTTTGAGAATTTGGAAGAAAATGTCAATCCCATACCATACTCACCGTTTCGAGTGTGTGCATTGACACAACCGCCCAACCGCCTACAGACCGCTAGTATGTACCTGTGAACCTCCTTGTTTATCATGTTAATCATTTTTCGTGCTTGTAATTTAGATGTTATGTCTTTTTTGAATTCTTTTAGCGCATACATCACCCGATGTAGTGCATCTGCTTACAATTCTAGTGCATAGAATAGATTAGTGCATAGGCCATTTTTTGCAGCACATATGTAGGATGAAAGAGCGCTTAGGATAGATTATTTAGTGCATACATAGGTTAAAGTAGTGCATAGGCTAGAATGGTGCATATGTCACTTGAAATGGTGCATCCGTAGGGTAAAGTAGCGCATCCAATGAAATAACGCATTTGCTTCCTAAAGTTGCATATTTTCCTCCTAAAATGGTGCATCCATAGGGTAAAGTAGTGAATCCGATGAAATAATGCGTTTGTTGCCTGTTTTAGCTCATTGAGGTGTTTTAATGGTGCATTCAATATTGTGGCACATAAAAACACTGTTTTAGTGCGTTCAAGTCAAAGTGATGTATTTTGTCAATTTTGTCCTTGATTTTGTTGATTTTTATTGTGTCATCCATTTGATTTGATATCATTGATGATCTCAATAGAGTAGATGATGTTCAACCTCATGATAGGTGATGTTTGATGATTGATTGATGATAATTATCCTCATGATAGACGAGGAATAATTATAGTTTGATTTGATAAACCTCATGATAGGTGAGGTTTGTTGGATTCCTCATGATACGCAAGGTACAATTTTAGATTGATGATTGACAAATATTTCTGACGTTTTTGTTTTTCATGATGATAGGAGTCATTTGTGAACTTACAGATTAGAGAACGGTTTCCTAGGACCTTTGATTTGATACCTCAGCTTGTGCAGTTGGAGACAATAGTTATTGCTAGATGTGGGTTGTCTTCTCTCTTAGATATGCCCTAGATTAGTATTAATCAGGGTCTCCTGATAGCCCTAGCAGAGAGGTGGCATAGTGAGCATAATACCTTCCACCTTCCTACCAGCGAGATGGCAATCACTCCTAAGGATGTATGGAAGATTTTGAGGATACCTATTTTTGGAGAGGTTGTTGTTTATGATTCTTCAAAGCAGGGCAGGACTAATGCTCTATGCAGAGTGTTCTAGGATGATGCTATTTGTGGATACAAGATTCAATGGAATGAGATGGTGGATGCCTATGCTACCTTGCCTACAATTCTTGTTGGTTTCATTGGAGGGTTTCTTTGTCCTGATCATAGATCAAAGGGACTTTCTATTGGTTGGGGTCATGTGTTGGAGAGCATGATTGTTCACAGAACCAGATATGCATGGGGCATGTGTATGCTTGCTCATATTTATCATGATTTGCATTCAATTGTCTACCTCTAAGGTCATAGTTTGTCTTTCGAGATTACATTGCTTCAAGTGTGGGTGTGGGAGCATATTGTTGTTACCCATCCAATGACAGTTAGATAGAGACCACCCATGAGGCTCTATGTCCATAGATATACAGGTCATCTTACCTAGCCCAGACTGGGTAAGTCAGAGCATTGGAGGAGAGTTTTGGATGATTTGGAAGTCATTACATGGAAACCCTATCTAGATTGTGATCATTGGGATGAGGATGATAAAGATATGGGATACCTCTGTCATTCTATGTTTCTAATTGGTAGGACTCATTGGGTGATCGAGAGATTTTTATTGAGGAGAGTGCTTAAACAATACGACATTGTACAGGGCATGCCCCATGGTGTTGTACATTATGCTCTACATCAGATAGATTCTACTGAGTGGGGACCTTTCCTTTCATATGAAAATGCATATATATGTATGATTTTGGATATGATGTTTATATGATATATGACATAATGATATAAATGAAATATGATGTACTTTTTTTTTTATATTTCAAATGCAATTATATGATGCAATGAATGTATGAATGAATGATATATATAATGGTACTTCAAATGTGTGATATATTATATGATAATGTTAATGAAAATGAAATTCTCTAGATGATTTTTTTTTTTAAATTCTTCTCATGCAATTTTAGATGATGTGATGTTATGAAAAATATGATGTGGTGTTATGAAAAATATGATGTGATACAAAATATATGATGGAATGTATGAATGATGAAATGATATAATAATGCTTCTAATGTATGTAATGGAAATGATTATGCAGCTATATGATAATGATGATGTTTTTGTTAATGTCAAGTATACTCAATCCTTTTATGAGAAAATATAACATCATTTTTTTGAATCTTTTACCAACTTTTTTAACAAATACTCTGCAAATGTAAAACTAACATGAATGAAATCTAATTTAGCATACAAATCTCTATGCAAACATTGGCACCTTAATAGTCCATTTATTGTTTTTTATCATCATGGAGCTTTTAAAATGTTGAAAGTGAGTACAAGCATCAATGGTATAATTTAGACCATGATGACCTAAGTACTACTTTCATGATTTTTGATATTACAAGTTAACACAAGCATCTAGGTATAATTAAACTGAGATGACCTGAGCATTTCTTGTGTAAACAGACAAGAATCAATCATTTTATTATGTGAATTGGAATGTCATCAGTGATACCTTGTAGAGCATGTCTCGCGATAATTCACACAATAAATAATTAATTCACAAACAACAGACAAAGAAAATATCATTCTTCTTCTAAGCTTCTCTAGTTCAATACATCATCGAGTTGCTCCAAAGAAATGATAGCCAAGATCAAAGTTCAAAATTCAACCTATGCTTAAAGTATGTCTATCATTATTCAGATTAGATCATCCATTTTGAGTTATTCTGATTGGTTTGATCTCAATAGTCTGATGTGGATGGTTGATTTTATGAAGTGATTTAGTGTTTGATGTATGTTCCATGTTGAGTTTCCTAATGATCATTGTGTTTGTTGTGTTGTCATATTGTTGTTTGTCTATTTGCTTAAGCTCAAGTTTATTGGCCCCAATGAGTTCAATATTTTTCCCCAAGCTAGGGTGAGACATGACCACATTGCTAGAATATCATAATGGACTCAAATGATTACGAATTTGAGTGATCATGACATGTCCCAAATAGATGGAAAAGCTAGTTTAAATCACAAGTAGCGCCTAATTCCAGGTTTTCATTATATTTTTTTTTGCACTTTTTAGATTTTATGATTTTTTTGTATTTTTGTCTTTTTGATTTTTTTTTTGTATTTTATCTTTTTCTTTTTTTTTTTGTATTTTCTCTTTTATTTTTATTTTTTGTATTTTTTGTCACCAAGATGCTTGTTTTCCAAGTTTTCATCAAGGCGACCATTTCAACTGTGCACTAGATGATTTCAGGTATAGAATTTCTTGAGATGGATATTGTTGATAGATTCATCAAACAGATCCCCTTCAAGTGTACACAACTGATAGGATCCAAATCCATAGACTAATATGACTACAAAGGGACCTAGCCAGTTAGGTTCAAACTTCCCTTTCTTTTCTCTGTACTATTGATTTTTAGGGTTTTCCTTTAGGACCAAGTCCCCAACCTGAAAGATTCTAGAATTTACCCTATGATTGTAGCTTCTGGACATCCTCTATTGATATGCCTTCAAATGGTTCACAGCTTGTTGACAACATTCATCCAACAATTCCAGCTCTTGAATTCTTGACACTCTATAATCCTCATCTAGAATAATTCCTTTCAGTGACACATAGAGTGATGGAATCTCAACCTCAATGGGTAGTATAGCCTCTGATCCATATACCAAGGCATATGGTGTTGCTCCTGTAGGTGTTCTAATGCTTGTTCAATATGCCAAGAGAGCAGGGTTCAATTGAGCATGCTAATATCATCCAACATTATTGACTATCTTCTTTAGAATTTTTAGAATAGTTTTATTTGAGGCCTCTACCTGGCCATTTCCTTAAGGATAGTATGGTGTTGAAAAATGATGTTGGATATGAAACTTCTCACATAGTTCCTACACATCCTGATTCTTAAAAGTTCGACCATTGTATGTGACAATAGACTAAGTAATTTCATACCTACAAATGAGGTAGTTCAGTATGAAAGAAGATATTTGCTTCCCAATGATTGTTGTTAAGGGAACCACTTCTATCCATTTTGTAAAGTATTTTGTTGTTGTGATTATAAATTTGTGTTTCATTGGATGAAGACGGATTAATCTTCCCTACCAGGACTAGTCCCCACTAACAAAAAGGCCATATTGAAGTAAATGGATGCAATTCTTGCGCCGATGTATGCATTATATTACCATGTATTTGACATTTTTCACACTTCTTAACAAACTGAAAGGCCTCCTTCTCCATGTTCGGCCAGTAATACCCCAAACAAAGGAGTTTCTTTCCTTGAGATAGTCTGCTTGAATGTGTTCCACAAATACCTTTATTAACCTCATGTAAAGTTATCTTAGACTCCTTATGTTCTAGACATCAAAGAAGAGTACCATCTATACCTCGACGGTACAGTATGTCAACAATTAAGATATGTCATGCGGATTGGCGAATGAAGTTGTGTTTCTAGTTTCTAGAAAGATTAGGAGGAAGGATATTGTCTTTTAGGTAAGCATAAGTCTTTCCATAAATGGAGGATTCAATGTCAACTAATTGGCATACAGTTTGAGAATCTGGATTATCATAATTAGGGTTAAACACTTGTTCCACCATAAACTCATAATGACTTCGATTTTCTAGCAACTGTAAGAGAAGCAATTGTTGCCATAGCATTTGCAACTTTGTTTTCTACCTTTGGAATCTGTTCAAACTTGATATCCACAAAGTACTTTTTGAGATCATCTATCATCTTTTTATATGGCATCAACTTCTCATCTTTGGTTTGATATTCATCATTTACCTAATAGATGACTAGTTGTGAATCTCCATATACTTTTAGTTCTGTGATCTTCCATTGAACTGCCTCTTTTATGCCAATAATTAGCACCTCATACTCAGCTACATTATTTTTACATGGAAACATGAGTCTATATGACCTTGGGATTGTATGTCCTTAAGGTGTAACAAACAAAATTCCCACACTAGACCCACGTTGTGTGTTTGACCCATCAAAATAAAGTCTCCATTGTTGTATGCATCGAGAAACTCATTATTCATTGGACAATCATCTGGTAATGGAGCCTCAGCTAACTGATCAACTATCACTTGACCTTAGATGGCTTTCCTATCCACATACTAGATATCAAATTCACTCAAGATCATGATCCACTTGGCTAGTCTTCCTATTAGAGCAGCCTTGCTGAGTAAGTATTTTAATGGATTAATCTTAGCTATGAGTCTGACTGTGTGGGTCAATAGTAATGCCACAATTGTTGGATAGAAAATAGCACCACCAAACAAGCTTTCTCGATTAAGGTGTAATTTATCTCATAACCATTTAGAGTCTTGCTGATATAATAAATAGCTTGTTCCCTTCCCTTAGGATCTTCTTGTGCAAATAGAGCTCCTAAAGAAATGTTAGTTGTTGAAATGTATACTAATAGGGGTCTATTTTCTATAGGTGGCATCAATATGAGGGGTGACATCATATATTGCTTTATTTGATTGAAAGTTGTTTCACACTCTTCATCCCATTTAAACAAGACATTCTTATGTAGGAAGTGATTAAATGGATGACTTTTGTCTGCTAATTAGGAAATAACTCTCCTAATTGATTGTAGCCTACCCTGTAGAGACCATAGTTGACTATTGTTCTTCGGTGGTGGCATTTCCATTATTTCCTTGACCTTAGTAAGATCCACTTTGATACCCTTTTCTGACACTATGTATCCTAGGAGCTTTGCTGATGTAACCCCAAACACACATTTCTTAGGATTTAATCTAACATTGAACTTCTCTATCCATGTAAATATTTTTCCTAGAATCTCTAGGTATCCTTCTCTAGTATATGATTTTGCTAATATGCCATCCACGTAATCTTCCATAAAAGTATGCATCATGTCATGGAAAATAGTGGTCATTGCCAGCTGATATGTTGAACCTGCATTTTTCAACCCAAAGGGCATGACATTCCAGCAGAATGTTTCCCATGAACATGTGAATGCCATTTTCTCCTCATCTTCAAGTGCTATTTTGATTTGGTTATACCCTGATAAGCCATCCATTATCGATAACATGGCATGTCTTGTTGTCAATTCAACAATAATGTCAATATTTGGCAAAGGAAAATAATCCTTTGGACATGCCTTGTTGATATCTCTAAAGTTGGTGCATATTCTGATACTATTATCCAGCTTAGAAACAAGTACAATATTAGAAATCCACTCAACATTATCAATAGATCTAATGAATCTTGCATCTAACAACTTTTTCAGCTCAGCCTTTACCATCAAGGCAATATGTGGATGCATTTTCCTTAGTTTTTGTTTTATAGGTTTTATCCCTAAAGGTACAGATAAATGATGCATCAAAAGATTTTGATATAAGCCTGGCATATCAGAGTATGACCAAGCAAAGTTAAAGTTTCTGTTCTCACAGAACTTGATGACTTTTGGCTTTTCTTGTTTAGTCATAGATGCTTCCAGATGTAGAGTTTTTTCCTTTTCTATTGTACCAAGATTGATAGACTATGTAGGCTCCACTAACACTGAGGATCTTTCATGATAATGTTCCGAAAGGGTATAAAATCTCCCATCCTTTGGTGCCTTAGAGAGGTTTTCACCATTAGATGTGTTCTTTATTTTTACTTTTTTGAGATATAATGCTGCCATTGAATGGCTTACACCATTAGATCCATTATTCCTATTTTTAATTTTGCAACTGAAATATTTGACACCCTCCCACCTCAAAGCGTGATTATGAGATTTTTATTAGAACCTGTGCCAAGTGTTATCAATAGTTTTGCACCCTGCTGAATACAATATTTAGAAAACTACTAAAACATGGAAACCTCTTTCAGATGCGGGTGATCTACATGAAAGAGGAATCTCCAGAGTGAGTTGGTTCTCTGAATGATGAATTCTATTCTAAGTGGCTTTCAAGGAAAAAGGATAGAAGGATAAACTAGATTTAAAATCTAAAACTGAAATTCTATCACCCTAAAAAAATTGACCAACTATAAGAAGACTCTAATAATAACTCACTCTCACCAACTCTTTAAAATTAAATTCTCACAATCTCACAACACATGTAGTTCAACAGTGATTTATGCAAAGGTTAAAATAACACAAGGCATAACCTGAACTAGCATGCAACTCCTGCAAATCACTTGACAATAGTAAGAAAAGAAAAGTATTCAACAGATTTGAATCACAAGACAAATCAAATTACTATTCCAAGTCATGAAAAAAGAACTAAGAAAGGAAAACTCTACTATTTCATTGAATGATGGAGTGGAATTCTCAAAATCTGAGTACACATAAGTTTACAAGCTTCCAAAATGTGTAAGGGCAAGAAACTCTAATCTGCACTGCTGAGAGAGGAGAGCTGAAAAAGACTAAGTCTATCAAAACCTAGCTCTATAGAAACCCTAATCCAAGCTCAAAAAAATCTCAAGGAAAAAAGGCTTCTAACTGTCTCAAAAAACTGCTAAAAAGCAGAAAAAAGCAGAATGCTTTTATGATCATACAGTCAAGCCTCTAAAAATAGGCTAATCTCGCTTTAAAATCTCAAAAACAATCCTATCTCTCCAAGATAGGTCTGAAATCCAACCAAGAGGAAAAGTCAATAAAAGATATGCTAAAAATAGCAAGAAAACCATAAAGCAATTTATAGAAGATTGCTTTTATGATTCTACTTTAAAAGATGCGGATCTGCACAATTTATCTATTTTTTGCAATTAAAGATTGAAAATATTTTGCAAAAAAGAAAATATCCTTATCACTTCATTACAATATTCTTATTTTATCACAAAATCATAAAAATAAAATATTACATAATCTACCCTCATGCCTTCAATTTTCATTGATTTCTATAAAATCAACCCAAAAATAAAACCCTAAAAAGATTAAAGGCTTTAAACAAAATCACCTAGGTCATATGGCATTAAAAACCTAATCTTAGGTCACAAGATACCCATCAATATTATGTCCAAGACTTTATACTTCACCATTTAATATTTCACAAGGGCATGGGAAATAAATCATCAAGACCTAGCCCGTAGACCAACTTAGGAATTCGGCCTCCATCATATACATTTGGACTTAGATTTAATAAATCACAAGGAAAGCATTGTGAATTTCTGCCTCCATTGAAATTCACCACATGTGTTTTGATTGAATATTCTGGAACATCATAATGCTCAAATTAGGGTTTCGGTCAAAATAGAAACAAACCCTAATGATCACTCATTTTTCACTCCTCAACTTGAAAGAAAGAAGCTCTGCCACTGCCATGACTCTATCAAGCTCGAGCTCAAAAGCTTTGAGGAACCATTCCACATTCACTGATGGCCTGAAACTCTAGTGGGTAAGCTTTATTTTGTCTTCATTGAAGTTCCTTCACTTATTATTGAATGCCAAAAGGCCCTAAGGCTGCAGACTGTATGAACTTACTCTCTGATTTCCTCTTACTATGCTTTGATTCACCTCAGCCGACAAGAACTTCGAGCTCGGCCCTGTCAGTATACTCCATGAGAGCTCACCTTGTGTTACTATTTTCCTTCTACTGCGTAGAGGTAAACTTCCTATCATAGCTTCATAGCTTTTGGCATGATATTTTGCTCTTCTAGCCCTAAGGCCGCGGCTATACACAACCTAATATCATTATTTCCTTGTTCTTCTATGTTCAAATCTATTATTGTTGTACTCTATTCCACTGTGAGAACTCGGCCATTACTTGATAATTCGAAGCCCTTACATCTGGAAGCTATCTACAACTTAAGTCATGGCTAAAGTGTCTACTTCAGCCTCGAACTGGTAATTTCTCTCTGCTTTCTTTAGTTCTCTGAAAACTTAAAAGGTTCCTTCCCTACTTAAAGATTTTGGCCATGTTCAAGTCATGCCAAATGCACATTGTAGGAAGCATTCTTTTGAATTTCAGGCTCGACCCAAAACAGAAAACCCCTCTTTATGCCTTCCTGAGTGTAAATATGTTTGTGGGTATTTAAAATTTGAACAAGACTGTAATTTCTCCATTCAGTTGTGAAAGCTTGACATGGGTTGTCGCGGTTATTGCACTTTCTATATTTAGAGAACGAACCCATGTGTGGGTATTTGAAATTTCAAAAAAAGAACTACATTTTCCTCTTACTGTGCTCGATCTATCACAGAAATTTGCATATTTTGTAGTCATACTGCTTTTGAATGTAAAACCCAAAATGGGTATCATAGATTATTACATTTTTCTACACCTTGAATGCAAACCCACATGTGGGTATCATAGATAATAGAGAATAGTTCTATCTCGTACTCTTGAAACACATATGTTAGTCTATTTCTAAAGAAAACTGTATTTCTTTGTTCTGAAACTATTCATGTGGCACAACCCACCTCAGCATTCATATTTTATTGCACTCTCCTTGGGTATTCACTGTAATTGAAATTTTCTATCTTTTGCAACTCAAACCCTAAAATGGGTATTCGAGATTCAAGTGTATTCAGTTTATAAAACTTGGCATTCTGCACTTTAAGAAGAAAAAGTATCTCAATTGCATCACTGCAAAAACTATCACATGGCCTTGACTATTCAGAATTTGACTAAGTCTGATCAAAATACATAGCTATATGTTTATCTATGTTTAGTTATGGGCTCAACCCAAAACAATTGATGCTTTACTTTGTTATTCCTGTGTCTCACAATTTTGAAATGAAGATAGTCTGACACCCTTGGAAATACTGCATTGATTAGAACTCTGTATATTTGTAAAGACAATGATGCCCATGTGTAAACCCTGAAAACACTTGGGTGTCTGGAATGACAGCAAAACAGTATATAAAAAAAAATCTGAACCCGTCACACAAGACATTCTACTCTCCTCAATTGAAACAACCTAATATTCTAGAAATGAAGCTCATGCATCTAAATCCTCGTAGAAACTGAAACGATCATTTACTTGATACTTGTAACTCTTTTGAAGACACAATAGAACAATCCCCATGCATGTTTTCTGCACAAACATTAGTGTCCTTTGACTCCTAGACTTCCATAGTCTGGCTTAGACAATTATGTTCACGTAACTCACTGAAAGCAATTTGAATGAACAGAAATTGCTGCCCCGCTTTAAGCACTGATAAATGATCCTTCCTTTGCAGCAAGAAATGTTCTCCTTTTGAAATTTTTGATCTTACCATACAACAACACCCTTTCTACTCTTAGACCTTATGTAGAGGCTTGGATTGAACATTGCAACACCACGAACCACCTTTATTCACCAGTTCATATGCATAACTAACCACTCAGAACCTCCTCCGGAAAGAAAATGCTTACTCATAATACTGTATTTGTTTTACTAGCCAACTGTAACTGATGATTCATTTAACCCTTGAATGCATTGTGTGTGTTCGTACTCAGCTATAACATGGTACTCTTCATGCATTTTTATGCCCCATTTAATAAGCTGATCTCAAAACTGATCCTTTTCATGATAAAATTTAAAACAAAACATTAAGGCATAATGTATGCCTGTTCACTATCCTTGATTAGCAATAGCTAATGGAGATATACTCAGTTAAATTCCTTAAGTGAATTAAACTCACTGTTCACCTGTAGCCTTCAAAAAGCAACCCTGATCATTATGAATGAACAGTTGGTTTCATTGCTTTGATGGATAAATTTTTTTTTACTCTTTCGGTTGTTCTTTGTTTCATTTGATGAATATGATAAAGTATCTTTTAAAATCAGCCCTTTTAATGAATAGGGCAGCATGCCGAGCTCTACCCTTGTGGGAGCCCGTTTCCTTCCACATGCTTGGTCTTCGATTAATGTTTAGCTTCATGACTTTACCAATACCTGCACATGGAAACAAACAATGTTAGCATAAAAATAGAACATGATGATCATGATATTGTTATCTCTCTTTCAGCTCACTTCTTTCGTACTACACTTGATTAATTGTGTCAATGCATAGTTAATAGTAGGTTGTACTATTGTGGGTGCCCCATATAAGTTACATAATAATCAGAGCCACTAACACCCCTCTTTTCCTCTTACAGGTCAATGAAGCTCAAGATGTCGAGGTGCACCATTCAACATCAAGCATCGATAATTAGGCAATGATGATTATGCTCTTACTTATGTGTTTTACTTTCTGCATCTCCAGTAGTGCAATGTGCTATTAGCAATGTGTTGTAACAGTTATATCCATGGCTTGTGTGGATCTTTGATTTCAATTCTACTTTTCATTTGAAAAGAAAATGCATTTTCATGCAATGTTGTAATATCATTCTGATTGTGAAATCAAATGAAGTCTTGTAAGAGATGAGTTTTTCTATGAAATAAAAGAAAGCATTTAAAATGCTATTTGCTTATTTACTCAATTATGTATTTTTTTCAAATTTGGAACATCTGAATGGCATTCTGAAAACTCAATTTTTTCTTTAAAACGCATAACCATTACTCAATGAAGATAACAATGTGAAACATCATAGAACTTAAGCTGCAATTCAATTTTATGATGTGATAGCATTCAGCCAGCTCCTCCATTTGAGCTGTGGCAAAAAATTGGTAACATTTTGGCAATTTCCGCTATATGCTTGCCTGCTAAGCATAGATCAGTGGCCTTTAAACAATTCATTGGGCATGGAGTCAATTCTGCCCCTTCTCTTGAAATTCAGAAACTTGAACAGCAACACTCCAAACAGTAGCAAGAAAACAAAACAAAACTGAAAGCAAACTAAAAGGCCCTGGTGGCCAACAAAACAATGCATAGCAGTGCTTAGAGAAAGCAAAACTACTGAAAGTAAACATGTGAAACACACTTATTTGTAGCAACTATTCTACTCTACACTAACCAGTGAAAAAAGCTACTCAAACAAAACCATTTACGTGTTTGGAAAAATAACTGCCTCTCCTAATCAACCGAGGATACTTTGCATGCTCACAAATTTGTACTAAGAGGTGGAAAATGAGGATACTTCTCACACATTTTTGTGCTGCAACTTGTAAATTATAATCAAAGGTTTAGAGCATGTGAATCTGATCAAGCATACCTCTATTTTACCCAGAATGAATAAGCGAGGTTTGTTGCCCCTCGATTGCCATCTCATCCTTAGGTGCACTAGAAATCCTTTGGACCCTGCCAACAACCCTGGCTAGATTTTTGATGGGCAACCTCTTGAAAGGGTGACACCAGAACTTGCCCCTCTGGTTCCTTGATGGTTCCCTACTACTTCAATCTCATCTTTCTGATGAGGACCATTTGAAAACATATCACCCAACCTTGCACAAAACTCATCAATTATATTAGTGTACAAGTTCTCGTGGGTCCCATCATTATCTTTTGTATGCATAATAGGCTTTGAGGTGTCCACCTGACTATTTTCTTGAAAACTTGTAAAGATATCAAGGCCAAAACCTTGTACAGCAGTGTCATGCTTATGCGCAACTTGATCTCGTTTTGTTTGAACTATTGCACCAGGTTCATCGGGGTTCTAGCATTTGATAACCATGTTATCTTTACTTCCTTGTGAACAGATCAGCGGCTTATCATTGACATCTTCATGGCTTTGCTGATCAAAACTTGATGGCTTTGTTGTTTCATATGCATTATCTTCATCATTACTAAAGAATAAAGGAATTTCTTCAAATAAATTGGTCAAACCTTGAATTTGGAAACCCCCTTTTGTCTCCTCAAGCTACTGCTCCAAAATTTCTCCCTCAAAAGGTGAGTGTTTGGCATCTAAGTTTGAAACAAAAGCTTCGAGGTCGTCCCAAAACATGTCATCTTCTCTCTCACGTTCAGTTCCTTATGGAGGAAGACTATTAGTTACTTCGCTACAGCTCCTCTGAGGTATCAAAACATTAGAATTTTGAACTTCTTCCTACTGTTCTAGAGTGGGTATGGGCATAATCTAGGATGAGCTTTCCTCATTATCCACAAAAAATGGTAACTCATCGAACAGATCAGGCAGAACTTGAGAGTTGTCAGTCATTTCTTGATCTTGAATTTGTGGTTCCTCAAACACAGTCTCCTCTATCTCCTGCAGCAACTACTCCTAACATTCTAGGTCCTCTTTATCGCTATACCAACTGGATACTTTGAAATAATTATCGACATTCTGTTGTTCCAAAGAATCAACATCCTCTGCACATGCAACACTCTTAGGTTTAGCCGAGAAAGGAGTGCAGTCAGCAACAACCGCCTACTCTATATGTTGCAGCAATTGTTCCTCTAAAAACTTTCCATTGTCCTCCACAAAACAAGGTTCTTCTTGTTCAATCTTCTATTGCTGCAAGCAATATTCTTCTATAGCTATATGCAATAAGTTTACTCTTTTAGCTTCTTCCATGGTGAAAGATGAGTCATTTTCTGAGTCAATAGATCTACTCTCATAAAGGCAAGTAGTTCTAGGACCATTAGGCTTATTTGGTTGGGAAACTTGGAAAAATTTTGGAGTCTCCTAAAGGGAAGGAGGTTGCTTCCTAATGGACTGGTCTCGAATGCTGACAGGCTGACTATAGTCATTTACCTCGACTTGAAAGGGATGATGGTTTTGAAAACTTGAGATCTCTATATTAGGAGGTTGATTTGGGGAGCTAAAAGCACTATTTTGCCTAAAACTTGGGATTTTGACTTTTGGTATGATAAGAGGCTCATTTTTCATAAAACTTGGAAATTTGAATTTACAAACCTCTTCTTGAATAGGATGTTCAAAACTGATAGGAGCTGTTTGGGCTTCCAACCTTTGACACCGAGCAAGCAAAATATTTTTCTGTGCGGCTGCCTCTCTCTCTAAATCCTCCTCAAACTGTGCTCTTTGGGTCTCTAGCTCTTGATCATGAAGATAGGCTTGATAAGCAAGCTCCTCCTACTGCTGGTTATACTCATACTGCTTCTTGATCTTCGCGAGCTGATTCATGTAATCAAGTAGCGTGCTTTTTATACTTGCCATCTCTTCCTACTGATCTATTTGACTCATTTTCCTTTCATAGTTCAGCCTTATTTCTCTGAAACTCAAGTCTTCAATCTCTTGGGACTGATTTTTAACATAGGAGGGCTGAGATGAATAATGAGCAGGGGTGGGTGGGTGGCAACTATACTGCGCATGCTGGTTTTGAAAAGCCATGGAACTAGAATCAGTAGCATGATTATGCAAATGTGGTTGATATGAAGATGAGTAAGCAGTATCTTCATGATATGATGGGTGATATGATACATGCCCATGAAATATTGACATATTTATTCACCTAAAGGCTAAAAAATAGCAAAAACATAGAGTCTCCAACAACATACCAGCACTTGATCATTTTGAAACTAGAAAAGGCCTCTCGGAGTCGCCATGGTGTTTGATGACTATGCCTCCAAAGGCTAATAATTCTGAAGAGAACACCTGACCCTTCAGTATGTGTTCTTTTGTGTGTTGTTCACACTAGATCTGCTTGAAAATCAGAGAACGGAGTCACCAGGTATATTGAAAAGGGCCTCCAAAAGCCTGAATAACTTGCTCCATACACAAAATAGCAACCCTAAATGATTAAAAATTCTCTGAAATTGATTTTTAGAGTCCCACCGAGTGTGCCAAAAACTGTTATCAATAGTTTTGCACCCTGCTAAATACAATATTCAGCAAACTACTGAAACATGGAAACCTCTTTTAGATGTGGGTGATCTGCACGAAAGAGGAATCTCCATAGTGAGTTGGTTCTTCGAATGATGAATTCTATTCTAAGTGACTTTCAAGGAAAAAGGATAGAAGGATAAACTAGATTTAAAATCTAAAACTGAAATTCTATCACCCTAAAAAATTGACCAACTATAAGAAGACTTTGATAATAACTAACTCTCACCAACTCTTTAAAATTAAATTCTCACAATCTCACAACACATGTAGTTCAATAGTGATTTATGCAAAGGTTAAAATAACACAAGGCATAACCTGAACTAGCATGCAACTCCTGCAAATCACTTGACAATACTAAGAAAATAAAAGGATTCAACAGATTTGAATCACAAGACAAATCAAATTACTATTCCAAGTCATGAAAAAAGAACTGAGAAAGGAAAACTCTACTATTTTATTGAATGATGGAGTGGAATTCTCAAAATCTGAGCACACATAAGTTTACAAGCTCCCAAAATGTGTAAGGGAAAGAAACTCTGATTTGCACTGCTGAGAGAGGAGAGATGAAAAAGACTAAGTCTATCAAAACCTAGCTCTCAAGAAACCCTAATCCGAGCTCAGAAAAAGCTCAAGGAAAAAAGGCTTCTAACTGTCTCAAAAAACTGCTAAAAAGCAGAAAAAAGCACAATGCTTTCATGATCATACAGTCAAGCCTTTAAAAATAGGCTAATCTCACTTTAAAAGCTCAAAAACAATCCTATCTCTCCAAGATAGGTCTGAAATCCGACCAAGAGGAAAAGTCAATAAAAGATCTGCTAAAAATAGCAAGAAAACATAAAGCAATTTATAGAATATTGCTTTATGATTCTACTTTACAAGATGCAGATCTGCACAATTTATCTATTTTTTGCAATTAAAGATTGAAAATCTTTTGCAAAAAAGAAAATCTCATTATCCCTTCATTACAATATTCTTATTTTATCACAAAATCATAAAAATAAAACATTACATAATCTACCCTCATGCCTTCGATTTTCATTGATTTCTATAAAATCAACCCAAAAATGAAACCCTAAAAAGATTAAAGGCTTTAAACAAAAGTACCTAGGTCATATGGCATTAAAAACCTAATCTTAGGTCACAAGATATCCATCAATATTATGTCCAAGACTTTATACTTCACCATTTAATATTTCACCAAGGCATGGGAAATAAATCATCAAGACCTAGCCCGTAGACCAACTTAGGAATTCGGCCTCCATCATATACATTTGGACTTAGATTTAATAAATCACAAGGAAAGCATTGTGAATTTCTGTCTTCATTGAAATTCACCACGTGTTTTGATTGAATATTCTAGAACATCATAATGCTCGAATTAGGGTTTCGGTCAAAACAAAAACAAACCCTAATGATCGCTCATTTTTCACTCCTCAACTTGAAAGAAAGAAGCTCTGTCGCTACCATGACTCTGTCAAGCTCGAGCTCAAAAGCTTTGAGGAACCATTCCATGTTCACTGATGGCCTGAAACTCTAGTGGGTAAGCTTTATTTTTTCTTCATTGAAGTTCCTTCACTTATTATCGAATGCCAAAAGGCCCTAAGGCTGCAGACTGTATGAACTTACTCTCTGATTTCCTCTTACTGTGCTTTGATTCACCTCAGACGACAAGAACTTTGAGCTCAACCCTGTCAGTATACTCCATGAGAGCTCGCCTTGTGTTACTATTTTCCTTCTACCACACAGAGGTAAACTTCCTATCATAGCTTCATAGCTTTTGGCATGACATTTTGCTCTTCTGGCCCTAAGGCCGCGGCTATACACAACCTAATATCATTATTTCCTTGTTCTTCTATGTTCAAATCTATTATTTTTGTACTTTATTCCACCGTGAGAAATCGGCCATTACTTGAGAATTCGAAGCCCTTGCATCTAGAAGCTATCTGCAACTTCAGCCGTGGCTAAAGTGTCTACTTCGGCCTCAAACTGGTAATTTCTCTCTGTTTTCTTTGGTTCTCTGAAAACTTAAAGGGTTCCTTCCCTACTCATAGATTTTGGCCATGTTCAGGTCGTGCCAAATGCACATTGTAGGAAGCATTCTTTTTGAATTTTGGGCTTGACCCAGAACAGAAAACCCCTCTTTATGCTTTCTTGAGTGTAAATCTATTTGTGGGTATTTAAAATTTGGACAAGACTGCAATTTCTCCATTCAGTTGTGTAAGCTTGACATGGGTTGTCGCGGTTATTGCACTTTCTGTATTTAGAGAATGAACCCATGTGTGGGTATTTGAAATTTCTGAAAAGAACTGCATTTTCCTCTTACTGTGCTTGATCTATCACAAAAATTTGCATATTTTGTAGTTATACTGCTTTTGAATGTAAAACCCAAAATGGGTATCATAGATTATTACATTTTTTTGCACCTTGAATGCAAACCCACATGTGGGTATCATAGATAATGGCGAATAGTTCTATTTCGTACTTTTGAAACACAAATGTTAGTCTATTTCTCAAGAAAACAATATTTCTTCATTCTGAAACTATTCATGTGGCTTGACGCACCTCAGCATTTGT
The DNA here is from genome assembly GCA_007258455.2 of Sequoia sempervirens. Classification (NCBI taxonomy): domain Eukaryota; kingdom Viridiplantae; phylum Streptophyta; class Pinopsida; order Cupressales; family Cupressaceae; genus Sequoia; species Sequoia sempervirens. The sequence continues at coordinate 562,879,900 of VDFB02058242.1, forward strand.
ACTTTATTGCATTCTCCTTACTTGGGTACTCACTGTAATTGAAATTTTCTGTATTTTGCAACTCGAACCCTAAAATGGGTATTCGAGATTCAAGTGTATTCAGTTTATAAAACTTGGCATTTTGCACTTTAAGAAGAAAAAGTATCTCCATTGCATCACTGCGAAAACTATCACATGGCCTTGACTATTCAGAATTCGACTAAGTCTGATCCAAACACCCAACTATATGTTTATCTATGTTTAGTTATGGGCTCAACCCAAAACAATTGATGCTTTACTTCGTTATTCTTGTGTCTCTCAATTTTGAAATCAAGATAGTCTAACACCCTTGGAAATGCTGTATTGACTAGAACTCTATATATTTCTGAAGACACTGATGCCCACATGTAAACCCTGAAAACACTTGGGTTTCTGGAATGACAGCAAAATAGTATATATAAAAAAAAAAATCTGAACCCGTCTCACAAGACATTCTACTCTCCTCAATCGAAACAACCTAATATTCTAGAAATGAAGCTCATGCATCTGAATCCTTGTAGAAACTGAAACGATCATTTACTTGATACTTGTAACTCTTTTGAAGACACAATAGAACAATCCCCATGCATGTTTTCTGTACAAACATCAGTGTCCTTTGACTCCTAGACTTCCATAGTCTGGCTTAGACAATTTTTGTTCACGTAACTCACTGAAAGCAATTTGAATGAACAAAAATTGCTGCCATGCCTTAAGCATTGATAAATGATCCTTCTTTTGCAGCCAGAAATGTTCTCCTTTTGAAATCTTTGATCTTACCATACAGCAACACCATTTCTACTCTTAGACCTTATGTAGAGGCTTGGATTGAACATTGCAACACCACGAACCACCTTTATTCACCAGTTCATATGCATAACTAACCACTCAGAACCTCCTCCGGAAAGAAAATGCTTACTCATAATACTGTATTTGTTTTACTAGCCAACTGTAACTGATGATTCATTTAACCCTTGAATGCATTGTGTGTGTTCGTACTCAGCTATAACATGGTACTCTTCATGCATTTTTATGCCCCATTTAATAAGCTGATCTCAAAACTGATCCGTTTCATGATAAAATTTAAAACAAAACATTAAGGCATAATGTATGCCTGTTCACTATCCTTGATTAGCAATAGCTAATGGAGATATACTCAGTTAAATTCCTTAAGTGAATTAAACTCACTGTTCACCTGTAGCCTTCAAAAAGCAACCCTGATCGTTATGAATGAACAGTTGGTTTCATTGCTTTGATGGATAAATTTGTTTTTACTCTTTCGGTTGTTCTTTGTTTCATTTGATGAATATGATAAAGTATCTTTTAAAATCAGCCCTTTTAATGAATAGGGCAGCATGCCGAGCTCTACCCTTGTGGGAGCCCGTTTCCCTCCACATGCTTGGTCTTCGATTAATGTTTAGCTTCATGACTTTACCAATACCTGCACATGGAAACAAACAATGTTAGCATAAAAATAGAACATGATGATCATGATATTATTATCTCTCTTTCAGCTCACTTCTTTCGTACTGCACTTGATTAATTGTGTCAACACATAGTTAATAGTAGGTTGTACTATTGTGGGTGCCCCATATAAGTTACATCATAATCGGAGCCACTGACACTCGTCTTTTCCTCTTACAAGTCAATCAAGCTCAAGATGTTGAGGTGCATCATTCAGCATCAAGCTTCGATAATTAGGCAATGATGATTATGCTGTTACTTATGTGTTTTACTTTCTGCATCTCCAGTAGTGCAATGTGCTATTAGCAATGTGTTGTAACAGTTATATCCATGGCTTGTGTGGATCTTTGATTTCAATTCTACTTTTCATTTGAAAAGAAAATGCATTTTCATGCAATGTTGTAATATCATTCTAATTGTGAAATCAAATGAAGTCTTATAAGAGATGAGTTTTTCTATGAAATAAAAGAAAGCATTTAAAATGCTATTTGCTTATTTACTCAATTCTATATTTCTATCAAATCTGGAACATCTGAATGGCATTCTGAAAACTCGATTTTTTCTTTAAAATGCATAACCGTTACTCAATGAAGATAACAATGTGAAACAACATAAAACTTAAGCCGCAATTCCATTTTATGATGTGATAGCATTTAGCCAGCTCCTCCATTTGAGCTGTGGCAAAAAATTGGTAACATCAGGTTCATCACAACAAAGGAAATTTATGATATCATCATCATTCGCAAAGATAGGAATATTGATAGGTTCAATTGGTTCCCAATCGATATGTTCAGGATGCATTAATGGTAGAAAGTCATCAGATTGATTAAGTTCAGCTACAGTAAAGGTTCTGATAGCAATGTTGTCAAAAATTTTAGTGGTAATGTTAAGGTCTATGATATTACTCTCCTCCAAGTCATCTATCTCACTTGATATATGTCCATCCTCACTTGAGTCATCGATATTTTGTGATCGAAATACAAGGGGTCTAGTCCCTGTTCTTTGTCCCTCCTCGCGTGTGGGTACATACTCTTTTATGACATCAATCTGTATGTCCTTGCATGATGTTTCTCATAAATAATCCCACTCATACTCATTAGAATCTTTCTCAAAGCTATCTCGCATTTGAAGGATCCTTTCAACAACTTCATGAGTGGTTTCTTCTTTTGTTTCCCCTGTATAACCTAGTCCTGTTTTGTCCTTTTCCCAAAAGGTGAGAGGTTAGATGGGTTCTACAATGCCTTCTTTCCTTTTTCCAATAGGTTGGTGTCCTTCATATCCCAATTTCTCTAATATTGATTTTCCCTTTCCATATTGATCTATCTTTATGCTAATGGTTGCCGATGTAAATGCTTCCTTATCTTTGTAGAGCCAATTGAGGATGGCCTTATCTTCAGATTCTTCTTCTAGAGTACCTACATTTACAAATCTATCATCTAAAACTATGGTAGGTGTTGATGATTGTTGTGTTGATGTTGATGGTTGTCCATATGTCCTTGGAGATGGCAGCAATTGTGAAAAACATAAAGATTGATCAATGGAATACTCTCCCATTCCCTTGTCTTTTAACCGGATCTTGTCTTTGAATTGTTGTGATAGAGAATCCAGTTGAGCTTCATTATTTGATGGAGTGGAGTCAATAATATTTGTTTCTTTTGACTAGTCCTTTTTCTCAACTCATTTAGATACAACATTTAATTGCCTTTCACTATTTGATGAACTAGAAGTGTTTACTTCCCTATTATGGGGGACCAAAGTGTCTTGAGTTGTTTTAAGCATAATACAAGTTTGAGGATTATTGTAATCAGCTGAAATAGTGACTTCTTGTCCATTGACTAAAAATTTCAAACATTGATGATAAGTTGAAGTTACTGGTTGCATTTCATGAATCCAAGGACCTCCCAGGAGTATGTTATAAGTGAGCTCTTTGTCTAATACTTGGAAAATAATATTCTTCATAATTGGTCCCACTTGAATAAGTAATACAACCAACCCCTTAGAGGATATCTCTTCTTTGTCATAGGCCTTTATTGTGATCTTCCTTCTAGCATCAATAGTATTATCAAAATAACCTAGTGTATGGATCAATTTTAAAATGCAAATGTTTAAACCAACTCCACCATCTATTAAGACACATTTTACTTAGTTTTTGTGGATTAAAACTTGAATATGAAGAGCAGCATTGTGCGGATGAGTAAGTGACACATCATCTTGTTTTGAAAATGATAGGCAGTGAGGCATGGTTAAGTGTCTAACCATAGCTTGGAATTAGCAAACATCTAGATTATTGGGTGTTGTTGTGGCCACAAGGGCTTGTTCCAAAATCTCCTTATGAGATGGTTAGATTTTAAGTTCTAAAATTGATATTTGTGTCATTATTTTCTGTAGTTGATCGACAATGTTGTATTGATTTGAAGGGGTAGCAATGGTCTTAGATGAAACTCCTTTCAATATTACTTTGGATTACCCCCTTGTTGTTATGTTGACCAGTTTATAATATTGATTTTCCCTTATTTTTATGACATTGATCTGATTGTCGGATGTATCCATGTTTGGGATCAGATTTATGAGTATGATGTCATTGATTTCAATGTTATTAGTTCGATTGTTAGCATCATTATTCTCAACTGTAGAGATATAATGAATAGTGTTGTCATAAATATAGTTTACATTTTTACCTTTACCGTTTGTAGAAAAAGATTCTCCCTTTTCATAATTTGGTAAAGGATTTTTAAAGGCACCTTGATCATTTTTTTTTTGAGGTCCTTCTATGAATACTTTCTTGTTGTCAATCAAATCTTGTACTAGATGTTTCAACTACATACAATCATTTGTTTTATGCCCTTTGTTTTTATAAAAGTTGCAATAGTCAACATCATTCCACCAAGATGGTTTTACTTTTGGTTCCCAATTTCTTGCTTCAAGTAAAGTGATAAGTTCATTTGCAATAAGTTCTATCATTGTTGATTCTAGTGTTTGTCCCAATGGTGTGAATCTTCATCAATTTGATGGTCTAGGATATGATTGTGGCTTAGATTATCCATTGTTTGAATTGTTATTTTGACTGAAATTATGATTGATGTTTTGGTCATTATGTTGATTGGTCTTTATAGTAGTTATTGTCAAATTAAATACTAGTTTCACATTTTGTGTCATTTGTAGCATCATTGTTTCCAGTATTTCTATTATTTTTCCAAAACTTAGGTTTATCATTGTTGCCATAGTGATTTGAGGAATTTGTATTGTTTGATCCTTCATTGTAATGTTTTATCACCCCTCTTTTGACTAAGGATTCTTCGATCTTGAGCACATTTTCAATCACTTTCTTAAATGTTGGTGGACATTGTAGTTCAAGCCTATATCTCATGTCATTAGTTAAGTTGTCAATGAATAGTTCCATCTTTTCTTCTTCTGGTATAGAACGAGGATATCTAGAAAATAACCTTCGCCATCATTGTAGAAATGAGAGGAATGTTTCACCTTTCTTTTGTTTCATGTTGTAAAGATCTTTTATTGTTACCTCATGTTGAATATTAAAGGAAAATTGTGAGATAAACCTGTTGACTAGTTCTTCAAAAGTTTGAATCCCTAGTTGTAGTTTAGAGAACCATTCCATACATTGACCTCCTAAGCTCCTTGGAAATAACCTCATTAGATAAGTTTCTTCTTGTGTAAATTCTAAACTCATGGTTCTAAATTCCCTCACATGATCAATTGGGTCTATTTTACCATTGTATTTGTCGTATTTTGGGAATTTGCAATGTCTAGGAAATTGTATCATGTCTACACTTGGATGAAAAGGATAAGGACAAATGTCCTATCATGAGTACCTCTTTATGGTTCCTTTTTGCATATCTTTAAGTTGTTGTTGCAAGTTTTGCATTTGATGTGTTAGGGAAACCACTTGATCTGTGTTTTGTGTGTTTTGTGGTTTAGTTTCAGTTGTTCTAATTGCTTCTTTTAGTTGATTGATGTTGAATTCCTATGGAAGTTTTGCACCTAGTTCAACTAGCATCAAAAGGTATTTTTCCATATCTTGTTCTAAAATTTTTTCCATAAATTTATGGAAATTCGGATCTTGTTGTGTTGTTTGGATATCCTCTTGAGTTATTTCATTTGGATTATTTTGGTGGAATTTGTGAAAGGGATTTTCTTCAACCATGGTGTTTGGTGTTTTAATTTCCTTTTCTCTAAGTTTTTGTCTTTGTAAACTTGTCAAAATTGGCAAACAAATGTTTGTTATTCACTAAAATTTGATCTTTTTGGATGAGTGTCCAGGATTTTAACTTAATTTGAATAGAATGATAAATTCTATTGATGTGAATAAGTTAAGAATCTAATTATTTTGTTTCATTTTGTGATTGTTGGATGAGGAAATCCTGATAAAGAAACTCAACTTAATAATCCAGAATTTTGTGTTTGATGATTTAGAAACTTTATGGTTGTAAGATCTTGGTTTAATTTGATAAAGTTTGACTTGAAAAATCTTATTTTTCCAAGTTTAAGGCACTGTTTATATTGAGAAAGTGTTTATGTTTTGACAAAGATCCGAGTTTTGATGTATTAAGTCTGACAACAGTTTCAAACAACTCTTTGTTTTCTGGTTTTGTGGATATGCTATTACAGAGGGAAGATGTGCTAAAATAAATTGTGTATGCGCTACAAGATATGGTGAATGTGTTGTCAGACAGGGTGTATGCGCTAAAATAGACTATGAATGTGCCAAGATACTAGTAAATTCTGACACTAGTAAATTTTGGTGACAAACTGTAGATGCACTATAGGATTAGTCAAATGCGCTGAAATAATGGTTGGATGTGCCATTTGGACAACAAATGTGCTAAAAGACTGGGTGTATGCACTAAAACAGATTGTATATGCACTATTCTAGGACTATTCACAGTGCTTTCCATTTTCTCTCAGTAACAAGATTACTTTCTGGGTGTAATTTTCTAGATCAAGGATATTTTGATAGGGTATTTTGCTGGTAAATCTCTGATTTTGATGAATTAAAAGGATGATACCTTCAAAAATGATTTTTCACATATGAAAGCAAGTTTTAAAAATGATGGTTTTCTGTAAAAAGCCTAATGTTTCCAAGTTTTTCTCTATTGTAACAATTGATTTGAGCTATTGGAATATTGTATTGTTAGTTGTGGGATGAAAGATTAATGAATGGGTTAACTATGATTATGTTTTTGTGAAAGAGCTCTTTGTTGGAAATAAGCTTGTGAATATAAAGGCTCTAAAGCAAAATCATCAGTATGTCCTCTAGAAAAGTCATGATATCTATGGATGAAAGTTCGATGTTCAATTAAGATTTTCCTACTTTGATATAGGAAACATCTCCTTTCCAAAAAAAATTTGTAGCTAAGTTGCTTCTTTGGTTTCTTGATTCTTTTTGCAAGGGATTTCTTGACAAATGTTGTTTATTTCCAATCCCTTAACATAAATTTCACAAGTTGTTTGTGTTTTTCTAGATGATCTTTATTTGAATTAATGATTTGAAAACACAAAGAATAGTTGTAAAACAGTTGTTTTTAAGTCCTAGAATCTAAACAATAAGTGTATGTTCAAGAATCAAACATGATCCTCCTTGATTTCCACTGGTATTTGAAAAAGAATACACTTCAAGAAAACTCACTCTTAAGGGAAAAAAAGGTCATCATAATACTCAATAGCCCATATCCTAAAATTGCATCGACTCACATAGTCATGTCACCCCCTAGAGGGTGCCCGTGTTTTTTTCTTTTCCAAGCATGTACTCAAAGTTAGATTTCTCGATCCATTGAGCAAATGGTCCTTGGAAATTATATGGTGAGTTTCTTGGGGAAGATTCTTCCCTCCCCTTGCACTGTGAGTATTACAATGTTTGAAAACTAACTTCAGTTGGATTCTACACTAAAGTTCGTAGATAGGGTATCCGTTCAGAGTGAAAAATGATAAACTCCCTTAGGAGACCTCCCAATCTTTAGAACAAATATATTAGGGATGGTTATCTTGCACACTTCTGGTAATCATGGGTTTCCCCAAATTTACTTTTGTTTTATAGTGGGTTGGAAAACCTGGCTTTGGTTATTCCCACTCAGGTCGTTCCCATAGGGTGAGTACTTTTTCCAACTACAGCGGGCCTTCTAAATGATTTAACAAAGCATAAAGTGAATAAAATCAAAAGATGAGTTTGAAATTTTGACCACCCACTTAAGGGGAGAGCATAGGCCTATCACCATACAATCACAGTAGACAATGTTCAGTTTTTAAAGCCCAAATGAAATTTTTATATTCTAAGTAAAAATATTGCTTCACAAAAGATATGATGTTTATTTTAACTGAGATAGAAATGTATGATGACTACCCTAAGATTGGTGTATTTTAATCCAAATGACCACCCTAGGATTTTTTCATTTTAATCCAAATGCAGTAATGAAAACATTGGTCATGATCGCATCGGATCTAGACAGCAAATTACAAATGCACTAGAATAGAGGTCATATGCGCTACAAAATTGGTCATTTGCACTACAAAATCAATCAGATGCACTACATAATCAATCAAATGTGCTACAGAATCAATCAAATGTGCTAAAACAGAGAGTGGGGAATAGTCTGCTGGAAGTTTAGTCAAATGCATTGGAACAATCTTTGAATGTGTTGGAGTTTTTGATGGATGCACCAAAACAGTCGACGGATGTGCTAGAGTATCTGGTGGATGCACCGAAATAGTCATCGCATGTGCTAGAGTATCTAGTGGACGTGTCATAAAATCTCTCAATCACGCTAAAAGAAACAGGTCAGAAGCCTACATAGACACTTTCAAAAAAAAATGTTAAATATGGGGTTAAGGGCCCCACGGTGGGTGCCAAAATGTAAGTGTGGAATAAGTAATGAGTAAAATAAAAAACAACACTTCTTAATAAGACATTATATCAAAGATTCAATAATATTTAAACTAATTTAAAGCTAGAATCTACTGAAAGCGTTATATTGTTCTCTATCTCCAAAGATTTATTAAGTCACAGGGCTCTTAGATTTGGTAAGCATTGTGACTGTTAAAATGCCTATCTAGAGAATGAGATGTTGCTAAGAGCAATAATCTAATCCTATATGATGATGTCTAAATGATGTGATGAAGCTACTATGATCTAAATTGACATAAAACTTAATGAAAGAAGCTACAGTAAACTATGATGCAACTATGATATTGATTCTATTCTAAAATGCTATGATTGTTATTGCTAAATGATAATTACGATTGCTCATATGCTTGATTGCTCAATTGATGTTTCTATAGAGCAAGTTTGCGCAAAGTTTAGATCCTTTTCCTATAGACAAATGGTTATATTTATAGATTCACGGCAGCATATTTGTGAAGGGGCAGCACAACAAAGGTTTGGATTTAATCTCAAATTGAATGGTGAAGGATGGAGAAACCTGAGCTGATTATGGAGATTGTTCCTCCCCACAAAAAAAATTGGCCAAATGAAAGGAAGAATCAAATGAAGAAGATGAAGAGGAGTGCTTGTAAGTTTGTCTCCAATTTTATCCGTGAAGGTTGAGATGAATTAAATTAGATGTTTCATATCTAATTTGATAAGTGGATATGATTAGCTGTAGAAATATGTACATAAATTTGAATATTTGGATTTGTTTCAAATTTAGGAGGAAATAACAATTATTAAAATAAACAAATGTTTTTTATATTGTTTAATTAAGAAAAGAGGGATAATGATAATTAAATAAAAACTATTGAAGTTTGATTATTTAATAAAGAGAGAATAATCAGAAGAATATAGATGTGAACTATATAAATAAATATTTCTAATTATTCAATAGTAGAAGAATTTGATTATGATAATTAAATAAAACAAAGTGAAATTCATTTATTTAATTAAGAAAATATAATAGAATAAAGATTGAAGAATTTAAAAGATGAACTATATAAATAAATATTTCTATTTATTTAATAGTAGAAGAATTAAAGGTTAATTAATCAAATAAATTGTATTTATGATGATGTCTAAATGATGTGATGAAGCTATTGTGATCTAAATTGAAATAAAACTTCATGAAAGAAGCTATAGTAAACTATCATGCAACTGTGATATTGATTCTATTCTAAAATGCTATGATTGTTATTGCTAAATGATATTTGCTATTGCTAAGATGCTTGATTGCACCAAAATGTAAGTGTGGAATAAGTAATGAGTAAAATAAAAAACAACACTTCTTAATAAGATATTATATCAAATATTCAACAATATTTAAACTAATTTAAAGCATGAATCTACTGAAAGTGTCATATTGTTCTCTATCTCCAAAGATTTATTAAGTCACGGGGCTCTCAGATTTGGTAAGAATTGTGACTGTTAAAATGTCAATCTAGAGAATGAGATGTTGCTAAATGCAATAATCTAACCCTATATGATGATGTATAAATGATGTGATGAAGCTATTGTGATCTAAATTGACATAAAACTTGATGAAATAAGCTACAATAAACTATGATGCCACTATGATATTGATTCTATTCTAAAATGTTATGATTGTTATTCCTAAATGATAATTTCTATTGCTAAGATGCTTGATTTCTCAATTGATGTTTCTGCAGAGTAAATTTGCACAAAGTTTTGATCCTTTTCTTGTAGAAAGAGGGCTATATTTATAGATTCACGGCAACATATTTTTGAAGGGGAAACACAACAAAGGTCTGGATTTAATCTTGAGGATTGAATGGTGAAGGATGGAGAAACCTGAGCTGATATGGAGATTGTTCCTCCCCACAAAAATATTTGGCCAAATGAAAAGAAGAATCAAAGGAAGAAGATGAAGAGGATTACCTATAAGTTTGTCTCCAATTTTACCCGTGAAGGTTGAGATGAATTAAATTACATGTTTCATATCTAATTTGGTAGGTTGATATGATTAGCCATAGAAATATGTGCATAAATTTGAATATTTGAATTTGTTTCAAATTTAGGAGGAAATAACAATTATTAAAATAAACAAATATTTTTTATATTGTTTATTTAATAAAAGAGGGATAATGATAATGAAATAAAAAAATTTGAAGTTTGATTATTTAATTAAGAGAGAATAATCAAAAGAATATAGATGTGAACTATATAAATAAATATTTTTATTTATTCAATAGTAGAAGAATTTGATTATGATAATTAAATAAAACAAAGTGAATTTCATTTATTTAATTAAGATGAAATAATAGGATAAAGATTGAAGAATTTAAAAGATGAACTATATAGATAAATATTTCTATTTATTTAACAGTAGAAGAATTAAAGGTTAATTGGTCAAATAAATCATATTTAATTAATTAGATTATCGAGACCATTTTTAGGTGTATACAAGTAATTCAATGGATCATATAATGTGGAAGCTTTTGAGTGGAAAATAAAAATATGAGGCACACTCATTCAATAGGACTATAATTAAGTTCATACCCCACAATTGTGTGATTGATATAGAAGATGGCATTCTTTTACTTCATCATTCTATGCTAACAAGACCCCCAATGTTGATGAGGTTGTTGATTTATATAGTAATAAGGGTTTACCTTTAATTGGAGGCATGAGAACTAGAGGAGATAATAGATAATCTTTTATTTTTTGAAATGCTTCTTGACAATGATTAGTCCATATGAATGGAACTCCCTTACAAAGCAAGTGCTGAAACGATTGACATTTATCAGCCAATTGAGCAATGAACCTTCCATTTGATTATACCTTTCCTTGTAGACTACACAACTGGTTTATGTTTGCTAGTGGAAACATATCCATGATATATTTTACTTTCATGAGGTCGAATTCAATACCTCTAAAAGGCACAATGTATCCTAGTAATTTATTAGATGTTACCCCAAAGACACTTTTTCAAATTTAATCTAACCTTGTACTCTTCCAACCTTTTGAAAATTTTGTCTAACACTGCTAAATGACTATCTCTTGATAATTATTTTTCCAACAATTCATCAACATAGTCTTCCATGAGTGTATGCATATAATCATGAAAGATTATAGTCATAGCCCTTTGATATGTTGGTCTGGTGTTTTTAAGGCCAAAGGGCATGAAATTCCAATAGTAGGTACCCCAAGGACAAGTAAAATAAATCTTATGTTGATCTTTGGAGGTGATTCTAATTCAATTATGGCCTAAAAAATCATCCATGAGTTATTGCATTTTGTATTCCGTTGTGAGGTCTACGATGATGTCAATGTTGAGCATCGGGAAGTCATCTTTGGGACAAGATTTATTTAAATGTCTAAAATTTGTGAAAATTATGATTCCACCAGTTGGTTTCATTATAGGTACAATATTTAAATTCTATTATACATAATCTATAGGTTGAATGAAACCAACAACAAGCAACTTGTTCAACTCTACTTTCACTAAGAGCGTGATCTGGGGATGCATCTTTCTCAAAAAAAAATTGACAAGTTTTGCATTTGGGAACAATGGAAGATAATTAAAAACTAACTCGAGATCCATCCTAGGCATATCAACATATGAGCAAGTAAAATTTATTTGTCTTTCTGAAAAGAAACTGATGAACTCTGATTTTTCTGTGATTGTCAAGGATGTTGCAAAGTGAATGATTCTAGGACTATCATCACTATGAAGATTGACTTCTTCTAATTTTTCTATGAGAAATGGTGATCTCTCTTGACTTGTAGGGATCATGTCCAACCCTCCATCATCAGGCACCTCGAGGAGGTTTTCACCCTCAAATATGTTCTTTCTTTTTACTTTTTCATGGTCTAGAGGTCCCTTTTGGTTTTTACCTAAAGACCTCTTTTTATTTTTTCCATTTTTACAACTAGAGGGTGGATTAAACTCCCCAAATTTGGTTGCATTGTAAAGTTCTATGATGAATCCAACTTTGTGATCCCCACTTGGTATTCCTTCTCAAAGTCCAATAAATTCGGCGATTGCTTCATCACTTTTTAATATGTCCAAGCTCAAAGGTCCTTGTTGATCCTAATCTATTAATTGAGAGTAGACTAGGGGTAAGTCACCATCAATATCATTATAGTTCAAGGATAAGGAATATATGGTAAATACAGATGTATCATCAGGGTCCCGAATGGCCTCAATCCAACTCGACCATCGATACGTTCAGGTTCATGAGGTTCAATATCAATATTGTCCTTAGATGTCTCAACATCATTAGAAGCATTAAAAATTTTACTCGAAGATAACTTAGTACAAGGATAACTCACATTTAATGGTGTATATCCTAACCCTTTGTTCTTGGGAGGGCATAGTGGCTCCATCATTCTATCCTTATGTAGGCCAAGACCACTATGTCCATCATAACTTTTTTGTTTCATGATCTCAAAGCCTTTTCCATATTTCTCAACTGGTATTTGTATGAGCTCGGTTTCTTCTTCATCCTTATAGATCCATGTGGAAATATCCTCAATTATGGTCTCTTTTAGTGAAAGTAGTGGGAGAGTTATGGTTGATGACTTTAGGTTCCTTCTAGATAGGATGAGGTTTACCATAAGATTTGTGTGATTTAGGTAAGTTACCAATGCAATAGGAAGTCTCAATATTGTATTCTCCACATCTTGTGTCATGGATTTGGAGCTTAGAATTAGAAGGGTGATGGATGGAGAGAAAGATTTGGCTAAAGTGGAAGGGTCAACATAATGAGAGGAGGCATAAAGTGAGGCTTCTCGATTGATAGACACTTCATGTTTAGGTATTCCTTTTATATTACTATAATATTAGATGGGATCAGGGTCACCTGCTATTGTTATTTTGGTGTCATTATAAGGAAACTTGAGGTATTTATGGTAAGTGGAAGGGACAAACTTCATGGAATGAATCTGTGGGCAACCAAGAAGGTTGTACAATAGATCTAGATCTAGAACTTAAAATACTATATTTTAAATGGATGTTCCAAATCTTAGAGGAAGTGTAATTACACCCTTGGAAGAACATTCTACATCATCATAATCCCTTATGATAATTTTCTTAGATGTATCTATACATGCTTTAGAGAATCCTAATGTTGTAACCAATTTTATAGTGCATATGTTTAGACCTACAGTACCATCCACCAAGATTCATTTGATTTTGTGTTTGTTAATGTATACCTCAAGGTGTAATGGATCATTATGGTTAGGTCTTTAAATAGGAAGATCTTGTTTAGAAAATTTGATGTGATGGATGGTAGCCAAGTACCCTACCATGGACTAAATTTACTAACATTTACGTTTGTGGGGACAAAAGTCTCTTGCAAAGCTTTCTCCAAAATGGCTTTATGTTTAGGAGATGTGTGAAGAAACTCAAGAATAGATATCTACGTGGGAGTCTTCCCTAGATGATCTAAGAGGTTATATTGATCTTTTGGCTACATATTAGAAGTGGCCCCTTACAAGGTCACCTTATATCTTAGGGTTGTAATGACACATTCTAGAATTTTCTTAGTGTTAATGGTAGATAAATTATTGTCAAAGGATAAAATATTACTAATAGTATACTCATATGTTACACTGGTATAATTGGCATTATTATTTATATTATTCCCTGAATTGGAGGCTTTTCCCAACCTGTGATCTTGTAAGGGATTTTTGAAAATCATATGATCAACATTCATGGAACCTTGTGAATTGTCTATGGATATGTCACCTTGGTCAATGAGATCTTGAATGATGTTCTCAAGTTTGTAACATGCAGAAGTCTTATGTCCTTTTATGCGATAGAATTCACAAAAATCATTATCATTCCACCAAGATGGTTTTAAAAGTCTTGGTTCATAGTGTCTAATTTTTGGGAGTTCAATGAAATTCAATTGTAATAGTTTCTTCAAAACTGATTTAGTGGATTCCCCCAAGGGCATATATGTTCATCTTTGTGTGTTTATTCATGGAGGACCTCATCATTGCAGTTTTTTTGAATTACATTTGTGGATTGATCTATACTTGTTGTTCGATTGTTTGATGTAGAAGGAACTTTGAAATGAAAGGTGGGGTGGAATTTATTAACCACTTTAGCATCGAATAACCCATTATAAGTGACATTCTTGTTTCTAGACCAAAACTTGCTTTTGTCATTAGAAGTTTTTTGATTTTCTTTATAGATTTTGACCAAGCCATTTCCAAGAAGATATGTTTCAATGGAGATGCCTTATTCAACGATATCCTTAAATATATTGCAACAATGGATTTGGATTTGGTGCATTAGTAATGTATTGATTTTTTTGACAAAGATGTGGACCAACTATTTTTCAGGTATGTGACAAGGACATTTACTAGCCATAATTCTCCATCTTTGGAAGAAAGAGGTAAGTGACTCCTTTTTATTTTACAAAATTTTTTAAGGGTCATGTCACTTTCAATGTTATAGTAGTGTGTGACAAATTTATTAGCTAGTTCATTCCATGTTATTATCATAGGAGGTAGATGTGCAAACCATTCTAGAGCTTGCCCCAAAAGGCTACATAGGAATAGTCTAAATAAGTATGTATGCTCAAAAGTGATGTCCATACAAGAAGTATGAAACTCTCACACATTCTCTACTGGATTCCTCTTTCCCTTGTATTTTTTAAAGTTTGGTACATTGAAATATTGAGGGAAAGGAGTCATGTATATGCTTTGATCAAAGGGATAAGGACATAGTTCTTCTATGGAGTATGTTTTCTTTGTCCCACTCACTTTCATATTGGATATTTTTTGTTGCAATGTCTGAATTTTTTGTACTAAAGTATCCATGGGAAATGGCAGTATGTTTGGATGACTTTACACAAAAGGATTGGTGTTGATGTAGAATGTATTGAGATGATTTTATCATGAGGATGGGTTTTGGTTTTGGAAGTTGGATGTGAATGTTGGATTTGGATTGATGTTTTTTGGGAAGGATTATTTTTTCTTTGTTGGAAATTTGATGTGAACATGGTATTGGAATTGACATGATGTTGAGGTGGATTTTGATTCATTTTTTGGTATTGTGATGTGAAGTTGAGATTTGGTTTAACATGTCATGATGGGGGTTGATTGGTGTTTATATTGAAAAATATATGTTTGTGTTTGGTGTAGTATTAGTCATTTGGTTTTGTGCTTTTGGTCTAGCAATATGAATCCTTCATGTCTTATTTGGTAGGTTTCGATTTGTGATGCTTTGATAAATGGAAATGGTGTGGCTAATGGTGTGACATTTTGAGAGGATGATGTGGTAAATGAATTTGAAAATAAAATACCCATGGTGTTAGATAATGTAGAAAATAGATTTACAAATGAGGGACTTGGTCAATGAGATGTTTGGTTTGTACTTTTGGTCTCAAATGTTAAATTAGGGGGTATGTTTGTAGTTGTTGCATTATTTGTAGTTCCCCCAAGTGGCATACTAGTGTGCATTTATTTTGAAATGGTGTGACTTGGTGAAAATGTGTTATGACCTTGAACTTGAGTTTGTGTGGTGCCCTTTATGATTTTGGAAATGTCAAAACCAATAGGAAGTTTGACACCATTTTGAGGTAATGCTAAAAAGTATCTATCAGGACCTCCTTTGACAAGATCCTCTATGATGCACATATCCTAGGATCTTGGGAAGCAACATCAATTTCTTCTAGGGTTGAACCTTTTTCAACCTCTTGTAATGTAAGATTGACAAATGGATTTGAAATTTGAGGTTATGAAATTTGTGATTGGTTGGAAGATGACCCAAAGTTCATGGTACTAGTAGGATTAAAGTTGGGGTCATTTGAAGGATCCATTCCTTTTTGTTTCCTTTGTGACTTAGTGAGGACCATATGACTTGTGAATTTTGGAGTATGAGGCTTTTGGGATGAATGCAACTAATGGTGAAGAACTCAAGATGATAATACAACTAAGATATGTTTTTGGATTTGTTTGGGTATAAGAATGCAAGATGGAAATGTAATTATGACTTATGTTTGGAATGCAAAATGGTAATGGGAATATGCCTATGTTTTTGGGATTTGGATATACAAATTTGAACCTTAAAAAGGTATACTAGGTAAAATATGATGAACCAAGACCTAAAAAATAAAAATGCCAAGACCTCAAGAGGATAAGAAACAAGATGATGATGATGATTGGAAAAAAGGTAAAACTAGAGTAGACACATGAGTTTTAGGCCCAAATTAAGGATACACTAGATGAAATATGACAAGTTCAAGACACCCAAATATGTGATTATGGTAAAATGGTAAAATGAAATGAAAGGACTAGATAAACTAAACAAGTCTTGGGTCTAACTGTATGATCAATGTCTAAAAGGAAACTGAAAGTTGGATACATAAGTATTTCCCCAAATATTTTAATTCTAAAAGATGCAATGTATAGCCCAATAGATGAGGTGCAAAATCAAACACTTGTAGTGCAATATCAGTCAATTGTGGTGCACAAGAAAATGTGATTTTCTAGCTTTCTAGGGTTTTTGAAAGATGTGGTGTTAAGTCTAACAATTGTAGTGTTCTATCTAATAGTTGTGGTGTTCTAGTTTTTGGTCTAAAATTGATGTTTTCTAAGTTGTTTTTTTTTTGTTTTGGGAAATTTCCAAATTTGATCGTAAAGCACAACAAACACTTAGAAGACAAGTTTCGCTAATTTTGACTCTTGGATAAGCAAGTATTTTGCAAGTTTTCTTCCATAAAAAATGTTAGGCCTTGGTTCACAAACAATTCAAGGAAGCGGAACCTATCTAGTAGTAATAGAGTTATCTACTATAGTGGGATTACCACACCTTTTGGGTATTTTTAAATATGAGAACAAGGGATGGGTAACTAGGGTATTCCAAGGTCATGTACCACCTTAACACTCCTCTCCTTGAAAGGATG
The DNA here is from genome assembly GCA_007258455.2 of Sequoia sempervirens. Taxonomy (NCBI): domain Eukaryota; kingdom Viridiplantae; phylum Streptophyta; class Pinopsida; order Cupressales; family Cupressaceae; genus Sequoia; species Sequoia sempervirens. The sequence goes on from VDFB02058242.1 coordinate 562,897,198, forward strand.
AAATCTAAACAAGGAATTGTGTAACCTCAACTAAGCAATGTACATGGTAAGTAACTTCTCATGGCGATGCTATCATGATGCATCAAAAATAGCAAATGGCTAGAAAAGGTCTTAGGCTTCTAAAAAAATGGTTCATAGTGGAGGAACTATGAAGAACACCATGGTATAGTAGCAATGGGAGATCGAAATCTCTAAACCCGTGTCTAGAATCACTAGGACCAAAAGGCCTACCCCCTATAGAAATAGGTGAATTAAGATCACCTTTCAATTTTTTTCCCTTTTATATAGTGTATTGGAGGTATATACACTAGAGGTCATTCATGGGGTGAAACTACATAGGTAGGCCCCCTACTAAAAATAAAAAGGGAAAGCTTGTGTATTTCTCTTTCTCATCACCTAGGAATTGCATGTAGCACAAGGGGAGATGATACTCAAGGCTATAATCTGCCACTTTTTCTCATCACCAAAGAATCACAAGTAGAGCAAGGGGAGAGGATGATTTAGACAAACATGCTTTCAATAATTGGCTCACATGTGTGCAAGTGCACAATACATAGAAGACACTTGTTTGTTTTAAGAATCAATTCAAAATGTTCCTAATTTTAAAATTGAAAGCACACAAGAACACCTGGAAGAAATTGGATTAGTATTTTAGCTCAAAATTTCTTCTCCCAATGATTACCACATAGCTGAAAATTAGATATCAGTAACCAAAAATATCCACCCTATTGAATGTGAAAATCTAAAAAAATTAAAAAAATCAAGTTTATACTATCTTTTTTCTTGATATTCAAATGCAGTGCAGAAAGGGTCAAATGTGGCATTAAGATGTGTCACAAAATCTGACAAATGCAGTGTAGAAAATGACAACTATGAATCTAGAAATGGTGACAATGACACATTATCTAATGATTGTGGCATAGTAGGGCATAGATGCAACATGGAAAGATGTATCTAAAAACACACAAAAATCTAACAAAAACAACAAATCTGATAATGCAGATGATGTAAGCTCACTATTAAGATTTCACAAAAATTACCAAAACCCAATAAAATGATCAGAAATAGTCATAGTTAAATAATTTTGAAATTTTCAAAATAACAATTAGATGTGGTATTCTAGGTGACATATGCAGTGCATAAAACCTTGCATTAATCACTACATATAACGATTGTGGTGTTTCAAAGAATGAATGTGGCGCTACACAAAACGATTACGACACACAACCTAAAACTCAAAATTTCTAAATTTTTTTACAAAATTTGGCTAGTTCATCTTAGGTTCACCATTTTGTAAGACTTAGAAAATTAGGGAGAAAGCATGAATCACCGATAACAACCACAAAAATACCTAAATTCAAACTATAGAGACCCTAATATACCAATAAAGTAGAAATGACAATAGAATTTAAATAATAAACCAGTGAAACCTCAATTCCTATGCCAAAGTTGATTCTCATCCATTGCTCTTCTTAATTTTTCTTTATTTGCTCTTAGATTTGTAGTATGCTAGATATATGATAAGCTCAATATTGATGTAGCAAGATCTCAAGATAAATGATATGATAGCAAAACTTCAAATATTATGGGTCTTCAAGATGAATGATATGAGTGATAGAAAAATATTAAAGATTGCAGTTCTTCAAGATGAATGATATGAGTGATAGCAAAATATTGAAGATTGTGGTTAACCTCAAAATGAGAATGATAGGTTGCTTTTATAGAATTCTCAATTCAAATGAAGGGTAAGGATTGAGTGGTGATGTATGATGATCAATGGATGATATTAATTGAGAAGAAAAGAGATAAGGATGGGAAGAAGGGATGTGATCCAAGAAATTAGTTGAGAGATAGGGCTTGGATAAGAATAAGTAAATTAAATAATTACAACAATTATTTAATATAGGAGAGGGAAAATAAATAATTAAATAATTTAAAATAATTATTTAACTATAGAAGAAAAGAGGGATATGAAATATTAAATAATTGAAAATAATTATTTAATAATGGATGGAAGGAAATGGTAAATTATTAAATAATTAAAAGCAATTATTTAATTATAGATAAGAGGAAATGATAAATAATTAAATAAATAAGAAGAAAAGAGGGGAATTAGTGACATAATTAAATAAATTAGATTTATTTAATTAATGGAAAGAAGAATGAAGATAAAATGAATTAATTAAATAATTCAAAAATATTTAATTAATAGAAGAATATGACATTAGGAAATAATTAAATAATTTAAATTATTTAATTATGTAGAAAAGACTCAAATTTGTGAGAAAATGTTGTTTGTAGGCTCAAAAAAAAAAGGATGGGAAATAGGAACATCATCATCCACATTAGATAAAGGGGCCTCCTCATCAATACCCATAACAAATTCTCCAAATTGCACCTATC
>VDFB02058242.1:562899700-562916360 GCA_007258455.2 Sequoia sempervirens
GCCCATTAGGGCTGAATCATGAAATCAAAGGGACATTTATAGAGAATGGCACAAAATGCTTCTCATACCTAGCTATGGTAATAGGATTATGCCTTGGATAGAAGCAGTTTACAGTGAATATGAGGTGGTGGCAAAAGAAAAAGAGGAAACTATGAAGAGATACTTGTCACAAAGATGGAACAACTTAATTGATGAGCTAAAGCAATCTGAGCCCCACTCTATACAGAACTATACTATGTCACTTAAAAGAATTGATAGATATATACAGATTGGAAGGAAAAAAGGATGATTCTAGCTTCCACTAACTTTTTAGCCACCGATCCTGAGGTGGCCCATGCCAAATAACAAGTTTTACCATTATGATATTGTTGCAGAGAGACAAAGATTGAACAGATTGGATAGAAAATAAGGGTTCTAATGGGATCTTTATTCACGCACAACAAACACTGATGTGGGATAGTTGGCAGTTGCAAATTTTAGGGCTTTGACTAAGTAGAAGAACAACCCTTCCCCTGCTGTAGGATCGACAAAACCTTAGGTTGGGGGGATGATGAGCCTAGTTTATGGTTTAATTTTGGTAGAATTTATAATCTATTTGCTAATATTGTCATGGACCTTGATGTTTGAATGTTGATATTTCCTCAAAACCATAGACATTAGGCCTAATTTTATCTCTGCAAATGTTTAATGACATTGACATGTTATATGGACTATCTATGTTAATTCTACATGTGGACTAATGAATGTTCTTTAATATAGTTACAGATATGCGATTATTGTGTGTACTAATATTGCCATAAAGATATGATTCGAGGCCACTAAATTGAGAAGATTCTGCCAGCTGGTCATTCACCATAATGGTTAGTGCATGAATCATTCAAAGGTTAATGAAGGTCGACGGCAGGAGATTCCTCATGCAAACCAAGTTGTAACTACCTTGTAAATGATCTTTATTGCTATTGAGCAAATATAGGTGTTACTGTTGTGCTAAATCTACATTGAGGCAAGCACATCTGACCATATTCCATGCATGCATAACCACCTCTCCACTTTCTCTGCTTTCCCTAAATTGGCGTCCTCCCAATTTGTGGATTTGACCACCTTGTTTAGTTAGTAGCTTCTTTTCCTATAAATAGGAGGCGGATGCTCCTTCTCAGAAGGTTGTGCGATCTAATGATGTACTTTCATTCTTAGTTTTTCAGTAATACAATTACATTGCTCTATTGTACTCATGTTTTCTAATGAATAAGATAAAGTTATAAGTCCATGCACCTGAGTTTACATTAGTTTTAGAGGATACTCAGCCAAGGGGGTCCACTTAGTGAGATTTTTGTCCTTTAGTTTAGTTTAGTTTAGTTATTACTTTATGTTTAGTAATTAGTTAAGAATCTGGCACTGACTATTCCTATAGCCACTAGAATTCCATTTTGTGACTATTCTTGCAACCAAAGTAGACAAAGTAGTTTCTTGTTTGTTTGCTCATATATTTTTTTTGTCATGCATTTCAACTTAGCATAGTTGTTGGTTGATGTTCAGCACTTATGTTATTTCTTTCTAAGCAATTTACCTTCAACATTATGTTTTTCTTAGTTGTAGAAAGAGTATGGCTACTTTGGATCCTTAGTGTACATACTATGCTGACCCATTTCAAGTTCACGTCCCTAGGTTGACAAGTTAAATCCACCTTCATGATGATTGAATGGCTATTCAGTTTAAATTTCCAATCTCCAAATCATACCTGTAAGGGCTTAGTTGTTAAATCATTGTAGGAGGCCAATACTTGCATTAAAAGCTAAGTGAAAATATCCCCTTTTCAAATGATAGAGGAATAAGAATATTCCTTGGAATATTGATTTGGGTGAGGATAAAAGGAATTTTGCAAGTTAAAAGAAATTCTTAATTATGCAAAAAGGGGATAAGGAATATTCCATGGGAATATTCCCCTTCTAGAGGAAAGTTATTTTAATTGCTAATTAAACAAGGTTTAATCATGCAATTAGGGGATTTGGAGGAATTAAAGTAATATCCATTAAATTAAATGATTTAATGAATGGGGGAGAGATGAAATGATATTTAATTAAATAACTTAGGGTTATTTAATTAAATTAGAACTCTTAGGGAATTAAATTAAATGTTTTGATTTATTTAATTTAATGAGATGAAATGTTAGCATGAAGGGGGAGTGAATTAACCTGAATTGATGAATTAGGCTAATGGATGAAAATGATGCCATTAATTAAATTAGCTAGGTTAATTTAATTAATTAAGCAAAAATAGGGTGGGTTTAAAGAGGAAATGATGTTAATACCCATGTTTTGAGTGTATGATATCATTTAGGAAATTTTTTAGTGTCTACAAGTCCATATTATGAATGTGCCCCTATTGTGGATGAACATATTGATTTTTAGTATGTGGTAAGTGATTATTTTATTATTTTTCATTCTATAATTTAATTTCTATATATTTTTGTGTTCATTAAAGCTTTTTTATCCTAGAGCTATGAACCAAAGAAGCCACAAATATGGGACTACAGGTCAATCTTATGAGCACATTGGATCAGTGAAGGCATCATGCCTACTATCATAATAGCCTAGCAAAGACTTGAACCCTAGTGGCCACAACAACAATTCCACCACTTAACCATCACACTATGTGATGAACCCCTCAATTTTTATACATATTAATGTCTATAATTTTTATTGTATTATATGGGCCTCAAGAGAAGTCTAGAGAGGAGGAAAAGTGAGTGCACTCAAAAGACACTAGTATTAAATGCATCTCCATCTAGATGACAGTCAAAGGCAACTCATGATCTATTTCCTTCCCGTAATGGGTAATGACTACATAATGTCCTTTTTTGTATGCCTATGTGACTTTTTTGAACATATTTTTTGCATTATAGATATGTGACATTTAATGTCCATATGGATTTTTTCAAGCCTATATGAATTTATTAGATATATTTTATACTTTTATCAACATATAACATTATATGGCCTTATGGAATTTTGGTTAATGAAAATATTTTTACCATTTTTATCCATATTTGCACTATAAATTATTAATTGAATAAATGAATAATTACACAAAGTTCATTTAACCATATAATTGTTACAAATATCCTAGGCCTCTTTATGGGGTAGTCCCCTTTAAACTATATTGGTAGCACAAACATGTGAGTTTTTGAAGTCTCTATTAGATATATTATGGATGAATTTGAGATCACAAGAATTTAGTGACATAGTGAAACTAAATATTATTATAATGCAACCATAAAAGATATATTAACATGTGTAGATATCACATTGTCATCCTAACTTACTACATCATACTTTTAGAGTTACCCTTACTTTAGGCACATCATACTCTATATGACTATACATTGAGCTTCTGTTGCAACATCTTTACATTTTAGAGTGATCTAATTCATTACATCTGTGTTATATATGTTCTCACATACTTATCTTCATGCTCATTTGGTGTTATATTCTTTGGTCATTTCATTAGCATGATGATTATTTTTACATGTATGCACAAATAATATATAGAGATTAGTTCATAAAGTTCTAGGATTGTCATAACTTCATCATTAGGATTATCTTAGCTTCATTGTTAGGATTATCATAACTTTCTTAGGATATTCATAGGTTCATTAGGACTATATGTTACATTCTTAGGATAGTGATAGGCTCATTAGGACAGTCATAAATTTGTTAGGATGGTCATAGGAAATTTAGGAAACTCATATCTATATTAGTATTGTCATAGTTTCATTACATGATTTCCAAACCTTGTTAAGATAGGCTTTAACTTCATTAGGAATTTTATAAGTTTCTTAGGATAGTCATAGATTCATTGGGATTTTCATAACTTTATTAGGGAAGTCCTAATAAATGTATGATAGTCATAGCTTCATTGGGACTTTCATAACTTCATTAGGAGAGTCCTAATGAATGTAAGACATTCATAGTCTCATTATGAATGATCAAAATAGTACTCAAATGATGAAAAAATATTGTGTTCTATTTTTGTAATATGACCCTAGCGGATGAATAATATGATTTTTGTGATTGTCTTGTCATGTTCATGGCCACTATCTAAAAGATTCTTTTTAATTTTCATAAGCTCTCTTAACATTTGTAACTTTGAATGCACTTTGATTGTGATGTCTTGTGCTTTCCTTTTTTGGACACCACTATCTTCCTACTATCCAAGATGACTTCCTCCATTTACAGACTTGTGATGCTTCTCTTTAACTATGTTATAGACTTTGTATAGTGATTATCATGTATTTTCCACTTACAATCTCAAAGACCACTACTCCAAACCTATACACATATTCCCTTTGTATCTAATGATTGTGATTATCATTGGAATCATTCCTTTGAAATTATTTGAATTTATTATCCCCATCACCATATTTTTCTTTTATTTCATTCTCACTTTTGCTTGATGTTTATATCTTGTAAAGACAATCCTCATTATTATGAGGAAATTCCATTTGATTTTCTTGATGATTTCCCACTTAATATTTGAATCTTATTATCCACAATATTTTCCTAAGTGTTAAGTCCTTACAAACTATCCCTGCACCTTTAATATGCATGTTCTAGATTTTGAAGTTTTATTATCCATAGTCATAAGCATTAGCAAACCCTTTGATTATCTCTAGATCCATCATTGAAACCCTATAAAACTCTGTCATTATTTTGTGTCATATATTGCAATGAGTGTCTTCTATCTCACAAAGGACTATCATATTGGTATCTGATGTGAAAGCCCTTTTTAAATAATTACTTCCCTTATTATTTTTTTAATGATGATTGTCCTTATGGAGGACTGTCCTCATCATTATGGTTGTTCTATTTCACTTGACATTACACTTCCCATGTTTAACTATTCTTATCATGGTGATCCACTTCTTTTTTACATTCATCATGTTGACTTGAGTTTCCAAATATTCTTTGATGAATCTTTATCATGGTTTATCTTCATTATGATAGTCTACTTATATTGTCCTTACATGGTGGTAGTCATCCTTTGTTTTAACTATCAAAAACCTACTCTTGACATGCTCTATGTCAATCTTTCATGACTATTATCCTAGCATCATGATATGAGTGCCTAACCCCTATTAATAACAAATGATTATCTTCATATTTTGTCAATGTTATCTTCACTGTGCTTTTGGAAATTTATATTGACTATCCTTTCATATCAAAATCATCTTAGGCCTACAATATCTTATCTTTTGATGCTACTAAGTCCATTAAATATGACTATACAATGATTTCATAAGTTATCTTCATTCTCTTATGACTATATTATACTCCATGATGATTACTTCTTTCAGGGACTATCATTTTAAATTCATCTAAAAACTTGTGTCTCTCCATGATCTATCTTGGTGTTGACCTCAAAATTCATGTATGGTCTATCACCTACTTGTCAGCATAATATTATGTAAATGTATGTTTTTCTTGAGAACAAGGTATGTCACTATATCATGATATTGTAAAGTATCCCTATAGATTATCCTCTTATCCTATAAACCATCCCACTAATATTGAACAATTCACTCATGTTTGGGATTGTAAATTTGATGAGTGTAACATTCTTCATTTGATGACTATAACCTTGGTGTGGACTATATTTTATACCTTAATCACTGATATCTTTTACCTTGTGCTACTTGAACTCTTCCATTGAATTGTGAACACCCTCACTAGGTCTTTTGTTTGTCACTATGAACTGTAGACTTAAAACATTAGAGACACCCCATACTATACTTGTGACTATCCCTTGTTGCTATGTTCAAATATGACTGGCTTGTCATAGGGTTTGTACCTTCAAAGTGACTACCCTCTCATTCATTCACTTTGAGATAATATCAATAGGACTATGAATTATATGACTATCCTCAACTTTAAACTTTCATCCAAAACCCTAAGCTAGGTCTTTAGGTGTCAGAAAAGATGTATTTGAGACGTGTTTTAGTAAAATCCATTTTTGACATAAGTTTTGCATAAAAATGCAATATGATAGACACATCATTTAAGGATAAAATACTCAAGAAAAAAAATAACTAAACCAAACCTTTAATAATGCTAAAAAACTATTGAAAAATGGACAACAAGGATCTTAAGAGAAATCATCGGCACAGTGTAACACAAAATGTTTGAGAGATTTTGGGTGAAAAATAAGACCATTCCTAGCATAAACATGCCCAAATAGTCATATTAGGGTTAACAGTTCAACCTCACGATGAACACAATAGAAATTAGGCTACCTTGCAACTTTACATTAAATGCATCTGATGATTTTGGGCAACAAAAGAACTTTCTCCATGGCCAAATGGTTTTAAGTCTTTAAAATATGAGAGAGGTTTTTGTATAGGGGCCTTACATGTGCCTATATGTATAGAAAAAATATTCTTATGTGCTACCAACTCTGAGATACAACATGTAAAAGTTTAATAAGTTTTTTCATTTACGGATCTTAAGAGAAAACATCGACACAATGCAGGTAGGAACGTTTGAGAGAGTTAGGGTGAAAATAGGGCCATACCTAGTGTAGACATCCCCACTTATATATGTTGTTGAATTTTTAGCCCCATGATGAACAAAAAAAATTAGGCTACCTTGCAACTTCAAATTGCATGCATCTGATAGCTTTTATGGCAACATAAAACTTTCACCATAGCCAAATGGCTTGGAGATATGAAAAAATGAGAGAGGATATTATAGAATAACAATACATGACCTTGTACCTTTAAACAAAAAAATTCTAATTGCCACAAGTTTGGAGAAATAGCTTTTCAAAGTTCACCATTTTTGACATTTAGGGCTATTAAGAGAATGCATCAACACAATGTAGTCTATAACGTTTAGGCATGTTGGGATGAAAAATGGGACCTAGTCTAGCATAAATACACCCACCCATATGTTTTGGAATTGTCAATTTTTCCCCATGATGAAAAAAATAAAAATTATACTACCTTGCAACTTTCTCTTGAATGCATTTGACGCTTTTTAAACATGCAAAAACTTGTTAAGATGACAAAATGACTTGGAGATATGAAAATTGAGAGAGGTTATTATAGAGGGATTCTACATGATCTTTTACCTTTATACGGAATGTTTCTAAGTCTCATGGTTTTAGGGAAACATCTCCTAAATTTTTTCCAATTTTTGGCATTTATGGCACTTAAGGGAAAGTGTTGGCACAATGTAGTCTAGAACGATTAGGCATGTTGGGGTGAGAAATGGGACCTTTCCCAACATAAATTGACCCAATCATATTTTTTCAATTTGTCAGTTTGATCCCATGATGAACAATTAAAAACTAAGCAACCTTACAACTTTCTCTTCAATGCATTTGACATTTTTTCAATGTGCAAAATCTTGTTGCCACAACCAAACAACTTGGAGATATGAAAAATTGAGAGTTTATTGTATAATGATCTTATATTGCCCTATTCCTTTAGAATTTTTTTTCTAAGTTCCATGGTTTTGAAGAAACATCTTATCAAATTTTCCCACTTTTGGCACTTAGTGCTCTTAAGAGAAAGCATCAACACAATGTAATCTAGAACGATCAAGCATGTTGGGGTACAAAGTGGGACCTTGCCTAGCATTAACCTACCCACCTAGATGTGTTGGAATTTTTTATTTGGCCCCATTGATGAGCTGAATGAAAAGTGTGGGTCTTGGAAAGTTTTTCCTAAACACATATGACACTTTTTTTAACATTTGAAAAATTGTCCTTGCAGTCAAGTGGATTGGAGATGTCAAAATTGAGTAAGGCTATTGTGGAGGGAACCTATATGACCCTGTGCCTTCAAATTCAATGTTTGTAGGTGCCATGATTTTTGATAAATATTCCATCAAAGTCTGTCACTTTTTGACACTTAGGGCTCTAAGAGAGAGCATCGACACAATGTATTCTAGAATAATCAGGCATGCTAGGGTGCAACATGGGACCTTTCCTAGCATAAAAAAACCCACTCAAACATGTTGGCACTATTAGTTTGGCCCCATAATGAACAAAAAAACTCTTGACAAGTTTTTACTAAACATATCTGCCACTTTTTACAACATTTGAAAAATTATCGCTATGGTCAAGTGGATTAGAGATTTCAAAAACTGAGAAATGTTATTGTGGAGGAAACCTACATGAACCTATACCTTTAGGAAAAATATTTTTAGGTGTGATGGTTTCTAACAAATATTCTTCCAAAATTTCCACTTTTTGGCACTTAGGGCTCTTAAGAGAAAGTGTTGACACAATGTAGCTTGCAACATTCAGGTGAGAAAGGAAAGAAAGGGAGAAAAATTTAGCCTAGATCTTAACTCAAAAGTTGAATCAGAGCAAGAGCATTTTGACATTTCTACAACTAGAGTTATTTTTCATAGCAACACTTATAATACTAATGGAAAGAATAATGAGTTTTAAGGATTAGCTAAAATGTTAAAAGTCTTGAAAATCATAGCCTTCTCATAGTGGTTGGTTTGAAGTAGAAAATTGCATGGTACCTTAGAGACTAGAAAGGTGATGCAGGAGCATCCAGTGGTGTAAGGGCAATCTTGCATCACCCAAAAATAGTTAAATTTCAAGTTTCTCAGTTTTTAGATGTTTTTACATTTTTGGATACCCTTTTCGTCATAATGAAATTCTCAATTTACGGTTTTTATTTTCTGTTCTTGGGTTGAAAGATATTGCAGTTTTAGTTTCCCAGATTTGCACTTGAAAATCTTCTGAGTTAGATTTGAGGCACTTAGAGTTCCCAGAATGGCCCCAAAACTTGTTAAAATTGGTGTAGCTCATTTTGAACGCATTATTGACTTTGAGACCTTTCCAACGGTTCAAACGATTTGTGAATCGGAGTCCTAGATCAAAAGTTATGGCCTCGAGAAGTTGGCGCACTTTCTAGAAGATACAATTGCAAATGCTCTTTTGAAATTTGAACTTCATGTTGTAAATTTTCGGCGCCAAACTGCCTAAACTCAAATTTGAATGTTGTTTTGGATCCAAACTAATGAGGAGCTCTATTTATGGGTGGGTTTCTAATTTTTGGGTAACTTTTTGGGGACAAGCTCGCATATTGCGAAAGGGTTATTCTGTAGCTTTTTGTAACTTGCATGTGTTGTAGAACTTGGGGATTTGAGATCCTCTGCATGTAAAAAGTTCCATTTTTTGAATAATAAAATTATTCTCTTGTTTGTGGGTTATTTTCTAAGTCTTGCGCTGTGCCCTCATCAAGTGGTACAAGAGCAGGTTTTCTTGAGCGTGTGGACAGATCACCGATCATGAGGCAGTTCACACTAGGACCGTGGTTGTGGGTCAAGGTCAAGAAAGATGCCTCCAAGAGTGATGCTTGGTAGGAATGGTGGTGTCAGAGGTGGTCGAGGCAGCATAAATGTTGGTGGAAGAGATGCACTGGTAGCCCTCTAGAGATAGATTGATGCATTCCAAGAGCAGTTGAGAAGAGGGTTAAACCCGAGGGAGGAAAGTGAGGATGAAGGAGACGAAGAAGGTTCAGATGTAGAAGAGGAAGAAGAAGAAATTGATCAAGACCAAATGTAGCTAATAAGGGCCATTTCCAAGATTGGGAAAAGACCCAGAGCAGAAGTCCCCAGTTATTCTGGAAGTCTAAACCTGGAAGAGTTGATCAACTAGATCAACGAGCTAGAAGAATATTTTGAGTATGAGGAAATAGAGGACCTAGATCGGGTTAAGTTTGCAAAAGTGAAGCTGAAGGGCCATGCCAGTATTTGGTCAAAAGAGGTCCAGTTGGAAAGAAATCGAAGAGGAAAAGGAAAGATCACCAGATGGGATCGCATGGTAGAGAAACTGAAGAAGTAGTTCATACCAATGGACTACGAGTTAGATCTATTGAAGAAATTCCAAGGGTTAAAGCAAGGAAGTAGATCTGTGAAAGAATATACTAAAGATTTTCACAAGATAATCATCAGAATGGGTCACACAGAGGCCAATAAGGAGAAGGTAGCCCGATATCTTAATGGGTTACGACCGAGCATTCAGGAGGAGTTAAGCCTAGTCAGAATGACCACCATTGAGGATGTGTATCAATTTGCTCTGAAGGTGGAAGAGAAGTTGAACAAAAGATTTGATGTCAAGCAAAATGGATGAGGAGGTCAAAGCGGAAGGGGCAGTGGAAGACCTTCAGGAAGCCGAAATGATGATGAAAAGAAAAGTTAAGATGTGGGTACCAGCTAAAGCCAAAGAAATTACAACTTCTACCGCCCTCGTGATCAAAACAGTGGTGATCAAAGAGGTAGAGGACAAGGAAGATATGGACAAGGATCTGGAAGAGATGGTTTTAGAGGAACGTGTTTCCAGTTTGGTGAAGAAGAGCATCGAGCCTATGAATTTACACAACACTAAGGAAGGGCAGACAAAAGGCTAGAAGGTCGTGGACGGGTTGTGCATGTACATGAGGAGGCCCAATATGAACACTCAGATGATGTTGAAAGGGGAGAAGCCCTAGTTATTAGGAGTGCATTGGTGACTGAGGAAAAGGAACCAGAATAGAGGAAGAATCTGTTTCACACAAGGTGCAAGTGTGAAGGAAAATGTTATGATGTCATTATTGATGGTGGGAGCACCGATAATCTGGTGTCAGAGGAGATGGTCACAATGTTGAAGCTGAAGAGGGAAAGACACCTGCATCCGTATCAGATTGCCTGGTTGAAGAAAGACCACAAAGTTTTGGTCAATGATTAGTGCCTAGTAAAGTTCAAGATCAAGAGCTACCATGATGAGGTACTCTGTGATATCATCCCCATGGATGCATGTCACATGTTGTTGGGGAGGCCATGGTAGTTCGATAGGTGAGCTATACATGATGGCCATGCAAACACTTATTCCTTGACAAAGGATGGGGTTTGTCACAAGTTGAAACCCCTGAAGGAGACCGAAGAAAAGGTATGCAGTAGTGCTAGAATTTGTTATGTAGATAGAAGATAATTTTTAGAAGGTATGAAGCATGAGTGTGTGTGTGTTATGCATTGATTCCTAGAGTGAGTAAGGAGGATCATGAGAAGGTTCCAGAAGAAGTTTCAGGATATTATTTCTGATAATGTACCTAAGGGTTTACCACCAATAAGGAAGATCAGTCATCAGATTGACTTGATTCCTAGAGCCAGTTTGCCAAATAAGGCAACTCATAGAATGACTCCAGCAGAAAATGAGGATTTGAACAGATAAGTTTAAGAGTTGTTGAGAAAGGGTTTGATACATGAGAGTTTGAGTCCATGTGCAGTACCTGCAGTACTAGCACCAAAGAAGGATGGGGAGTGGAGGACGTGTACAGATTCTCGAGCCATAAACAAGATAACAATTAAGTATAGATTTCCCCTACCAAGGATGGATGACCTGATGGACTATTTGAGTGGAGCTCAGTACTTCACAAAGATTGATCTGAAGAGTGGATACTACCAGATGTAGATTCCAAAGGGAGATGAATGGAAGACTATCTTCAAGACCAAAGAGGGCCTGTATGAGTGGTTAGTCATGCCTTTTGGGCTAACCAATGCACCGAGCACATTCATGCGGCTCATGAACGAGGTACTAAAAGAATTTCTAGGAAGTTTTGTTATTGTGCATTTAAATGATATTTTGATTTTCAGTAAGACATTGGATGAGCATCTTATGCATATTCGAAGAGCCTTTGAGAAGTTAAGAGAAGAGAAACTGTTGATTAATCTTAAGAAGTGCAGTTTTGTGAAGAGGGAGTTAGTGTACTTGGGGTTTGTTGTCTCAGCAGAAGGTCTCAAGATGGACCCAGAGAAGGTGAAGGCTATTTTGGAATGGCCTACCCCAAGAACTGCTACCGAGGTGAGATCTTTCCATGGTTTGGCTAGTTTTTATAGAAAGTTCATTAGAAACTTCAGTAGTATTTGTGGATCCTTGATTGAAACAATGAGAGGGGATAAAAAAGAATTCAAGTGGTGCACTGAAGCGGCAAAAAGTTTTTGAATATTGAAGCAGAAGGTGACAGAGCAACCTGTTCTAGCCCTCCCAGATTTCAACAAGGTGTTTTAGGTGGATTGTGATGCCAGTGGTTGTGCCATTGGAGCAGTGTTGAGCCAAGAAGGTAAGCCCATTGCCTATTTTAGTGAAAAGTTAAATGATGCCAAGAGAAATTATTTTGTATATGATCAAAAATTTTATGCAATAATTCAAACATTAAAGAAATGGAGACATTATTTGTTGCTGAAGGAATTTGTTCTATATACTGATCATTAGGCCTTGCAGTACCTAAATAGTCAAGAAAAACTAAATCAAAGGCATATGAAATGGGTTGAGTTTTTGCAGAGTTATACCTTTGTTTTGAAACATAGGAGTGGCAAGTTAAATAGGGTTACAGATGCCTTAAGTAGGAGGCATACATTGATGACAACGATGCAGATTGAGGTGGTTGGGTTCAATGAACTCAAGACACTGTATGCAGAAGATCCTAATTTTGTGGAGGCTTGGAAAACTTGCAAGGAACCTGTTATAGTGGACAGGACAAAGTGGCTAGATTTCATAATCCAGCATGGCATGTTATTCAAGGGAAGTCAATTGTGTATCTCGAGGAGTTTGATGAGGGAGAACTTGATAAAGGAGAAGCATAGTTGAGGAATCGCAGGACATTTTGTTCAGGATAAGACCATTGCCATTATCAGTGAGCATTATTATTGGCCTCAATTGTCATAGGATGTGAAGAAGTTTGTACAAAGCTATAGTGTATATCAGATGGCTAAAGGAGTGAGCCAGAATACAGGCTTATATCAGTGCTTACCTGTACTAGAGAGGTCATGGGAGGATATAAGTATGGACTTTGTTCTTGGTTTGCTAAGGACACAACGAGGGAATGATTCAGTCTTTGTGGTGGTTGATAGGTTTTCGAAGATGGCACATTTCATTCCATGTCAGAAGACCCATGATGCACTCCACATTGCTGACTTATTCTTCAAACAGGTTGTGAGGCCACATGGTTTGCCAAAGAGTATTGTTTCAAATCGTGACACCAGATTTGTGGGGTACTTTTGAAGGACCTTGTGGAAGAAGCTAAAGATAGAGTTGAAGTTCAGTTCTGCACACTATCCACAGACAGATGGGTAGACAGAGGTTGTTAACAGGAGTCTAGGTAACCTACTGAGATGTTTGGTAGGAGATAAACCCAAGGGATGGGACTTGATCTTACCCCAGGCAAAATTTTCTTACAACAATTCTCTCAACAGAAACACTGGTAGATCACCATTCTAGATTGTGTATGGAGGTAGCCCTAGAAATGCTCTAGAATTGAGGAAGATGGACCAAGAGAAGAAAATAAGTGCTGAAGCCGAAGATTTTACAGAACACATCAAGGATATACATGAGAAGGTAAGAGAACATATTAATAAGATGAATATGCATTATAAGACTAAGGTAGATCAGAAGAGGAGGTATAAGGAGTTTCAGATTGGTGATGAAGTGATGGTCCACTTGAGGAAAGAAAGGTTTCCAGTGGGAACATATAACAAATTGGAGTTGAATAAGTTCGGTCCCTATAAAATTTTGAAGAGGCATGATTCAGGGAATGCATATGGGGTAGAGTTGCCCGATGGATTCAACATTTCCCTTGTGTTCAACATTTCATATTTGACAGAGTATCATGAAGGTGGTGCAGAGGAAGTACCAACGATGGAATAGTGTGGGATTCTGACACCTACTTCAGAAAAGGGGGAGATTGAAGAAATCCTAGATAGTCATGTGGGAAGGAGTACCAGAAATGGGTTTTATGAAGAATATCTAGTGAAATGGAAAGGAAGGTCTGTTGAAGATTCATCCTGGTTGCCTAAGGTAGAGGTTGACCATTTGGGTTTTTCCTCCACCATCTGAGATGTGATGAGGTCACTTCTCAAATTACCTTGGGTGTCTGATGTAGGAGCATCCAATGGTATAAGGGCAATCTTGTATCACCCAAAAATAGTTAAATTTTAAATTTATCGGTTTTTAGATGTTTTTACATTTTTGGATACCCTTTTTGTAATAATGAAATTCCAAATTTATGGTTTTTTTTTCTGTTCCTGGGTTGAAAGATATTGAAGTTTTTGTTTCCTAGATTTGCACCTGAAAATCTTCTGAGTTAGATTTGAGACACTTAGAATTCCTGGACTAGCCTTGAAACTTGCCAAAATATGTGTAGCTCATTTTGAGCACGTTATTGACTTTGAGACCTTCCGTGGTTCCAAACGGCCAGGTGGAATCTGAAGTCTCTCGATCAAAGTTATGGCCCAAAGCTACGACTTCTAGAAGATACAATTGCAAATGTGTTTCTTTTTGAATTTGAACTTCATATTGTAAATTTTTCGCACAAACTTAAACTCAAATTTTAATGTTTTTGGCTCCAAACTAATGAGGAGCTCTATTTATGGGCGGGTTTCTAATTTTTGGGTAACTTTTTGGGGACAAGCTCGCATATTGCGAAAGGGTTATTCTATAGCTTTCTGTAACTTGTATGTGTTGTAGAACTTGGGGACTTGAAATCCTGTACATGTAAGAAGTTCCATTTACTGAATAATAAAATTATTCTCTTGTTTTTGGGTTATTTTCTAATTCTTGGGCTACACCCTCATCAAATGGTATCAGAGCAGGTTTTCTTGAGCGTGTGGACAGATCGCCGATCGTGAGGCAGTTCACACCAGGACCGTTGTTGTGGGTCAAGGTCAAGAAAGATGCCTCCAAGAGTGATGCCTAGTAGGCATGGTGGTGCTAGAGGTGGTCGAGGTGGCATAAATGTTGGTGGAAGAGATGCACTGGCAGCCCTCCAGAGACAGATTGATGCATTACGAGAGCAGTTGAGAAGAGGGTTAAACCCGAGGGAGGAAAGTGAGGATGACAGAGAGGAAGAAGGTTCAGATGTAGAAGAGGAAGAAGAAGCAATTGATCAAGACCAAATGCAGCTAATAAGGGCCATTTCCAAGATTGGGAAAAGACCCATAGCAGAAGTCCCCAGTTATTCTGAAAGTCTGAACCTGAAAGAGTTGATCGACTGGATCAATGAGCTAGAAGAATATTTTGAGTATGAGGAAATAGAGGACCCAGATAGGGTTAAGTTTGCGAAAGTGAAGCTGAAGGGCCATGCCAATACTTGGTAGAAAGAGGTCTAGTTGGAAAGAAATCGAAGAGTAAAAGGAAAGATCACCAGATGGGATCGCATGGTAGAGAAACTAAAGAAGCAGTTCATACCAATGGACTACGAGTTAGATCTGTTGAAGAAATTGTAAGGGTTGAAGCAAGGAAGAAGATCTGTGAAAGAATATACTGAAGATTTTCATAAGATAATCATCAGAACAGGTCACACAGAGGCCAATAAGGAGAAGGTAGCCTAATATCTTAATGGGTTACGACCGAGCATTTAGGAGGAGTTAAGCCTAGTCAGAATGACCACCATTGAGAATGTGTATCAATTTGCTCTGAAGGTGGAAGAGAAGTTGAACAAGAGATTTGATGGCAAGCAAAAAGGATGAGGAGGTCAAAGCGGAAGGGGTAGTGGAAGACCTTCAGGAAGCCGAAATGATTATGAAAAGAAAAGTGAAGATGTGGGTACCAACCAAAGCCAAAGGAATGACTACTTATACCGCCCTCGTAATCAAAACAGTTTTGATCAAAGATGTAGAGGACGAGGAAGATATGGACAAGGATCTGGAAGAGGTGGTTTCAGAGGAACATGTTTCCAGTGTGGTGAAGAAGGGCATCGAGCCTATGAATGTCCACAACACTAAGGAAGGGTAGACAAAAGGCCAAAAGGTCGTGGAAGGGTTGCGCATGCAGATGAGGAGTCACAATCGGAACATTCGGATGATGCTAAAAGGGGAGAAGCCCTAGTGATTAGGAGAGCCCTGGTGACTGAGGAAAACGAACCAGAACAAAGGAAGAATCTGTTTCGCACAAGGTGCAAGTGTGAAGGAAAATATTGTGATATCATTATTGACGATGGGAGCACCGATAATTTTGTGTCAAATGAGATGGTCACAAAGTTGAAGCTGAAGAGGGAAAGACACCCACATCCATATCAGATTCCCTGGTTACAAAAAGACCACAAAGTTTTGGTCAATGAGCAGTGCCTAGTAAAGTTCAAAATTGGGAGCTACCAAGAATGAGGTACTCTATGATATCATCCCAATGGATGCATGTCACATGTTGTTGGGGAGGTCGTGGCAGTTCGATAGGCAAGCTATACATGATGGCCATGCAAACACTTGTTCCTTGACAAAGGATGGGGTTCGTCACAAGTTGAAACCCCTGAAGGAGACCGAAGAAAAGGTATGCAGTAGTGCTAGAATTTGTTATGTAGATGGAAGAAATTTTTTAGAAGTTATGAAGTATGAGCGTGTGTGTTATGCATTGATTCCTAGAGTGAGTAAGGAGGATAGTGAGAAGGTTCTAGAAGAAGTTTCTGGGATGTTGTATGAGTTTTAGGATATTGTTTCTGATAATGTACCTAAGGGTTTACCACCAATAAGGAAGATCAGTCATTAGATTGACTTGATTCTTTGAGCTAGTTTGCCAAATAAGGTAGCTCATAGAATGACTGTAGCAGAAAATGAGGAGTTGAATAGACAAGTTCAAGAGTTGTTGAGAAAGGGTTTGATATGGGAGAGTTTGA
>VDFB02058242.1:562916460-563170293 GCA_007258455.2 Sequoia sempervirens
TAGGGTTGAGAGAGAGAGAGAAGGGGGTTGAGGGTTTTAGGGTCTTAGGTTTTAAGGGTTGAGGGTTGAGGGTTGAGGGTAGACGATAGAGGGTTGAGAGAGAGAGAGAGGAGGGTTTTAGGGTTTTAGGGTTTAGGGTTTACGGTTTATGGTTTAAGGGTTGACGGTACAGGGTTTAAGGTTTAGGGTTTTAGGGTTTTAGGGTTGAGGGTAGAGGGTAGAGGGTTGAGAGAGAGAGAGAGTTTAGGGTTATAGGGTTGATAGTTTAAGGGTTTATGGTTATAGTTTAAGGGTAGAGGATAGACAAATCTATTTCACTCCAACCCCTCTCCCATTATGAGGTCTTGCCCCCCACCCTAATTGGATAACTCTATCCCTCTCAAGTCTCTATCACTCTCAGCTCTTAGTCCCTACCATGCTACTAGGACTAATATCTCTCACTCATATCCCCTCTCCCTCTATCTCAAGTCTCACTCCCTTCCTATTGATATTGTGAAAGCATTTCAAAGAACCACATTTGGCGCTCTCCAAATTTGGTGAGTGCCAAATGTGTTTTTACCTTGAAATGGTAAAATAGGAGTTCACCCCATGATTTTGGCCCACATGCTTCTGCTTTTCTCTGGTTCAATGCTTAATTCAATAGAGAAACTCCTTTTTTATGCAGTTGACTCCCTGTTGTACCAATCTATGCTTTATCCATCACCTTTTTGCCACCAATTTGCATGCAGACAAAGTAGATGAAGATATTTTGAAGTTTCTACATCATTTTACATTATCTCAAGTAATATATTCATTTTTGGTAATATTGAAATGTTTATATTTTGTATGTTTATTTATTTTTTACAATAATCTAAATTCCTTTAATGATTTTATTAATCATAACAATTGGACATAGAATTCAACATTGGATTAGATGAGAGTTGCATAAAAAAGTTTAATTTTTATGACTTTCAAGAAAAAAATGAAAACCATGACATAATTTAGACGAATTCATGTTTAAAATTATATAAATGACATCAAATTAACACAAATTTTCATATGAATTCTATTTGCATTGCTTATAGTAGTCCATTTCCAGCATGCTTAGATAAATGAATTCAACTTAACACAAGTTTTTTTGTTTTGTTTTGACAATTTATAGACCATTCATTTGATGATTTTATTAATCTTCATTGTTACACATAGAATTGAACATTAAATTCATTATTACTGATGGTTGTGGGAAAACTTTAATTTTCAACTAATTTTGAAAACCTAAGAGCTTTCATCAATGTTAATGTGCAAGTTTCTATTAATTTTTTTGTGCCATAAAGAATTCACCTTCATCATGTGCTTAGATAATTTCAAGTGACTCAAGACATAGTTGGTTTAATGAAAGTTTCCATTCATTCATACCATTTACCATTCTTCCTTGGTAGATTTATGTATAAAAAATGTTGTAGCATATAGACATGTTTGATAATTCCAAACAACTTGTTGCCTTCTTTCATAAAATGCTTTGGTGTGTTCAATAAAATGCAATGTAATCAACGTTATCAATATGTTTCATGAAATACATTACTTACTTTTGTTCTATGTGTTATTGTGAATATGCAACATTCAATGTCATGCCGAGGAAATGACCAAATCCTCTAACACTAGAAGAACATGCAGTAAAAAATACAAGGAGAAGAGAATCAAAAATTGCAGCTCGTGAAGCAAAAGAATTGTAGCCCATACAAACAGAAATTCTCGTGCAATCTAAGAGAGATGTACAATTGGAAAAACAAAGGGCATGAATGGAAAAAGTTCATGGAAGGATACAAATGGATCCCCAAGGTGGAGGAACATCATCAACCATAGGTGAAGTTCAATACACATCTCCAGTTGAAGACACACCAGCAACAACATGTGGTCTTCCAAGTACATCAGAAATCACACCTACAGTTGAAGACACACAATCAACAATATTGTGTTTTGAAAGTACATCAGAAAACATGCCTCTATTTGAAGTCACTCCACAAATGACATCTCAAGTTGGAGGTACAACATTGTTTACATGTCAATCTCAAGGTATGTCATCAATTGCACCTTTGATTGAAGGTACGTGATCTATCCCCAATGTTATTGACATCCCTAATGTTGACACAAATTTACATTTGAGAAATCCTCCTAGAGTTTTGCATAGAAAACCTAGATTTTTGATTGAAATTGATTCCAATGTTTTGAAATGGATGCCTGATAAGATGTCAAAACGTACATGTCAAAGAGCTACATAGAGGATATGGAGTTTTTCTTTTAGAAGCTAAGTGAGGGTGGAAGATTCCAACTATTTGTTGAAATGATGAGGCAACTCAAATTTAGTCCCACCATGAAGGATCTTGGGCTGAGATTTTTGAATGACTCAAGTGAAAATTCCATTGTAAAGAACTTGATGAGTGCATATGAGAGTGTGGGTTCTACCTCATGCATGAAGGATAGTTGTGCCACAAGATGTGTGATAACAACAACATTGTTAAGCAATCAAACAAGGAACAAGGTGAACCTTACAAATAAAAGTAATTCTTTGAAAATAAGTAGATCATCTCTAATGAGAGCCAAAGGAAGGCGTGAAATATTGGAGGAACCAAGTAGCAATGAGTTATGGGCATTCTCAAGTAGAGTGCCACAGAAAGATAAAAGAATTGCTCAAGGCTTGAGATCTTTAATAGTAGATTATTGGAAGGATAATACAAGGACCTCTCCTAATCAAAGAGATGTTTTAAGAAGGATAATTGGTAGTAAAATCCATGAGCCACATCCAAAGCATTATTTGGATACCACTCAAATGTAATTTTTTGCTGATTTTGTACAAAAGTTTCCTGAAATTAAAATATGTCAAAGGTATTTTGAAATGCTAAAGCCTTTTTATGTCAAAAAAAATCACACATGCACTACTTGTTGTAGAGTACATATTGATTTTTCTAACCATTATGATGTTTATCGACATATATGTGTAGATATGCATATTGACAATGTTTTATAGGAATGTAACATAAGGCCTCCACCCAAATCCTCAAGGGAATTCTTATCTTCCATTTTATGTGAAAGAGAGGATGGTCAAATTTTTTACAATTCATGTTTGGATGGCACATGTCATCATTGTGGTCGAATGCAATATTTTCCAAATTTCAAACACATGGCTAGTACACACATAATTGGAGACAAAATTGCCGAATTTGGCAAACACAAGACAGTGGCCTACAATCTAAAAGATGGGAAAGAAGAAAATAAGTGTGAACTGGTCAATGATAAGATTCCAGCATCTTATTTTATGGGAATTTTATATGATCATGTGGTCTATGAGTATGCAAGGCATACACATAGAGCTCAATGGTTGGACTCATAGTTCAAGTTATCCAAGGACACGTTTCCACTTCATAGCATCGTTTCAGTTGTCAACTTCATGGAGAACTACACACTACAACCACATAACAAGGTGCAAACACAATACTACAACTCCACACAGCTTGCTATATTTGTGCATATAGCATTCATACATGCAAATGATAGTACAAAGGATAACAGGAAAGTATTGAGGGAGTATCACTTTTACATCAGTGATGATCACACACATTCTACCGAGTTTGTGCACGGTTGCTTTTAGATGTTCTATGTTGATCTAGCTATTAGGGGCATATCATTTAGTCAACATATCATATGGTCTGATAACTCTACATCACAATTCAAGAATGCCAGAATGTTTTAGTGGTTGAGCAGGATGCATAGGATCAGTGGTGTTCAACATATGTGTAACTTATTAGAGACTAGGCATGGAAAGGGGGAGCATGACGGAATGGGTGCATGTATCAAAAGAGCCCTTGCATGAGAAGAGTTAAAGTACAAAGACAGTGTAAAGTTGACAAATGCAAGATCAATTGTCCAGTGGTGCAATCATGTAATAGGTCCAGGTAGTCAAGGTAATTCTTTAGTTCATAGATTTTTTCATTTAGTAGATGATACTAACATTGAAAAATATGAGGATTTTTGTACACTAATAGTATCGAGCGAGCTACACTCTTTTAGAAGCTCCAATGCAGGTCATGCACTATCCATACGTGGAAGATGGCATGCTTTTGTTCTGCCTGTACACTTCAAGCATGGAATGATTGTGAGTCAACAGAGTCGGTTGAGGAATGGTCTGTAAGAATTCTAACCCCACTTGACACTTATTAGCTCATAACGGCTCTACAAATCATGGAGATGCAATCATCTATTGACTTTGATCATGTATCAAACCTTGTAGAACTAGGTAATATATCTTACTTTCAAGTTTTATTTTGATGTTCATTAAATACATCAAAGAAAATGAACATATCAATGCAGGGCATGTATATTCAGTGATTGCAGAAGAAGACAATGAAGAGGGTACATAGTATTACCTGTGTCATTTTATCGAGGCCAAAAAGAAATTGGAGGCCCTAGTTATAGATGGAGAAAACAAAGAATATCCTACAGGTTCAGTGGTTGTTACTGGAACATGGTTTAGGGTACACAGTTAAGAATGTTGTAGTTTGGTTGTTTGATGAATTTTACATTCATCATAAGATTCTTCACTACTCAAACCTTATCTTCACCACCAACATTCAGTTGATCAAATATAAGGGCAGACCTGTGAACAAGAACTTGTGGAAAGTGTGTGAGTCTGACCACGAGGCAATTCTTGACATGATAAAGAGTAGAGTAGACCTGGATGGTTCCCTGGATTGATTGATAAGTATTCACATTGAATTTTTAAATTCATGTTATTGATCATTGCTTTATTTCAAGTGTTTAAGTTTGATTGTATAAGGGTTTACAAAATTGCATTAATGTAGATATGCAAAATGATGGTTATATGCTACTCTCTATTTAATGCACACCTAGGAGGCCCAAACTCACTCAAAGTGTCAACCTGCCTTCAAGAGGCATCTAAAAAAATTAAAAGAGTGTATTATACCAATCCAAACAACTCTCAAAGTTTGAAAACAACTAGAAGTAGAATTTCCCACTTTCACCCTTGCAACCCTAGTATTAGTGCAAACCCGATTTTAGGCCCTTAACTCCAACACTTCCCAAAACACTTGAAAAACCAATGGATGATTCAAACACCCATTGTAAAGTTACAAAACATATCTCAGGGTCAGACACAATTCCTTTGGACCAAACTCCTAAAACTCCCACTCCTATGTTGTCCTAAATAGGCTAATTAGGCCTAAATTACAAAGCAACCCACCTTTAGACTTATCATAGACAACTAAAACTTTTTGGAAGCATTTCCCATTCCCTCAAACCACTAAATCCACAATTAGTTTCCAAATTCGACTCTTCTAACATAGCAAACTATGAAACCCTTAATTTTTAGCCAAACAAAGAGGGTTTACTAAAAACCTAAATTCCACGCCTCCTTAGATCTAAAAACCACTCAAACACTCTTAAGAAACCCTACACATGCTTAATAATTCAAAAGAAATGACCTCCCACTCATATTTTACCAAACCCTAGACTAAAACCTCCACTTTCATGCATTTTCCCACATAAACTCAATAAGGACAACAACCTAATCTACTTTATTTTTTTCTCTTTCTCTCAACATAAAACACTCTCCCTAACACCTAAAAATTCTCCATGATACCCAATACACCAATCACATTGAGCATAGTAGGTGTATGGGCCTTCAAAACATGATAAAAGCTAGAAAACCCCAAAATAGGGTATACCCGACAGTCATCAGGAAAACAACTATAAGATGCTTCAAATTCTCTTCTAAACCTTCAAACTGAAGGGAATTGAATATAAATGTTTTTATTTGGGTAGAGGGATGTGTTATCCATTTTTTGGTCTTTGTGGCATTGAAATCCATTTTGTTTTGAGCTCTCAGGGTGGATTTTACTATAGGCAGGTTTGGAAGTCTAAATTTCAAGTTTTGAGGTCATCAAGTCATTTAATGGCTCATTCCACCTAATGTATATACTATAGCTTAGTGGAATGAATCCATTAGATTGGGAATAGGTTATAAGATGATTCTTGGAGTAGGGGAGATCATTTTGGAGTGATGGCAAGTAGCCTTGGGTGTGAAAATGTGTGATTTTTAGTGAATTTGAGTGGTTTTATGGTGCAGGAGCAGCTACACCTTACTTTCACAATTGGAGCATTAGGTGTGTCTAGGGAGGTTGAAAAGTTGTTTTCATGTTTATTTTCTTTAATAAGGTCTATAAAGACCATTTGGTGTCTCATTGATCCATTTTTGTAAACAAGGTCAAATATGTGAAGCAATTGTCAATGATGACAAATGGGGGTCTAAGTAGGTTCATGTTGCTTTTTATGTATTAGGTCATGTTTTAGGGTCTCATAAGATCTAATTAGACCAACATAGGTGCTTTAAATTTATTTGAAATGCTTTAAATTTTTTGGAGGGTCAAATAGTAAAAGAATCTAAAAGGAATCAAATGAGTTGTTAACAAAGATATGTAAACAAATGTAATTTGGCACTCCAACAGCTAATAAGGGATTAAAAATTCAGTTGGAGGCTGCTATGTCAGTTTCCTTTTATCAGGAAACCTTTAAAAAGGTGGTGGTCATCATTTTTAACATTGGCTTCATGTTTTTGTGAAGAAATCCAATTGAATTCTCACTGTTAGCAACAAATTTCTGAATTTTCCTATCTTTTTCAGACCTGTACAGTAACGTACAGTCATTACATTGAGTAATTTCTTTATGAAAAATGTATTGGCATGAATTTTTTCTGTTTTGCATCAGGTCTAAAGGTTTAACAGAGAATTTGAAGCATTCCATAGTTGTTTTCTTGTGAACAGTCGGGTATACCCTATTTTGGGGTTTTGTAGCCTTAATCATGTCTTGAAGACCCTTACACCGATTGTACTCACTATAACTGGTGTATTGGGTCTTATGGAGGATGTTGAGATGCTAGGGAGATTTATTTATATTGTGAGAAATAAATAAAGGAGACTGGGGTTGTTGTTCCTATGAGTTTTATGTAGAAAATGCATGTAAATGGGGGTTTTGGTCTACAATTTGGTGGAATCAGTATGGGAGGTCATATATTTTGAATCATTAAGAATGTACAGGGCTGTTGGAAAGTTTTCAAGTTGGTTTTGAGGTCTGAGGAGGTCTCAAAGCATCATATTAAATAAACCCTCATCAATAGTGCATAAAACAAGGGTTTTTGAGTTTGGGGTGGATTTGGCCATACAAGTGGAATCTAATTGTGGATTATGTGTTTTTTGGGCATTTGAATTGCTTACCCAAGGTTTCAAAGGGTTTGGTGAAGGATAAAGGGTACTCTCTTTGAAAAAGAGGCCTATTTCATTAGTTTTTTCCATGGTAGGGGTATTGGATCTCCATGTTGGTCCAAAAGAGTTAATGTTGTGGTTTACATATGTTTTATAGCTTTGAAATAGGTATCTGAGTCCATATTTTGTTTTCCATGTGTTTTGGAAGATATCGGAGTTAAAGGCCAAAAACTAGATTTGCACTGATATAAGGTTACAAGGGAGAAAGTGAAAATATGTTTTTGATTATTGTCTAACTTTGGGGAATAGTTGTGTGCGAACCCCAACCTTGGTACCTGCAAAACAACATGAATAAAAAAGTTAGACAAGGAATTACAAGCCAAAACAAGGATTCCCCATGAAATCCATTTGAAAACTCAAAATAGGAAAGAAATTGATGAAGAACACAATACAAAAGATAAAACTAGATTTAATCATAATTAAAGAAGCAAACACTTGATCCCATGGGGGAATTGGTGCCAATTTGATGTGAAAATTAGCCCTTTCCCAATTCCTATGATGAAATCTTGATGTGTTGAAGATGATCTTGATCCACTTTGATGAAAGATGAGAACCCCAAGCCAAATCTGCAAAAAGCCTAGCTAAGAATTCAAATGATGGATGAGAATGGCTAAGTATTTTAGCATGGTAACTTTGCAATGTTTGTGGATGATAAAATGAGGAGAGGAGCTCTTCATTTATAGGATTTCAAGATGGATTAATGCCCAAATTTGAGCAATGTGACATTAACATTCATCCAATGATATGGTGCCACTTGTCAAGCTATGAATGGATAATGGATGTGCAAGATTTGGGGTTTGTGCCAATAAATGCCAATATTTGAAATTCAAATTTGTTGAAATGACATGTAAGAGGGAAGGGAAAATGCAATAAATGCCACTTGGCTCAAGGAAAAGGACATGTAAGAGATTTTAAATGCCTTGTTGGATGTACATGTTGACTTGAAATTTTTGAATTCAAATTGAGAGAATATTCCAAAAGATGCCTTGTAAGGAAAATAGGGATTTAATAAATGAATTAAATCTATTTTCATGGGAAACTTGCATTATCTATAGGATGTGACATGAGATAAGGTTAAATTAATCAAGGGTTAATTAATTTAACAGGAGATTAGATGATGTGACTTATTTGGATTAGATTTATGGATTTATTTAAATCAAATAAGAGAGGAATATGATAAGAGATTAATCAAATAAAGATTTTGATTTATTTAATTAAAAGGGATGATGTTAGATTAAATCAAATAAGGTTTTAATTTATTTAATTTAATGGATGGACTTTAGAGATTTAATCAAATAAATTGATTATTTAATTAAATAGGGATAATTAGATCAGATAGATTGATTTAATTAACAAGAGAAATGACTTTATTTGGATAAAGTGATTTACTTAATCAAGAGAGGATTATTGATGAATTTAATCAGATAGGGGAATTTGATTAAACGGTTAGACCAAGGGATGATTCAGGAAGAAACAGTGTTAGTAAGTTAGGATCGAATGCACAATGTCAATCAGTATATTTTCGATGTCTACATTTTGCCCCTCTTTGAAGCAATGCACTCGTTGCGTTGGTTTAAAGAATAAATGATCTCGATCAAAGCCAAAAAAAATTTATATTTTAGAACTTGCCCCATTACTGCATGGCGAGAGAAAACATGCCATTATAATGCCCCCTCGAGAGATCAGATGAAAATTTCAATTTTTTTGGGTGATCTCGCAAAAAAAGATGCCAAAGTGCTTGACAAGTCCAAAAAGGATCCAGGAGGCTAAAAACATGTCTAAACGCAATAAAACGATGAAAAACAAGCCTTAAAGGGACAAAAACAGGTTTGGGGGACCGAAACCCTAGTAGGATAGCCCTAGAGGGTCAAAAAACCCTAATTTTTAGGCTTAAAAGGGCCCTGAGGGGTCACTTTCAAGTCATTTTCACACACCTCTGCTAGCAAACCTTGAGATTCAAGCTCTGACCTTCTGACGATATGGCGCAACGACAGCTTCCTCTACACATTTTGGACTGAGTTTGAACCTACCAGTGGCCACTTGGCATCAATGCCCCGGTATGTGACCCTTACCTAAGCTTAATTTTTTCATTTGAAGCATTTATTACATGTTTAAAGATGAGCTCGCCTCCAACGGCACTATTATAGCGCCGCTCGGTGTTTAAAGTGCACCGCTAAATACCTCTTTGCACCACAGTGGTGCCATTTAGCGTCGCAGCGTGTAGTTAGGAGTTTAGAAACTCCACTGCTAGGCTAAGGCTCAACTCGGACTCAGCGGGCCAGTTTGGAAAAAGTGCGTCGTGGCGGCACCCTTTTCACACAAACTGCGACGCTTGAAAGCAAAGTGCGCCACGACAACTCTTTTTGGCTCAATTTTGGGTCCAGCGTCGGAGTTTGAAGAAACTCAAACTACGACGCCATCACAAACTGCGCCACTATGGATGAGTTTGGAGCATCAGGCCAGGATTTTTTAGAAATTTTTAACATGCTGACTTTCCCTCATGCAAGACAGGCCTAGGGAGCTTTATTCTCGGGAGCACCGATCGCGGGATTTGGCGAGCATCCTACGGGACTTGAGCGACCGAGACCAGGACCGACTAGGAGTTGCTTGCTTATCGTACATTGCATATGTAGCACCCGTGCGCACACACCTCAGGATGTTGTCAGCGCTAGCCGAGAGGTGGCACAACGAGACCTCGTCATTTCATCTTCCCACTGGTGAGGTGACCGTGACCTTAGAGGACATCTGGCGTATTCTTCGGTTTCCCATTCATGGCCGACAAGCGATTTATGATATGGAGGAGGGACACAAGTATTGCACCAGAGTCCTCACCACATGGGATATTATTTACTACAAGGGGTAGATCGAGCTAGAGAGATACAGAGTTATAGCACATCCCTTCTGCTGGGCAGTTGCAGCGATCATTTCGGGTTTGGTTGCCCCAGACCGACGAGGGCAGTATTTTATTCTGGGTTGGGGATACTACTGGGAGAGGATGGTCTAGGACAGGCCAGTTCGGTTTGCATGGGGACCTGTCCATCTGGCTTCACTTTACAGGGATTTGCATGAGTATGCTTATATGGATGGTAGAGCGCTAGGGGCCGGCGTGACACTTCTGCATGTCTGGGCATGGGAGCACATTTTTGTGCTACATCCACAAGTTGTTCTAGTTCTGATGGGGGCAGAGGATTCCCTGGTGCCACAATACAAAGGGGGTGTGTCATTCACACACACCAGTGAGCATGAGATCCCCTACTGGAGGTGGGTCCTAGAAAAGATGCTTGTTTTTACTTGGCGCCCATACCTTGGTCAGCCTGGATGGGATGATGATGCTGCTCAGCTCTTCTATTGCCACTAGGATTGATACATGCAGGGCTGAGAGCACACGATGATCGAGTGATACCTACCTGGGCATGTATAGCATCAGTTTGGAGAGCCACAGGATCGGCTGGATAATGGTTATGTAGCCGTCTTTGTGCACAGCATGACACAGGTGGCATGGGGACCTGGCATTCCTACCGTGGACGCAGTTGACAGCTTTCGGCAGTTGGTAGCCCGACCGTGGGCTTATAATCAGGGCCTAGTAGATCCAGGGACCACATAGACCTACAGAGATTGGTTCAGACCTACCCTCTGGTTGACCATTCTAGGTGAGGATCCAGAGGCACACAAGGTCAGAGGCAAAGCGAGAGGACGAGGGCGAGGACGAGGACCTAGGGTCGAGATTCGTTAGGACCCACCATTGGTGCCCCCAATCCCACCAGGTCAGGGAGATGTCCACATGCAAGACCAGCAGCAGGATCCGCAAGTCCCACCACCATGAGCAGAGGGTGAGGATCAGGCACACGCGCAGCCACGGGTACAGCTGACAGGGCAGGTAGACGAACGGGATGCCTTGATTTTTCAGTTACAGGCATAGGTTCAGGCAATGACAACTGAGAGGGACCAGGCACAGTCTGAGCAGGAGCAGCTCAGAGTAGAGAGGGATCAGGCGGTGCAGCAGCGACAGGCTGCAGAGCTATAGGCAGCCACAGAGCTAAGCCACAAGCAGCAGATTGAGAGTATGACAGCGTCCTCCTCCTCCCAGGGTATAGTGCCGGCATGATCTTACAAGGAGGCTATTCGAGAGATAGAGTACTACCACCAGGCTTACCATGACACTATACCTAGAGTAGACTGGGTCCCTGAGTATTCAGAGTGGGCCAGCCAGAGACCACCAAAGGCTCACGATGATAGGGGTGAGGGTAGCATTCACGGAGATCGAGCATGATCCAAATGATACACACTTTTGGTGCCTTATGGGCTCATTTTTGATAGCCCTGATGGGCATTTTTGTACTGATTGGCATACATGTACAGTGATCCAATTATTTTTTGTACTATGACAGTTGATGATATGATATATATATGAGCTGATTTTGATGTGATGCCATGTGTACTCCTTTATTTATGTATGTATGATTTATTTCTATATGCTTTGCAATGATGTTTTATGGATGCATTTATTTCTAATGATATTTATGCAATGATTATGACTAACAAATCTATATTATGCTAACTTATGATATGATCTAATATGTAAAATAATGTGATCTATGGTATATGCAATAATGTGTCAAAAATGCTTATATATGAGATGATTTATGGGTGGATGTGATATGATGCGATGGTCGTGATATGATGCCAATGCATAATGAAATTGAGATGCTTAAAATAACAAATGTTTATTATCCTAAATGATGATGTATGTGATACAATGATGTGTTATTGGAAAGTGGTACGATGATGCATAATGTAAACGTAATGTGATAATATGATGTCATGATGTTATGCACGTATGTATGCCTAATGAATTAAATGCTTATATACCTATTGCCTATGATTATGCAAAAATGATGATGGAATGTTTTTGTTCATGCTTATGCGATGATTAATATGATAAATGGTAATATGAAGTGCAAATTAATGCTTATGCAATGATTGATATAATGCCATGAGATGTAATGTAATGGGTGAAATGCAATGACATGGATGCACCTATTTATGGATGTTTATGATAACCTATAATGCGTATGTTTATGCTAATGATTTCTATATGATATGCTTATGAAATATGCTAATAATTTGTGGATGCAGGATCAATGATGATGATGGTGATGATGATCAACTGTCATAGTACCTTGTTAGTGTGGTCAATAAGAAAAGAAGAAGTCATTTCAACAAGACACAAGATGACATAAATGCAAATGATGATGATGATGATGATGATTATTACTTGCTGAGGAATTGGGATTTTCAAAGGGCCAGATTTTCTTATGTTTGATAACACACGTGGTACAATGCATCAAGGTATAGAAAACTAGGATGGCGTGGTACTTAGTGTGATGGACTTTGACTCGACAATCAGATAGGAGTATTCTTGTTCACACCTGACATATGGAAACCTTGCTAGGATGTATTTCAGAAGTATTAGACACCTTAGACCAAAACACAGAAAGGTAAACCTATCCGTGTAATAGTCAACAAGTTGCCCCAGACCTCTTCCATACATGCCTAACAAAGCAAGTATTCGCCGAGGTTATATTGCAAGAATGTCCAACAAGCACAACAGACAAAAGATAATGATCATTGCCCCATTCCTATTTCTCTAAATCCGTTGTTTTGGGATATCATCGAGACATCCTTGGAATGAGCACAAAATAAGATAAGTCAAAAAGATAAAAACCAAGTAAACAAACAAACTGATGCTCTTCAATACCGCTAACGGAAAAAGGATGTGTTTTCTAAGATGATAACCGAAACTTATTGCCAAAGATAATTCCCATTGTAGGAAGGATTCATCCTAGGACATGTTAGTGGATGGCGGCATGCTATTTCGTTTATAAGGGATGATTGATATGGGACCAATTCAGATGATGTGTTACCAGTACGAAGAGATAACCAACCTGCTTACGCACTAACTTACACTTTAGACCTGACGTTTTTGAGTTCTACTTTTAATCTGCTAGACTTGTTTCTGACTATTTCACCAAAGATTGATAATGACAAAAAGTTTATCATGAGTGGTTTATTACAGGTGTAAGTGAGATGAGACGGATGGATTTTTCAAATAATTGGATGTTTTTGATGTTTTGCAATGTTTT
Source organism: Sequoia sempervirens (assembly GCA_007258455.2). Lineage (NCBI taxonomy): Eukaryota > Viridiplantae > Streptophyta > Pinopsida > Cupressales > Cupressaceae > Sequoia > Sequoia sempervirens. The sequence continues at coordinate 562,929,913 of VDFB02058242.1, forward strand.
GAGGCTGTTTTTGGTATTTTTCAAGTTTTTACAAATGTTTTGATTTTTGATTTTTTAAATGTTTTGGGATTTTATGAGATTTTGACCAAGAAACTAACCTAAAGACCTATCCTAGGGGCCTCAGGGGCTGATCAACAGATTAGCCTTGCCTACGTTATACACGCAGAGACCACGTAGTTTGACTGACGACTTGACCGATTACAGATGACGATATACATGATAAGATGCCAGTTTAATATAACGGACTCCTATAGGACTGACCTAAATGTCTCGGGGGATGATCAAAGATCAACCTTGCCTACGTTCAAGCTCAGAGACGATGTAGTTCAACAAGACGACCCTATTTTTTATTTTCGAATGACTTTTTGACCTGTTTTTGGATTTTGATATGTTTTGATGTTTTTGGATTTTCTTATTTTCTGATGTTTTCGTATTTTCTGATTTTGAGGACTTTAAGATCATATACGAATCCGATCCGATAAGAACATGCCCCCAACGTGATGCAATAGACTACTCCGATAAAGATAGGACAAACTGACCTTGAGGATGGGTCAAGTAGTACTAGGACGGATCATGATACGAAGACAGGACCAAGCTATGGTGCGGATGCGAGTGGATGAATGATGGATGGAGATCTGAATGTGATGGAACCGAAATGGATGGATGATGTCGAACAAGCCATAAAGATCCTGGTGGATGGAAAGTGCTTATTTACACAAGGCGCCTATTTGCTAGGTTTTCACCAAGGTACTTGCCCAAAGTGCCACCGAAGTGGTTTTCACTAAAGGATGATTTTTTTTTATCTAATTTTTTTTTTGGATTTTTTGCTTTTTTTGTTGTCACCAAGATGCCTATTTGCCAGGTTTTCGCCAAAGCGACCATTTTTTCAGGACTTTTTCTGATTTTTTGGATTTTTTGGTTCTATACCTTCAAAGAATTAGGCATAAAACTTTTTGAGATGGGAGCTATTCATGGGCTCCTGCAAAGGTTCCCCTTTGGGTGTTGATAGTTGATATGCCCCTAATTTATAACTTGCTGTGATGACAAAAGGCCCTAACTAATTAGGTTTGAACTTGCCTTTCCTGCTGGGATTCAGGACATTCTTCTGATTTTCCTTTAAGACCAATTCTTTGACTTGGAAAGTCCTGCTTCTGATTTTCTTGTTGTAGCTCCATTTGAGTCTATTTTGATAGACTTGCAAATGATTTAAAGCATCTATGCATCTCTCATCCAGTAGCTCCAGCTCGTTCAATCTTGACACCCGGTAGTCCTCATCCGTGATGAGGTTTTACAATGGTATCTTGAGGGACGGGAGCTCGATCTCAATGGGGAGTATGGCTTCTGATCCGTAGACCAAGGAGAAAGGGGTGGCACCGGTGGGTGTGCAAATGCTAGTTCGATAAGCCCAGAGGGCGGGATTAAGCTGCAAGTGCCAGTCACGACCTGCATCATTGACTGTTTTCTTGAGGATTTTGAGGATGGTTTTGTTCGTAGCTTTTGCTTGGCCATTGCCTTGGGGATAGTACAGGGTGGAGAAGCGATGCTGGATTTTGAATTTCTTGCACAAGTCGTGAACCTCTTGGTTCTTGAATGGTGTCCCATTATCTAAGATAATGGCTTGTGGGACACCGTAATGATAGATCAGATAGTTCAGGATAAATTTTGAGATCTTCTTCCCAGTGATATACATCATGGGTATGGCTTCCACCCACTTTGTGAAGTACTCAGTTATAGTTATGATGAATTTATAGCCATTGGATGAGGTGGGTGTGATTTTTCCAATGAGATCGAGTCCCCACTGCGAAAAGGGCCATGGTGTGATAATGGGATGAAGCTCTTGAGCTAGAGCATGGATGAGGTCCCCATGCTCCTAACATTGTATACACCTCTTAGCATGATCATGTGCTTCTCTTTCCATTGTGGGCCAATAATACCCCATCCTTAGCAGTTTCTTGGCGATGGTCATCCCGCTTGAGTGTGAGCCACAGATACTATTATGAACCTCGGTTAGAGCAGTTAATGCCTCCTTGGCATTTAAACAGCATAGCAAGGTACCTTCTATGCTTCTACGATATAAGGTATTACATAGGATGACAAATCTAGATGCCTTTTTAATAAAGGTTCATTTTAGGTTTGATGGGAGGTCAGCGGGTATGACACCTATGCAAAGATATGTGTAGATGTCATGATACCAAGGATCGCCAGGACCAATGATTTCACACACATTCTGATTCTGGTACCTCGAATGTGGGAATGAGAAGCTGCTCAATCAGAAATTCATATTTTGGCACATTATGAGGGATGTCTAATAGAGACCCAATTGTAGCCATGGCGTCTACTGCTCTATTGTTGGTTCTTGGAATCTGCTCAAATGTTATGTCAATGAAGGATTCCTTTAGAGTCTCCACCAATTTCTTGTATGGAGTGAGCTTGTCATCCTTAGTCTGATATTCATTATTGACCTGATTTATGATCAACTGAGAGTCCCCATACACCTTGAGAGCTATGATATTTCATTGCACTACTATCTTGAGACCTATAGTCAAAGCCTCGTATTTCACTATGTTGTTAGTGCAATGAAATGCCAATTTATATGACTTCGGTATGCAATCCCCTCGTGGGGTGATGAAGAAGACACCAACTCCTAATCCATGTTGTGTGTATGAACCATCGAATTATAGTTTCCAATGGTCAGTTATATTGAGGTTAAAGATGGATTCATCAGGGAATTCTGAGACAAGAGGATTCTCAGAGTAAATGGGTGCTTCTGCTAGTTGATCTGTAATAACTTGTCCCTTGATAGCTTTCCTCTCTACATACTCGATGTCATACTCTGATAATATCATCACCCATTTTTCCATTCTGCCCGTGAGCATTGCCTTGGATAAGAGATACTTGAGGGGATCAATTTTTGTGATGAGCTTTATCTTGTGTGCCAGCATGTAATGTCTAAATTTTTGGGATGCAAACACTACTATGAGGCAAGCTTTCTCGATGAATGAGTAATTTAGCTCATGATAGACCATTGTCCTGCTGATGTAGTAGATGGCCCTCTCCATTCCATTTTCATCATGCTAGGCTAGGAGAGCTCCAAGAGTTGTTGTTGTTGCTGACACATATAAGATCAATGGATTTCTCGGGATAGGTGGCATTAAAACTGGTGGTGTTAGTAGGTATTCCTTGATTTTGTTAAATGCCTCTTCACACTTTGTATCCCATTTATATGCTACCCCCTTGTGGAGTAGGTGAGAGTATGGGTTCTGCTTGTCTTCCAGTTGTGCTATGAATCGTCGGATGGATTGAAGTCAGCCTTAGAGAGCTCTTAGTTGTTTTAACGTCTTTGGTGCTTCCATCTTGAGGATTTCTTTTACTTTTGTCGGATCCACCTCGATACCCCTCATGGAGACTATGTACCCGAGTAATTTACTTGATTGTATGCCGAACACGCACTTCTTAGGGTTTAGTCTGACTTTGTATTCCTCCAGTCTATCAAAGATAGCACTTAGGGTTGTTATATGATCTTGTCTCTTTCTTGATTTAGCTAGAATGTTGTCGACATAGTCTTCGACTATTTTGTGGATCATATCATGGAATATCAACGTCATGGCCCTTTGATAGGTTGCTCCTGCATTCTTTAGGCCAAATGGCATCATCTTCCAGTAGTAGGTCCCCCATGGACAAGTGAAAGCCATCTTGTGTTGATCCTCTTTTGCTATCATGATCTGGTTGTATCCTGAAAATCTGTCCATTAGTGATAGCATCTCATGCCCTACTGTCATGTCTACTATCATGTCAATGTTGGGAAGTGGTAAATCATCCTTGGGACATGCCTTGTTCAAATCTCTAAAATCCATACAAATTATGATGGCTCCGTCAGGTTTTGAAACAAGTACCAAATTGGACACCCATTCTAGATAATCAATTGGTCGGATAAATCTTGCATCTAACAACTTTTTGAGCTCCATTTTGGCCAATAAGGCTATTTGAGGATGCATTTTTTGAAGCTTTTGTTTGACCGGCTTTGCTTCAGGATACATAGCTAAATGATGAACCACAGTCTCTGGATCAAGCCCTGGCATGTCAGCATAACTCCATGTGAAGTTTATTTGCCTTTCCCTTAAGAATGCTGCTAGGAGTTCTTGCTCTTCTGATAATAGTGATTCTACATAGAAAGTGATATGCGGGGTCTCCTCTATTCCTAGGTTGACAGGATTGCACTTTTCGGACAAGACTGTTGACTTCTCCTGATGAATAGCTCTGAAGGGAAGATTGAATCCTTCATCCTCAAGTGCCTCAGAGAGGTTTTCACTATTGGATACGTCCTTTCTTTTTACTATTTTCTTGTCGAAGAGTGCCACAGTGTGGTTTTCACTCAAGGACTTGGATATGATTCTTAGTTTCTCACTTTTGTGACTGAAGGATTCAATCATTTCCCCATAATAGACCTGTGTGTCTAACTCCATTATAAAACCTACCTTATGATCTCCATCTGGAATGTTATCCCTCAATCCTATGAATTCTGAGAGCGCCTCATCATTTTTGAATGTATCGAGAACTGGTGGTCCTCGTTGATCATAGTCAATCAGTTGGGGGTACACTAAACGGATCTCATGATTTGGATGATCGATTTCAAAGGAGAGTGTGCTAATCATATATAGGGTGGTATCTTCGAATGACCTAGGTAGATTAGATATGTGATCTTCGTCATCACTACTAATATAGGGCTCAGTTATGAAATTATGTGTGTCTCTACCTGTGACTATTGGTGAGTGTACTTGTACTAACACTAGCTGAGGAGAAGTATTAACTGCTCTAACCGGAGACTTCAGCCACGTATGGTTATTCTCAGAGGGGTACATCCAAGACCAATATTTGTTATGGGTTGTGTCTCTGGCATGATAGGTATTATGAGCCCATTGTCATTTTGTCCCAGTCTTTGATTTCTTTTGTATCCCATTGCGAGAATCATTTGTAGGCCCCTGCTTCTTTCATCCATTGGTAATTCAGGTGTCAATCTTTCATCTCGATACAACATGTGAGATGGATCTACTTCAATAACCTCATGGCCAAGGTCTCCCCATCTTGTGAATTTGGGATAGTTTTGAGGATACGTTTGTGATGTGAAAGTTTGATTTTCTTGTGGACGTCCTCGTGATCTAGGAGATTAAGGTAACTCTCCTATCACAAAAGCATTGTTAGGGAACTTGTAGCTTCCACAACCGTCCTCCTAGATGATGAGCTTGATGTCAGAGATGGTGGGAATGGCGGGGATGGCGGGTGTGTCTGTCGCAGAAGTGGATGCGAGAGTGGCGGGGTCAATGTATGGTGTGGATGGGCCTTCATCATTCTTTGGCACTTGGGGGATTTTGTAGTACTTGGCTTCAATATTTTTGCAATACAAAAACGGTTCAGGATCTCCATGAATGGTAACCTCTTGTCCATTATGTGTAAATTTCACACATCGGTGGAAGGTTGATGCTACAGCTTTCATCACATGGATCCATGGGTGTCCCAGGAGGATGTTGTATGGAAATTCGAGATCCAAGACCCGATAGGTGGTCTCCATGAGTGTTGGCCCTACTTGAATAGGGAGTTTAATTATGCCCTGAGACACTCTTTCTTGGTCATCATATGCTCTTATTGTGATGCCCTTTCCTTTGTTGATGGAATCTTCTAATATTTTCAATTGCTTGATGAGGCTGAGAGAACAGATGTTCAAACCTGCGCCTCCATCCACCAGGACCCTTTTGATTTTTCTTTTGTTTACAATGGCTTCCAAGTGAAGTGCACGGTTGTGAGATGGTTGGGTGGGGAAATCCTGGTCAGAGAATGTAAGGAGATTAGGTGTTATGATATTTCTGACCATAGCTTGGAATTGGTCTGCATCGAGATCTGCGGGGACAGTGGATGAGGCTAATGCTTCCTAGAGGATCTTCTTATGGGATGATGATATTTTTAACAACTCCATGATGGAGATGTGTGCTGGTGTTCTCTTGAGTTGTTCTACAACATTGTGGCTATGTGGAACAACTCTAGATGAAGGGACTCTATTAGGTTGGGATGATCCTGCAATGGTGACTTTGCCGCCTCTTGTGGTGACTCCAATATCTTCAGCATGGGTGCCCTTGATGGTGATGACCATGAAGTCTTCATTTAGGGAGGAAAAGACCGTTTCGTACACATGATTTACACTACCCTTCCCTTTATCATTTTTATTCCCTTTGTTTCCATGATTTGGCATCGGATTCGTGTAGATTTTTAGGTCCTGATTTTCGGTAGGTTGTTCCACATTTATGATTTTCTTATCAATGAGATATTGGATGATATTTTTGAGTCTCATGCAATTGTTTGTGGTATGACCTTTGATTTTATGAAATTCACAAAGTTGATTTTCATTACACCAAGGGGGTTTGACGTCACGTTCTTGGTAATTCTTGAATGTAGGAGGCTTGATGAGTTTTTTGTCAATCAAAATTTTCATTATGTCCTCCAGTGGTTCCCCCAAGATAGCGTATTTTCATTTGGGATAACTTTTGCATTGGGGTAGTCCTCTTTGATCATTGAGGTTATTGATGGTTGTTGGGTTGATATGTTGTGTGATGAGTGTTTTGGTGTTGATCTTGGATTTGCGGTGTGGGTGTATTTTGGCATGGAAAACTAATGACCACTTTGGCATCTACGACACCATCATTAGTAACATTCTTGTTCCTTGCCGATGTGCGAGGTTTATCGTTGTAATTGGATGATGGGCGGTTGTTTTGTTGTTCGTGATATGATGTTGATTCCGCGGGTTAAGTCACAAGGGCTCTTTCAATGCTAAGCACCTTAGAAATTAGTTGATCATATGTAGTGATTCCCTGAACCTTGAGATGGAATGCCAGGTGGCTTTCAAGGTTGGCTATGATGGTACATACTTGTTGTTCCTCTAGCATGGTCCACTTGCTCTGATTGGCCTTGGATCACCATCGTTGAAGGAATGAAGCAAAAGATTCATTCTTTCCTTGTTTTAGAGCGTATAGTTCTTTGAGACTAACATCCATTGCAATGTTACATGCATAGTTCTTAATGAATGCATCCCTAATTTCTTGGAATGTTCTAATGCCTTAAGGTAAGCGAGAGAACCATTCTATAGTGGGACCTGCCAAGCTTCTAGGAAATGGCCGCATCAGATAAGTATTGTCATATGTGACCTCCATGCAATGAACCTAGAATTCCTTGATGTGATCCTCAGGGTTTCCCATCCCTTGATATTTGTCAAATTTGGGGATTTCAAATCCCTTGGGGAATGGTTTCATCTCTAAGCTCCTATCAAATGGATAGGGACACAAATTGCTTGGTGTTTTGGTTGTTTGGCCTGACTGAAGATCGAGCACTTGTTGCGATAACAACCTGATTTGTGTCATTACATCACTTTGCAGATCAGGGGGTGGGATGAATGTGTTTTTGGGTGTTTGAATCATTGGTTGAATGGATGGGTTGGTTGGTGCTTTGTTTAATGGTATATGTATGTTCTGGCAAGCGAGGTAGGCTTCTACCTACTTTTGAATGAACGACGCCTGTTATTGATCTTATTGTTGTTGTGCTAGTATTTTTACTTGTTGTTGCACTTGTTGTTGTTCCAACAATGCTTGTTGTTATGCTTGTCATTGTTTGCACAATGCTTGTTGTTGGGCTACCAATTCTATTGCTTCTTGCTACTCTTGGTATTGCTTTAGTGCTTGCCGATATGCTTGCACTTACGCTGCTTGTGCAAGAAGTTGTGCTTGTGCTTGTGCTTGTTGTGCTTGATATTGAGCTTGTGCTTGAGCTTGCGCTTGGGCTTGTGTTGCTTGTGCTTGTGCGGCTTTCTGTTGCAATAGAAGTTGTGCTTGAGTGGTCCTTTGTGCTTGTAATGCTTGCGCAGCTTGTTTTTGTTGTTGTTGCAATAACGCTTGAGCTTGTTGTACTTGTTGTGCTTGTAATGCAGCTTGTTCAGCTTGAGTGATTTGTGTAGCTTGAGTAGCTTGCTGAGCAGCTAGGTGTACGGATTTTTGTTTATGCACTTGTTGGTATCCTCTTTCGAAAGCATCTTGCAATGCTGCATCGTATTGGCTTGATGTGGTGAGCGTTGGTGATGGTGGGGGTGGTGGTGGTGAATGGTGATGTCGTGTTGATTATTTGATTAGTGGATGGTGGTGTTGGTGTGGTGAGTGGTGTTGTTGAAGTGATTGGCCCTTGAGAGACCATGCTTTGTGATGTTAAAGGGATGTTTGATGTTGTTGCCATTGCTTGTGTGTTCGTCGTTTGTTGTTGCAATATCAACGACAAATTTTGGGCATTCAGTGTAATGCTTTGATTGATGGTTGGGATATTATTTTGATCGATACTTGGTAGAGGGGGAAGCCCTAAACCAAGGAGTGACATGGATGATAATGGTAGTGGTGAGATAGGTGGAAATGTACGGGGTGTGAGTTGTTGTGTGGTGTCGAATATGCCCCTTGGTCCGAACATATCTCCCTCTTGTGAATTTGTGAGAAGAGGTGTTTGTGGTGCTTTGTGAAAAGATGTTGATGATGGGTCATAATGTAAAGTGAGAGGAACATTCTTGTGTAATGGGTTGTTGAGTATGTTTTGTTCCAAGGTGGTTTTTGCATCCAAGTTTTGATTATTGACAAGGGGATGTGATTGAAGAGCATTAAGGAATGTGTTTCCCTTGTTAACATTGGGTTGGGTTGGAGCAAATGATGTTGTGATTTGCAAAATGTTTTGCGTGATGTTTTGGGATGGAGGTGTAGATGAAATGGGAATGGTGGATGAGATAGGTGGAAAGGATGTCTCCACTATGGTACTTACATCAAAATCTGAAGGCAACTTGGCCCCTTCTTTTGCTAGTTCAAGCATGTACAACGAAGGGTTAAGTCTCATCATGACGTTGATGATTTTATGGTTGTCCAAATTTTAGAGAATTTCTGTCATTTCTTCGTGAGACATTCCAAAGGTAAGGTCCTCTCCCTAGCTTTCTTCTTGTGGATTTTGGGATGATGAGAGGGTCAACGGATTACTTGATTCAGCGAGATTCATTTCTGTGTTTGTTTGGCTAAGATCGCTTGAAGCGGGTGTTTCTTTGTTGGCTTCCATACTCTTCTTGTATTGAGATCTCATTTGAACCATAAAACAAGGATCAATATTCAAGAATATGGGAGATGAACCTCTTGATTCTTTGGATTGTTTGTTATCTTATGCTCCAAAGTATAAAGTTTTAGGATGCCTTGAGGATCAAAGGTGGTGATATGATAATGATGTTAGGGATGGATGATGCGGATTGTTGTGGCTTTTGATAAGTCTTGAATGAGATACTAGGCTTTTTCAGACTTGCTGATTTTGATTTTGATTTTATTTTTTGGATTTGGGATTTTTGAGATTTTGTCCTTGATTTTGATTTGGATTTTGATATTGATTTGGATTTTGAACAAAAATACCCTAAGATGTTGCATGATGATCTAAGGGATAGCTTTGTTCAAAGGATGATAATTTGAATATGTGTGAGGAGAAGGATGCATCTACCCACACCTATTCAAACAAGATGATTGTTTCACTAAGTATATGAAGAAGGATTCATCTACATACACTAAGCTAGAAGAGATGATTTTGATAGCTTTGACTAAGTGTATGCAAAAGGATGCATCTACACATACCTAGTCAAAGGTGATTTTGCTAAATGTTTTCAAAGATTTTGTCTCAATGATATTGATGATTTTGATTTTTCCATAAAGCCTAGTATTAAGGATGATTTCAAGATTTTTCAAAAGGTGATGATGAGATGAAATTTGTTTTGATGTTTTTGGAGGATGGATGAAAAAGAGATTTTGATACGTTTTGATCCTAAGATGAACCTAAAAAGGTACACTTTGTTTGCTTAGACCTAGGTATTGAAGAGCATGCAAATGCTTCCTAATGACCTTTGTAGCCAAGAAATGATTTCATTTGAACATTCATTTTTGGATTTCCAATCAATGATTTTCTTTTGCTTTGGGGTCTTCAAGACATGTGAAAGTTCATTTTGTTTAGCTTTGCTTAATGTCTTTAATTATTTTACCAAAAACACTTTCTTCAATTAGGTTTTCAAACTAAGATGTCCAATGTCTTAATTTCTTCAAACCCCACAAGATATATTATGTGGAAATTCAATGAACTCAAGGCAAGGGTTTTCCTATTGTTTACTTAAGAAGACAAATTGAGATATAATCCAATGTTTAGAAACCTCTAAGGATGTGAATCCCAAGGGAAAGCAATAACATATGGATTGAGTCCATTGTATTTGTCCTCAAAAGGGTTTGAAATTTGGATGATGTTAAGTGTTTGTTTTTGAGATGTTTTTGATCAAGCAATGCATTTTGTAACCCAAGAATAAGTACAATCCTATGGATGTGTAAGACAATATTTGTTGAGTTCCAACTTGGACAAGTCCAGCTATGCTTATCTCTAGTGAATGGTTAGATGCTTGACCCCACTGGCTCCCCTCCACGGCACTCACTTATACGGGGCAGCCAAGCATCAACACCCATGAAACTACCATGGCATGTTTTCCATTTCTACTAGAAGAACGTAAAAGTGTGGGGTGGCTTCAGAACGACTGTTCTTGCACCAACAAATAGATTAAAGGATTTTGGAAAATTCTAGCACATGGGTTGTAGTAAGGACTTTCCATTAGTAGGAGTTGACCCAACGTGGCAAGAGTCCCCTTTCGGATCCATCTTGTCGGAGTCAACTGCATGATATTGGCGTTTAATCCAATATCCACATTTATATCCCAGCTAGAAATAATCTTGGCTTTAGAGTAATACCGGTTGAGTCGTTCCGTTGGGTGAGTACTTTTTCCCCAAGGTAGGCCCTCTAAGATAAACAATAGCAAATGAAGAACAATATTTGTAACTCAATCAATCCTTGTTGGCAACAAGGAGAGAGAATATATGCAACAAAGCCCCCACTCACACTTGGACAAGATTTTGTTCAATTTTAAGCCCAAATCAGAGTGTGGAGGTGATTGCTTTATCTCATCTCAAAGTCATGAAAAAGGCCTTTTGATTCTCAAGATCGCTATGAAGCGCGAGAGAAGCGCATACATCCTTTTTCAATGGCTTTAGTCTAAGTAAGCCCTCACAAAAAACAAAGCTACAATTGTTCTTTTTATATCCACAAAGCAATATGTGAGTTCATTTTAGAGCACCAAATCACAAGTGAAAGACATTTGTTCAATTCGTTTAATCCCATAAAAAAAATCTAGTAAGTTGTTGATCCTAAGATTCTTTTTAATCCTTTTGCAAGAAATAAACAAAAAGTACTCTTTTTAAACCCAAATGAAAGCTAGTGTTCTAAGAAAGAAGAAGATGAAAAATTCTTAGAGAAGTGTTAAACAAACACTTAAGTGTTAAACAAACACTTTGATAGGACAAAATATCATCACCATGCTCCTCCTTCCTTTGTTTTAGATTTCCAACCTACAAAGAAGAAAACTAGTCAGATTCTGGAAAAACACAGAAGTTAAGAAAACCAGAAAATAGAAGATAGATAAATCATAAATTAAAAACACATGCTAAAAAACTAAATTCTCCCTTTTTACTATCTTCCAGCATCACAACTCGTGAAGGTGTCATTTTTTTCTCCTAGCTATGCTCTCACAGCGCCGCTTACCAGTCAGTGGCGCTCTATGCTAGGATAGAGAGCATGATTGCATTGCACTTTTTGCCCAACATCGCAGTTTTCGAAAGCGTCGCTATTTAATATTTTTTGAAATTGTCTACAGGTCGGTGAGTCTAGCGGCGGAGTTTAAAATTCAAAAATTCTTGGCGGGATGAGCCCAGCAGCGCAGTTTATGTTCACGCGGTGCTAAAACAGCGACGCTAACGAGCTCGCGATGCCAAAAACAGCGACGCTGACAAGCCCACATTGGAATTTCCTATGTGAAGAAAATAAGGAAATTTCAAGAAATTGTTAGAAATAATGATGTCAAGCCCTCCTTCTAGCGCCAAATGTGCGAACCCCAACCTTGGTACCTACAAAACAACATGAATAAACAAGTTAGACAAAGAATTACAAGCCAAACCAAGGATTCCCCATGAAATCCATTTGCAAACTCAAAATAGGAAAGAAATTGATGAAGAACACAATACAAAAGATAAAACTAGATTTAATCATAATTAAAGAAGCAAACACTTGATCCCATGGGGGAATTGGTGCCAATTTGATGTGAAAATTAGCCCTTTCCCAATTCCTATGATGAAATCTTGATGTGTTGAAGATGATCTTGATCCACTTTGATGAAAGATGAGAACTCCAAGCCAAATCTGCAAAAAGCCTAGCTAAGAATTTAAATGATGGATGAAAATGGCTAAGTATTTTAGCATGGTAACTTTGCAATGTTTGTGGATGATAAAATGAGGAAAGGAGCTCTTTATTTATAGGATTTCAAGATGGATGAATGCCCAAATTTGAGCAATGTGACACTAACATTCATCCAATGATATGGTGCCACTTGTCAAGCTATGAATGGATGATGGATGTGCAAGATTTGGGGTTTGTGCCAATAAATGCCAATATTTGAAATTCAAATTTGTTGAAATGACATGTAAGAGGGAAGGGAAAATGCAATAAATGCCACTTGGCTCAAGGTAAAGGACATGTAAGAGATTTTAAATGCCTTGTTGGATGTACATGTTGACTTGGAATTTTTGAATTCAAATTGAGAGAATATTCCAAAAGATGCCTTGTAAGGAAAATAGGGAATAAATGAATTAAATCTATTTTCATGTGCAACTTGCATTATCTAGAGGATGTGACATGAGATAAGGTTAAATTAATCAAGGGTTAATTATTTAACAGGAGATTAGATGATGTGACTTATTTGACTTAGATTTATGGATTTATTTAAATCAAATAAGAGAGGAATATGATAAGAGATTAATCAAATAAAGATTTTGATTTATTTAATTAAAAGGGATGATGTTAGATTAAATCAAATAAGGTTTTAATTTATTTTATTTAATAGATGGACTTTAGAGATTTAATCAAATAAATTGATTATTTAATTAAATAGGGATAATTAGATAAGATAGATTGATTTAATTAACAAGAGAAATGACTTGATTCAGATAAAGTGATTTATTTAATCAAGAGAGGATTATTGATGAATTTAATCAGATAGGGGAATTTGATTAAACAGTTAGACCGAGGGATGATTCAGGAAGAAACGGTGTTAGTAAGTCAGGATCAAATGCACGATGTCAATCAGTATATTTTCGATGTCTACAAGTGGAAATTGCTCTAATAGGCCTTTTAATCTTGTTAGATTCCTCTTGTAGGTAGGTTGTCAATTTGGTTGAGTTTGAGCCCCTAGGTTTGCATCATTTTAGAGTATGAATGGATTAAATCTTTTGGGGCAGTCATTTGTGAGAGTCTCTTGAGCATGTACAGAGATCATATGGTATGTTTGGGGTGTTGGATGTGAGAGTTAATTGTGGGAAGAGTGATTTTCAATAAGGCTCCTTGGAAAACCTAGGTTTGGTGGCTTGAGAGTAAGGGTTTAGTGGATTAGTAGCTTGGTGAGCAGTTGGAGCTCTGAAAATTATGAAATCTTAAGGTTGGTAACCTATTTAATGATTGTCCATGGTGTTTGACTTGATTGCAGGTTTTTGGGAAGGTGTCTCTTTGGAAAAGAGGCCTAATTGGCCTAGTTGCCCCTACAATACAATGGGATTTTGGAGAATACATTGAAAGACCCATCTCTAGGCCTCTTGTGACCTTATGGCCACTTCAAACACCCTTGTTTAAGCCTACACATGCTTAATAATCCTTAATATTATGCTTCCTCCAAACTTCACAAAATTTTAGTCTCTAAAACCTCAAATTTCCATTAAAAAATGTGCTTCTCTCAACTAGAGCTTCATGCCCAAACATACACATGACCTCCCCAATCCTTGAAAACCTTCAAACACATCAAACCCCACCAGATCTCACTAAAACCAACTGGTTCTAGCCTTCTTCAAAACAAATTCTTCAATCTACTACTTCAACCCATGCCTTTTAGGCCTGAATTCATGCATTTTATACTTTATAGTCATTTGAATTGTCATTAACGAAATTATATATTAACTTATATGTTTATCTTATTTTTCTCTTGTAGGAGTAGGTGTTGGAACACTTGAAGGAGTAGGTGTTGAAACACCTTAGTGAGGAGGTGTCGAAATACTTGAAGGAGATAAAGAAAAAGAGATGCCTAAAGATGTATGTGTTTATTTTATTTTGTGTTTGGTAAATATGTTCCTATTGCCGACAATTGTATGCTAACTTGTATCAATTTGATGTTTTTGTGTTCACCTATATAGATTGACATTGCAAAATTTGGTATGATTGGTTCTTTGATAGGGGCATACTGTAGGACTCATGATAGTTTGAAGAGGCATATATATATATGAGGTAATCAAGATTTCAATTTTAGAGTTCAATTATAATTCAATGTTTATTGATTTTGATGTTAATTATAAAATATAACTAATCTCAATTGTGGTTTGAATTTTTCTTGTGCAGTTACCTTCAGAGCCAAAGAATGCTTCAAAGAGGCTCCATTTTGATGATCCACCAGTAGTTTAGGATGAGATAGACATTTTGGTATGTATATTATGAATAGATGTTGAGATGGCATATGCCACACTTTGTAAAACTTTGTTTGAGTTGGTGTTGATGCCATTTTTGTATATGGACATACACTTGATTATTGGATAATTTGATATATAGAAGTTGAGAATCAAAATAATTTGTTTTTCATGTGCATGTTTAAACTATTCAAAAATTTAATCTTTAGCAATTGTTAAATATCAATGTACAATATCATAAAAAATAATGGTTATATTATATAGTTGACTGTCAAAAATAATGAATAATGGTTAAATTATATCGTATATTGCTTAGTTATATTATGGTTAAATTATATAGTTTAAACAACTTTGAAGACAAGAACAATGGTAAAGTTTAACATTTTAACTTTAAAGTTTAAATACACAATTGTCATTGTCTCACACTACATATTTCATAAGCACTAAATCAACAATTATCTTCCAATGAAACACTCACCAACACTCCAAAACTCAAAACCCTCACTTTTGACAAGTTTCAAAGGGGGTTTATTGAAAACCTCACCTCCTGACCTCTCCTCACCATTTGAATGCCTCCAACACCTTCAAATATATTTTCCCTTGCTTAATTAACTCTTAGAAAGTGTTGACCCAAGTGTTTTCCATCACTACCTACTCTTAACCTCCAAATTTCACTTGAAACACACATTCTTGTCAACTAGGCATCATGCCCAAACCCCAAATAGCCACCCTTGCTCTTGAAATCATGCACACATGCCCCCTACACCTAATTATGCCATTCCATTGAGTTATAGTTGAATACAATGGGTGGAAAAGACATTTGGTGAAAATTTCCACACTACCCCTATGGAAAAAGTGTGAATTTATCCTAGGAGGCATAGCTTGAAGTAGAAGATTAAATCAATAGTTTGGAAGAAGGTTAGAACCTAGTTGTTTTAGTGTTATCAGGTGGAGTTTGATGTGATAGAAGGTCTTCAAAGGCATGGTAGGTCACTTGCATGTTTGGGCTTGGTGCAAGAGCACCAACCTTCTCTAAAGTTTTCCATGAAGAGTTTGATAGGTAGTGTGTGTGTTAGGGTGTTTGTGTTGATTCCATTTAAATAAGGTCCTAAGTGACCATTCTATGGTACTTGGTCAACTTTGAGGGGCTTATGTATTCATTTTGTAATGATTGTAAATCAAATGGAAAGGAGTGTCAAAGTTGTCAAGGTGGTGTCAAGGGTGGTAGTATATTGTTTTCTTGAATAAGACATGGTTTTTAGGTGAATAAGGTCTCATTAGACCCATTGTAATAGGTTACGTGATTAAAAGGGTCAAAAAAAGAAAACATTGCAAAGCATGTAATGATGTTATTAAATTGTGTAAAAGATGAAATTGTGATCTCCAACGGTCATAAGTGGTTTAAATTTTAGTTGGGAGGGAAGTTGGTCATTGGTTGAAGAGGAGAAGCCTTTAAAAAGGCATGAGGACACCATTTGTAATGTTGGATCGAGGTTTAAGGTATTGGCAATAAGAAAATTCTAAGTTTTCTTCATTTTTTTATGTTTCTTTCACATTTTGTTGAGGGTTTTGTGATCAAAACATGTCTTAAAGGACCCTTACACTGACTGTATCTATTGTAACTAGTGTAATGGGCCCTAGGGAGTTTGATTAAGTTGTAGGTTGCATGATTAGAGTTGTGGGGAAGGAAAAAAAGGAGATAAGCCTGCTGTCCTATTGATTTTTGTTAAAGAAAACACATGAAATTGGAGCCCTCAGCCTAAGGTTTGTGAAAATCAAAGAGAGTGTGGAGTTTTTTTCAACTTTTCAGCACATAGGGGTTATAATATACATGTTTGAGTTGGTGGCATGGTCTAAGAGGTTGTGCAAGTAGGATTTTGAATAAACCCTCTTAGTTTGGCATGAAATTGAGGGTTTTGTGGTTTGCTATGTTGGAAGGGTTAACATTGGGAACAAATTATGGTTTCAGAGGTTTGAGGGCATAAGAAATGTTTCCCCAAGGTTTCAAGGGCCTGTGAGAAGTTTAAAGATATTTTTCTTTGTAATTTAGGCTTAATCAGCCTAATTAGGTTAGCGTAGAAGGGGTGATTTTAGGAGGTTGGTCCAAAAGACTTTTTTTTAATTTGGAATGTGTTACAACTCTGAAATGGGTGTCTGAAACCATCATATGTTTGTTAGGTGTCTTGGAGAGTATTTGAGTAAAAGGCCAAAAACTAAGTCTGCACTAGCACTAGGATTCATGGGTGAAATTGAGAAATGGTGCTTTTGATTGTTGTCTAACTTGCAACATTGTTTGAATTGCTTTAAAAGACAATTTTAATCTTATTAGATGCCTCTTGAAGGAAAGTTGTCAATTTGATTGAGTTTGAGCCTCCTAGTTTGTTGAATCCATTAAGAGTCTAAAGTGCAAAATGGCTACAAAATATAGCATGACATTACTCAGACATTGTGAGGCTTAGAAACTTCTTTTTAGAGCCTATGGGATTGTGTTATGCCTCTATACAATAACCTATCTTGGTTTTTTCTATCTTAGAGGTGTTTTCCTATGGCGGCGAGATTTCACTTGGGGAAAAAGTTGTCAAATGCAAGTAGTGAGAATTTGCAAAATGGTGCAACTTTTGTTTTGCAACTCGTATGACCAAACTAAATATTCCAACACATCCGAGTGGGTATTTTTATGCTAGGCATAGTACTCTTTCACACCCAAACATGCCAAATTACTTTGAGCTATGTTCAACAAGCTGAATACCTTAAAAGTTCGAAGTGCAAAATTGCTACAAACTTCAACATGACGTTACTCGAACACTGTAAGGCTTAGAAACTTCTTGTCAGAATCTATGGAATTATGTTGTGCCCCTCTACAATAACCTCTATCATTTTTCACTATCTCAAAATAATTTTCCTGTGGCGGTGAGATTTCTAGCGAGATTTCTTTTAGGGAAAAAGTTGTCAAATGCAAGTAGTGAAAAGTTGCAAAGTGGTGCAACTTTTGTTCTGCAGCTCGTATGACCAAACTAACTATTCCAACATGTCTAAGTGGGTACATTTATATTAGGCACGACCCTCTTTTGCACCCAAATGCACTGAATCGCTCTGAGCTACATTCAACCAACTGAATCCCTTAAGAGTCTGAAGTGTAAAATGGTTGCAAACTTCAACATGATGTTACTCAGAGACCGTGAGGCTTAGAAAATTCTCATCAGAGCCTATGGGATCGTGTTGTACCCCTCTACAATAACCTCTCTTGGTTTTTGTTATCTTAGAGGCATTTTCATGTGGCGGCAAGATTTCGCTTATGAAAAAGTTGTCAAATGCAAGTAGTGCAAAGTTTCAAAGTGGTGCAACTTTTTCTGCAACTCATGTGACCAAAATAACTATTCCAACGCATCCAATTGGGTATGTTTTTGCTAAGCATGGTCCTCTTTCGCACTCAAACGCATCGAATCACTCTGAGCTACATTCAACCAATTGAATCCCTTAAGAGTCTGAAGTGCAAAATGGCTGCAAACTTCAGCATGACATTACTCGGACAGCGTACCTATAGGATTGTGTTGTGTCTATCTATAATAACTTCTCTTTATTTTTTCTATCTTAGAGGATTTTTCCTGTGGTGGTGAGATTTCTCTTGGGGAAAAAGTTGTCAAATGCAAATAGTGCAAAGTTGTAAATTGGTGCAACTTTGCACTACAACTCGTGTGATTAAACTAATTATTCCAACATATCTAAGTGGGTACGTTTATAGTAGGCATGGTCCTCTTTCACACCCAAATGCCCTGAATCACTCTGAGCTATGTTCAACCATTTGAATCCCTTAAGAGTCTAAATTGCAAAATGGCTACAAACATCAGCATGACATTACTCAGACACCGTGAGGCTTAGAAACTTTTCGTCTGAGCCTATGGGATTGTGTTGTTCCCCTTTACAATACCTCTCTTGGTTTTTGCTATCTCAGAGGTGGTTTCATGTGGTGGTGAGATTTCTCTTGGGGGAAAGTTGTCAAATGCAAGTAGTGCAAAGTTGCAAAGTGATGCAACTTTTGTTCTGCAACTTGTGTGACCAAACTAACTATTTTAGCGTGTCCAAGTGGGTATTTTTATGCTAGGAATGGTCCTTTTTCACACCCAAATATGTCGAATTGCTCTAAGCTACGTTCAACTTGTTGAATCCCTTAAGAGTATGAAGTGCAAAATGGCTGTAAACTTTAGCATGATGTTAATCGGACACCCTTAGGCTTAGAAACTTCTCATCTAAGCCAATGGGATCATGTTGCACCCCTCTACAATAACCTCTCTCAGTTTTCACTATCTTGAAGGTGTTTTCTTATGGTGGCGAGATTTCTTTTGGGGAAAAAGTTGTCAAATGCAAGTAGTGCAAAGTTGCGAAGTGTTGCAACTTTCATTCTGCAACTCATATGACCAAACTAACTATTCCAACGTATTTGAGTGGATACATTTGCACTAGGCATGGTCCTCTTTTACACCCAAATGCACCGAATTGCTCTGAGCTATGTTCAACCGACTGAATCCCTTAAAAGTCTAAAGTGCAAAATGGTTGCAAACTTCAGCATAACATTACTCGAACACCGTGAGGCTTAGAAACTTCTTATCTGAGCCTATGGGATCATGTTGTGTCCCTCTACAATACTCTCTCATTTTTCGCTATCTCGAAGGTGTTTTCCTATGGCAGCGCAATTTTGCTTGGGAAAAAAATTGTCAAATGCAAGTAGTACAAAGTTGCAAAATGGTGCAATTTCCGTTCTGCAACTCGTGTGACCAAACTAACTATTCCAATGCATCTAAGTGGGTATTTTTACACTAGGAATGGTCCTCTTTCACACGCAAACATGTTGAATCACTCTGATTTATGTTCAACCGGCTGAATCCCTTAAAGAGTCTGAAGTGTAAAATGGCTACAAAATTCAACATGACATTACTGAGACATCGTGAGGCTTAAAAACTTATTTTCTAAGCCTATGGGATCATGTTGGGCCTCTCTACAATAACCTCTCTCAATTTTCACTATCTCAAAGGTGTTTTCCTGTGGCAGTGAGATTTCTCTTGGTGAAAAAGTTGTCAAATGCAATTAGTGCAAAGTTGTAAAGTGTTGCGAATTTCATTCTGCAACTTGTGTGACCAAACTAACTATTCCAACATGTCTGAGTGGGTAATTTTATGCTAGGAATGGTCCTCTTTTGCACCCAAATGCCCTGAGTCACTCTGAGCTACGTTCAACCGATTGAATCCCTTAAAAGTCCAAAGTGTAAAATGGCTGCAAACTTTAGCATGGCATTACTCGGACACCATGAGGCTTAGAAAATTCTTGTCTAAGCCTATGAGATCATTTTTTCCCCTATACAATAACCTCTCTCAGTTTTCACTATCTTAGATGCGTTTTCCTATGGCGGTGAGATTTCTCTTAGGGAAAAAATTGTCAAATGCAAGTAGTGCAAAGTTGCAAAGTGGTGCAACTTTCATTCAAAAACTCGTGTGACTAAACTAACTATTCCAACATGTCTGAGTGGGTATGTTTATGCTAGGCATGGTCCTGTTTCACACCTAAACATTTCAAATCACTCTAAGCTTTGTTCAACTGGTTGAATCCCTTAGAGTCTGAAGTGCAAAATGGCTGCAAACTTCAGTATGACAATACTCAAACACTGTGATGCTTAGAAACTTCTCGTCAGAGCCTATGGGATCGTGTTGTGCCCCTCTACAATAACCTCTCTCAATTTTTGCTTGGAAATAAAATCAGCATGTCTAAGTCAAGAGCAATTTCACCCAATCTTGGCAAGGCACGAGCAAAGTCCGCCATGCCCATGGTCAAGGAAAATGTCAAAGATGATGCAAAGTCTGCTTGGGAAAGAAAAGCTATGTCCAAAATATTGTTAAGTCTTCCCTTGGCTTGAATAATGCTTTTCCAAGACAAAGGTAAAGCCCACCCAACTCAAAGCATACATGGAAAAGACAACTTAAAGTTAGCCCAGCTCAAATCATACATGGCAAATATAACTTAAATTCTACCCCAAGCTAAAAATAGATGGCAAACATATCTTGAAGTATTCCTTAGGCCAAGATCAAAGGGGACATCCAACATGCTGAGATGGTGCCTCATCATCTTCCAACCAATCAAATTGTTCTAGGGAATTTGCTTGTCATGGTATTCCATCACCATGAGACCCCATTTCTTTGAGGCATTTTTTCAAATAGTTTGCTACCTTGTCTATGCCATTGCTTACTATTACGCTTTGATTGATTTTTTCCAACCATCCATATAGCTTGTTCGAAAGTACCTATTTTATACTTTTAGCCATATCAACAAGGCAGTGAATTGATTCATAAAATTCTTTGGTAGACATGTATGAAAAATGTGGTAGCATAGACAAGGTAGTGAAGTGTTTGAAAAAAAATCCTCAATGAAATGTGTTCTCTTGGTGATGGAATACCATGACAAGCACATTCAGACCATATTTCTTTGAGGCATTTTTTTGAACAGTTCACTGCCTTGTTGGTGCAGGAGCACCAAGCCTCCTAATATGGCACTAAATGGCCATGGATGGAATTGTGGTTAAGATAGGAGAGTTTGAGTGTTTTTTTGTTTCAATAAGGTCTACTTAGACCATTCTCATGTTTCCAAAATGATTTGGAGTTTTCATTTGATAATTTTTCCATAACTTGTAATCATGTTAAAATTGTCAAGATGGTCAAATTTTGTCAAGGTAAGTAGAATAGGAAGTCATTTAAGAGGGTATAGGGGATTAGGAAATAATAAAGAGTCAGGAGGAAAATGTCAAATTTGTAAGTTGCATAAATGTAGAAAATTTGAAAACCAATGACTACCTCCTTTGAAAAGTTGTTACTTGGTAGTTATAGACGTTGGGAGAAGTTGGATTTGAATGTAATCATTATAAAATCCTCAAAAATGGCTCGTGCAAGGCTGTTGAAGGTAGTTTGAAGATTGTACACATTTTGTTTTTGTGAAATACGTTCTCAGTAACTTTTTTCCTATTTTCCTAAACTTTGAAGGCTTGGTACGGACCTGTACAACCTGCCTTTGCTCTAAAAATTATTAGATGTTTTAGGTACATGTGTTGGCTCTCTAATGCTTCAGATTTGAGGTCTTAATCATGCAAATTGAGGGAGAAATCTTTATTTTTCTGGGACTCCTCATTTACCTTGTTTTGGGGGTTTTGAAAGGGAACAAAATGGGTTTCTAAGCCTTCCACCCACTGTATAGTCCTTTAACTCGGTGGATAGGCTTAGATAGGTGAAATAAACATGTATGCATCTTTTTTTGTGCAGGGAAGGCGTATTTCATGATTTCAATGAGTCCCTAGGGTTGTTTCCATTGGAAAATGCATGAATTTAATGGGTATAGACCTAAACCTGATGATGGGGTGTTAGGAAAAGTTATCTTATGAAATTTTAAGCTTGTGGGGGTGAATTCAAGGGTGTTTGAATAGGTGGAAAGTTTGGGAAGGTCCTGGAAGTGTCTTTTTCAATAAACCCTCATCAAAAGTGCATAAAATAAGGGTTTTTGGGTTTGGTGTGGAGGTGGCCATACAAAGAAAATATAATGGGGGATTTTGGGGTTTGATAACCTGCCAATTTCTTCCCTCAAGTCTTAGAGTGTTTGCACAAGTTTAAGCGAGGGGTCCTTTGTAAAATTGACCTATTTGGAGGCCTAAAATGGTGATAAAATCAGTTTTCTCAAATTTGTTCCAAAGGAGTCATATGGGGAGCTAAGATATGTTTTGTAACTCTATAATGGGTGTCTAAATCATCCTTCTTTTTTCAAGTGTTTTGGTAAGTTGTGGAGTTAAGTACCTAAAAATGGGTTTGCACTACTACTAGGTGTGCAAGGGTGAAAGTGGGAAATCCTACCTCTAATTGATTTCAAAATTTGGGAGTTGTTTGGATTGGTCCAATAGATCCTTTTAATCTTGTTAGATGCCTCTTGAAGGAAAGTTGACACTATGAGTGGGTTTGGGTCTCCTGTATCTACATCACTTGTCTATGTTATTGCTTCTTATTATGTTTTTTTAGATTTTTTCCAAGCATTGATAGCTTGTTTGCAAGCACCTATTTTTAGGATTTTAGCCATAGCAGCAAGGTAGTGAATTGTTTGACAAAATGCTTTGGTAAACATGTACAAAAAATTTGGTAGCATAGACAAGGCAATGAATTGTTTGAAAAAATGCCTCAAAGAAACATGGTCTCATGGTGATGGAATGGCATGAAAATCCATAACAATTTGCATGTAATGGCATTCCATCACCATGAGACCCCATTTCTTTCAGGCATTTTTTTCAAGTAGTTCATCACCTTGTCTATAGTATTGCTTGCTATTATGCTTTTGATATATTTTTTCCAAGCATCCATAGCTTGTTTGAAAGCACTTGTTCTATGCTTTTAGCCATAACAACAAGGCAATAAATTGTTTGACAAAATACTTTCAAAAGTAGCCAATCTGTATGCCCCAGATCCATATTTAGTAGCTATGATATAAGGCCCCAACCATTTTGCCTCAAATTTTCCTTTCTTGTCTTGGTCCTACTGGGTACACTAATTCTCTTTAAGGACAAGATCACCCACTTGGAACTATCAAGGATGGACCTTCTTGTTGTAGTTATGCTTGAGGCGGTTTTGATATACCTACAGATGATCGTAGGCTTTGATTCACTTTTCATCAAGTAACTCCAACTGTGCAAGTCATGTTACACGAGTGTTCTCCTCACTAATAAGGATTTTTAGAGAAATTCTCAGAGATGGGATCTCAACTTCAATTAGCAAGATGGCTTTGGCACCAAAGACTAAAGAATAGGGTGTGGCACCTATAGGGGTGCAGATGGAGGTGCGATATGCCCAGAGGATGGGATGAATATGGAGGTGCCAATCTTGACCAGTGTTATTGACAACCTTTTTGAAGATGCGGATAAGGGTCTTGTTGGTTGCTTCTACCTAACCATTACCCTCGGGGTAATAAGGCATTGACCAACAATGCTAGATATGAAAGGTGTCACATAGGTGTTTCATGGCTTGGTTTTTGAAAGGTTTTCCATTATTGGAGAGGATGGTGGATGGGATACCATATCTGTAGAGAATATGGTAAAGGATGAATTTTGAGATCTGAGTACCGGTGATCTATGAGAGTGGCATTGCTTCCACCCACTTGGTGAAGTACGTAGTGGTAGTAATTATGAATGTATGGCCGTCGAAAGATGGTGGGTAAATCTTTCCAATCAATTTGAAACCCCATTGAGAGAATAGCCATGGTGCTAGGAGGGGTTGAAGGTCCTGTGCTGGAGCATGAATCAAATCTGCATGTTGTTGGCAGGGAAGGAATTTCTTCACAAATTCACAAGCATCATGCTCTAATATAGGCCAATAATATCTAGCTCGGAGAATCCTTTTGGCTAGGGCCATACCATTTGAATGAGCTCCACAAACACCACTATGTACCTCTGTTAGTGCCGTGTGGGCTTCGGTCTCATTTAGACATTTAAGGAGGATCCCATCATACCCGCAATGATAAAGTGTATCACCGATGATAATGTATCGGGCAGAACATTGAATAAAGGTTTTTTGTTGGTTTTGTGTGAGGTCTGGGGGTAGAATATTATCATGGAGATAGATATATATGTCCTGGTACCAAGGGGAAGTGAGACCCACGATATCGCACACCATGTCAGTCTCAAGAATATCATATGCTAGGATTAAAATTTGTTCCACAAGGAACTCACATTCTATCTAAGCTTTAGGCATGTCAATCAGGGAGCCAATAGTGACCATTGCATCACCTGCTTTGTTCTGTACCCTAGGAATTTGGTCAAATTGTATGAAGGTGAAATATTTCTTGAAATCATCCACCATGCATTTATAGGGCAACAGCTTATCATATTTTGTTAGGAATTCATCATTAACTTGCTTGATGACTAACAATGAATCACCAAAGACTTTCAAGTGAGTTATGTTCCACTGCTTTGCAATTCAGAGGCCGGTGAGGAGGGATTTGTACTCTTCCATGTTGTTGGTGCATGGGAATGCTATCCTAAATGATTTTGGAATGTAGTTACCTTGAGAGGTAACTAATAGAATTCCTGCGCCTGATCCATTATGATTATATTAGCCATCAAAATATAGTGTCCAAGTTGGTGCTTTTGTAACTATGTAAACTTCTTTGTCTAGAAATTCAGTGACCAGAGGGTAAGTATCTACTAGTGGCGCCTCAGCCAACTGATTAGCTATGACTTGTCCCTTTCTGGCTTTTTGCTCCACATACTCTATGTCAAATTCACTTAGGAGCATGACCGACTTGGCCATGCAACCAGTTAGAGTGGTTCTGGATAACAGATACTTCAGTGGATCACTTTTTGCTATTAACTTGACCAGATGGCTGAGCATGTAATGTCAAAGTTTCTATGTGCTAAAGACTATTGCAAGGAAAGCTTTTTCCATGGGAGAGGATTTTAATTCATAGTCGACCAGTGTCTGACTGATGTAGTATATTGCTCTCTCTTTTGATGATTCATCATGTTGTGCCAACAATTCCCCCAGTGTGACTAAAGTGGTTGAGATATAGTAGGGGTTTCCTTGGAATAGGTGGCATCAATATTGGTGGATGAGTTAAGTATTCCTTGATCTTATCGAAACCTGTCTGACACTATTGGTTTCATTAGAAGTTGGAGTCTTTCTTTAGAAGATGGGCGAATGACTGACACTTATCTGCAAGTTGGGCTATGAACCAATGGATGGATTGCATCTTCCCTTGAAGACTTCTTAATTACTTCAAATTGCTTGGGGGTGGAATGTCTAGAATAGCTTTCACCTTGGTGGGATCAACCTCAATACCCCTTCGAGAGACTATGAAACCCAAAAAAATTCCTGACGTAACACTGAAGACACTTTTTTGGATTTAGTCGTAACTTATAATGTTCCAACCATTCAAAGATATTTTTTAGGATGGTAGGATGTTCCACTCGGGTTCTCGATTACCCTTACAAGTCAGCAACATAATCCTCCATGATGATACGGATGAGGTCATGGAAGATTACTGTCATTTCCCTCTGATATGTCACCCCTGCATTTTTTAGACCAAAGGGCATAACATTGTAACAGAAAGTACCCCAAGGTGTTGTAAAAGTGGTCTTGTGTTGGTCCTCAGGTGCAATTCAGATCTGCTTATAACCGGAGAAATCGTCCATAAGGGATAACATCTAATGTCCTACAGTGAGGTCAACCAACATGTCAATATTGGGTAGAGGGAAGTCATCCTTTGGACAGGCCTTGTTAAGATCCCTGAAGTTTGTGCAAATCTGAATGTCTCCATTTGGTTTGGAAACTAGTACTATATTGGAGATCCAATCAGAGTAGTCAATTAGTCTGATAAAACTTGCATCTAGTAATTTCTCCAGTTCCTTCTTGACCAACAATGCTACCTACAGATGCATTTTTCGAAGCTTCTATTTGACAGGCTTGGCATCTGGGTGAACATCTAGATGATGAACCACTAAAGTGGGGTCTAAGCCTGGTATGTCTAAATATGACCAAGCAAAGTTAATGATACCCTCTTGGAGTAGCTGAACAATGATTGCATATTCCTAATCTGAGAGTCATTTGGCTACATATGTGATCTTAGGAGTTTTAACAGTACCTAGATTATTTTCTCAAGTCTCTTCAATTAGAATGGACGATCATGTAGATAACTAAGTTCCCACAAGGGGAAGATGAACATCTCCATCCTCCAGCACCTCTTCGAGGTTTTTTCCATTGGATGCGTCATTTATTTTTACTTTTTCTAGGTTAGGAAATGCCTCAGGGAGGTTTTCACTAACTGACCATTTTTTATTTTTCTTGTTCTTAATTTTGCGACTGGAGAGTTCATCCTCCCCCAATCCCATGAGGTTGATATATGTATCCACAGACATATTGACAGGTGTGTTGCCACATAGGTCACAATCAATAAGCTTAGGATGATGAAGGGATAGGCTAATGGTACAGACAGATAGGCATTCAAACATGGATGACAGGTCGGTGTGATCGACGTCATTGTATTTACGTATCATGGATTCCTCCTCCGGTATGTCTTCCAATGAGCCATCATCCACAACAACACTATTGGAAGTATTAGACGATGTTGCAGGGCCTTTTTGCTTTCTATCATATCTAATTCCTATGTTGTGCGGTAGCTTTGACGTATCAATAGATTGCAACTACCCCTGTTCTTCTTTACCTAGGCCGTAGCCTTGATAGTTATGCTTCTCTACGAACTTAGCTGACCAAGGATATACTTCCTAAAAGTATTCCTTTAGAGGAGGATCTAGTGGGGTTCTTCTCAGTATACCCATTGACTGATATCCTCTTCTAGTGCATCTATCTTGATACTAGGGGACCTGAAAGTGGTAGTAGGAATTTTTTTTCATTGAAGGTGATAGTCTTGTCTTCCTTTCAAGTAGCATGTGAAGGTTGACTGTACTCGTGTGGTGATGGTGGTATGGTTGCTACATTAAGAGCAGTATGCATTTTGTATTCACCACACCCCTTGTCAATGATCTGGACTTTTGCAACTGTAGGATTGGTGGTGGAAGATGGAGTGGTTGTCATGGTGGAAGTTAGATTAGCAGATGATGACTGAGATGCCCCCATTTCAACCCTAGGACAATAATGTAAATGGGGAAATGATGCCTCTAACGTGTGAAAGCATTCAAATGGTTGTGGATCAGCATACATGGTGATCTCTTGTCCATTAACTGAGAATTTTATGCATTGATGGTATGTGGAGGGGACAGCTTGCATAGCATGGAGCCATGGGTGGCCAAGGAAGAGATTATATGGTAAGTCCAGATCAAGGAAATGATAGGTAGTGTACTGAACCATAGGTCCAACCTGGATAGGAAGACTGCTAATTCCTTCTGAATTTCTTTCTACATTATCATAAGCCTTGATCGTGATGATTTGATTACTTAAATCTACCTGAGCATACCCTACCTATTTTATGAATTTTAGAGTACATAGATTGAGGGCAGAGCCATTATCTACTAGGACCCTTTTTATCTTATGACGGGAAACCAGGACTTTGATATGCAAGGCATGGTTATGATTGGCATCAATATTTGGCATGTCATTCTAGCTGAAGTGCAGCTGGTAAGCTAAATCCAAGTGTCCTACCAAAGCTTGGAATCGTGTGGGATCGATGTCATTAGGTACATGGGTTTCTTGTAAGGCTCTGATGAGGATTTCTTGATGTACAGGAGAAGACTTAAGCAAATCCAAGATTGAGATCTGAGCAGGGGTCTTCCCTAAGTGATCTAGAATGTTGTACTTAGAGTTTATAGGACTTGGCTGGGTGGGTGCGGAGGCCGCAAGGATAGTAATGTGGGCTCATCAGGTAGTAACAACACATTGGGGATCTTTGGCTTTGACATGTATCATAGATACATGGGGTTCTACCTGCTCAATGTAATGGACAATACCATCGTAATTGAGGGGTACATTCTTATAACTTATGTTATTTGTGTTGTTCCCTTGGGGATTGTTGTTGGAGGTGCTCGCACCTTGATTATGGTTGGGAAAGGCATTTTGATATATCTGTAATTGAGCATTGGATGACGAAGCTTGACTGGTGTCAACTTTGATTTCTCCTCGATCAATGAGATCTTGGACATAGTTTTTGAGACCTTGACATTTATTCAAATTTTGTCCTTTTATTTTATGGAATTCACAATATTCATTTTCCCTAAACCAGGCTAGTTTAGGTTTGGATTCATCAAGTGGTTTGGTGACATGATATGTGATCGGATAGCTGACCTGTAACAACTTATTGAAAATGACACTCAATGGTTCTCCTAACTGAGTATATTGGCGTTTGTAATTTCCTTGATTGTTCGGGTTTGACTGTTGAGGAGGATGGGGCACCCCTTGTGGCACGGATATGGTGTTAGGTATGGATGGTTGTTGTCTGGGATGTATTAGCCACTTGGACATGTTTAGTATCAGTGACACCATCATTCACTGCATTTTTGGTTTTGTTCCAAAAATGTGGCTTATCCCCAAATGACCTTTCTTTATCATGGTTGTGTATCTTGATGTGCCCTTTGGCAATGAGGACGTGTTCGAGGATGGGCCCTTTTTCCACTATTTCGATGAAAGTGGTAACACAGTGCAATCTAAAATTATGAACCATGTCAGGAGGAGAATTTTCCACAAAGAGGGTGTCCATGTCTTTATTTTTGAGAGGGGTTTTCATCTGGCTTGCTAGTGCATGCCACCTTTGAAGGTAGCTAGAAAAGGTTTCCCCTTCGCGTTGCTTCTCTTTGAGGAGATCTAAGGTGTCAGTGTCCTCCAAATTGAAGGAGAAGTAGGAAACAAATTTTTCTGACAGGTCCGCAAAAGATTTTATGGACCCTCATTCGAGGCTCATGAACCACTCTAGGGAATTGCCTGTCAGGCTCCACGAGAACATGCACAAGAGATAGTTGTCATTGTGCATAACTTCCTGGCACTGGGAGTAAAATTCTTGTAAGTGGGCCTTAGGATCTTTGTTCCCCTTGTATCTGTCAAATTTTGGTATTTCAAAATGTTTAGGGAAGGGGATCAATGAGATGGAGGGATCGAATGGATATGGACATATGTCCTCAAATTTGAACAATTTTTTTCTAGTCCCAGCTTGAAGATCTCTCAGAGTAGCTTTGATTTCCAATAGATCTGAATTGACCAGTGGTGTAAGGGCCAAAGGCAGGTTGGATGGATATGGATGATAGGACGATAAAGGATCTTACTGAGAGAGTGTCAGAATGTTGAGGTATGGATTTTGGTAGTGGGATGATGACATCCCTTGCTGGCATGCTGAGGGATTTTATTGGTATGGGGGTTTTTGTGAGGTATAATACAGATTTGTTTGATAAAAATGTGAGGTAGGCTACTGAGGAACTTGCACATGAGGCTGTAGATTGGTTTGTTGATATTGAAGGTATTACTACAACTATTGGGAAGCCACATAAGGTGGTTGTTGGTTACGATAATGATAATGTTGGGGAGGTTGTTGATGTGATGTGAGATGTTGTGTGGGTTGAGATAGGATGTTGTATCATGTTTGAGTTCACAAACGTAGGATGGATGCGAGGAATGGGGGTATGGTTGGAGTGGGAGGTCAAGACAGATTGCTTTGCGATTGGTATGGTGGTTGTTGTGAAGAAATCGGGGGGTTATATGGCAGTTGTTGTTGTTGGAGTGGCTGAGATAATGTAGGGGTGTTTTGCAAATGAGGTAGTTGGGTACCAAAGGGAAAATTTGGTTGGGATGTACCTTGTGGCAATAATGGAGGTGGTAGGTTAGATTAGGGAGGTAGTGGAGATGCGTACGAGGGCGATGGTAGGTTTATGGCCCTAGAAAGTGGAGGCAATGCAGTAAAAGGGCTACCCCCAGTGCTGACGGGAGGTGGATTTGAAAGGGGTGGTGTCATTAGCATTAATGGCGGTGGTTGTAGAATTTTTTGTGGCATGCCAAAGGCAAAAGGATCATTGGGATCAATTGTTTGAGGAGCCTCCATGACTGAGATTGCGGGATGTGGGGGATTTCTAATGGGATACAGAACAACATTGCCAAATTTAGGTTGATGCCAACCTTCTACTAGAGGAACATTGGGGACATATGAACTACTTGGTGTGTTTTGTGAACCTTGGGGTATGTTAGATGTGAAACTAGTGTATTTGAATAATTCAACACCTAGTGGAAGTTTGACACCTTTTTCAATGAGATGCGCCAAGATTTCTTCCCCGTGTCTTTCAAACAGGCAATCAGTCATTTGCACATTGGTAGGGTTACTAAAGTGTTCCTCAAATGTAAGTTCGGGTTGGTTGACCATGTTCTCATCCCCGAGTGGTGATGAGTTTTGACCTTCAATATTGGATTGTGATGATGTACCATTATGCGAATCTCAAGGGATGTTCGCACCGTTATGGGGATCTTATGAGGCATTAGCTACATTGTTCGGATCTTGAGGGATGTTTGGTTGGGAATTTTGGGCTTGTTGTTCTACCATTTTCCTTGTCTACGACCAAGTCTGAATGAGCATGCAAGATGATGGGACAAATTAAGATGCTAAGATGATCAAGATGATGACGAAAGGATTGACCTAATGGATTAGCCAATGAGGATGTGGCTCAATGGGATTGATTTGGATGATTGATTCGAAATAGATTTGTTTGATGAGATCAGATTGGGTTGGTTGGTAGACAATTGGCCAACCTGGATTCGATGATATGATGATTTGATTTGGATTGATGATCCATTAGGATGAATGGTAATGATCAGAATCTGAAACTGAGTTCAAGAGTGACCCTTGGTAACGCTAGGTATTGATTAATCGACTAAACGGTGGATGTATGATATTGGCACCGAATCCAACTTGAGATAGAAGTGGATTGATTGGGCCAATGAGGATGACCGACTTAGGATGGATGACTACCCTAATTCAATTTTGATGGATGATGATTAGAGATGAACACCTAGATCAATTTGGATAACTGCTTTAATGAGGTTTCAATGGAATAACGGTGATCCGAAACAGAGAAATGATATCCAAAATGTGGAGAATAGTTGAGTGAATAGGGACTCTGAAGGGGTGAACGGATTTGCACACTGAGGGGATGAATGTTTAGGATGGTGAATGGACTCTCGAAATAGGCGTACAGATGTTCAGAATAGGAAGATGAGTGATCAAAATGGTGAAACAAGGGTCCTGAATGACAAAACAGATGAAAAGGCTAATTAGTTAAGGTTCAGGTCAACCCCTATGGAGGGCAGGTCCTCTTGACGAATAAAAGATGGTCAAATTTGGTCAAAATAGGCCTGAAAGGGTTGGTTCAAAGGTCAGGTCGACCCCTAAATGGGTCAGGTCCGCCTATCGGGAGGGTAGGTCCACTTAGGGAGCAAAATTTGGTCTAACTTGGCTAAAACAGGTTGAAAAAGGGTTGCTTCAAAGGTCAAGTCCACCCTTGGATGAGTAAGGTCTACCCATGGAGGTCAGGTCTGCCTGTCCAGAGGTCAGGTCCACCTATGGAGCAAAAATTTGTCAAAAATGGTTAAAATAGGCTGAAAAAGGCTAGCTCAAAGGTCAAGTTCACCCTTGGATGGGTCAGGTCCGCCCCTGGAGGTCAGGTTCGCCCCTAGATAGGTTTAAACTTGAATTTTGAAAAGATGACTAAGGAAAAGGACCCAAAACATAGAAAACATCAATCAAAAGGATATGGCTGAGTCAATTAATCAGACAATCACTGATTTCGCACAAAGAAGATAATTTAGACAGCACAATCCTAAGTCTAGTACAAAGGGTATGGTTGACAGATTCTTCTATTCTAGGATGAACATGGTTGCTAAGGAGTCCTCGATATACACCTGGTACGTGAGGCCCAAACCGTGAACACCAACCTATTACAAGTGTGAGTCAGGAACCTTAGCGAGATACTAAAGGCTTAGACCAACTCTTCACGTCATCCCGACACTTCGCTAATTACATGGTTGGATTGAGGTACAACTTTCTCTCTCCCTCCTTTATATACCCCAACGGTACACATGGTCGGAATCGTCCCTTGGGGTGATGAAATCCCCAAGTAGGTCCTGCTAAGAAAAGCAAAAGAGGATGACTCAAAGGACTTGGTAAGCTACGATTTCTTGTCACCCAGGATCGCCAAATGGCACAAGGGGATTGGATACGTCAAATAGCTCACCAAAAATCATGGAAAACAAGATTGATTGACACCCTTAGTTAAACTATGTGCCTAAGTTAGGGGGTTAAAAACACTTAAAACAGCTAAAAGGAGAGCTAAAAACTAAAATTTTACCTTTTGGAAAAAGTTGTCTAGGTCAGGTCCACCTATCTAGAGGGTAGTTTCACCTATCTAGAGGGCAGGTTTTCCTATCTGGAGGGCAGGTCCACCTGTCTGGAGGACAGGTCCACCAGTCTATCAGGTCAGGTCCGCCCCTCTGTGCAAAATCTACAAAAATTAACTTCTGGAGTCTTTGGAGGGCAAGTCCGCCCCTAGGCAAGGTCAGGTCCACCCCTAGAGGTCAGGTCCATCTGTGCAGAGGTCAAGTCTGCCCCTAGATGGTGGGTTCCACCAATCTATAGGTCGAGTCTGCCCCTCTACAACTTGCACCTACAAAAAGTGAAAAAACAACAAACATGAAAGAAAGAGACCTATTTATGGGTCCCACGGGCGTGTCAGAAATGTGATAGGGCGAAAATACTTGCTAGAAAATGAGAAGCAAACAAAAGAGTGTAAAAAATGAATATAAACACCCTACACCTCAAGATTGGCCTAATGATTAACTTAACTAAGCAAAATGAAAATTTTCACTTTGTTGAGTTGTCCTTTGGTTGGCCCTTTAATCTTCGATGTTGTATGCTCCTTTGGTGGCAAGAGATACAGGCTATAAGATGAGATGAGGATGGAAAATGAGTAAAAATGGATGCAAGTATGAGAATTTGGCTAAGTATGGCTCAAGAGAAAATTTTGCAAGAGTTTGGCTAGCATAAATGATCTCCCCTAAAATGAGAGAAAAGAGGGGGTATTTATAGAGAATTTTGGATTCTCTAGGAAAATGGACGGTTGAGATTGAGCCATCAAGATCAAGATGTAGGGCTAAGGTGAGTTGATAACTCACAAGCCCTCACATCTTGACATGTGGCATGTGAAGTGGCTTGTAAGAGATGATGTGTACATGAGTTGGAAGGAGAGTACATGACATGGAGGTACTACATAGTACCTTCGGATTGGACAAGATCTCCTCATAAAGGAGGTCCTTGCCCCCATGTGGGTGAGAGGACATCTGAGGAATTAAAAATTCCTCAAATATCTGCATGGGGATGAGAAAAGGAATTTTAAATTCCAACGAATGCATTGGGGGATTAACTATGAATTAAAAATTCACATGGGGAATGCAGTGCCTTCTCCAAAAGGAGAAATCCTTTAAGAAGGTTGACTTAGGACACATTCCATAAATGATATGGGGGATTAGATTGACCTAATTAAGTGATTAAGGTTGTCCAAGCACCTGATTAGACAAATTAATGACATATTAGAGGAAAGTGGGAGAAGGGGAAGAGCTCACATGTGACTTGATGTGACAAGTCAAAGATCACATGGGGAAGAGAAAAAGGAATTTAATATTCCTTGGAAGGATAAAAGGAATTAAAAATTCTTTGAGAGGTTGATTAGGCTAGTTAATGAAGGATTAGAGGAGGGTTAGGTGGCTAAGAGAGATTAGAGCCAACTTGCAAAAGTTGGAGGATGTGACACATCCTAATCAAGGATTAGGCATGTGCACATCTCTAATGATGAGATTAGGAGAATGATTAGGATTAAGAAAGGGATGACATGTGAGGAATTAAATAAATGTCATATTTATTTAATTCATTTCATGAAAAGGAGGATTAAAGAGATAAGGTATTTATTTATTAATTAAATACCTTAGGGATTTGGCAGAATTAAGGATATTAATTAAATAATAGTGATATTACTTAATTAATACAACTAAGGGGATGTTTAGATCAAAGGGGATAAATTTGGATAAATTAAATGTCCAAATTTAAGTGTTTACAAATACCATAAAATGTAAAGATGTTAATACATAGAAATTGAATTGTGGAATGACATATAACAAAATATAATCACTTACCGCATACAGATAGTCATCATTCACATTTACATCATTACCACGTCCACGAGATAGAGTGATAACCACCTATAGCAACCATCAAGATAGAAATTAAGCTACACAAAAGTATCATGAAAATTTTCTATAATAGACCATAAAAGAGTAAATATAATGTCAAATCGACTAATCTGTTGCATACCTCTCTGAATGGATCAAAACTGGCTATTGTTGCAGCAACTTTGTGGTCCATCGTGCCACCAACATCACTAGGGTTGTCTGATGTCAACATCTGCAAATTGTAAATGAAAGAGTAAATGAAGGGTGAACTATTAAATGTTAATGTGATGGGATTAGGAAGGAATAAAGGAACAAAAAGTGAATTAGGAGAAGATAATGTGACATGATCAAGGAATACAAATGCAATGTTTGTGTTTCTCATCAATTTTTTAGATTTGTATATGAAAAATTATGAAAACTAGCTAACATTGTTTTACAACACCATTATTGAATAAAGGCTACCTGAGTGTAAGGTCCTTGAGGAAATGAATTGTGAGGTGTGGAGGTCGAAGGTCCACCAGGAAACTGTTTGAAATCCAAAGCATGTTATGAGACAAACATTCAAGTATAAAATTCAACTATTCAAATTCAATAATAATATCTTTAATACTAGTTGCATACATGTGGACTCAACGTCGAGAATGAATAAGGGTCTATTGGAATGGGGCATGTCTCATGAACACTCTGACCCTAAAATTTCATCAAATCAAAATTATACTAATTTACTTATTCTTAAATTTCAAAATATAATTTAATAAACAACATTAAATGAACTTGTTGAATTTTACCTAATTGTCAATGTTGAATGTATCATTCAGCAAATCATCTGTGAAAACCGTCGCCTTTGCAATTGATGTAGGATATGTAGCTACATCTTGAGCACTCTAATAATCATATGTGCAAACTGCACCACAAGCGCCACAATGGTGGGGTAGAGCTCAGGGCCTACATGTCTCCTCCACACTAGGCTCTACTAGAGGCCTCACACACTATAAAATGGTTTGGGTGAGTGAGCCAATTAACTCTAGTGTGTCCACCTCTACACTATCCTTAACAATGGAAGGAACATTGACATGCTCCACCATGGGTCTGGCCAAGGGTCTTAGTTCCAACTATGGATTACAGCGTGCAGCAGGTCTATCATGTGTGGAGCCCCCACCTCTACCCTGAAAGTCTAAGATTTCAAAATAATTTGGCATCTTATTGACGATAAACTCACAATAGAGTTTCCTCAAAAAGTATTGTGGTACCTCATGGTTATTGCATGGAGGTTGGTCAAATATCATCCACCACTGCTCCCAAAATTTATTTTTAATTAACTCATGGTGGCACCAATGGATGGGTAACCTCCTACATGTATGAGACAAAGGTGTGTTGGTTTTTGGGTTTGTAAATAGGGCACACAAGTTGGCTTTGCTAATTTTTTGTTTTTTAACATCTGCATATGGAAAATCTCTAGCATAATATTGTCTCATCTCATGCCTCTTATTTGACCAAAAATTTATTTTCTTGTTCATTTCTCCTATGTGAGATACAATTGACTTCAATGATTCAGCAATCCCTCTCCTATAAGGGTGGGTTTCGGCATGCTCAGTTAATCTTCCAATTAATTGTTCAATGTCTCTTTTATTGTTTTCAATTTGATTTAGAATATTTTCTTGTGTTCCTTAAGTATGCCTATGAATTGATGGAGGGGTTTCAGGTTGTTGTTGAATAGGAGGCTCTTTCTAAGGGGGTGACTGTGAATTCTCAAAGTTTCGAGGTGGAGATTCATTCCCTGATAATTAGAACAAAATTTTATTATAAAAACTTATTTCAATCTGCATTCTAAATCAAATTCAAAATAAATTGAATAAAAATACATACCTTTTCACAATCTTCGACATCTCTGACATGTTACCAGCAACCTCGTGAAAGATAGCAAGCTAACGATGCAAATAATGGATGATATTTGGTGAGCATGAGTTGCAAACCTCCAATCCTCCAAGCCAAGTTGTGGGCTGAAGACAAATGAGGGTTTGAAATACTTTTTGTGCTTTTTATTTTTCTTTTCAATTTAGCACTTGCCAAATGACTCCAAGTCATTTGGTGTGCGCCAAATGGCCAATTTCAGCCTTTTTTGTGAATTTTTACAATTTGACACCTAAATTATGTCACAGATTGGTGCACTTACCCATTGTTAGGAATGAATCTCCCATAAGCATCTCTTCTCCTCCCTCTATGCATGCGCTATCAACTCACTATCAACTAGCTCACACAAAGAATTGGTAAAGAATAAAGGGATCATTACTTCCTAAATGAGGGGCATACTAAGAACAACTTTCAAAAATACTACAACAAGAAAAACTATCAATGACTCTAAAGAACTCCCTAGTGTGACACCATCCCAAACAACGGTGCCAAAAGTGTTTGCCTCATACAATGATTCAACAACTAAGCCCTTACAGCTATGATTCAGAGATTGGACATCTAAATTGAATAGCCATTCAATCATCATGAGGGTGCATTTAACTTGTCAACCCAAGGACATGAACTTGAAATGGGTTAGCACAGTATGTGAACTAAGGATTCAAAGTAGCCATATTCATTCTACAACTAAGAAAAACATAATGCTAAAGGTAAATTGCTTAGAAAGAAATAACATAAGTGTTGAACATCAACCAACAACTATGCTAAGCTGAAATGCGTGATAGAAATAAAAATCTTAGCAAACAAATAGGAAACTACTCTGTCTGCTTTGGCTGTAGGAACAGGCATAGAATAAAATTCTAGTGGCTGCAATAACAGTCAGTGCCAGATTCTTAACTAATTACTGAATAGAAAGTAATAACTAAACTAAACTAAACTAAAGGATGGAATGCTCACCAAGTGGGCCCCCTTGGATAAGTATCCTCTAAAACTAATGTAGCTTAGATGCACAGACTTATAACTTCATCTTATTCATTGGAAAACATGAGTACAATAGAGCAGTGTAACTGTATTACTGAAAACTAAGAATGCAAGTACATCATCAGATTGTGCAACCTTCTGAGAAGGAGCATCCAACTCTTATTTATAGGAAAAGAAGCTACTAACTAAACAAGGCAGTCAACTCCAAGAATTGGGAGGACACCATTTTAGGGAAAACAAAGAAAGTGGAGAGGTGGTTATACATGCATGGAATCTAGTCAGATGTGCTTTCCTCAGCATAGATTTAGCACAATAGTAATGCCTATATTCACTCAACAGTAATAAAGATCATTTACAAGGCAGTTAAAACTCAATTTGCCTAAGGAATCTCCCACCGTCGACCTCCATTGACCTTTGACTAATTCCCACACTGACCGTTATGGTGAATGACTAGCTGGAAAAATCTTCTCAATTTAGTGGCCTTGAATCATATTTGCATGGCAATATTAGTATGCACAATAATCGCATATCTATAACTATCTTAAAGAACATTCATTAATCCACATGTAGAATTAGCATAGATAGTCCATATAACATGTCAATGTCATTAAAGATTTGCAAAGATAAAATTAGGCCCAGTGGCTATGGTTTTGAGGAAATATCAACATTCAAACATCAAGGTCCATGACAACTTCAACAAATATATCATAAATTCTACCAAAATTAAACCATAAACTAGACTCATTAGCAAGTTTGACCTTTAACCTTTTGAACAAGTCACCTTTGACCTATGTGAGCAAGTCAAAAGTGTGTTTATTTGAAGCAAATGTGAGCCCTTGATTAAATCTCATTATGTGTTCTCATTCATTGATGAGAATCCATGATCCATGCTTCTCATCTCCTTCATCTTGGACTGTTGATTAATCTTTTCAATCTCAACCCTCCATTTCTCATTTGATCTCCTATACATAGAACACTATTTGGAGACAAATGGATCCATCTTTTTAGAGAAAACTTAAGTTGTTGAAACTCATCCATCCATCTTTCAATTGCAAAGTCAAGCTGTTGAATTCACTTGCATCCACACTCACAATTTACTCACTTTTAGTTTGTTTTAGTTTATTTATAATTGCATAAATAGCTTAGAGAATACATTAATGGCTTTAATGCATCCATATTAGTTTGTATATGAATTAGCGTTTCCATATTTTAGCTTAGAGTTAGCTTAGATTAGCTTAGCAATTGTATAATTAGTTCAATTTTAGCATAAAATCATGGCAACTTAGCTTGCATCATGTTTAATTTAGCATAAACTAGGTTTTCATCCATTTATCACAATGGTTTCATCAATTCTCTTCCATAGAATTGATTGAAATAGGCTTACTAATCACGGGATTGGGAAAGGGTCATTGTTTTACATCAACATGATAAGTTTCAAATGGGTTAGAATAGAAAATTAATTATTTTCTTAGTTCGTAACTTTTAGTTTCAATAAATGCTTAGTTTAAATTTTCAATTTGAATGATCTTGTTTGGTAGATTGAGGTTTAGTGGATAAATTATGCTCTGATTGATCATGGATCAAGTGTAATCGATCCACCCTGACAATCCTCGTCTCACACTTTGGTGCTAGGAGGGAAAATCATTAATTTAACCAATTTTTAGCTTGAATTTCATTTGCTCATTGTTTTGCAGGATACAACAATGCCCAAATCACAAGCAACGATGCCCTTTGAAAAGTGTCACCATATAGTGACACCATTGCAATTTGAAACACCGACGTTAATTAAATACACTAGTGCTTATTTAAATCTGGTGATTCCTATTTAATATAGAGGTATCAAAAACATCAAACGACAACACCCTAAAGTTCAAACAACGACATCCCCAAATTTCAAATTGTGATGCTACTGTGTGCAGCAATACCAGACCAAATCTTGATGCTATCATGCTCTCTGTTTTGCTACAGAGCAACACACATTTTTCACCAGAGTGAAGCTCATAGTTCAAATTGAGTCGCTATCATGTGCAGCGATGCCCAACCAAGGTAAGAAATTTTACAATCATTTTTTTGACATGTGCTTTAATTTCCTTGATTTATTTGATCACTAATGCACTTCTGACTATGTTTTGGTTGTTAAACTAACAAGGTTTTTTAGGTTGAAAGACATGTAGCTAAAGTGAAGAAAGCTTTTCTATCTTAAAATTATGTGATTGTAACAAGTGTTTGACACTTTGAGGCAATTATAACCCAGCTCTTATGCTTTCTACTTTGTGCTTTAGGACACACACTAAATTTCAAATTGGGTTTAAAACGAATGCTCAAATAGGATTAAAATTGAACCCTCATCTCATTACTATTTTTTGGGTTTAAAATTGAACAAGATAACTTCATATTTCATTTGGTGCTTAAAACAAACTCGTCACTGCTTTGAGGGGTTAAAATTTACAATTGTTTGTTATGTTTTGTGATTTACAACGTTGTTATTAAATGCGTATGCAATTCTCTCACACCATTTGGTGACCTGGAGAAATAGAAACATTTCGTAACACTTTACAAAATCACCTACATCTTTCAATTTGGATTAAAATTGAACCCCCTTTGCGAGTGTGAGAAAAGAACATAGCGTATGTTGTCTCTTTGTTCACACAAATGAAGATGATCAAACTACGGATGTACTTCCTCGCTATTGTTTATCTTTAGAGGGTCTTCCTCCACACTTTGAAAGGAGGGAATGACCCAAGCGATAATGACCTAATGCCAAGCTCTTCCAAACTGCGATATAAATGTGTGGTTACAATGAAAATTGTGATCAATGGGAAGTGGTACATGATAGCTCTCCTCCAGTATCTTTATGATGCATTAAACCCTTGTTCTAAGGGTTGGGAGACCTCTTGATGAAGTTTATCATTGCACCACTTAAATTGGAAGCCCTTATTACAAACCCTTATTTAGAAGCCAAAAATCCTTAATATTTGTTGGTGCAAGAACGGTCGTTCTGAAGCTACCCCAAATTTGTACTATCCAATTGTAGAAATAAAAAAAATTCTTTTGATCTCTGGATTTTAAGGATTTTGAGATTTGGTGGTCCTGAAAAGTGTGTGTCTTGGAGGGGAGCCAATGTCGCCAAATCTCTAACTGTTCACATTGTTTAGTGTTTGGAGAAATTTGAGTGGGGATTCATCAAATATAGCCATTTCGAACCTAGGGTTGTAATGATTGCGAGTTAGTTTAATACTTTTCTTGATTCCAAAATGATTGAAAAACAAATATTCACTATCTTCCTCAAAATTTCAAACACTTTTGCCTAAATATGGATACCTCTTGAAAAAGCCTTGATATTACTGCTTTCCATAAGGATTCTTCCTTAGAGATTTCTAAATATCTTGACTTATATCAAATTCCATATTTTCCAAAGACAACATAGGCAATTATGGCTTTGACCTCACGATTCTGACAAAATGGACATTGTGAAAGTTATGGTGTTTTTGACATAAACATTTAGTTTGAAACTTAATCTAGACAAGTGATTGTAGTAAAATAAACTCATTAAGCAAGATAAATTGACAAATGAACCCAACATGACTATTTGGAGACCAATTTCTCTTGTTGAAAAACCTGATCTTCCAGGTGCTATAATTCATCCAAACTTTGAACTCATTAACAGAGAACAAACTGGTCTCATTAGCAGTTTGAGAAGCTTCACTTTTGAAACAAAAGAAATATATACCCAATGGAGAAACATAGCAACCTTCTTAGAAGAAGAAGAGGAACAAGCTGATATTAAGGCTAGAAGGCCTATATTACCACCATCTACGTGGCAATAAATATTTTCCTTTCTTCCATAAACTTGAACTATTTCTACATGATCTCACATAAAGTCAGCATCCCTAAAGTAAGATCTATAGGTCCTCATTTTACACTTAGGCATCTCACTCCAAAAGCTCTCAAGAAACATCTCTTAGAACTTCACAAAAATAGAGACAAGTTGGTAGCAAACTTTTATAGACATGTTTCAAGAAATAGTCTAGAAATATATGCATTCTTTTGGAGTCAAAATCCTGGTCCTTTTCATGATACTAAACTCCTCTAAACGATCCATCACACAATCAAAATCCATAGGGGAAGATCTACATCCCATCATTGCAAATGTAGGTATCTTAGTGCATAGTTTAGTAGGAAGTGGGCTTCAATACTTTATTGTAATTGTTACCGCTTGTTAAGAAAATTTTATACTCAAGCTAGGAGGATTCGAACAGGTCTAAACATCCCCATCCACCCTCTCATATAATTCAAACATTGGGTCTTTAGGATTTGAAAATTTTAGAAGTCTAGCATCATTCTCACTACCTTGATCTTGTCAAAATAAAGGTTCACTTTAAGTCAACATTAGGTCAAACATCTCACTCACCCCTTCATAAAATTTCATCTCACTTCACCTATCTTTGCAAAATTTCGAATACACCAACACTTTGTGACATAAAATCAAAACAACCCCCTAACTTGGTTATTTTGTATGTGAAATGCATCCTTTTCCATGGATTTAGACAAGTTAGTTATCATCCTTGAACTGGTTCATCTTGAAGGTGACGAGTCTACCCCAAAGATTCACAAGTTCATAAATATCATTTATCTTAACAACAAAACATCAGGAGAAAGTCAAAAGTGTTGTTTCAAAATGGTTGCAAAGATCACTCTCCACATCATCCATATTTTCATCCCCCACTATCACAATTGCTCCCAAAAGACTTAGAGCATCCCTTTTTCCTAGATTTGAGTCAACTAGAGAGTTCAAACATCACAAATTACAGCAAAACTCTCCCACAGGTGACACAAAATTTATGGTAAAGACTATATCACAACACAAGAGAATCATGGAGAAAACTAAAGTGACATTTACCTCAAGTGATCCAAATCCTTTAGAATTTGATCCAAGGAGTCAAGTTACACCATCACAACAACCTTCATCACCATCAAGACCATATGAGATAGAAGATATCACAAACAACCCCTTTGAAATCACTAGGGAGGAAATTATGGAACATCAAACCTTTGAAAATATAGCTCTTATCTCCCTGACATTTTTGGAAAAAAATTTAACACAAGGTTTCACAAATCCATCACTAGGGTTAAATCAGACCTACATTCCTAGTATTGCAACAAGCCTTGCTAAAAAATTTGGTCATGCCCTTTCATTTGAAAATAGAACACTTGTGGGAACACTTGAAACAAATCCTCCATCTAACACAACCACTTGGACACCTAGCTTTGGTGCTCCTCCTGTTCCTAAAGATCCTAAGAAGATATACACACTTCTTGATCTTCATTACTCAACCACAACTTTAATAGATCTAGGACATCCATCTTCATCTATACCCATGAGTATAACAAGTATTCCTACCATCACACAAAGCAATTCATATCAAGTATCTCAAAACAATGCACAAGGGAATATCAATACCATATCACAGAGTCAACCCTTAAACCAAATAGGGACATCCTTACCCAATCCTCCAATAGGTTCATCCATACCATTGGTTTCATAATAAACATCCACACCATCCATCATTAATCCACCTCAAATCAATCCCTTGGTTATGAGTGTTGTCAACCTAGGAAGTACCTTGATAATGAATCCTTCGTTTACATCTTTGGCACAAGGAAATCCTCAAGACATGAGACAAGGAAATATTTTTAATTAATGGACTCAAGGTCCTAGTGTGTCATTTCCATCATAAAATTCAATGGCATCATCTTCATCCTGTCCCACAATTCCCTTTATCATGCCAAATTAGTCTGGACCTCAAACATAGATTCCTTCATCATCATCTACTAACTTACAAAGAATGTTAAATCAAGGGAACCCTCCACCTCTCATCAACAATCTATTACCTACTCAAAACATAAATATCCATAATCCTTCACAGATGTCTCAACAACCACCTGATCCCTCATTACAAGCACATGCCTTAGCATTAGGAAGCACAACAAGCCTATCAAAAAGCCCTAGCAGCCCAACAACATCAACAACAATAACAACAACAAAAAGCCACCTTAGTAGCACAACAAGCAGCCTTAGCACAACACCAACAATAACATCAACAATAGCAAGTAGTAGCCCAACAAGTAGCCTTAGCACAACAACAACAACAACAAGCAGCACAACAACAACAAGAAAGCCTTAGTGGTACAACAACAATAACAGCAAGCTCAACAACAAGCCTTACTAGCTCAATAGTATGCCCAACAATAAAAACAAGGTTCCTATTGTCCTCACTTGAACATCATCAATCCAAATGCATTAGGAACATATAAATCAATACCCCAATCACCTTCATAGAATCTCACACCACCATACACCCCATACAACTCATCGATCATCCCACCATATGTTCCTCCACCCAACCCACAAGACAATCTAGCATCGCGATTTAAAGCACTCTCACAAGAAATGCAGGACCTTTGCATGGGCAAGGCAAAGAAGCCCCATACATAGAATCTATGTCCTTATCCATTTGACCAAAACATAGCAATGGTACCATTCCCTCTTAGTTTTGAAATCCCCATATTTGACAAGTACAAAGGGAGAGGAAGTCTTGTGGATCATATCAAAGAATTTAATGTCATGTGCATGGAGGTAGCTTACAATGATTCTTATCTAATGCACCTCTTCCCTTGAAGTTTAACAAGTCCTGCTATGGATTGGTTTTCTCATTTGCCTCTTGGTATCAAAAAATTTCAAGAAACTACTGAGAAATTCATCGATCACTTCTCCTTCAATTTGTACATGGACGTCAATCTAGAAGAATTATACACTCTTAGACAAAATCAAGGGGAAAATTTTGCTAATTTATTACAACGATGGAAACAAAGAGTAATAAGAAAGTGGCCTCTTCCTAATGAACAACAAGTGGGAATCATCATAGCCAATCAAGATCTAAATCTATCATTCAACTTGAAAATGTGATGCATCACATCCTAT
This sequence comes from Sequoia sempervirens, assembly GCA_007258455.2. Lineage (NCBI taxonomy): Eukaryota > Viridiplantae > Streptophyta > Pinopsida > Cupressales > Cupressaceae > Sequoia > Sequoia sempervirens. Next base: position 562,974,120 of record VDFB02058242.1, read on the forward strand.
GATGAGCTTTTCCCTAGAGTTCTTAACATCGAGAGAACCCTAATGTCACAGGGAAAAACTCAAGCTTACAAAGACAATTTCCCATCAACAAGTTCAAATGGCAAACCTCGTGTTTGGGCTAAGAACAAAAACGTAACAAATCATGGTGTGGTAGATGCTAAGGTAATCCTAAGTGCTCCTAGATCAAACAACAATCAATTTGCTAACATCTAGCCAACTGTGCAACAAATAACAACCCAACAGAACAATCAGATCAATAATACCAAAATGCAAAGGCAAACTCCTAACAAGAACAACTATCCTAAATGCAAGTACACACAACTATCCAAACCCATCGAGACTATCATGAAAAAGATGGTAGAGTCAAATCTGATAACCCTTCCCAACTTTTAAAACTACCAAGAACTACAAGAGAAACCATCCTGGTATAATGAGGACCTTTGTGATTTTCATAAGATCAAAGGGCACAAAACAACAAACTGAATGAGGCTCAAAAACATCATCCAAGACCTCATAGAGAATGATACCCTATTTGTTGAGGTAATAGCTAGGAATGAGGATCTTAAGATATACAAGAACCCTATGCCAGATCATAACTGTGCGTGTGTCGAAATGTGTAGTAGAGTTATTTATTCTAATGTCAACACAAACCTTAATGAAATGGTTTACATTCAAAGTTTGAAGCAAGTAAAAATAATCTATTTCGTAATACAATCAAAATTTTCAAATACGTATCATTGTTCTCTATTCCTAGGGATTTATTAAACTATTTGGCCCTCATATTTCTATGAGCACAAAGGTTGTTAAAATGACTACCTAGAAAATGAGATTTGATGCTTAATATGCAAGCTAAGATGATTTCTATGTGCAAATGTGTGGTGGAAGGATTAATGGCATGCAAATGTGTGCTGGAATGATTAGTGGTATGCACCTAAATGAAACAAGATGATGGAATGGATGATGAATGCAATGATAAATGAAGGATGATGTTGGTGATGGATGAACAAGTGGAGATGAGTGAGATGATATACAACTATAATGAGCTATCTATTATTATGCATATGCTCAAATGCAAACATAAAACAAACTAACCTCAAATGTAACTATGCTGCAACGGAGATGATAAAATGTAACTCTAAAGAAATTAATTAATCTAAGATGAGAATGTAAAGTAACATATGATATGCAAGCTAAGTATAAGACTCCATGAAAGCTCCAAGCTCCTACGAAAAACTTGCATGGTAACAATACTCAAAGTGTGGATGGAAAATGGAATTATAACACTATTCCAATTTGTATTTCAAAATAGCTTTATAACATTACTCAAAATGTGGATGATAATGCAAAGGATGAGGGGTGTATTTATAGAGTTTTGCAAGCATTTTGTGAGGTGGCACCTATCAACGGTTCAGATTCAAAGGAGACAAGATAGACGGTGGAGATGAAAGGAATCAGGATGTTGTCCCCTTGACCAAGGACAACATGCCATGTGTGTGAAGAGAATCCCCTTGACTAATTGGAAGCATGCCAAATGTATGAGATTCCAAGTGTGTGAAACAAAGACCCATGTGCTCCAAATTTGTTGGAAGTGTGGGGGAATAAAGCCATGTGCTTTTTTTATTGGTGGAAGTGTGTGAGGATAATTCTAATTAATAATTAGGCTTATTTATTTTCATGTGACCTTTATGAGGTGGCACATAAAAAGGTTAATGTGCTCTAATTCTTAATCAAGATTAGGGAAGGTTAATTAAATAAACACATTTAAGGTTTTTGTTTATCTAATTTAGAAGAAATGTCCCCTTGACCAAGGACAAGATGCTATGTGTGTGAAGAGAATCCCCTTGACCAATTGGAAGCATGCCGGATGTATGAGATTCCAAGTGTGTGAAACAAAGACTCATGTGCTCCAAATTTGTTGGAAGTGTGGGGGAATAAAGCCATGTGCTTTTTCTTATTGCTGGAGGTGTGTGAGGATAATTCTAATTAATAATTAGGCTTATTTATTTTCATGTGACCTTTATGAGGTGGCACATAAAAAAGTTGTAGAAATGTGCTCTAATTCTTAATCAGGATTAGGGAAGATTAATTAAATAAACACGTTTAAGGTTTTTTGTTTATTTAATTTAGAAGAATGTGAATTAGGAGAACTAAAAGGAAAGTGAACAATATAAATAAAGTAAGACCTTATTTATATGTAGTCGAAGCATTAATCAAATAGGTTGTATTTAATTAATTGAATGTGATGACCATTTTCAGGTGTATACATTTTGCCCCTCTTTGAAGTGATGTGTTTACATGTTACTTGAAAGAATATTTTGATATTGATGTTTAGATGATGCAAGATTTCGATGCCCTATATTTTCAATTTCAGGTATTGATGGATATTATGCCCCCTCGAGAGATAAATTGGTGAATACAAGGATGATAAAATGAAGTGTTGAATGATGTGATAAGTGTTGTGATGATGCAATAATGATCCAATGTCGATTGGGTGAAGGTTTGATGTCAGAGATGATTTATCTCTCGAAAGTTCATTGCAAGCTCTTTCTTTGAATAGTGTTGATTAATTACCCCTCCTTTGTGGTAAAAATGGGAAATAAATCCCACCATAATTCCCTCCATTTTACCCCAAAAAGGTGAAAATGGGTAAAATGGGATTCATTTGCACATTTTGAGTTTGGAGAATTTGAATATTGGAGAGCTTAGAGGAAGATGGTGATCCCATACCAGAAGCATCGTTTTGAGCATCTTCGCCAACCTGATTAGCCTGCTGCCTATGGACCTATGATAGGCTTTATGAGAAACCTCTTTGTTAGTCGCTTTCTTACCTTTTAGAAGCATTTTGAATGTCATAGATAGATGTTGTAGCTTATGGGATGCTATTGATGCACTTTCAAGGGATATTTTTGTCATTTTTGAGTGTTTTTTAGCATGTTTAAGAGTTTTGGCACCTTTGGGGTCCCAAATGGCGCCTCTTGCAAGGTTAAAATTGATGTTTTTGAGCCTTTTTAGAGTTTTGGCACCTTTGGGGTCCCAAGTGGCACCTCTTGTAAGCCTTGAAAATGCATGTTTTGTGCTCCAACACTATTTTGGCACCTTTGGGGTCCCAAGTGGCGCCTCTTGTAATCCTTGAAAACCTTGTTTTGAGTTGCATACTCTATTTTCATGCCTTTGAGGTCCCAAATGGTGCCTCTTGTTGCCTTGGAAAGTTGTCATTTTTGTTGATTTGAAGTGGTTCAGCTTGTCATTTGACCCATTTTGTGGGGTGTGATTGCGGAAAGCCTTCGAGGTGATGTTCACAAGATGTCCTTAAAGCCTAGGAGTTGTCAGTGTGTCATGTTTTGGATTGATTTCAGTCACATTGTGGTATGTGCAGTGTTTGATTGATGTTTTACGTGATGATTTGATCTCATGATAGGCGAGAATCAAATGATAGAACCAATGTTGTATCATCCTCATGATAGGCGAGGAACGATAATAGGATTGATAGCGTATCATCCACATGATAGGTGAGGAATGATGGGTTGATTGATAGTAGATCGTCCTCATGATAGGCGAGGAATGATGGGTAAGATTGATAGCATATTTTCCTCATGATAGGAAAGGAACGATGATAGGATTGATAGCATATCATCCTCATGATAGGCGAGGAATGATGGGTAGGATTGATAGCAGATCGTCCTCATGATAGGCGAGAAACGATAGGTAAGATTGATAGCATATTGTCCTCATGATAGGCGAGGAACGATGATAGGATTGATAGCAAATCGTCCTCATGATAGGAGAGGAACGATGGGTAGGATTGATAGCAGATCGTCCTCATGATAGGTGAGGAACGATGGGTAGGATTGATCAAGATGTTGGTTGTTCTGATTGAGTGGATATGAATGATTGCACATTAGTTTGATTGACTGATAATTTTGAGTGAACATGACATTATTTGACTAATTTGTATTCATGATTAGGGAGATGGAGATGTACTCCAGTATTAAGAGCGATCCCTGAAGACCTGGAACATGGTCCGCTGGTTGTCATCAGCCGACTTAGAGATTATCTCTAGTTGTGGGTTGACTTCCTTGTTAGACATTCCACAATATAGAATCAATAGAGGTTTATTGATAGATTTGGCAGAGAGATGGCACAGTGATCATAACACATTTCATTTATCGACTGGAGAGATGACTATGGCTCCTGAGGATGTGTATCATACTCTATGGATCCCAATGATGGGAGAGATAGTAGTGTACGATAAGAGAGAGCAGGGTGGGATAGCTGCATTGTGGAGATTATGTCAAGATGAGTATGTTATGGGCCGATGGATCCCTTGGACAGAGATGATTAGCAGATATGCTCCTTTGCCGCGTGTGCTTTCTGGATTCATTGGTGGATTCCTTTGTCCTGATCGTAGGTCAAAGGGATTTTCTGTAGGTTGGGGTCATGTGCTATTGAAGATGACACTTGATGGTACAAGGTATACTTGGGGTTCCTATATGTTAGCCCACTTATATTGAGATTTGCATGAGGTTGTCTATTGCGGGGCAACGAGTTTTTCATGTGGTGTCACATTACTACAGACTTGGGCATGGGAGCATATAGCCATCACTCAGCCCATGGGAGAGAGACATCGACCTCCTGGGAGATCCTATGTTTTTAGTTATAGTGGTCCACATGTCCAGCATAAGCTAGGAAAGATTGCTTATTGGAGGCGTGTTTTGGATGATTTTGAGACTATCACATGGTGGTCGTATTTAGATTGTGAGCAGTGGCCAAAGGATCAGCTAGAGATGCCATATATGTTATTATCCCGCTATCTGATTAGGCAGACACCTATTGTTCTTGAGCACTACTTGTATTTGCGAGTATGTCGACAGTTTGGACGGGTTCAGGGGATGCCCTTGGGAGTTGCCCATTATACACGTCGACAGTGAGTTTTGTATAGTCTTCTTCTCTCAGATATCGTTCTCGGACTGCTAGCATGGGTGTCACGTAGCCATTGCCTGGAGATAGGAGAGATCCAGGTGTAGGTCCGTCGAGTAGAGGGGGTACTAGTTCCATGAGAACAACAGCATCTGGTGGGAGTTCGACATAGCATTTTGTGATGTTCCTTGGACATTGTGTATACACCTTTTTGTGATATTGAGGATGTGATTCCCATGATATAGTGCCTTTTTGGATTTTGATGTATCTCATCCTACTTTTTGGATATCCTTGTACATGTGGAAATTTATGACATTTTTGATGATATATGATATGCAATGGTGATTATGATCTAAATGTTGACATGCACTTGATTTCCCTATTATGATATGCAATGTTGTGACTTTATTTAATTTCTAGATGATGATAATGATTATGCAATGTGATGAATGAATTATGATTATGCAATGTGATGTGATTTATTATGATGATGCAATGTGATGTAATGATTATGAGTGCAAATGTTCAATGCCTTAAGCTTGAATAAGTGAGTCTGTCCAACTTCCAAAAGTTGTGGGAAGATTATAGTAGATTGATCTTTTAAGCTTCATAACTCTAACATATTTCCCAACTTTCTTGGAAATCTGAAGAGACTCACTTATTTAAGCATAGTGGATGACATGATGTTGAAAATGATATGCAATGTATGTCCTTTCTTTTGTATTTTCTGATGCAAATATCATGATGGAATGTATGGATGTAGATGAAATGAGAATGTTTTCCAAGATATGCAAATGATGATGCAACTGATGTGCCACTAAATGAGAATGATGTGTTTTTGATTAATGTCCAATGTACTCAGTCCATTAATAATAGAGATGACACCATTGTGGAATTGTTTCAGCATTGAAAAACCCCATAAATACACATGCAATACTAACATGAATGTAGTCTAACTTAACAATGCAAATCTCATTTTCAAAAGTTGTCATTTATATTAACCAATTTGTCATGCTTTTTATCATCATTGGGCCTTTAAAATGTTGAAAGTGAGTACAAGCATCGATGGAATTTTTTTTAGACCAAGATGACCTGAGTACTACTTCCATGATGTTTTAAAATTGCAAGTTAACACAAGCATCTAAGTATAATTAAACCAAGATGACCTGAGCGTCGCTTGCCTAAACAGTCAAGAGTTAATCTTTTTCCTATGCAAATTTGGAATGTCATCAGTGATACTTTGTAATGTCATCAGTAATACTTTGTAGTGCACGTCTCGTGACAACTTGCTTAGTAATAATGATAAACTCACAGACAACAGACAAAGAAAAATCATACTCCTTCCTTGCTCCTCTAGTTTGATACATCATCGAGGACTTGAGAGATATGATATCAAAAATCAAAGTAGAACAAATTGAACTTTTATGTTTAATGTGATAAACCCTTGATTTAGAAAGATCATCATCCATTTGAAGTTTGTGTTTGTAACTTTAGTCCGACGATTGTTTTCCTGTTGGTTCAAGCTCAAAGTTTATTTGCCCCTAGTGAGTGCAGGATTTTTCCCCCAGTGCAGGGTGTGACACGACCATGATGACCAAGACCTAACCTAAAGACCTATCCTAGGGGCCTCGGGGGCTAATCAACAAATTAGCCTCGCCTACGTTATACATGCAAAGACCATGTAGTTCGACTAGTGACACAACCAAGATGAAAATATGAACATAGCGGACACCGAAAAAGACTGACTCAAATGTCTTGGGGGATAATCAAAGATCACCCTTGCCTACGTTCAAAGCTCAGAGATGACGTAGTTTGAAAAATGACTATGCTTTTGACTTTTTGACTTTTTGACCTATTTTTGGATTTTGATCCGTTTTGAATGTTTTTGGGATTTTGATCTGTTTTGAATTTTTTTGGGATTTTCAATTTTTTGACCTTGAGAATGTACAAGAATACAATCCAATGTAGGACATGCCCCTCATGTGATACGATAAGATAAACTAATTTTTAGAATGGGTCGAGTAATGCTAGGGGAGTACCTTGATACAAACACTGGATCAAGCTATGATGCGAACATGGAAGCATGATAGGTGCAGAGATGGAAGCATGATGGATAAATGATGTAGAGCAAGTCATGTAGCCCAAGATAGATGAAGAGTGCTTATTTTACGCAAGGCGCGTGTTTGCCAGGTTTTCACCAAGGTACTTGCCCAAAGTGCCACCGAAGTGGTTTTTGCTAAAGGATGATTCTTTTTTTATATTTCTTCAGGACATTTTCTGATGTTTTTGGTATTTTTTTAGGATCTTGACCAATGCACTAGATGAGCTAGGTGTAAAACCTTTTGAGATGCAAGTTGTTGAGGGGTTCGTCAAACATATCCCCTTCTGGTGTGGACAACTGATATGCTCTTGATCCGAAGACTGATACTATAACAAAGGGACCCAGCCAGTTAGGTTCAAATTTCCCCTTCTCTCGATCTTATTGATTATAGGGATTTTCTTTTAAGACTAAGTCACCCACCTGAAATGCTCTAAGTATTACTCTATGATTGTAGCTCCTAGATATCCTTTGTTGATAAGCTTTTAGATGATCAACTGCATGTTGTCGGCGTTCATCCAACAGTTCTAATTCTTGTAGCCTAGATACTCTATAATCCTCATCTGAAATCATACCTTTAAGTGACACATGCAGGGATGGTATGTCAACCTCAATAGGTAGAATAGCTTCTAATCCATAGACAAGAGAATAGGGTGTTGCTCCTGTCGGGGTACGGATACTGATTCTATAAGCCCACAATGTCGAGTTTAGTTGAACATGCCAATCACGTCTAGCTTCATTGATGATTTTCTTCAAAATCCTTAGAATAGTCTTGTTTGAGGCCTTTGCTTGGCCATTCCCTTGGGGATAGTAAGGTGTAGAAAACTGATGTTAGATATGGAATCTTTCACAGAGCTCTTGAACATCTTGATTCTTAAAGGGCTGACCATTGTCTGTAATGATAGATTGAGGAACACCATACCGACATATGAGATAATTCAAGATGAATGATGAGATTTGTTTTCCGGTGATGGTGATTAGAGGAATAGCTTCAATCCACTTGGTGAAGTATTATGTGGCTGTGATTATAAACTTATGTCCATTGGAGGAAGAGGGGTGAATCTTACCTACAAGGTCCAATCCCCACCGACAAAAAGGCCATGTAGCTGTGAAATGATGCAACTCTTATGCAAGTGCATGTATCAAGTTTCCATGAATCTGACATTTGGAACACCTTTTGACATATTGAAATGACTCTTTCTCCATATTTGGCTAGTAGTACCCCAATTGTAACAATTTATTAGCTAAGGTTAAGCCACTTGAATGTGTGCCACAGATACCTTCGTGAACCTCTTGTAAACTAGTTTCAACTTCGTTACATTCTAGACATCGAAGAAGAGTACCATCCAAACCTTGTCTATAAAGTACATCAGCTATTAGGGTGTGGCGAGCCGCTTTTCGAATGAAGTTTCATTTTTGGTTTCAGGATAAGTTAATTGGAAGGATATTGTCTTGCAAGTAGGTATGGATCTCTCCATAGAGGGAATTTTGAGGGTTGACAATATGACATATCACTTGGGATTCTAGATCTTCATAAGCTGGGTTGGACACTTGTTCTACCATGAATTCATAACATCTTCTTTGTTCAGGTATCTACAAGAGAGAAGCAATGGTGGCCATTGCATCTGCAGCTTTGTTTTCTATTATGGGAACTTGTGCAAACTTGATCTCAACAAAGAATTTTTTGAAATCATCCACCATCCTCTTGTAGGGAAGCAACTTGTCATCCTTTGTTTCATAATCATCGTTGACTTGGTTGATGACCAGTTGTGAGTCACCATAGACTAGCAATTCCGTGATTTTCCATTCAACAGCTATCTTGATTCCAATATCAATGCTTCATATTTAGCTGTGTTGTTGGTGCAAGGGAACATTAATCTATAGGATTTAGGAATTGTGTATCCTTGCGGTGAGACAAACAAGATTCCTATGCCTGATCCATGTTGTGTATAAGATCCATCAAAGTATAGTAGCCACTATTGTGTAGATATGGTTAGGATATCATTATCATGGAATTCAATGTTCATTGGATTGTTATTTGGCAATGGTGCTTCAACTAGTTGATCTGCTATGTCTTGACCTTTGATTGATTTCTTGTCCACATACTAGATATCGAACTCACTCAATATCATGACCCATTTGGCTAACCTCCCTGTCAAAGAAGCTTTGCTAAGTAAGTACTTTAATGGGTCAATTTTGGAAATGAGTTTAATGGTGTGAGTCAGCATGTAATGCCTCAATTGTTCTATAGCAAATACAACTGCTAAGCAGGATTTCTCAATAAAGGATTAATTGATCTCATAACCATTTATGGTCATGCTAATATAATAGATGGCTCTTTCCTTTCCTGTAGAATCTTCCTGTGCTAATAAGGCTCCCAAAGATATCTCAGTTGTTGCAATGTATAATAATAGTGGTTTTCCCTTGACTGGTGGTATCAACATAGGTGGTTTCATCAAGTACTACTTTAGTTTACTGAAGGTAGCTTCATGTTTGTCATCCCACTTGAAAGAGACATTCTTGTGTAATAAGTGGTTGAAAGGATGAGTTTTATCAACTAGTTGTGCAATGAATCTTCTGATAGACTGGAACCTTCCTTGTAATGATCTGAGTTGACTGATGTTTTTAGGAGGCGGCATTTCCATAATGGCTTTGACCTTTGCGGGATCCACCTTGATGCCTTTAGCTAAGACAATGTATCCTAAAAGTTTAGCTGATGTTACACCAAACACACATTTCTTGGGATTTAACCTTACCTTGAATTTCTCCAATCTTGTGAAGATTTTGTCTAGAATCTCTAAGTGTCCTTCTCTAGTGTAGGATTTTTCCAATAGATCATCCAAATAGTCTTCCATAAAAGTATGCATCATGTCATGGAAGATGGTAGTCATAGCCCTCTGATATGTAGCTCCAACATTTTTCAACCCAAAAGGCATCACATTCCAGCAAAAAGTGCCCCAAGGACATGTGAAGGCTGTTTTATCTTGATCTTCAGGTGCTATCTTTATTTGGTTGTATCCTGAAAAGCCATCCATAAGTGATAACATTTCATGCCCATCAGTCAAGTCTACAATCATATCAATGTTTGGTAGAGGAAAATCATTTTTCAGATAGGCTTTGTTAATATCTCTGAAGTCTATGCATATCCTGATGCTCTTATCTGGTTTGGATGCTGGAACAATGTTTGATATCCACTCGACATAGTCAATAGATCTTATGAATCCTGCATCTAATAGCTTTTTCAACTCAGCTTTCACCAAAAGGGCAATATGGGGATGCATCTTTCTCAGTTTTTGCTTTACCAGTTTCATGATAGGTGGTAATGATAAATGATGCATAATGAGTTCTGGATCTATGCCTGGCATATCAGCATATGACCAAGCAAATTTTATTTTCCTCTCCTCAAAGAATTTGGTGAAAAGAGGTTTTTCCTCTTCTGTCATGGATTCTGCTAAACGCAGGGTCTTCACTACCTCAGTTGTACCAACATTGATTAATTGTGTAGGTTCTATTAACACTGAAGATCTCTCTTAATAGTGTTCTGGGAGAGTGTTAAACCTTCCATCTCTTGGTGCCTCAAGGAGGTTTTCACCTTGAGATATGCTCTTTGTTTTTACTTTTTCCTGATTTAATAGCGCCATTAGATGGTTTTCACTATTAGATCCATTTCTTATATTTTTCATTTTGCAACTGAAAGGTTTAACACTCCCTTCGTCAAGAGCTTTGTTATGAGATTCAATGGTAGAATATGCATCAGGATCATCGGAACATAGGAAGTTCACAAGGGCAACATCATTTGACAAGGTGGGTATGTCAAGCAACTCATTTTGATCCCAATCAATTAGTTCAGGATGCATTAAGGACAAGGAATCATTAGATTGGTCAAGTTCATAAGGTGTAAGCATTAAGATAGCCATGTTGTCAAATTGTCCAATGAGATCTAAGATGTTACTTTCTTCTGACATGTCTATCTCGCTCAAAGAATGATCGTCTTCACTTGAGTCAACGATATATTGTGATCCAAATTTGAGTGGTCTAGAACCAGAACTTTGTCCTTTCATACATATTGGTGTATACTTTTGGATTATATAGATCTCTTTGTCATGGCAAGATTCCTCAGAGAGAGAGTCCCATTCATATTCATTAGAATCTGTTTCATGAGCCTCACTAGTTTGTAGCTATAAGATTCTTTCAACAACTCTTTGAGTAGCTTCCTCTTTTAAGTCTTCCCTATAGCCTAGCCCTATTTTTTCTTTGGGGTTCATTGTAACAAGTTGTATTGGTTCGCTGATGCCTTCTTTCCTTTTACCCAAAGGACCATTTCCCTCATATCCCATTTTTGTCAAGATTGTCTGACCTTTGCCATACTTATCTGTGCATATATTGGACATTGATACCTGTGAAGGTTCTTCATCTTTGTATAACCAGTTTAGGACATCCCTATCTTCTAATTCCTCTACTTGTGTGCTTGCTTTTATAAACTTCCCATCAAAGAGCATGATGGGTTGTAAAGATTGTTGTCTTGAGGCAGATGGTTGTCCATGTGACTTAGGGGAAGATGAAAGTTGTGATAAGTATGAAGATTGCTCAAATGAGGATTCCCCCATGCCCTTGTCTTTTATTTGGATCTTTTCCAACTGTTTTGATAAGGCATCAAATTGACTTCCATTGTTGCATGAAATAAAGTCAACGACCCCTTTACCTTTTGATTGAGCCCTTTCCTTATATTGTCTTGATGAAGAACCCACTGGACTTTCTTTGTTTGATGGATCATAAATGATGACTTCTCTATTATGTGGTACAAAGGTGTCTTGACTTGTTCTGAGTGCATTGCAATATTGGGGATTATTAGAATCTGCAGCAATGGTGACCTCTTGTCCATTGAAAGGAAATTTCAGGCACTGACGATAGGTTGATGGTACCGCTTGCATTTCATGAATCCATGGTCATCCCAAGAGTATGTTATATGTCAATTCCTTGTCTAACACTTGACACACTATGTCTTTGATGATTGGTCCCACTTGAATGGGTAAGATGATTAATCCTTGGGAGGATCTTTCTTCATCATCATATACTTTTATGGTGACTTTCCTTCTAGGATCAATAGCATTTTCAGAATATCCTAATGCACGAACAAGCTTGAGAGTGCAAATGTTTAGGCCTGCTCCTCCATCTATAAGGACACGTTTGATGCGATGTTTATGGATGAGGACTTCGATGTGAAGAGTAGCATTATGTGGATGGGTGGTGGATGCATTGTCATGTTCAAAAAATGATAGCAATGAGGTGCAGTCAAATGTCTCACCATAGCTTGAAATGTACATATTTCCAGATTTTTTGGTACTGTGGTGGCAACTAAAGCTTGTTCCAGGATTTCTTTGTGCGCTGGTGAAATCTTGAGAAGTTCCAATATGGATATTTGAGCAGGTATCTTCTGTAACTGATCGACAATGTCATATTGAGTTACAGGAAAAACATTCGTTTTGGATGTAGAAGGGGTAGCTCCTTTCAATGTTACCTTGGCTTGTCCTCTTGAGATCGCATTGATAGGTGTATTGTCTTGATATTTTGTGATTTTGATGATGTTAATTTGATTGTCATTCATGTCAACGTTAGTGCTTTGATTTCTAGGTTCAAGATCATTTATTTGGTGTGAAGTGGTGTCATCATTGTGCTGGATTTCAATAGTGGCATCCTTCCCTTGGCTTCTGATTTTAATGTCTTGGATGGAATTCTCAACCATCTCAATACAATGAATGGTAGAATCATAAACATAGTTTATATTCTTTCCTTTGGTATTCGATGTAGAGGACTCTCCCTTTTCATAATTGGGTAAAGGGTTCTTGAACACTCCCTGATCACTATTTTTTTGGGGTCCTTCAATGTGTACCCTTTTGTTATCAATGAGATCTTGGATTGCGTGTTTTAATTGCCAACAATCTTTCATCATATGACCCTTGTTTTGATGATAATCATAGTAATGGGCATCATTCCACCAAAAGGGTTTGACTTGTGGATCCCAATTTTGTGCTTCTAGCACTGTGATAAGCTTAGCCTTAGTAAGTTCCTTTAAGGAAAAATCTAAGGATTGTCCCAATGGTGTAAATTTTCGTCGATTGGAAGGTTTTGGAAATAGTGTTGCTTTAGTCCCCAGATTAGTCTGATTGTTGTTTTGGCTAACATTTGGAGTGTTGGGAGGATTGTTGGCTTGATTAGTCTTGGTGGCAACTGCAATTAGGTTGAATACTAGTTTGGTATTTTGATTTTTAGCTATGACCTCATTTGTACCCACGTTCTTGTTTAGTTGCCAAAAATTTAGGTTTGTCCCCACCGTTGTAGTTGTTAGAGGAAGTGGATGAGTTGTTTTCATTGTATATATTAATGACCCCTCTTTTGACTAAGGCTTCTTTGATCTTAATTCCGTTTTCAATCAATTTTTCAAAGGTAGGGGGACATTGTAATTCCAACCTACAACTCATCTCATCATTTAGGTTGTCAATTAAAATATCTATCTTTTCCTTTTCGGGAACGGGATGAGAATACCTTGTGAACAATCTCTTCCATTTTTGCAAGAAAATGAGGAAGGACTCACCCTTTTTTTGTTTCAAGTTGCAAAGGTCTTTCATGGTGATATCATGTCGGATGTTGTAAGAGTATTGAGTGAGAAATATATTGACCAATTCTTCAAATGTGTTGATGGGGGGTGTAATCTTTGAAAACCATTCAAGGCATGTCCCTCCAAGACTTCATGGAAATAGTCTCATCAAGTAAGTTTCCTCATGCGCAAATTCTAGACTCATGGTTCGGAATTCCCTTATATGATCTAATGGATTAGTTGTACCATTGTATTTATCATACTTTGGAAATTCACTACGTTTAGGGAAAGGAATCATGTTGATGGATGGATTAAAGGGATAAGGACAAATGTCCTCAATCAAGTATCATTTTGAAGTTCCCCTTTGCATATCTAGAACTTGAACTGTTGAAGGTTCTTCATTTGGTGAGTTAAAGAAACCATTTGTTTTGTTTCCTTTTCAGGCTTTTGGGGAGGTGCTTTTAAGATGTTGATGTCAAAATCAGGGGGAAGTTTGACTCCTTGATTGGCTAACATTAATAGGTATTTTTCCCCATCTCTTTCAAAAATATTTTCCAAAAACTTATGGAAGTTGGGGTCTTGTTGTGCTTCTCAGATATCCTCATCATTTATTTATTCCCCTTGAGTGTTGTTGAGTCCAAGAATAGGGATTTCTTTTGCATCATCCATGTTGCTAGGGATCTCACTATTTTGAGGTTCAATGTTGGGAATTTCAATGTTGGGAGTTTTGATATCGAAAGTTTCACTACTCGGACTTCCTATGTTTTCCATTTCAAAGTGGGGTGTTCCAAGTTCCTTATCTTTGAGTCTCCTCTTTTGTGATCTTGTTTGGACGGGCATACAAATGTTATGATTTGGACTAATCTTTGATCTAAGTTTGAAATAGTGCCAAGGATTACAATTAAGTCAAATAGAATGACAAATTCTATTGATTAGACTAAGTTTGATTTGATTGCATGATGCCGTTTCATTGATAGAAGGATGACAAATCCCAAAGATGAAACTAGGTTGTACAAACAAAGATGTGATGGATATTGATTGATTTAGGCACCTTGAAATGTTTAGATCTAGGTTTAGTTTAAAAAGTTCCACTTGTATATGTCCATTTCGACAATGTTTAGACTTCTAAGGTATCTAAGGAACGATCTTGGACTTGGAGTTTAGATTCCCGTTGTGTAATTAAGGTACTCAAAACATTGGAAAAGTCTTGGATTTTGACAATAGTACATCATGTATAACTCTAGATTGTCCTTGCAAGCTCTCTTGTAAAAGTTGAAGGTTAGTCTTTCTCTAAAGTCGTAGAGCATAGACAAACATTTTTGGTGTTGTTTGAAACTAAGAGGCTTGAGCTTCAGTTTTCTAACCTTGAACTTTCATGAAATCATCATGTAAACCACATATTTTGACTCTTTTTTTCCTAAGGAATGGTTGAACACTGTTGGAAGGACTGATTTTCTGAAAATGGATGGACCTAAGTTACCGACTTGTCTACCTCAATGAATGTAGTTCTGAATCAAGGTTTTCACTTACAAAATGTAATGTTTTTTTATGGTGTTTGGTTTGAGTTTTGTTTTGAAGACACATCAAGCAAAATATACACTCCTAAGGCTGTGTAAGACTGTATTCTTTTAGATTCCACGCGGGTTTTACCCCAACCGCACTATCTTTAGCGGATGAATTCAGAAGCTTGGTTGCACGGGCTCCCCCTTACAATGCAATCTCTTCTCAGGCCAACCAAGCTTCTAGTCCCCATGAAACTCCCATGGTGAACTAATCACCTCTACTAAAAACTGTGAGAATCTGGATGCCTTGGCAACGACCGTTGCTGCACCAAAGAATAGATAAAGGATTTTGGCAAATCTACAACAAGGGTTTTAATGCGGGCATTCCATTCGTGGGGGATAATCCATATGGAGAGAGTCCCTTTCGATCAATCTCGTCATAATTATCCTCGTGATACTTGAACTTTCCTCAAGTATTCGCATTTATATCCCTGTTGGAAGTCACTTGGCTTTAGCGTGTTACTAGTTGGGTCGTTCCCTTGGGTGATTACTTTTTCCCACAAGGTAGGCCCTCTAGGATAAACAAAAGAAAGTGAGTATACCCATAGTTCGATCAATCTTTATTTCACATGAAAAAAGAGAGAACTCATGCCATATACCCCACTTACACTCGCACATAAACAAGAAATGGTCTAGCTTTCTGGATCACCTAGTTAAGGGGAGAGCATATGCCTACCATCCATCACATACAAAAGACATGGTGTTCATTAATTAGTTAATTAAGCTATGTTCCTAACTTAACCAAAAGGAAGCATGATGTCCATTATCCCTTTACTTAAGCTACGTTCCTAACTTAACCAAAATGGAAACAAGTAAATAACATCCAACCCCTGTAATATGTTAGTAGTTTATGTTTTGAGTCTTTGACAATGAATCTGGGAAAACCTGCAAATGCACAACACCAAATGTGAGTTTCTGATTTTGGTGACAAATTGCAAGAGGTGCCAAAATAGAGACAAGAGGCTCCAAAACTCTAAAAACATCCTAGAAATGGCTCAAAACAGTTCAGAATTACCTTCAAACCGGTGCAAAACTTTGCCAAGTCATAAACCTTGCACCTACAATCATGAAACCATCAAAAAACTTAGCAATAAGTGAGCCAAAGGCCCCATGGTGGGCGCCATTTTGTGCATGTGTCAAAATGTGTAGTAGAGTTAGTTATTCTATTGTCAACACAAACCTTAATGAAACGGTTTACATTCAAAGTTTGAAGCAAGTAAAACTAATCTATTTCATAATACAATCAAAATTTTCAAATACCTATCATTGTTCTCTATTCCTAGGGATTTATTAAACTGTTTGGCCCTCATATTTCTATGAGCACAAAGGTTGTTAAAATGACTACCTAGAAAATGAGATTTGATGCTTAATATGCAAGCTAAGATTATTTCTATGTGCAAATGTGTGGTGGAAGGATTAATGGCATGCAAATGTGTGCTGGAATGATTAGTGGTATGCACCTAAATGAAACAAGATGATGGAATGGATGATGAATGCAACGATAAACGAAGGATGATGTTGGTGATGGATGAACAAGTGGAGATGAGTGAGATGATATACAACTATAATGAGCTATCTATGATTATGCATATGCTCTAATGCAAACATAAAACAAACTAACCTGAAATGTAACTATGATGCAATGGAGATAATAAAATGTAACTATGAAGCAATTAATTAATCTAAGATGAGAATGTAAAGTAACATATGATATGTGAGCTAAGTATAAGACTCCATGAAAGCTCCAAGCTCCTATGAAAAACCTGCATGGTAACAATACTCAAAGTGTGGATGGAAAATGGCATTATAACACTATTCCAATTTTTATTTCAAAATAGCATTATAACATTACTCGAAAGGTGGATGATAATGCAAAGGATGAGGGGTGTATTTATAGAGGTCTGCAAGCATTTTGTGAGGTGGCACCTATCAATGGTTCAGATTCAAAGGAGACAAGATAGATGGTGGAGATGAAAGGAATCAGGATGTTGCCCCTTGACCAAGGAAAACATGCCATGTGTGTGAAGAGAATCCCCTTGACCAATTGGAAGCATGCCAAATGTATGAGATTCCAAGTGTGTGAAACAAAGACCCATGTGCTCCAGATTTGTTGGAAGTGTGGGGGAATAAAGCCATGTTCTTTTTTTATTGGTGGAAGTGTGTGAGGATAATTTTAGTTAATAATTAGGCTTATTTATTTTCATGTGACCTTTATGAGGTGGCACATAAAAAAGTTGTAGATATGTGCTCTAATTCTTAATCAGGATTAGGGAAGATTAATTAAATAAACACGTTTAGGGTTTTTTGTTTGTTTAATTTAGAAGAAATGTCCCCTTGAACAAGGACAAGATGCTATGTGTGTGAAGAGAATCCCCTTGACCAATTGGAAGCATGTCGGATGTATGAGATTCCAAGTGTGTGAAACAAAGACCCATGTGCTCCAAATTTGTTGGAAGTGTGGGGGAATAAAGCCATGTGCTTTTCCTTATTGGTGGAATTGTGTGAGGGAATAAAGCCATGTGCTTTTTCTTATTGGTGGAAGTGTGTGAGGATAATTCTAATTAATAATTAGGCTTATTTATTTTCATGTGACCTTTATGAGGTGGCACATAAAAAAGTTGTAGAAATGTGCTCTAATTCTTAATCAGGATTAGGGAAGATTAATTAAATAAACACGTTTAGGGTTTTTTGTTTATTTAATTTAGAAGAATATGAATTAGGAGAATTAAAAGGAAAGTGAACAATATAAATAAAGTAAGACCTTATTTATATGTAGTCGAAGCATTAATAAAATAGGTTGTATTTAATTAATTGAATGTGATGACCATTTTCAGGTGTATACAATAACAAAGCAAATAACACTAGGAAAGCTAAGGATTATACAAATGTGAAACATACCTATTCCAATGTATTTTCTTTGTATGATAGCCTCATCACTATTGTCACCATCAAAGGGCATAGTGAAAAGTGTGGACTAACCACACAACTTGGTAAGGTCACCATCCAAGGAGTTCCATCCCCATCTTGGGCACAACCTCCTTAGCCCACAAGTACAATATCTTAGAACAACTCAAGAAGACCCCCACACAGATATCAATCCTATAACTATTGAGAATATCACCCACACATAGCGAAATCCTTAAGAGAGCTTTATTAGAGTCATCTATTCTTGAGGATATTGATACAGATCAATTTCAAGCTATGGTAGGTCATATCATTAACCATCTTCTCACCTTTTCCGAGCAAGATCTACCATCACAACCATCTCATAATCGTGCTTTACACCTTGAGGTTATCATTCATAAGAATAAGGTCAAAAGAGTCATAGTAGATGGAGGGGCTAAATTGAACATTTGCTCCCTTCAGCTGATCAAAAGTTTGGACTATTCAAAGGATACTATTGAGAAGAAAAATAGTACCACCATCAGGGAATATGATGACCAAGAATGAGTATCAAAAGGTATCATTGCACTTCCTATGCAAGTAGCCCCTCTCATTGCATAACTACATGTCAAGTATTGGACCTTGATCTTCCTTATAACATCTTGCTTGGCCGACCCTGGATCCATGCTCTATAAGTTATAGCCTCGACCTATCATCAATTTGTGAAGTTTCCTTTCGAGAGAAGAGAAATCACTATCCATGGAGATCCTGAGCTTTTTTACTATTGAAAAAGTCTTGAAGCCAAGTTCTATAAAATCCCCCAAATACCCAAAAATGATGAAGGGCCTACACCCTCCACCTAATTTGTTGACCCATCATCCCTTGCATCTACTTCTGAAACAAAGGCACTTACTATATAGAACATACCTGATATCAAAGAAATGATTCAAGATGATGGTTGCGGGAATTACAAACTAATGAAGAACACCTTTGTCTTAGGAGAACTACCTACTTCTCCTCAATCTCATGGGAAACCTACATCCAACAGCAAAGTGCTTGAGACTGTCAAGATGGTGACCACTACCTTCATGAAGTGGGGTGATTTGAATCAAGAAGATGTCAATGACGAAGATATATCTAAACTCCTCTATCAAGATGAACAACCTGTACCTTTTCTTCCCATGGAACATAATAACAAAGGCTTGCAGCTCATGCAGAATTGGGGATATAACAAGAACGAGAAACAAGGATAGAATGATAATGGTTTACTAGAACCCATCGTTCCTGAGAAATGACTAAAAAATCTTGTCCTAGGTTGTACTACTAGCAAGGTCACATTATTGGAAAAGGTATTTCCGCTAAACAAGCTAAGGCTTCCTCTTGGCCACCTACATCACGTGATATGACCTTAGATGACTTCCCCTTGGATGTTGTTGATCTATTTGAAAACAACTCCCTCTTCATGATATCCATTACATCCTTTGCTCAAACTAATCAACCAACTAAAATATGCCTAGTCTACCCACAACTCATCGACATGGTCCAAAAAGGACCATCGATTCTAGATTTATTCAAAAATGATGAAGCGATCTCAGAATTCATGGGACTCTATGATAACTTACCATGAGTCGATCATAAAGAAAGTTTTGATATAGAGCTAGATATATAGGCTTACTATAGAGAGATGATTGAATCCCTCAGTCACAAAATAAACAAAAGGCAACTAACATGCAGATCTTTAAGTGAAAATCACACTATGGCTTTTACTGGTCCTAAAAAATTAAAAACAAAGGATGCATCCAATGGTGAAAACCTCTCTGAGGCACGCAAGGATGAGGGATTCAATCCCCCCCCTTAGTGTAATGCATCTAAAGAAGTCAGCATTACTAGCAAAAAAGGCCACTCTAGTCAATGTGGGAATGGAACAAGCACCTAAGATCACTTATATGCCAAATCCTTGTTCGATGAACAATAGAAGAATCTTGCAGCGTTCCTCAAAGAGCGAAGAGCTAACTTTGCATGGTCATACATAGATATGTCAAGCCTTGATCCAGAAATGGTTCTACATCACCTAATAGTTTATCATAAAGCCAAGCCAGTCAAGAAGAAATTAAGGAAGATGCACCTTTAGCTAGCACTCATGGTTAAACTGGAGTTGCAAAAGCTTCTTGACGTTGGATCCATCTAACCGATAGATTATCCTGAGTGGGTTTCAAACCTAGTACCAGTCTCAAAACCCATTGGGGGCATTAGAATCTGCACTAATTTCAAAGACCTGAACAAGGCATGTCTGAAGGATGATTTCCCCCTTCCTAACATCGATCTCATTGTAGACTTAACAGCTGGGCATGAAATGTTTTCACTCATGGATGGTTTTTTAGGCTACAATCAAATCATAATCACCAAGGAGGATCAACATAAAATTGTGTTCACTTGTCCATGGGGAACCAATTGCTAGAATGTGATGACATTTGGGTTAAAGAATGCAGGAGAAACCTATCAAAGAGCAATGACCCTCATCTTTCACGACATGATCCACAAAACAATTGAAGATTATTTGGACGATATTTTGGAAAAATCAAAGAAAATAAGTGAGCACATATAAGTCTTAGGACCTATCTTTGACAAAATGGAAGAATACAAAGTAAGGCTAAATTCAAAAAAGTGTGTCTTTGGGGTCACATCAGGGAAACTCCTTGGCTTCATCATTTCACAAAGAGGGATAGAAATTGATCCAACAAAGGTAAAAACCATCCTAGACATGGAACCACTGCAAACACTAAAGTAGATGAGAGGGTTACAAGGAAGATTGTAATCCATCATGACTAGGTTCATAACACAACTATCAGGTAAAATCCACCCATTTTCACATCTTCTCCATAAAGGGATAACCTATAAGTGGGATGACAAGTGTGATAAAGCTTTCCAATAGATCAAAGATTATCTACTGACACCTCCAGTGCTTATGCCACCAATACCAAACAAGCCATTGATCTTGTATATCTCAGTGACACTAGTAGCACAAGGAGCTCTTCTAGCACAACATGATGAAAATGGAAAGGAAAGGGCCAACTACTACAATAGTAGAACCTTGGTGGGATATGAGATGAACTATTAACCTATTGAGAAAGCATGCCTAGTAGTAGTTTTTGCTTCACAAATGTGCAAGCACTACATGATGTCATATCAAATCAAGATCATTGCAAAAAATGACCCATTGAAATACTTGTTATCAAAAGCAACTCTCACAGGACAAATGGCCAAATGGGTGATTATCCTAATAGAGTTTGACATAGAATATGTAGAGTGCAAGGAAACAAAAGGACAAGTGATTGCAGTTCAACTAGTAGAAGCACCTATCTATGTCGAGAACCCTCTGATATTTGAGTTCCCTAATGAGTCAGTGTTCCTTATCAATCTCACAACTCAGGGGAAGATGTACTTTAATGTATCATTCACCCAATATGGATCTAGAGTAGGCATTATTTTCATCACCCCTCAAGGTGATTGCATTCCAAAGTCCTACTGACTATCGTTCCCTTGTACTAACAACATTGTTGAGTACGAAGCCCTAATCACATGTCTAAGGATAGAAGTTTAGTGGCAGATACAAGAAATGAAAGTCTATGGAGACTCACAACTGGTTATCAACCAATTCAACGACTATAAAAATAAGGATGACAAGCTCACTCCTTACAATAAGATGGTGGAGAATCTCAAGGACCTTTTTATAGACATAACTTTTGAGCAGATTCCTTGCATAAATGATAGAGTAGCAGACACCATGGAAATGATTAGATGACTACTAGACATGCCAAACAATATCCTCCAATGTGAATTCTTGGTAAAATAACTTCTCATACCAACTTTCAAAATCCCTAAATTAGAATTTGCATGTATCATTATTGGTCCTTGATCCCTATGGTACCATGACATATTTACTTACTTAAGTAGAGGAAGCCTCCCATCCAATATCACCTTGAACCTTAAAAAGACCTTTGTTAAGAAGGCATCCTGATTCATGATCCTAGGTGATACCCTTTATCGACAAAGCATTGAAGGGACATTACTACGATGTCTTAACCAAGAGGAAGCCTCAATTGCTTTAAAAAAGTACATGATGGCATATGTGGGTCTCATTCTAGTGATATGACATTAGCTAAGAAATTATTGAGGATGGGGTACTATTGGCCAACCATGGAAAATGAATCCCATTAGTATGTGTAGAAGTGTGTCCAATTTCAACATGGGGATCCGATTCATGCTCCAGTTCAAGTGTTGCAACTCATGATCACACCATGGCCTTTTTCATAGTGGATACTTGACCTCATAGGAAAAATCACTCCAACTTCATCCAACAGCCACAAGTTTATCATAACTGCCACTGAGTACTTTACTAAATGGGTTGAATCCATTCCTATGACATATATAACAGGGAAGCAAATAGCCAAATTTATCCTAAACTAGCTAATATGTCGTTATGGTGTTCCATAAACCCCCATCTCAAATAATGGAACCCCTTTTAAAAATTAGGATTTGAAAGAGTTGTGCCAAAGATTCAATATCCAACATTGATTCTCTACCCCATACTATCCCCAAGGCAATGGTCAAGAGGAAGTTACAAAAAAAACCATCCTAAGAATCTTGTAGAAAATAATGGATGAAGCTAGTCATGACTGGCATCTGCAACTAAATCCCACTCTTTGGGCTTATCAAACTAGTGTCTACATGCCTACAAGTGCAACCCCTTTCTCTTTGGTCTATGGATCAAAAGTCTTCTTTCCTATTGAGGTTGAGCTCCCATCATTGCGAGTGTCACTACAAAGCCTGATAACTAAGGAAGAATATAGAGTGTCTTGGTTGAATGAGTTAAAAATCCTAGATGAGCGTCATCTTGATGCCCTTAATCACTTGTAAGTATATCAAAACTGACTGAAAAGATCTATAACAAGAGAATCAAATGTCGATCATTCCAAGTAGGGGATTTAGTCTTAAAGAAAAATTAGAAAAACCTTCTAGATCAAGACAACAAAGGAAACTTTGAGCCTAACTGGTTGGGTGTCTTCGTCATCACAACAAGCTATAGATCAAGAGCATACCAACTGTCAACACTTGAAGGTGAGCCCATGTAGGAGCCCACTAACAATCTACATCTCAAAAAGTTAATGCCTAATCTTGAAGGGTGTAAATCAGAAAATAGAAAAAAAAACAAAAAATATCAAAAATCCAAAAAACAAATGAGGAAAAGGATTGAAAAAAGTAAAGAAAAATAATTGTCCTCTAGTGAAAACCACTTCGGTGGCACTTTGGGCAAGTACCTTGGTGAAAACCTGGCAAATAGGCGCCTTGCATAAATAAAGAACCTCCATTCTTTGGCTCTTTATCCTACCATTCTTTTCATCACCCTCCATCCATCGCATCATTGATCCTATTCACCTATCACCTAATCCCATCCTTATGATAGCTTGATATTTTGAAGTATTGCAATCCCTTTTGTACTACTTGGAATATTCCAAAGGTCAGTTTGTCCTACCTATATCGAAGTAGTCTAAACTGTCACACTTGGGGCAATTGGTTATGGATCATAATTGGGTTCTTGTATATCTTGAGGTCATTCCAACTTTTATCAAAAAATCCCAAAAACATACACAAAATCCTGTATAGCTAAAATCAAAAAACATTCAGAAAATTATAAAGGAAAAATCCTAAACATCCAGAAAACATATCAAAATCCCTAAAAAGGTTGAGCATTGAAAATCCAAAAATAGAGTCCCCTTGTCGAACTACGTTGTCTCTAAGCTTGGACGTAGGCAAGGCCATCATTGATGTTCCCTCGAGACACCCTAGGTCATTCCTTTAGGAGTTCATCATAATAATATGACTTTTCCATCACTTGTTCATATCTCATCTTCAATAAGTCATTTCAGTTGGACTACGTGGTCTTTGTGTGTATAACGTAGGCAAGGCTTATCTTTGATCAGCCCTCGAGACCCCTAGGATAGGCCTTTAGATTAGTTTCTTTGTTGAAACTTATAAAATCGCTAAACACTTGTAAAATATCTGAAAAATCCAAAAAACATTCAAATAATTAAAAAAACACAAAAACATTTTAAAATTAAAAACCTTGAAAAACTCCTAAACATTCAAATATAGAAAATCCCAAAAACATTAGAAAACATTCAAAAGACCTAAACAACATCAAATATCTTTTAAAAAACCCTAAACAACCTTAAATAATCAGAAACCAAAAACATTCACAAAGACCAAAAACAACCTCGAAACATTTTCAAAATACCAAAAACATTGAAATATTCTAGAAAATCTAAAACCCATCCGTCCCATCTCGCTTTCACTTGAAATAAACTTTCACCCATAAAAAATTGACCGTCACCTTCAACCTTTGGAAAAACAAATAGAAAACGAGTCTAGCAAGTCGTAAAGTGTGAACCTAATTATCAAAATATAAATTCTAGATCATAGGTAAATGTGTCAGTGAAGTGTATATCAACAACTCATCTTAGCATCATCCTAACATCAAAAGAACCTTTGATCAACATGTCCTAGGATGTATCCTTCCTACAATGGACATCAGCATTAGATATTACCTTAGCTAAACTTAAACTAGGCAAGAGATATAGATAACACTGACCGTTTGTCTTTGGTCTTTTCTTATGATTTATCTTAATGGCCCATTCTGAGGACCTCTCAATGATGTCTATCAAAATGATTTAGAGAGAAATAAATGGGGCATCGATCATTATCTTTTGTTTGTTGTGCTTGTGGATACTCTTGTAAAATAATCTTGGTGCATACTTGCTTAGTTGTGTGTACGGAATTTGTTTAGGGTGCATTGTTGATTATTGCCTATGCTATGGTCCAATGAATTATAAGCTTCTAACTTACATTCCAATGAGGTTTTCGTATGTCAAGGTGTGAACAAGAACTATCCTATCTATTTGCTCATTCAAATTCCATTACACTAGATACAATATCATCCTTGTTATTAATACCTTTATGCATTGTCTCTATTTGTTATATCAAACAATAAGGAATGACAGAAAATCCCAATCCCAAAGTGTGAGAAACTCCTCATCTTGCATTTCATCCTTATTTTGCATGTCTCATCACCATCTCTAATAAAGTCTCGATGGATCATAGACTTGTTGCATCTTTTGAAGTAATCATCGAAATCGACAGTCATTCATTCTTTATTCTTCTATCTTCCCTTCACGCTAACTTGGTATCATGACAGTCAACAAAAATATCATCAATACATCCACCCTGCATCCACAAACCATCAGCATACATAAATCTCATAATCATAGCATAATCATAAAACATAACATCCATTAGCATAATCATTGCATCATACATCATGCATTCTGCATTATCATTTGAGTTGTGATGAATAATATAGATTTTTTATTTTAAGCATCTTAAATCATTACATATCATCAAAATTTGCATCCATACATCCATACACATACATAATTATCTCATAAAAATGCATAGAAAATACACGAAAAGAAATACATCCACATCATTTGCGTTCATTCCATAACATATCATGAAAAGATATAGAAAAAGAAAATAGCATTGCATCCATCCATCACATATCATCACATATCACATAGGCATAAATAAAGTGCATCCATACATCATCAACTATGAGCATCCCATCCATCCATACATCATAAGCATGAAATAAGTGAACACATCACATCATATAGAATCATCTGTATCTGTATCATATATATATTAAAAAATGAATGTCATGGTACAAAATCTGAATCAATGTATGTATATCGATCATAAGTATAATATCCACAAGGCTGTAAAAAAGGAGCCCATGAATGTATATTTGTGGTAAAGAATGGGACAAAAAAATAAAAAAAAGTGTCTATACATGAAAGCTAGCCCTGATGGCTTCTACCCTCTCCTGCATGCCTCTTAGGATGATCCTCTGCTCTCAGTCGTGAATCACTACGCTGGAAAAAATTAGGTTATCTAAGTGCATGTGGTACATCTCGGTCGTAATACTACCTATAATATGTGGCCTCTATCACAGCCTCTCTATATAATCTTGTTGAAACAGTCCTGCCATGTGTGGCCACCATCATAGCCTCTATTTGCTAGCGTCGGGCAACCTCTTGATCCCTCTCTGCAGTCACGACATGTACCACTGTAAAGCCTGATCTCTCTTAGTCATGATGCTCACCACCTATTGCCATGCCTGGTCCTACTCAATAGTAATACCCAAAATATGTGGTGGGCCTAATCCCACTCTCCTATAAAAATCTACACTTGTTGTTGCAGCTACTGGATCTATGCATCTCTTGGATTTGGTGGTGGTGGTGGTGGTTGTATAGGCAACCCCTATTGAACATTGGGTTGTTTCTGAATTGGATGTTGTTGTACAATCGATGGAGCCCCCAAAACCTACCCATCATGGCCGCCCTTTCCTCTAGCCCTCCCTACTCCCTTGCCTCTAGGTCTCCCTCATGGAGGAACACTCGCTAGATCTGTCAAATGCCACGGAGGAGCGAACCAGGCATCATAAGCAGGCATAGTTTGTGCTACCTCCTAACCCTAATCATAGGCCCAAGGTTGAGCCACTAACTGTCTCAAGCTCTTGACTGCCTCGGGAGCTAGAATGGTTGGTCCCCATGTGGGAACCTCTCTGACCGACCTAGCAAAAATGGCCCTATAAGAGTCGTTTGGCCTATCTTGGACCTCCCAGAACTGTTGAACCACCTTGTCTGGTAAATATTGCTCAATAATGGTGTGCTCATGACCCAGCATATATTGGGTCTATCTTGCAAAATATAGTTGTTGCACATCATCGAACCATGGTGGCATCTAAAGCCACGAGTGCCATTGGAAAATTGTCATGTCATCGATAACCCATCGTTGGTACAGGAGCCCAATTTGTTTGATGTGCCTCAATGTAATCACACCTTTGTGCCGCCAAATGACGAGATCATATGGGTCCATGTCTGCCATCTGCACAATAAGTCAGAGTACAACAATATGCTCCCATGCCCAAATATGAAGCAAAGTCACCCCTGCACCAATGGCTCTCCCATCACAATAAATGAAATCATGCATGTCATGATATAGTGAGGCTAGCATCACTTACCCCCATGCAAAAAGTGTCCTCCTGTGCATCATCCTATGCCACACCAATCCCCATCCTAGGTTAAACCCTCTGCTGTGTCTATCAAGAGCCACCAAACCTAAAATGATGGCTGCAATGATCAACCTAAAAGCAGGCACATGACCTCTATACAACTCGAGGTTGATATGTCCTCCATCTCCATCACCTCATGGCAAGCATCAAGTCTGACATCAATGTTGTAGATCACATGATTGCCATGTATCGACAAATGCAGAATATTCCATACATCCTCCAAGGAAACTGTCACCTCACCAATGGGAAGATGAAAGGATGAGGTCCCGTTATGCCATCTCCTGCACAGAGTAGTCATCATTGCTAAGTGAGTCTAGATGACGGGCGCATATGCAACATACTAGAGGTTGATCTCTCCTAGGTGCTACTGGAATAACTCTGACAGATCACCTAATCTCTCCAACACAGTGGGTCTATGTTCACGTGACATTAGTTGTGTAATGAACTCCTGCATCCACGAAGTGCACGACATCAAGAAATCAAGGAAATTTGAATCAATTTGAAAATTTTAATTAAAAATATCACAATAGTGTCACTATTTACAATAGCATTGCTATATTCAAATTTCAAATTATGATGCCCTAAAGCATTTCAAATTGCAAATCTTAAACTACGTCACCAAATACACTAGCATTGTGATTTAATCTTTGGCAAACCATAACCCTAATTTCTAAATTGACAGGAGTGTAGCTATGTAAGCATGCATCACTATTTAAAATTAGAAACCCTAATTTTAAATTGTGACTAGTGTTGCCATATAAATATGTGTCACTATAATTCATTTGAGCATCATTGATTGCAAAATGGGCGTCGTTGTATAGCGATGCCACCAAATTTTAAATTTCAAAGAGCAATAAATGCATCAAAAAGTCAAATTTCAAATCAAGTTCAGAGTTACATATTGGTGGTCCTGCACCTGGAAGCTGTTGATACTCTCAAACTTGGTCAGAGATGTGCCTGGGAAGCTCTCGTCGCACCATTTCGTTGGAGGGTCAGAGCTCAAAATAGCAAGAATCTCTTAAGTGTGAATGAACAAATGAATTGAAGGTGACTCTTCTTGGCTTATTTAAGCTAGAAAATTAGGGTTTTTTGCCCTAATTTCACCTTCAAGCTAGGGTTTATCATCACTTTCACCAATTTTACCAATTTGAACCTAAATTTGCATCATTTTTTGCATTTTTGGCATAATTCTTGCATCCCGGAGCCTTTCTAGACCCTCGGAGTAGCTTCTAATCTTTATCAAGAAATCAACCCAAAATTTAAAATTTCTACTGGATTTCTTGAGGGGTCAGTGAGTTAGCTTTATCCTTCCGATGGGCATCTAAAAAATCATTTTTATTTTTATTTTATTTAAGCAACAGTTTTAATTTGAGGAGCATTATTCTTTGAACCGAAGCAGCAGGTACCTCACTTCAAAGAGGGGCAAAATGTAGACACTGTGAAATGTCCTAAATGATATCATACACTGAAATAGGTTTATTAACATCATTTCCTCTTTAAACCCATCCTCTTTTCGCTTAATTAATTAAATTAACCTAGCTAATTTAATTAATGGAATCATTTTCGTCCATTAACCTAATTCATCAATTCAGGTTAATTCACTCCCCCTTCATGCTAACATTTCATCTCATTAAATTAAATAAATCAAAACATTTAATTTAATTCCCTAATTCTTCTAATTTAATTAAATAACCCTAAGTTATTTAATTAAATATCATTTCATTTCTCACCCATTCATTAAATCATTTAATTTAATATCACTTTAATTACTCCAAATCCCCTAATTGCATGATTAAAGCTTGTTTAATTAGCAATTAAACTAACTTTCCTCTAGAAGGGGAATATTCCCATGAAATATTCCTTATCCGCTTTTTGCACAATTAAGAATTTCTTTTAATTTGCAAAATTCCTTTTATCCTCACCCAAATGAATATTCCAAGGAATATTCTTATTCCTCTATCATTTGAAAAAGGGATATTTTCATTTAGCTTCTAATGCAAGTTTTAACCTTTAACCTTTTGAAAAAATCATCTTTGACCTATGTGAGCAGGTCAAAAGTGTGTTTGTTTGAAGCAAATGTGATCCCTTGATTAAATCCCATCATGTGTTCTCATTCGTTGATGAGAATCCATGATCCTTGCCTCTCATTTCCTTCATCTTGGACCATTGATTAATCTTTTCAATCTCAACCCTCCATTTCTCATTTTCTTTCCTATAAATAGAACACTATTTGGAGACAAATGTATCCATGTTTTCAGAGCAAACTTATGTTGTTGAAACGCATCCATCCATCTTTCAATTTCAAAGTCAAAGTTGAATTCACTTGCATCCACGCTCACAATTTACTCACTTTAGCTTGTTTTAGTTTATTTCTAATTGCATAAATAGCTTAGAGCATGCATTAATGGCTTCCATGCATCCATCTTAGTTTGTATATGAATTAGGGTTTCCATCTTTTAGCTTAGAATTAGCTTAGATTAGCTTAGCAATTGCATAATTAGTTCAATTTTAGCATAAAATCATGGTAACTTAGCTTGCATCATGTTTAATTTAGCATAAACTAGGTTTTCATCCATTTATCCCAATGGTTTCATCAATTCTCTTCCATAGAATTGACTGAAACATACTTACTAATCACGAGATTAGGAAAGGGTTGTTGTTTCACATCAACACCACAACAATTCCAAAACAAGATAAGTTTCAAATGGGTTAGAATAGGAATTTAACTGTTTTCTTAGTTTGTAACTTTCAATTTTAGTATGCTTAGTTTAACTTTTTCAATTTGTAAGATCTTGTTTGGTAGATTGAGGTTTAGTGGATAAATTTTGTTTTGATTCATCATGGATCAAGCGTAATTGATCCACCCTAACAATCCTCATCTCACAGGAGTCACAATCCCCTGTAGCAAGAATCAAGATAACAATTAAAATACATATGAGTATCATTAAAATTATCATTAATAGACTAATAAAAATCAAATATAATGTGAAATTTAATAATCTCTTTCATACCTCTATCAAAGGAGAAAAAATTACTACTGCTACAACAACACCATGGTCCAATATGACACAAACATTAAGAGGAGTATTTGATGTCAACTTTTGAAAATAAAACAACAAATGTTCTTCAATTACTAAAACTACCTAACATTGTTTTACAACACCATTAATGAATAAAGGTTATCTGGGTGAAATATCATCGATAATGACTATAGTGAGGTGTTGACATCAAAGGTCCACCATCAAAATATTCAACATCCAAAGAAAGCTATGATAGAACCATTCATATAAGGTTCAACTATTCACATGTAAGAGGGTAAGTGCACCAAGTTGTGACTCAAAAATGGATCTTAAGATGCCACCACAAGAAAATGAAGATAGTTACTCTCAAAATTTAGAGATGCAACAAGAACAAGAGTTGTAGTGCTATGAATCTACTTTATACGCTACTTATTTTTTTGAAAATAATAAAGATTAAGGGTTTCAAAAAGGCGGCCACCAAAAGTGGTCATGTTTTTATCCAAAAAAAAACATAGCATTTATTGTGGCCTCCCTAAAAAGTTAACATTTTTTTTAATTTAAAAATCTAAATTTGGTGAGAAATTAGCTAAAACCATGTAGTTTACCCCAATTTTTTTAGCTAATTTTTTTATGAATATAATATTTTATGATTTTTTGAAGTGGGCACATCTTGAAAAGATGAAATTTTAGCATGCCCCTTGGTTTTTTTGAAAATTAATCGAAAATCAATTTTTTCATTATGGTAGAATGGACTCTAGTTTATAAAAATGTAATTTGTTTCAAAATTTGATGAATGAGTAAAAATCTATACCAAAACTAGCACATGTTTTTTGGAAAAAAATGGAGGCACTAACAAGAGAAATTATAGATGAAAACCTTAACATATTCAAAATGTTAAAAAAATTGTATGGTTATATAGGTAAGAGAGAGCCTAGCATCATCATGGTCTTTTATAAACTTGCATTGAAAGACATGAAATCCTGACGGTTAGCACAACCAAAAAGTGAAATTTTGTTGCACTTTCAAAAAATCACACCCTTGACATGAAATGGTTGTCCTACCCTTTGGGTTGGATGCCCAAGGAAAAATTAAACCCTTTGAATTGGTATTTCCCAATTCCCATTTTGCAAGCAACAAATTTGTTGCTCACCAAATACAATGTAATGTTTGGAAAACACCAAATTTGGTGCTCTCCAGTTGTAATACAACATTTGGTACTCACCAAATTAATTTTCTTCAAAAAAACTTATCTTTCTCTTTGTCTCTCTCTCCCCCACTTTGATAAGGCTTAGAGTTTATAGTTTAAGATCAATGATGGATAGTTGAGGTTTTACCTTTCACTTCATCTCTATCTCCTTCCCTCTTAACCAATACTTATCCTATTCTATCTCAACCCTCTCTAGGTCTCTCCCACCCTCTACCTTGCCTTCCCTTCTTAACCCCATCTCCATCCTTACCTCTCTCTTCTTCTATCTCCCTTTGTTAATATTTCTCACCCATCTCTCTCCTTTCTCTCGATCACTACCTCTCCCTCCCAAACTTTGTTTCTCCCCATCTCCAAGTCTATCCCTCCTTGTCTTATTACCCACCTCTCTCCCCCCTCTATCTCTCACCTTTTTATTCTCTTTCTCTCCCCATCTCCAATTCTCTCCCTCCTTGTCTCATTACCCACCTCTCTCCCCCCTCTATCTCTCTTCTCATTATTCTCTCTCATCTTCTCTCTCCCTCCCCTCTATAGGTCATCACCTCTTTATCTCCTCCTCCCTATGTATATCACTCCCTCCATGTCTACCTCTCCATTTATTCCTTATTAATCCTCTACCAATACTTTCCTCTCTCTCTCTCTCTCTCTAGGTTTGTCGCACTCTCTCTCCCTATCTACCTCTCTACCTTTCCTTCCCTCCTTACCCCCATCTATATAATTTCCTTCCTACCTCTCTCTTCTTCTCTATCCCTCTATTATTATTTCTTTCCCATCTATCTCCTTTCTCTCGATCACTACCTCTTCCTCCCACCCTCTCTCTCTCTCTCCATCTCCATGACTCTCCCTCCTTTAGTCTTTACCTTTATACCTATCTCTCCTTTTCTAATTACCTACCCCTCTCTCCCCTCTATCTCTTTCACCCCTATCTCTCCCCTATGTCTCTCCCCTATCTCTCCCTTCTTACTCCTCTTCTAATACTTCCCTTTCTCCCTCCCTATCTTATATCTCTCACCTTTATCTCCCCCTCACCTCTCTAGGTCTCTCAGCCACTCCTTGTTTATCTTCCCATACCTCCTTATCCATCTCTAGGTATCTCCCTCCTTATATCATTACCCACCCCTCTCCCCTCTCTATCTCTCTCACCCCTATCTCCCCCCTATGTCTCTCAATCCTCTCTCCCTAGGATGTATGTCTCACCTTTAAGTATCTAATTCACTCCTTTCTAGCCTCTCCATCCATCCTTAACCATATCTACCTCACTATTCTTATCTCTCTCCTCTTCATTTCCCTCCCCTATCTATGTCATCACCTCTCTAACACCTCCTTTGTTATGCCTCCCATTCCCTCCACGTCTACCTCTCCCTCCATCCCTTCTTACTCCTCTACGAATACCTCCCTTTCTCTCTCCATATCTTCTATCTCTCACCTCTCTCTCCCCCTCACCTCTCTACCTATCCCATCTCTAGGTCACTCAATCACTCCTTGTCTACTTCCCCATCCCTCCTTATGCATATCTAGGTTTCTCACTCCTTGTCTCATTACCCACCCTCTCTCCCCTCTATCTCTCTCACCCCTTTTTCCCTAGGCTATAGGTTTGTCACTTATATATCTCTCATGGATCTCTAGTTATTTCCCTCCCTCTCTACCTCTCTCCCTCCTCCTTACCCATCTTTCCCTCTTTGTGAACTTCTCTCTCTCATTTTTCCTATCTCCCCTCACCTCTCTACCTCTCTCCCCTTTAAGTATCTGAGTCACTTCTTTCTAGCCTCTCAATCCCTCCTTAGCCATCTCTAACTCTTCATTCTTCTCTCTCTCATCTTTAGTTTCCCTCCCATCTCTAAGAGAAACACCTTATTATTTTATATCATAAATAAAATATCAAATAAAAAGATATTATTATTGAAAAAATGGAGAAGAAAATATTTGATTCATGTAATAAGTTAAATAATGTGCAAAAAGGTCTCAAGTAGTAGCGAACTATTTCACTATGGGTGAAGCCACAATAGTGGTTTACAATTGAAGTGAGGAAGGAAAACTCACAAAAAATGAATGCATGGCAAAAAACTTGACTTTAGGGGTTTGTACGAACCTATTGGTTCAACCGAACCCATTAGGGGTTTGCTAGAACCTAGGTTTGGGCAAACCCTTTTAATTCTTTCTCGCTAAAAAATCCAATAAAACCCCTTATAGAAGGTGGGTTCGAATGAACCTTGGTTTGAGCGAACCCCCCTTATTCCTCATCCCCCCCTAAGACACAAAAAAAACCTAGATTTTGGCATGTTAGAGCTCCAGTTGAGGATGAAAATGGAGGAATCTTCACAAACCCAACTGGAATCAGGTAGTCCTCGAAAAGAGCTGTCCAACGAATATAATTTTAATATGTTTTGGTTTTATTATGTATTTGTTTTTTTAGTTTTATTAAACATAGGTTTTTCATCAAAAATGAAGGTCTCTGTTCTGCACATGTAGAAAAATAGCAGATTATCAAAAAAAAATTTGAAAAATATGAGTGCACCAGATATTGAAGTCTTTGATCCAACAAAAACACAAATGAATTTTGATATATACAAAAAATGTTATGCGTATACAGATATGTCTGAATTGTAATTGGTTTGACTTCAAAACTTGATTAAAAAAAAGATATTCAATAAAAATTGTCTAACCAAGTGGAAGCACTAGATATCGAGTTACAAATCTAAATTCATAAGAATTAGAATTTTATCCTTCATGGAAAAAAATTTATGCGTTATACGCATGTTTAAAATGTTGTTTTTAAAACCAGTTTTCATGGGAGATGGAAAAAGAAGTGCAATCTGATTCCAAAAATTTTGAAAAAAATATTTTTAAAATCTATAGACAAAATGTGATGAGACTCTAGTTTGCATCATCTTCAAATTCTTCATGATTTAGCTTCTATAGGTGTCCGAATGTGAAGATTTAGTTAAAAATAATAATTTCAATGTCCAATTTGGCCAAAAATTGTAAACCACTATTGTGGGATCACCCCTATATCATTACACCATTTGAAAAATAAGTTGACAAACATGAGCTAAAATTAATCACAACCAATAACATGATTTCTAATCTTGAAGAAAAATTTTAGTAATTATATTTTCCAATATATAATAGATGAGAGAATATATACTAATGTATCTCTCAAAATATTCCATTTGGATATTCCTAGAGCTTTACATAATTGGATACAAATATGGCATTCTCTTATGAACAATAAAGTGTTGTAACTTTAAATTGAGATCACTATATTGATAGCATAGGTCAAGGTATTTCTAGAAAATATCGTATAGTATCTATCTATCTCTCCTCTCTCTAAGTATCTAAGTCACTCCTTGCCATCCTCTCCATCCCTCCTTAACCATCTCTACCTCTTTGTTCTTCTCTCTCTCCTCTTCAGTTTCCCTCCACTCTCTATGCCATCACCTCTATAACTCCTCCTTCCCTATGCCTCTCAATCCCTCCATGCATGCCTCTCCCTCCATCCTTTCTTACCCCTCTACCAATACTTCCCTTTCTCTCTCCCTCTCTTCTATCTCTCACCTCTCTACCTATCCCCTCTCTAGGTCTCTCAGTCATTCCTTTTTTTCCTCTCCATCCCTCCTTATCCCTATATAGTTCTCTCACTCCTTGTCTCATTACCAACCCCTCTCCCCTCTACCTCTCTCCCCTATCTCTCCCCTATGTCTCTCACCCATCTCTCCCTAGGCTATAGGTTTCTCACCTCTATATCTCTTAGGGATTTCTAGTTATTTCCATCCCTCTCCACCTCTTTTCCTCCTCCTTAACCCTCTTTGTGAACTTCTCTCTCTCATTTTTTCTATCTCCTCCTCACATCTCTACCTCTCCCCTCTCTAGGTCTCTCCATCACTCCTTCTCTGCCTCTCTATCCCTCCTTAGCCATCTCTACCTTTTCATTCTTCTCTTTGTCCTCTTTATTTTCCCTCTCCTCTCTACATCATCTCCTCTCTAAATCCTCCTTCCCTAAGCCTCTCATTCCATCCATGTCTCCCTCTCCCTCTATCCCTTCTTACTCCTCTATGAATACTTCCCTTTCTCTATCCTTCTATTCAATCTCTCACCTCTCTACCTCTCCCCTCTCTATTTATATGAGTCACTAATTGCCAAAATCTTCATCCATACTTAGCCATCTATACGTCTTCATTCTTCTCTCTCTCCTCTTTAGTTCCCCTTCCCTCTCTATGTCATCTCCTCTCTAACTCCTCCTTCCATAATCCTCTCACTCGCTCCATTTCTACCTCTACCCTCTCTAGGTCTCTTAGTCTCTCCTTCTATGCCTCTCCATCTCTCCTTAACCATCTCTACATCTCTCACTCCTTGTCTCATTACTACTCCTCTAGGTCTCTCCCACTCTTCTCTCTTATCCTCTTCTATATCTTTTAAACGCTTTAAGATTTTTATTTCATATAGATTCCTAAAATTGTATACCTTTTATATCCTTTATGCAATCCAAACTTTGATGAGTGGAAATATGATTATGATATGTTGGTTTTTGCATGGATGAATGTGTATGAATTCCAGTTTAAATATGTGTTTAATTCACGATTCTTAATAGTATGTATGCTTTGGATGAGAACTAACTCCTTGTAACTAGAATAGCAACCCACATCAATCAAAAGACTCAACCCGTACCCAAAGGATTTCAAGCTGATAGTATGGGAAATTCTAGAATGACTGGGCATGTGACAGTTGCAGAAAATGATGAAGGCAATCATTAGAGTGTCCAACTGCGAGTCATCAGAGCATTCAATAAGATGATGAAAGGGCAACGAAGTTTGTGATGATCAAGAAACTGATCTGATTTTTTGCACAAAGTACGTCTCTTTCATGTCATTAAAGTAGAGTTACAAACCTAGTTGTCTTCTATCTTTTTCAACTATAGTTTCTATTGTGAGACTTTGTCTCTTTATTTTGAAGGAGAGAAAACATTTTCATTTAATTTCATTTTACAGTCCTTATGCAAATATACCTCCTCCCAAACCTATATAGTTGAATCAGTGGTTGAGGAGGAGATCTAGTTAGAAGATATATTTTGATAGTTTCAGTTTTCATAGACAGATAATATATTTATTAGTTCTTTGTTATATACTCATGAATAAAAAAATTGTGAATATTCTTGTCATATTATAGAATTTAGTTACATGCAATAAAGATGTTTTAGTTTACTTTTGTATTGAGTTGATTTAAGTATGCACATCTTTAGTTTACCATCTGGGTATAGTAGCTTGAACAAGGGCTACTCAAGGTACTGTTCACCCACCTTAATTTTTGTTGTTAATTTAGATATTTCTAGTATTGTATTCATTTCAATAGATTATTCCTAAGTTACATGCATATGATTGATACCTTGTCTTATTATTAGTATTCTATAATGAGTCCTTGAGTCATCCTCTAGAGTGAGTTAGGAGTAATAATTAGGAGTGTTAGTGAAATTGTAGATTTCAGGTTTAGTAGTTAACTATTATAGTGTTAAGCCAAAGGTACCTAGAACATTAGTAGCAAATTTCCCCTATTTTGTAGTTTATTCTTTATTTCCTTTTTATAGCCTTTACTATTTTTTTGCACATGTGTAAACCACCTATACTTGATGATATAGGTCGTGTAGAGTCCATGAATGTACATACAGTACCAAAATCATCAAAAGCCTATGAAGCCCTATTTGATAGTTAAATGAAGCCTTTGTAGTGTTTAGTGGACTACTCAGCTAGGAATCTTTCCTTTGAATTGTGTTTCTAACACCAAGTTGATTAGACATTAGTGAGGCCTTACATGACCTACAATTCTTTGCCTTTGTCTAGTTCTATGCTTTGTCTGAAAATATGCCTTTTTATGCAGTTGACTTGTTATAGTACCATATTATTCTTGCTCCATCACCTTTTGAGCACCAATTTTATTGCTAGACAATGTAAAAGAAGATAATTTGAAGTTTCTACATCAAATTTGATTATCTCAGGTAATGTATTCATTTTTGTTGAATTGAAATGTATATAGTGAGGTTTTTTGCTTAGTTTTGACAATATAGACCATTCTTTTCATAATTATATTAATCATAATAGTTTTACATAGAATTCAACATTGAATTAGATGGAAGTTGCATAAAAAGTTAAATTTTTTAGGAGTTTGAAGAAAAAATGGAAAACATGACATAATTTAGATAAATTCATATAAAATTATATAGAGGATTTCAACTTAACACAAACATGCTCATATATTCCATTTCCTTTGGTTAGTGGAATTCACTCTTTTTTATTGTAGATAGTTGGATTTTGTGTAAAGGGTCCAGTGATATACCATTAATTTGTATGGGTTTTATTTGAAGTTTATGACATGGTGTATATTTGATCAATTTGTATGGGTTTTTAACTTGGTTACAAAGAACTCCCAAGATATGTCTTGTGTTCTTGTAGATGTATCATGGTTGACTCTTGTGCTTCATGATGACATGTGAAGGATTTGAGTTTTATGTATTTTGTATGATGTTTGTGTAGCTAATTTACACATAACCATTATGAAGCATTTTGTTTTCTTGTGCATTAGAACTAGTTAGCATATTTTTTCCCATAACCTTGTTCACCCTCTTTTAAAGCTACACTAAATGAGATTT
This sequence comes from Sequoia sempervirens, assembly GCA_007258455.2. Lineage (NCBI taxonomy): Eukaryota > Viridiplantae > Streptophyta > Pinopsida > Cupressales > Cupressaceae > Sequoia > Sequoia sempervirens. The sequence goes on from VDFB02058242.1 coordinate 563,012,226, forward strand.
TATTCAGGTGAACCTTCTATAAAATATTCTTACTAATGCACATCAATGATGATCCAACACAAGGGTCTATTATTTCTACCACTACCACCCTTTTGTGACCACATTCACTATCAATAGGTCATTCCAACTATTTTCTTGATGATTCATTCTTATAACTTCACTATACCTTCACACCTTGACATGTACTTTGTCTAACATCTAATTACATGAGAGTGATGTCATATGAAATTCAAATTAACTAGCTAAAAGTGATTAGCTAAAAACCAAATCATTTGCATCACATAAATAAGATAATTTTATTTAACTTGAATACACTTATAGGAAGAAGATCCTACCCAATTAAATTCCACTCCTAACATTATGCACCATAATTATTCACCATTGCAATTATTATCTACATCTTCATGTCATTGGCTAATAAGAGTCATTTATGTGGTTTTATCATTATGTTCTCTACTATTTTCTTAATTTCATTTTAGTTATAAACTATTAGTGTAAGTTGATTAAACCCTTGAGGGAAAGTTTCAAAGAGTTTTAGGTGAATAACTATCTTAAGATACTTTATGTTTAATGTATCTCTAGGAACTTATAAACCTAGTGATTAGAGATCAAGTGATATTAGAGCTCCAAGTTTTTGGTTGTGTCATATTCAACGAGTGTATAAATGATTGGCTACAATCTGACCCTTTTTCCATTCAATAAGACCTTGACAATGGATGTATTATGCCCCTTGTTTCATTAGCTTCATATTTTCCTTTGCTTCTCACATAGGTCGATTTCCTTTCAGTTTATTTTTTAGAAATTGACCTACAAAATAAATAAATTGATCCACTCTACATTGGCTAGAATATAGGTGGATTTGGAAATATCAAAAAAATTAAGAACACTATATTTATCCTACAAAACACCACATTAATGAATAATTAAGAACAATATATTTATCCTAGAAACCCTCTCAAGAGAGAAAATATGGACTGTGGTAGTGGAAAAAATAAACTATGGCAATTGTAATTGCCTACTACCTATATTATGTAGCAAATTGTCATATTAAATGAGGTGCAAATGATTGGCTACAATCCTCCCCTTGTTCCATTCAATAATACCTTGGCTATGGATGTAATTTACCCCTTCTTCCATTAGCTGCATGTTTAACTTTGCTTCTCATATAGATCAATTGCTTTTCAGTTCTAATTTCCTACTACCTATATTATGTAGCAAATTGTCGTATTCAATGAGTGTGCAAATGATTAGATATAATCAACCCCTTGTTCCATTCAATAAGACCTTGGAAATGGATGTGTCTGAGGGGTAAAATAATAGATTCTAAATGAGATAAAAGCAATTGAAATAGAATCTAATCTAAATCAAAAACACTAATCTAGATCTATTCCTACACTCATGAAATGACTTTCTAAGCTATTGAAAACACAATTGAAATCCTACGATTATCACAATGAAATTCAAAGAGAAAGGAGAAGTTACCATCCCATTTTGGAGTGTGTTTGTATGATGTCAGATTGTTCATATCGTTGTGAAGCCTCCATTATTGCGTGCGAGAAGCTTTGATGTGTGTGTTGGTTGATCGAAGATATGTTGAAGCTCTATCAATGTTGATTAGGAATATTGGCAGTACTTTGATATCCAAAATGAGTTGATTCTTTGATCCTTTTTTGTGAGGAAACAGGTTTATTATATAGAATTTATGATTTGAAATGGACGATTAGGATTAAACAATATTGAATCAAGATAGATGGTTGAGAGATGTTGAGAGGATTTAGACATGAATAATTTGTGCAAAATAGATTACACAATTAGTGTGATTGAAGAAATCTTATTGAGCAATTTGTGAAATTGATGAAATAGGTGGAGCAATTCATGAAATTGAAGAAATCGATTTGAGCCTTCAATGGGATTGAGGAAATTATGCAGAGTGATTTGTGAGATTGAAGAAAGCTGGTGAGGAAATCATGTTGAGAGCAATTTGGTCAAAGTTGGTGAGGATAATTCAATTAATTGATTTAATTAATTAATCCTTTTTTTGGAGTTGAACGTGCAAATCAAGTTTGAATTTTGCAAACAAGGTTGCATTAGTTTGATTTTATTTTTGATGATGTTTTGAATAGTTTTATTCAAATTATTCAAATTTGGAAGGAAAATGAGTTAATTAAATTATTATGATTTAATAATTTAATCAACTTAGGGGAATAAAGTGATTTAGTGATGTAATTAAATAATTGGTGTTATTTAATTAATAAGGAGGAATAAAGTTAGATTAGGACTTTATTAAATAAATGAAATTTATTTAAGTTTTCGAATTTGATGAAATGTGAATTAATTAAATAGTGTCGTTTTATTCAATTAATAATAGAAATAGGGTTTTAGGACTTTATTAAATAAATAGTATTTATTTAATAAGTCAAATTTGATGGAAAAGTGAATTAATTAAATAGGTCATTTATTCAATTAATATGGGAAATTAGTGTTTTGAATGCAATTGATGTGAAATGCAATGATGTTTGATGATAATGATGTCGATGATGTGAAAATGTTGTTTAGTAGGTGTGATAGGTGTTAGGTCAGTTTTACATTTCTACAGGATGTAATCTGTCCCTTCCTCCATTAGTTGCATATTTTCCTTTCCTATCGTGCTCTTTTTGTTTACCTCCCATGTATTCAAAATACTACATACAATTGTTCTGCTTAATTCTAAAAGGGGAATAAATAACATTAAATTGTTCCCTCTTCCATCAATCTAAGTTTTCTATGAGTTTTCCAAGTCCATACCATAAGGGTGGAATACTCCATAAGGTGGTTAAGAATTTATAACAATGTGTACTTGAGATGTCAGGAGGTTGCCCAAAGCAATGACAACAATCAAGGAATCTCCAATGAGATATGAGATTATTTGAAAAGTTTCTATATTGTTTGAGGAGCAACAATGATGACCCATGGACATGTTTAATATTGATGCCATGTGAAACAACAATTTGTATTAATATTGTTTGTAATATATCAAAATTCCATCTTTCATCATTTCACTACATTATGTATCCTCTTGTGAATATTTTTATGCTTCCTAGCGTACACTTTACTATTATGTATATCATGGTTGCAACCAAATAAACTATTAAAATTCTTGATTGTAGTGTTGTAGCTTGTCATCCTATGTTGATACAATACTAACAACTTTTTATGCCTTCTTATTATTCTTGATCAAAGCCTATTCATTTCTTCCTAAACCTACACTATAAAATTCAGTTTTAGCTTTTCTTCTTGCCATCTTAGATAAACTCTTTCCTTGTAGTTGCAAAATCCAACTCAAGCTAAACTATGAGCTATCCGAGATATTTCAGAATAAGATTTAAGATGAACACAACATCAAAATCCATCATTGCAAATTGACTTATTTTTTATATAAAGAAACTTTTTATAGAATTTATATGTATCAATTCATTATCCTTGGCATTGAAATTACCATTTCTTCTTTTATTGTGTGCCATTCTATAATTTGGATGTATTAGTTTGTCAAATTTTGTAGTTTAGATGTATGAGTATATCATTTGCAAGTGGATGTTCATGCATTTAATTGTATTACAAGTATAAGTAAATATGTTGGGGCATGTAAAGTGAAGGGTGAAGTTATTAGGATCATGCCACTAATCAATGCAAATAGATAGGAAAAAAATATTATATGACATGAGTGGTTCTTATTTTTAAGGGAATATATCCCCCATAGAAGCATCCAAAGTGCAAAGGGTGTAGCATTGGATGGATTAACAATCTTAAAATTGCATAAAATCCATTAGTGGAGCTCAATAAATACAAGTAGATTCAGATGGTGCACTACTTAAAGATGGGGTTGATAAGGTACTTCAACTCTTTATGGCCATCTCTTCAAGAACCGACTAGATTGAAAAGAAAACATCGCCATTTCCCTTTTAGGATATATTTTTAAAATTAGAGACAAACAAGACTAACAACCTTGCATTCCTTTTGATACAATGTGTTTTTGTATTGAATCTCTTATTAATCTTGTTCAATGCCTATTCTTGTTGTCCTGAAATTGCACTATAAAATTTAAACTTTTTTGGTTTTCTTCTTGCCATCTCAAATAAATTCTTTCATTGTTTGTACCCATCAATCAATGAATTGCAAGTTATTTCATTTGGTATCAACCCTTTCTTAGAAAAATTAATAGAAGAATCATTAGCCTGATCCAACATTGACTTCTCACAAAGTCTTTTACTCAATTCAGTATAGGCGTACAGGTTAGGCTCACATCCAGTTTTTTGTATAATGTCAAATAACCTAAATGTATTTTCAATGTTTCCCATTTAGCAATAGTAATGAATTAAATTGTTAAATGTGACAGATGTAGGATACAATCCCATTTTGAAAATTCTATCAAAAAAATGGCTTTATGTATTCCCTCTTCCTTGCATAGTTCATCGATCAGTTCATTGAATGTTTGAGTATTTGGTTTGCAAGTAATCTTCTCCATTATTTCTAGAAGCTAAATTGCATCATAAACCATTTTTTTGTAGAGGCTATGAATAAGAGCATTACAAACAACCACATTAGACCTTATGCCTTATTTAACTATATTATCAAGAGCCCAACAGAGGCACATTTCATCCTAGCATAGTGTTGAATGTTTAACTAGAAACAAGGTGTGTTTCTAGTTCTATCTTTCATCCTTTCATTGTTATGTATTCTCTTGTGAATATTTTTTGCTTCCTATCTTACACTTTACCATTATGTGTCATGGTTGTAGCCAAATAAACTATTAAAATTCTTGATTGTAGTGTTGTAGCTTGTCATCCTATGTTGATACAAGACTAATAACTTTTCATGCCTTCTTATTATTCTTGTTCTACACCTATTCATGCATTCTTGAACCTACACTATAAACTTCATTTTTATATTTTCTTCTTGTCATCTTAGATAAACTCTTTCCTTGTAGTTGCCAAATCCAACTTGGGCCAAACTATGAGCTCTCAATATTGTATGTAATATATTAATTAGAATTTTTAGGTACATATTTTATTAAAAATTTTATTCAAAATTAAAAAATATATTTCTATCTATATAGCTTCTATCTCCCCCCCCCTCTCTCTCTCTTTCTCTCCTCTACCTATCTCTCTCCCTCTCTCTCCATGATGAGGGTACTCCCCTTACAAAACTACACACACATAACTAAACAAGAGAGATAAATAGAAAAAGACGAAAGAAACACTTGCTTTCTATTATCTGGATGAAGTGAAATTACAATACTCAAAAAAATAACATACTATAGCCACATGAGCCTTCTCATTACAAAAATTTGCAAGCCAAAAGCCATGATCTGCACTACCAGAGCTCTTTTTGTAACCCTTGTTCTCTCTCTTTATCCAAGAAGTGTAACTTCCTTAGAATATTTTGGAAGGTGTAACCCCATTTTGGCACCAGAAATTCCACTATATATTTCCCACTCTAGAAGATTATTTATTTATTTATTTTATATTTATATCATCTCCTTAATCATCACTTTGCTCATTTAATTTGTCCTCTTTGTTGGTATTAATTAAATCACTCATCTAATTAATATTTTATGTCTTACATAAGGTTTCTAAAGTATTTAATTTAATAAATATTTTTCCCCTCTTTCCTCTCTAGATTAAATAAATAAATCACTTTATTTAATTTAGTCATATTACCTCTTGAAATTTTAAATTTATTTTTAATTCCTCACTTTCTCTCTCATTGTCACATCCTCCAACTTTTGCAAGTTGGTCTCTAATCCCTTTTAACAATCTAATCCTCTTTCTTAATCACAATTAATTTATGATTAAGATGTGCACACCCCTAATCATCATTAGGGTCCCATCCTCCATAATTTTCCACTTGCCTTTAATCTTCATTAATTTGTCTAATCAAGTACTTGCACAACCTTAATCACTTAATTAGGTCAACCTAATCCCCATGTCATTTATGGAATGTGTCCTAAGTCAACCTTATTAAAGGTTTTTTCCTTCTGGAGAAGGCACTCCATTCCCCATGTGAATTTTTAATTCACATTTAGTCCCCCAATGCATTCGTTGGAATTTAAAATTCCTTTTCTCATCCCCATGTGGATATCCTCACATGTCCTCTCACCCACATGGGGACAAAAACCTCTTTTATGAGGAGATCTTGTCCAATCCCAAGGTACTATGTAGAACCTCCATGTCATGTACTCTCCTTCCACCTCATTCACGCATCATCCCTTACAAGCCACTTCACATGCCACATGTCAAGATGTGAGGGCTTGTGAGTTCTTAACTCACCTTAGCCCTACATCTTGATCTTGGTGGATCAATCTCAACCATCCATTTCCCTAGAGAATTCCAAATTCTCTATAAATACCCCCTCTTTTCTCTCATTTTAGGAGAGATCATTCATGCTAGCCACTCTTGCAATTTTTTTTCCTTGAGCCATACTTAGCCAATTTTTTATACTTGCATCCATTTTCACTCATCTCTCCATCCTCATCCCATCTTATAGCTTGCATCTCTTTCCATCCAAGGAGCATACAACATCGAAGATCGAAGGGCCAACCAAGGGACAACTCAACAAGGTGAAATCTTTCATTTTGCTTGGTTTAGTTAACCTTTAGGCCAATCTTGAGGTGTAGGGTGTTTTTAGTGTTGTTTCACACTCTTTTGCTTATTCATTTTCCAACAAGTATTTTTGCCCTATCACACAACCATCAGATCTTCAATTGCAATATATTGTTGGAAAACTTGTGAAGAGATCTACAACCATCTTTTGCCATATCTAAAAGATCAGAGATTTTGCATCCTATTCTGGGGCTTTGAAGGGCCTCAGTTTTCAGTTTTAAATTTCATTGGAGAAATTCCTCAAGATGAAAATTTAATATCTTCCAAACGGTATAAGATTTTGAGATAATTATTTCACCAAAAATCTTATTTTCCAATTTCACTCCTTGGGGTCAATTCTTGTGTCCATAGGAACCTGAATAGGCTGACTTGCTAAAAATAGCATGTGAGTATTTTTGGCTATTTCAAACTTCTAACTATCTCAAAGATTGTGTGAGTTGCCATGGGCTCCAAAAAAGCTAAAGAAATTACAAAAAAAATGAAAATACAATATTTTTGGGTGATGCAAGATTTCCCTTACACCACTAGATGCTCCTACATCACTCCCTCCTCTAAATATATCTCATTCTCTCTCCACTCTTCCCTCTCTCCCTTAAACTCTATCTCTCCCCATCTCTGCCTCCCTCACTCTCTCCCTATCCCCTATCTATCTCTCTATCTCTACCTCTCTCTCACTTTCTCTTCTCATATATCTCTATTTCTCTTCCCATATATCTATATCTCTCCCTCTCTATTTCCCCTATTTCTCTTCCCATATATCTATATCTCCCCCTCTCTATTTCCCCTATTTCTCTCTCCCTCTCTCCCTCTCTCCCTCTCTATTTTCCTATTTCTACTTCTCTTTATTTTTCTATATCTATGTCTCAGTCTCCCTCTCCCCCTCTCTCTATATCTCATTATACCTCTATCTATCTATCACTTTATCTCACCATCTATATATCCCTATATCTTTACCTCTCCCTCTTCCTCTATACCTCACCATCTCTCCCTCTCTATCTCCCTATCTCTCTCTATCTTTATCTCTCCCTCAATCTCTCTATCTATTTGTCTGCCTCTTCCTAGACCTCTATGTCTATATGTCTTTGCCTCTTGCTCTCCCTCTCCCTTTTCCTAGACCTCTATATCTATATCTCGTTGCCTCTCTATCTCTATCTCTCTATATTTCTTCTTCCATCTCTCCCACTATCTCTATTTTTTTTTATCTCACCATCTCTCTCTACCCCAATATCTTTCCTTCTCTCATTCTCTTTCTATATATCACTTCCTATCTCTATCTTTATCTTTTTTATCTACCACTGTGTCATTCTCTCCCTCTCTCTACCTTTATATATTTATCTCTTCCATCACTATCTATCCCTCTCTCCTCTCCATATCCCATTACTTCTCTATCTCTATCTTGTTAACCCTTTCTCTCTCTCCCTGACCCCCCACACTCTCTCTCTCTAACATAGCACGAGCCTATTGGTAATGGAGCATGATTATTTTCTTAATTTAGAGGTTTTGTTTCAAACATCTTTAAATCATCTTTGGATCCCTATTGATTTGAAACTATCACTTCTCCATTGAGACCTTTGTTGCACAAATAATAATATTATTTGCTAAATGGCCTACTAATTGACCATCTGTACTACACAATTGTATGTAAAAAATAGACCAATTTTTTCCTTAATTAACCTTCTACACCTCTTTGACGTACTCATTGCACATCAAAGTGCGACTACTAGTTATAATAATATTAAAAATTAGAACAATATATATAATGATATTTTTATTAAAAAAATATAATAAATATTCAAACTATTCAAGTAACCAAAAACAATTTGCATAAATTACATTTCAATGAACAAATTTACATGATATTTTAAGGAGAATAAATATTTAATGTTGGCTGAAAAAAACAGTAACTTGCCATTATTACATTGAAGAATAATTAAGGCAAAAGCAAATATTTATTATTATAAATACCTGCCAGAACACGCACACCGAAAATATCTAAGGCCATGATGTAACACATGATCAATCAGCCTCTCCCGGTGTGGTTCCAACCCATACACGCACGGCACGTTTAAAAGAAACTCTTTCTAGTCCAATCCAGACCATTTCGTGACCTTTTACGATCTATGATTCCACATAACTTATGACTATTGCAGACGATACATTTCAGCCATTAACGTCTTTTTATCGAACCCTGCGATTTCAGTTGTGATTAAATTTCTGCTGTTTGAACAGCAGATCTACTAATCTAGGTAGTACATATATACTTAAATCAACCAAAATTACTTTCTTACAGTTATAGTAAAACTAGATTTGTCATGCTCTTTTAAACCATTTTTCTGTGAAAGGAACAGTGGCTAAACAGCATTCATGATGTGCCGGTGTCTGCTTTGTAAATACATTGATACTAAACTTTAAGAAATTCTATAACAATAGTTAACTTTGGAAATATCGGTGATGTCATGACATGACAATGACATCTTGCCTCCTTCCCTGCTTACTACCTCGATGCTTCGATTTTGTTCATTTCCTGGTTCTTTCCCTTCCCTTGTCTTGGCGACTTTTCTTCTGCACCCTTTTTATTCCAAGATATCATCCATTATTATCATTTAAATAATACTTCTCATAAGAGCTCATTATGGATTTAGATTTGCTTTTTGTCATCTGAGTCATTGAATTATTGACTGACATGAACACCACTCACCTGACACAACTGTTTTTTTTTTGTTTTTCATCTTAGTCATTGAACTATTGAGTGACATGAAAATGACATCTCTCCTCCTTCCCTGCTTACTACCTTGATGCCTCGAATTTTCTTATTTCCCTGTTCCTTTCCCTCCCTTGTCTCGAAGACTTTTCTTTTGTTTTCTCATCTCCGTCATTGAACTATTGACTGACATGAGACTGGCATCACCACGTTCGATTTTGCTCATTTCCCGGTTCCTTCCCCCTCCCTTGACTTGGAGACTTTCTTCGAAGCTCTTTGGTCTTTCTTCGAGGATATCATCCAGTTCATTTCAGAAACAGAACCTATTCTTTATAAATACTTCTGATAAGAGCTCATAAAGCAAGAAGGTAAGAGTTTTCAAACTCTGGATTTAGATTTGCAGAACGAGCCACAGAAAACTATGGATTTAGATTGGCAGAATGCGCCACTGTAAGTATGATGTGCTTCTGTTGTTAATTGAGTGTAAAGGGTTCGGTAGGCCTGATGAAATTAATGTAATGAAGTTAGAGACGAGCTTGGTAGAAAAACAAATAGAATTGTTATTGGGTGCTCAAAACACAGTAGAAATCTGAACTTTCTATTGGAAAATTTAAGTGGGTTTAACCAGACAAGTCTCTATTTTTAATACATTTTGAAATTTCTTTCTGTAATTGAAGGGGTTTGAACGGGATAAGAATTAATTAGTATAATTCCCAGGTGGTGCTTATATAAAGAATTATTATTACAGGTTCAGCGTTGGTCAGGAACTAGCAACTTTGATTACTTCCTGCGGCATCCTGGACAAGGCTTGGGAAGAGATAAATAATGTTTCTAAAAGAAATGCAGAGTTTTTTCTGAAAGAAGATGAAGGTGTAGCATACGTGACCTTCCCTTCATTTTCTAGTTCTACAGAAGATTTCATAGTCACAAATAGTAGATATGGAGAATACAATATCGAGAAAGAGACCATCTTCTCTGTCTGCCTCAAGGGTGAAGATGATAAGCCGGCCCTTGTTCACAAGGGAGCTCTCAACCGATTCCAGGATATTGTGAAAAAATCAAATTTCAGGGCCAAGGTAATTAGGCTCTTTGTTCCTTATTAAAAAATTGTTCTGTGATGTGGGATCCCTGTCATTGCTGTCCCCAAATCTTGTTCTCCTACAACAACCAACTATGATCTTTCTATCCATAAAATTAATGCAATTACAAGTTTTATAATTCTACATGGGCATTTAACACATGCATTAGCGTAAGAGTTCTTTTACCTAACCAGGGAGCATTTGCTGGTAAAGATAAAGAAAAAGAATTCCGCTTTTAAAACCAATTGCAAGTGAAGTGAGTCAAATGTTATAGTGACTGGGTTGTTCAGACATGCATCATGATGCGCAATACCAGGTGTAAACCTTGGTCAGAAGAGCCCACAATATTTGAATGCTCCAGTAGCTCCATATTGTTGTGTGCTAATGCTTGTATTTCAGTCTGCAAATTTCTAAGTTCCATATTCTTATGTCTTAGGTAATTTTAAGCAATATTTTGTTTTGGTTTGGTCAACGAGGGTTTACAGTAGATGCCTCAAATCTTTGGGCTGTTTAATTGTGGCCGCTATAATGTGGGCTTGCTTTCTGCGGTTGATGGAGAGATATGAAATGGGTCTTCATCATTGTTATGCTGGAGCTTTACCACTCATTCACACGTACTGAACAAAATTTCAAGCATTGTTAACGATTCCTCAATTGTTTAGTCTCATCACCATTTAGTAGATATCTTAGTCTGTAAATATCAGTAATTCCGTTGATTTGTTTGTTCACTCAGGTTGAAGGTTCAAAGGCACAAACCATAATATTTGTGGGTCATTCCATGGGAGGTGCAGTTGCAACCCTGGCTAGTCTCTTCTATCTGAAAAAGAAGGCGACAAACAAGTCTTATTTCTGCATCACATTTGGTTCTCCTTTGGTGGGAAATGCTATACTTGGGGAGTCAATTGGGCGTGAAGACTGGACGGGGAAGTTTTGTCACGTTGTCTCCAAGTATGATATTGTTCCTAGGATGTTCCTTGCACCATTTGACTCAATTGCCAAGCCTTTGAATGAAATTATGCCACATTGGAGGAGCAAAATGGGCACCGACTGTGATGCTGTATCACATCCTTCTATACAAAAGAATTGCGAAACTCTTCTTAAGGAAGTCCAACAGTGCACATCTAATATAGCAAATAAGTGCCCAAGAGAATCTGGTCTTACAAGCCCGTATATACCCTTTGGTACTTATATGTTTTGTTCATCCCAAGGTGCAGCTTGTATGGATGACTCTGAAGCTGTCCTGAAGATGTTGCATTTCACTATGCAAGGAATGCCTTTTGATCAACTTGCAAGAACCTGTGCTTCAGATCACACAGATTATGGCCAAATGTTGACATCTATGACCAATGACTTGCTAAATGCAACGCCAATTGCAAACTCTGCCACAGACTCCTTCGAGATGGGAATAGCGCTGGAATTGGAAGCAATGGCTGTTGGACCTCAGGTAATCTCACAATTTCTGCTTTCTTTGGTATGTATTGTTGCCGCATAATTCATGCTCTGCACATGCAAAACATAGATACCAGACTGAGAAATTGAAGTTTTCATATTAGATGGAAAAGTAGAAGTAGAAAAAACTAAAAATTTTGGACCTTGGGTAGTCCTAGTACTAGTAGGAGCAGGACCCCTCCATGGCAGAGTAATAGGTAGAAGTAACAATGTCATCACAACCCCACAATTTACTTATTTCAAATTATTTTTTCATGTACCAATGTCTTAGATACTCTTCCATCTTTTCTTAGGATATGAAGAAGGTGTGCATTAACTCTTATAATGCTACTTTAGAATTCAAGTAGATAGAAATGATATCTTCACAACCTAGTCGCCCCCATGATCTAGGTTTTGTTTGTACTTTAGTAACAAATTGTTTTAGCTGACACGGGTAGTGGAGTTGGCTTGGGCTGTGGGTTTGCTCCCCATTAGTTTCGGGTTCGAGTCCGCTTCCGGGTTTACTCGGTTGGGACTGACTTGCCAACTGTTGGGTCCCCCCGCAGGGGACTAGTCTTGCCCCTGCTCGCCCCAGGGACCCAAGATACGAGCTGCTGGGTGGGGTCGCAGGGATACTCCTGTCGTTAACAAAAAAAAAAAAGAAGTTTTAAAGGGGACTTCTTGTTGAAGAGACTCTTGGCAAAGTCATCTAGTAACTTGAAAGGGAATTATAAGTAGCACTACCAATAAAACTAGTTTATTAAATTATGCATGGGCTAAAACCACAAGGAATTTTTTTTCATCTTTAGGTTACATGAAGTATAGCAATAGAGGATACACAAAACTATGAATCTTTGCTCTTCAACTTTCATCAACAAGGATTCCATTTTTAATGTTTCTCATTTTAGCTAAGTGCAAGAAGCATAGAAGTAGAGGGTATTGTAATGAAGAAATTTAAATTAATTTTAACTTCTAGATTACATTAAATGAAATGATGAGAGAAGTAAAAGGATTTATAAATTGCATAAACTAGAAGTGTAGAAATGATAAATTGCATATGAAAAAGGAAATGGTAGAAAATAGAGACCCTGACACCAAGAAAAGGAGCTCATTGTACACTCAATGCACTGTAGTCCTAATGTGCTATTATCCCTGTTTAGCATAATTGTCCATAAAAATTGAAGTTTTCACAAAATTTCAAACCAACCTATACAATATGAATCAAGAAAAAAATTTCCAAAAGAAATCAAATGATAAAAAATGAGGTTAAACAAACTAGAATAAATGAAATAGTAAAATGATAAGGAAAATGAAGAGAGAAAATAAAACCTTTGTGTGGTTGTAATATTGAAAATACCTTTAGCTAAAACAAGAAAAATGGTTGATACTACTTGAGAGCTTGTCAAGAATGGTCAAGATCCTAGTTTAGTTTTTTGACCTCCACTAACTATCATATAAAAAATAGAGAATGAAGAATATGTGCTCTTAGCCTACGTATATCTAGGACTAAGAATAATAAAACTATGATCCTAGGTTTGCAAGGATTGATAAACTAGGATGTATGATATTGAATAAAAGATGATGGAAATCACCAAGGAATTTATCAAAGAGAATAGAGAGAAATCATATAGCCTCTAATTGCAATCATCACATTGGTGGAACTAAACTATCAGCTCTCAACTCTATTAAAGAAAGAATAAAAACTTGTTTAACAATATTACCAAAGAAAATATTGAGAGCATAAAGATGTCAATGTGAAGTAGGAATACTTTTCCTTGAGCAAGCCTCGACAATGAAGTGTGTATCCTATAGAGAAGAGAGCAAGAGAGTTCTTGTTGTTAATGGAGACATATGTCAAAAATCAAAGATAGGTTTTCAAAAGGATTCCTTGGAAGTTGAGGGTCAGATTTAGATGCTAAAGGATTTTTTTTTTTTTTGAGATAGACAAGCATTAAAACAAAGCGGGAATTGGTAGCTAAGCAAGAAGCAACTTTATTTTTGGAAACTTATAGGACATTAACAAACCGCGTGGATGTTCATGTATCACACTAGTGTCCTAGATAAATTGCTTAAAATTTAACACATGGCCGCATGCTTGTATGAAAAAATAGAATTTGGTAAAGAAATTTTGCATTCTAGTGAAGGAAAAGGCTAAGGTTGAGGTTATAATGATCTCTAAAATATTGTCGTGTGATCATTAGTTTTATATTTTAGGAATGAAATATGGTCTGAAGCTTACTTTGAAGCTTGAAGAATGCATTGATTCAATAATTGAATGAGGAATACTTCACACTTGCTTTTTATCTTGCCCTTATTCTCACTCTTCCGAATGCTCTTATGCAACCAATGAAGACTTATTAAATATACTCACTCTTCTTATTGCTCTCCCTTTTCTTATCCCAATGCTCTCACTCTTGCAATTTTTCTCATTCTTGTAGCTTTTTGTTACTACTTCTAATCTTGGTTTTGAAACTTGAGAGTGTTTATACAGAGGTTTAGATGCTTATTAATAATTTCTTGTGACCACTTAGGGTTTGGGTGGGGCCCATAGATTATTAAGGTTTGGGTTATTGGCACAAACATGCAAAAACTTAATTTCTTAAAAATGCACTTTTTGTTTGAATTGATGTGGGGAACACTTGGGCATTCTAATGTGCTTGAGAGATGCAACCAAGTCTCTTGAGGGTCACAAGAAGGTCCTAACATCTCCATGGAGTCCCTAAACAAGGGGTCATCTTGGAAATGTCTCCTCTTTGAGGGTGCCATCCTTGAAATGTCCCTTGATAGGTAGTGGTGGTGGCATAGTAGTGGGGGACATTACCTTGGAATCTATGTGTCCTAGGAATGCCCTCATCAAAAAAAATTATTTTTAGTTCAGTATCGCTTCTAGATTTGATTGTGTTGAAATTTTTAGCATCAACATTTTGGATCACACTCTATGATCCATCATTAGGATGGTTAAGAGGAGAAGAAAATGGATCATAGAGTGTGATTCAAAACATTGATGCTAAGGATTTCAACACAATCAAATCCAAAAGCAATACTGAACTGTAATATGGATTGTCGAAATCTGATATTATTAATATATTTTTAGTGGGGATGCATCTTTATTGAACAATGGTCTTTAATTAATAACCATACCTCTATACAATGATTTCAATCTTGACATTTAATAAGTTTGAGTTATATTTAATATCTATGTTTTCACTAACTTAAAGTAAAAATTGTTGAATGGGTGTTGTATACTTTCCATGTTTAACTACCAAAAGACTTTTTTGGATGTTACTAGTGTATAATCTTTACATGATTCATACAATATATAAAATTAATTTTGACGTGTTTATTTATATCCACATATGTTTGAAGATAAAGTAAGAGAGATTCATTATTATATTGGAGAATAATTATGTTTTTGCAATAATGAATTTCTTTACTATGCTATGTTGGAAAGGCAAAGATGAAAAACACAAAAAATAGAGCAGAAATAAAAACAATACGTAGAGAAAAGCTACAATTTTTTTAATTTTTATATTGATAATAACTAACAGATTACAATGGCAATTTTTTATAGAAGAAATTCGAGAGACTGTTAAAGAAGGATCACCACTAACATCGGAAAAGACTTCACCAAAACAACAGAACAACTTAACTAGTTTCTAGTCTAATTCTAGTTACAATAACAACTACTTATTCAACAGATGTAAACTATATTTTTCACCTCAACATGCACCTACTCTAAAAATAGAACAAAAGTTTATTCCCAATTTTTTCTCCACCGTAAGCATGCAAACAGGGAGAAATCATTTGTTTATTCTAACATTCCCCCCTAATTTCTACCATTGATTATTTTACTATTTACAATGCCCAAACTCTATCTTAAATGTTCAAATATATCCTTTGCTAATGGCTTGGTAAATATATCTATGCTAACTGATCTTCATATCTACAAAATTTCAGTTGAATTTCACCATCATTCACCAACTCTCTGATAAAGTGATATCTTGTATCAATATGCTTGCTTCTCTTGTGAAAGACATGATTTTTTGACAATGCAATTGCTTATATTTTATCACAAAAGATTGTTGTTGGCTACTCTTGAGCTTGTAATAGATCTATCTAAACTTTCCTCATCCAAATTGCTTGGCATGTTGTTGATGTGGCTGCTACATATTCCGCTTCAGCTTATGAAAGAGACTATGGGTTTCTTCTTTGATGCCCATGAGACTACACATCAATGAAATACATCTGAAAGTACTCTTCCTATCATCAATGGTACTTGCAAAATCATTGGATATATAACCATTTCAACAAAAATCATTAGTTTTGGAATACAAGATTCTATATCCTGTTGTTCCTTCCACATATCTCAATACCTCTTTCCAACTTGCCAATGTGAGTTTTTTGGTGACTCCATAAATCTTGAGATTAGAGTAACCCCATACATGATATTTGGTCTTGTAGCTATAAGATACATGAAACTTCCAATTAATCTTTTGAAGATTGTAGAATTAACATTAGGCCCTTTGTCTTCTTTGCTAATTTCAATGCCTATTGCAACTGGTGTAGATGTTGGATTACAATTCAACATTCTAAACCTTTTCAACATATCCTTTGCATATTTTGATTGACTAATGGAAATTCCTTTATTTGATTGAACAACTTCAATGCCCAAAAAATACTTTATCAAACCCAAAACTGTTATCTCAAATTCTCTTTTCATTGCTGATTTAAATGCATCTATAGACAAACTTCCAGTGAAAATTAAATCATCAACATATAAACACACTATCAAAATTTGACCTTCTTTATTGATCTTTGTGTACAATGTTGGCTCTTGCTTCTACTAAATCTATTGCTTTGCATGTATGAATCAATCCTACTATACCATGCTCTTGGTGCTTGTATGACCATAGAGCGCCTTCTTCAATTTGTAGACCATGTCTTCGTGTTCATGCACGTCATAACCCAGTGGTTGCTTCACATACACTTCTTCTAGAAAACCATTTAAAAAGGTTGATTTGACATCCATTTGAAAAACTTTCCAATTATTTTGTGCAGTTATTGTTAAAACCATTCTAACGGTATCAAGTCTAGCAACTGGAGCAAATGTCTCATTATAATCAATTCTATAATGTTGTGCAAAACCTTGTGCTACTAATTTTTCCTTGTATTTTTCAATCTCACCTTTTGCATTAAATTTGGTTTTATAAATCCTTTCCAATGCAATCCTTACCTTCAGATAGATCAACTAACTCCCATGTGTTATTTTTTTCAATGAAATCTATCTCTTCATCCATAGCCTTGATCCAATGATCCTCCTTAACTGCTTCTTTAAAATACACAGGATCATGAGAGAATAAAACAAAATTTGAGCATAAATCCAAATTATCTTCTCCATGATTATAGATCTCTTTCAAACTTCTCACTTTCTTACCTTTATATTTTGACCTTAATGAGGCAAGAGTAAGATCTGATTCATCACTTGTGAATTGGGAGTAAGAAGATGTGCATGACCTGATGATTCACTTTGTACAACATTCTGTGGAGTTCTCGTTGGTGTACTTGTTCCTACTTGTGGATTTGATAGATCACCCTACACAATTTGTTCAGCTTCGTCTTCATTCTGTGGTATTGGTTCTCCAATTGTAATTGATTTGTCAATGCTTCCATCCCATGCTTCTTCTTCCTTAAATTTGACATCTCTGCCAACAATCACTTTCTTTGAAATGGGATTATACAATTTATATGTTTTGATTGTTCACTATAACCAATAAAAATACATTTCTCACTTTTAACATCCAATCTCATTCTCAATTTAGATGGCACTAGTGAATATGCAACACATCCAAATTTTTTCAAATGAAATACACTATGCTTCTTACCATTTCATGGTTCTTACCATTCCATGCTTCTTGTGGAATTTTGTCCTTGACACTCTTTGTAGGACTTCTGTTCAAAATGTATACCACACAAGCTACTGCTTCTGCCCAAAAATCATTACACAAATTTTTAGCCTTCAACATGTTCCAAGCCATTTCCATTATGGTTCTATTCTTTATCTCCGCTACACCATTTTGTTGTGGTGTGTACCTAGTTGTAAACTGTTTCTTGATCGTATGAATTTTGTAAAAATCTAGAAATTCATTAAAACTATATTCACTACCTCTATCAGATCTGTGTATTTTGATATACTATCCACTTTGCTTTTCCACCATATACTTGAACTCCTTGAATTTACTAAAGGCTTCAGACTTCTGCTTGAGAAAATACACCCATGTCTTCCTGCTAAAATCATCAATGAAGGTTAGAAAGCAAATACCACTTCCAAATGACAGAGTTTGCATTCAAACACATAAATCACTATGAACTATCTCCAATAATATCCTTGCTTTATAGGAGGTTCTTGCAAGAAAATTCTCTCTATGTTGTTTTGCCAAGATGCAACTTTCGCATGAATTGGTTGGTTGCTCTATAGGAGGAAATCCTTTAACCATCTATTTCTTTTGTGACAAACTCAAACCTCCAAAATATACATGCCCATACCTCAAATACCATAGCTATGATTGGTCTAAACATACAGTTTTGAAATTGGCTTCTTCAACTCCTTGGATGGACATAATTTGAAGGGGGGACATTCGATTCTTGGTCATCTCCACTCTTGCAATCAATCCATCATTTGGAAATCTATCCAATATTGTGCAGACATTATCCATATAAGATATTGTGTACCCCTTTCGTAATAGTTGTCCAACACTCATAAGATTACACTTTAGTCCAGTTACAAAATAAACATCAGGAATAAATTTCCTTTCACCACTTTTTGTCAAAACATTTATTGCTCCTTTACCCATTATAGCAACTTTATTATCATTTCCCAATTTCACTTCAGACTTTATAGAATCATCAAGACTAGCAAACAAATCTTAAACTAGATATTTCTAGTGCTCACTTGAGCAACATTACATGTGATGAACATACTCTCAAAATTAGATCTAGATTCATTTGTATAATTAGCATTTTGCTTATCCAAATCTCCTTGTTTCTTTCTACGTTCATTTGCATAATGTCTATATTTTCTGCAATAATAAGATTGAATGCTAGATTTATCAAACCTTTGTGAATTGTGTTGGAAATTATTGTTTCCACATCCTCTATTGTTGATGTTCTGATTACTCTTTTCACCCTGATCTAAATCACTTCAACGACCTCTGTCTCTACCTCTGCCTCTTCCTCTGAAGTTTGACCTTCCTCTCTTCCTCTGTGAGATGATTCCTGTCACTTGAAAGCATTCTCAGAAGAAGAATTGTTATTTCTATTCATTCTAGACTCATGTTAACAAAGATCCCATTAATTCATCTACAGATAACTATGTCAAATCCTTGGATTCTTCAATTGCTACTATTATAGCATCAAATTTATTGGGTAAACATCTAAGAATCTTTTCTATAACCTTTTGATCTGTTAATTCTTCTCCATTAGATCTAATTTGATTTAAAACATTCTTGATCCGACTCATAAATTGATCTATAGACTCAGATTTACTCATTTGCAAATTTTCAATATTTCTTCTAAGAGATTGTAATTTAGCTACTTTCACAACTACCTTGATAGGTTGTCTCAAAAATCTCCCATGCCCTATTGGATTTTGTTGTTTGCTGCAATTCTAGGAAAGATTGTCACATCCATTGCTTGTTGAATTTGAAATAAAGTTTTTGCATCCTTTTTCTTCTTGTCTCTGAGCTGATCCTTTTCTCCTTGTGTTAATGCTTGATAAGCTGCTTCATCTTGAGGTTCTATAAAACCATTTTCCACCAAATCCCAAATATATTGTGAACAGAATAAAGTTGTCATCTTAATTGCCCAAAAACCATAATTCTTACCATTGAAAATGGGAATTTGACGCTGAGTGATACCATTTATTGCCATGTCTGCTCTGCTACAGAAGTTTAAATCTTCATTAATGACTGCCAAGTCTACGACTGGTTTCTGCAACCTTGATCCACCTTGCTCTGATACCAATCTGCTGGAAAGGCTAATACGCAGAAAAAAAACTACAGCTTTTTTGTTTTTTTTTATTGATAATAACTAACAGATTACAGCGCTTCTTTTTTATAGAAGAAATTCGAGAGACTGTCAAAGAAGGATCACCGCTACCATCAGAAAAGACTTCACCTAAAACAGCAGAACAACTTAACTAGTTTCTAGCCTAATTCCAGTTACAATAACTGCTTATTCAACATATGTAAACTAGAGTTTTCACCTCAGCGTACACCTACTCTTAAAACAGAACAGAAGTTTATTCCCAATTTTTGCTCCACCGTAAGCATGCAAACAGGGAGAAATTATTTGTTTATTCTAACATGCTAAACTTTTGTACCTAAAATGATTTTTGAAGATGAAAAAATTGCCTAATGTCTTTGCTCTTGTTTCAAATTTTATATACATTACTTCTACTATACAAATTAATAAAAAAATTTCAACAAAAATAATCTGTATATGCCCAACGTAGATCAACAATTTATACTAGTATTAGCTGTAGCATTGGCTATCCTCCCAACCTTCTTGGGAAACCACATTTATCAGTTAGTTCCTGCTAATCATTTATTTCAATGGCTGTGGTAGTCTCTTAGTTCTCTGGATTTTTTCCTCTTAAATGTTGTGTTGTTACCTTTCTTTAGACAAAGACATCGATTATTTTTTTCTTTTTCAGGAGCACTCTCATGCGTATAGTTCACTCAAAAAAGCTGGAATGATGAAAACTGATCAAGATACGAACATTGAGAAACTAAATAACCACTTGAGTGAAATGCAAAGTTATATGGCAGAGGTGGAGTGGTACAAAGCACTTTGTGAGAACTCTGGCTACTATGATTCTTTCAAAAAAAAGGAATGGGAAAAGCGAGATCATCCTGTAAATTTGGCTCGAGAGAAGTTGGGAACATTCTGGGAGGACATTGTTGAAAAGGAGAAGAAGCATGTATTGCCCAGTAACTTCAGATGCCAAAATAAATGGATCAATGCTGGCACCGCATATAGAAAACTTATAGAGCCTCTGGACATTGCATACTACTATCGTACACGGAAGGATACCAACAAGAAGAGCTATCTTGAGGTTAGACCCCCCCGTCATAGAGTTCTGCAGAAATGGATGGAAGAAAAAGAACAAACTCGCACTGCTAAAGAAAAGAAACCTCGCACAAAGTTTGCATCCTTAACTCTGGATTCCTGTTTTTGGGCTCATTTAGAACATGCTTGTCAACAATTGACAACTCTCCCGCGAGATCAAGTCAAGGGAGAAAGAGGAGATTTTCACCAATATATTTGGGATATGATCAGAACGAAGAATATTTCTGTAGAGGTTTTTTTAAAGGATAGCAGCTTCATGATTTGGTGGGAACAATACGGCAGCTTCACGTCAAACTCTGATTTGTTGGACTTCATGGAAAATCAGAGGTGGAAGTAGAAAATTCAGGAGAACGGGGTTTTCTCAACATTGGGAAAGATCTTTCATGTTCTGTTGGAAATAGTTAATTTATGTGGTTTCTTCCTTTTGCTTAACTTTGTTTTCAATTAGATGAGTGCATGTTACATTTATAATAAAGTGGATGAACTTCATCACGTATGTTGAGTTCTTGAAATGTAATTATGCATTATTGGCACTGTGCTTCATTTGAAGTTCACTCGTCTATAATTCAGAGGATTTTCATTACTTGTTTCATGGAAGATGCAATCTTGCCTGAATATATTTATGCGTATCTTTGTTAAGGGCAAACATTGACTTCAAAAATAATAGATGACAAATGTTTTTTATAAAAATGTTGTGTATACAATTGAGTATTAAATTTAGGGGAGAGGATCTAGTAGTTGAACATCCTAATTTCGGGTTTCTCAAAATCTTATGTGAAAATTTCAAACCACTTTCAATTTTTTACAGCAGCTTACTTGGCAAATTCCCTGATTATAACTAAGGTTTCAATACCATATCATCAAATCTGATGCCACATCAGCATGCTTCTTGCCAAGGTGTCCAAAAAGGCCCAAAAAAACAAGTGAGACTGATACTTGTGCACTAAATCATGTTTTATCGCTGCGTTGATGTAACATGGCATGATTTGTTGCATTTCAAATCTAAGAAATACATTTCATTCAATTATGAGTAGTCACCAAACAATAACAATTTTAAAGTCACAACTATTGGTCCAATATAGTTAAAAATATTAGCTATTAAATCAACAAATGCTATAACAACTATTAAACATACTTGGATACCAGATCCTTTCCCCTGCTTTTAAATAATCACGGTGTGGTCCTGCCATTGATTTTATGAAGAGATTGGACATATTTAATCATCTAACTACTATCCAACAACCATGCATTAAGAAAAGTTATTATGGATTTCAAAAATTACAGAGCAGGATCAAGTGATTGTCTTGTCTCATTTATATCCTCGGGAGAGAGAACTTAGAAGACCTTCACTAAAGAGTCTCGAATAAGAGGCAGTATAAGGCGAGGAAGTTTGAGGCGCATGTACACTGGTCCCATATGCCAGTTATTTGTGTCTCTCTGCAAAAATTCAATTTAGAATATGCTTGAAGCCTGATGTCCGAAATTCTGAAATAACTTTGTTGTTCCTTTATAGGCTTATACATACAATTAAAATAGACATATAAAAGAAAGCACAACTTATCGAATTAATAAAATTATCACAAGGCACTCTTTTAAATGCTCTGAAAAATTACAAAATGTGAAGTTGTGTTTTATTGACTTTACTCTCATTACAGACTGCTTTAAAACAGCAAGAGCAAGTCCTTTTCTAATGAATTAGCAGCCCCCGATAAAGAAGAACTAGAAACAAACTTATCTCCTCATGCAATAATTACTGCTGTTCTAAAAAACCAACATAAACGCTAAAATAAAAGACCATTCATGCATCTATAAATAAATTTCATGTAAATTGTAAAAAAAAGTTTGAGTTGCATGGCAGTGTAGTAGCATCAGTTATTAAGATACTCCCTCTCGATGTCACCTAGACTCACAAGATGGCCTAAGAGTGTTAAAAATTGGGTTGCAAGTTGTGATTGAGAATTTATATATCTAAATTTTAACATTTTAAAATAAAATCTCGAATAAAATGATGTTTCAAATCAAAATGTTTTTACATATTATGATGGAAAGGATTCTGGGCCAGTTTGATTGTACTCATGTTAGGTTGAATTTGTTTATATCCGATTTTTTCTAAAAATTATTGAAGACATAATGCTTGTCTACCTATGGAATGCTGATTTTCTAGCTTGAAAGGTGGGATGTGGAGTTGTTTTAAAACAACATGAGTTGGATTTTCAGCAGCAATAGTGTTTTTATTCTTTAATAGAATTTTTTCGAGTTTCTGAGGTTGGGATAAAACCAAGAGTGATTTTATGTGTGATTTAAAGTCAAAGAATGCAAGGAAAGCTTCTTTTCTTGCTCACTAAGTAAAGTAGCTGGGCTCTATATATGTAAGATTGTTGTAGCAAACTTGTATTTTCGAAAGAAAAGTTTGCTGTTAGGTTGAATAGAAGATCCAACATTTGCAAGTTTTTCCCCACAATGGGGTTTCCTGGGTATATCTGTGTTATTGCCTATTTGCGATTGGCTTTTTCTCTTATTGTCTATTTGCAATTGACTTCTTGTTAATTTTTGCTTCTGTTGTTACTAGCTGTTAATTAACACAATTGCATTAATTGTTTTAAATCAAATAGATAAATTGTTTTGATTATATTATGTGAATTTATTGTGCAATTAATTTGTAGCTAGGTTATAAAAAGTTAGCATGGTATTAGAGCTCTAAACTCTAAATACGAAGCTAAGATTTGTGACGCAGATTTAAAAAAAAAATTAGATTTTCGTCACCAGTTTCTTTTATGACTATGGCAACCAGTGTTCGATATGAGGACAGGCTTGAGGGTGCATCTAACTTCTTGCAATGGAAGGTTTATATTATATCTATTCTCAAGGAGAACAAGCTGTGGATCTATGCTAGTGCAAAAGTGACACCACCAACAAATGATCCTGTTGCCTTAGATTCGCATGAAGTCAAAGAGGCCAAAGCTCAGAGGATTATCCTGGATGGAGTAAGAGATCATTTAATTCCTCATTTATCAGGGAAAAACACCACCAAGAAGATGTGGGATATGCTTACAAGACTTTATCAGAGTGACTATCAGAGTTGTAAGATGATGCTCAAGGACAAACTGCATAATACCAAGATGTCCAAAGGTGAGAGTGTGACCTCTTATTTATCCAAGCTGACATAGGTCAGGGATGAGTTGGCTGCTATTGGAGAGATGATTGATGAAGATGAGTTGGTACATATAGCCTTGAACGGTTTTTTGAAGCATTGGGAAGTGTTTGTCAAGTGTGCTGTTGGCAGAGATCGGCTACCTGATTGGGTAAGACTTTGGGATGATTTTGTTTAGGAGGAGATCCGTGAAAGGTGCTCATCGAGGAGATTAGATGAAGAAGGGTCAAGATGAAGAAAATCTTGCTCTTGCAAGCAAGAGTAAGTAGAAGTCCAATAAAGGGAAAATGAAAGGTTTTTCTTCCAAGAGTGGGAAGAAGAAATATCTGAGCAAGAGAAAATGTATTTGCTACCAATAGATGGGTCACTATGCTAGTCAATGTTCAAATAAGAAAAATAAGGACAAGTAGAAGAAGAAAGTTGTTGCTACAACAAAGGTGGACGAGTTTGCATCACGATTTGAGAATGAGTTTTCACTCATTGTATGTTTCTTAGGTTCAATTACCAATAAGGTATGATATATTGACAGTGGGCTTCTTGCTGTTAGAGTAAAGGTTTTAACTTAATTATGTTAATTAAGTTACTTTCATTCCTCTCTTAAGATTTCACTTTAGTTTGCATATTGTGACATTTAATAATTATATTAATTATTAAATTTCTACCTATTAGGGTTACTTTTAGGTTTTGCATGATCTCCTTATAAGGATTGATTTTTGTAATTATTTCAATTTAGTCAATGCAATCTGTCTTGCAGCTTGCAGAGCACCCTTGCTTTTTTGTCTCCATCTCTTTCTTTTTGTGACAGGTTATTTGCATGCAGGTAATCTTCGGGGTCTGTGAAGTTGGCTTTCTCAACTTCTACATGGTATTAGAGCACCAGACTTGCTGCTTCCTATTCATGTTTTGAAGGATTTTGGAGCTTCAAGGTTTTGGGGTTTGTCTCTTTTAATCCAGGGCATACCTATTAGATCAGAGCTTTTTGAGTCCAAACAAACCTCGCCATTGCGTCCGCAATGGTCCAAAATCCCAATATCGACTATTCATTTGTCCATTTTGGACAAAGTTGGTCTAAGAGGCAATTTTTTTTTGCCAGGGAAGCCGTATAGCCTCCCCAACATGCGGATTGAGGTATTTTAAAAATTTTGTAAAAAGAAAAATATATTTTTTGGCCTTCACGAAATATTTTTACAAAAAAAATCAAAAATTTTAAAAGCCCTTTTTTTGGGCGCATGAAGTTTTAATTTAAGAAAAAAAGTTTTTTATAAAACTTGGGACGGTATCCAAGGGTACCGCCACCTGTCATTATGGCAGGCGGTGGCCCCTTGGATTGCGCCCCCTACTGCAGTCGGTACCGCCCTGCCACCTTGGCAGGCTGCGGCCCCCATGTGGGCCTCTGCCTTTTTTTTTATTAATTTTTTTTAACAAAAAAAATTATCTTTGTAAATTTTGTTTTGTTGTTTTTTTTTATATAAAAAACAATTTTTCTGTAATAAGCCCAGTTGTGCAAATCCACCGACGACCATTTGGCCATCAAATTTAGGCCCGGATTTTTGCTGCGACAGTCGTATGACCGTCAAATTGAATGTCGCTCTGGTTTTTTTCCCACTTTGGAGTTGTTTTCTTCCAGAGGCTGTAACTTGGGCATACGATATCATTTTTTGGCAAACGAGATATCGTCGGAAAGCTGATTTTGTCAAACTTCCAGTGGTATGGGTCTCATTGCTTCATTTTTCTATTGGTGCATTCTATAGCCAGTTGAAGTAAAAGGAGCTATTTTCAATCTTGAGTTTGTAACTTTTGACTAGTTTCTCCGTTTTTTGCGATCTCAGTGACATTGGAACTGTATTTCAGAGCTCTTCAGTTCCATCCATGCAAATTTTTCCAAATTGTTCTTCAGGTATATTTTATTCAGTTTTTTGTGTTTTCACACTCTGGTGGATTACTTGGACATTTTAGCTCTTAGAAACTTTTTGTTTGTGTGGGATGACTTGTTGTTGGCTGTTCTATATGTATTTCCAATTTTTGGTCCTTTGTGGACATTTGGAGCATCATTTGTAAGCAATTTTCTATGTAAACGCACTGAGATAAAAATGTCACACTATTATACATGTATTTGGAGATTTTGCACATAAGGTTGTGCCATATTTTGTACTCGCACTGTATTATAAAGTGCCATGGGGGGGTTGTCTAGTGCCCTTATTTTTTCCATCACACCTTTGTCCAGTGAGTGTCCCTCCATGACGATAGTGGATCCATATGATTCCAACCTTATGCATGTGTGCTTTGTTTTGCACAACACTTTTTCAATTGCAGGTTCTTTCTTGTGCACTTTCATATGTTGTTTCTTCTCCTTCATGCACTATAGGGTGTTACATAGTATTTTAGTGGATCTATCAGACTCTCCCAGTCAACATTATGGGGGGGTATTATACTGTTCATGTTAATGCTTCCTTGGTTTCGCCTCAGAAGGAATCTTCCATCCTCAGTTGATCAGTGTTCTTTAGACTATTGGCACTTGTGCCATCTATATCTTTGTTCCAGGTGTTTTCCTTTGTTTGCCATCTGATTCGAGTAGTGTCATTGGGGGCACTCATGCAGATTGTTGTCTTCTTGATCCTAATCATCCTATCTTTAGAGGAGGTTCTTCAGCACCATAGTAGTCATCTTTTGATAGTTGTTTGCAGCTTCTTCTACTTAAGTGATGTTCTTCATGTCTTGCATCTCTTTTTGGAGTAGAGTTTTTTCCATGAGGTTTTCTCTATTTCTCCACTTTACAGAGATTTGGTTGTATTCGGGTACCTCATCAGGCCTAGTTGTCGAGACTCAAGTTTGCTTTCTTGCACATGTTTGTAGTTGCTCTCTTGCTCATCTTAAGGGGGGGTGTTAAAGTAAAGGTTTTAACTTAATTATGTTAATTAAGTTACCTTTATTCTTCTCTTAAGATTTCACTTTAGTTTGCATATTGTGACATTTAATAATTATATTAATTATTAAATGTCTACCTATTAGGGTTACTTTTAGGTTTTGCATGATCTCCTTATAAGGATTGATCTTTGTAATTATTTCAATTCAGTCAATGCAATCTCTCTTGCAGCTTGCAGAGCACCCTTGCTTTTTGTCTCCATCTCTTCCTTTCTGTGATAGGTCATTTGCATGCAGGTGATCTTCGGGGTCTGTGAAGTTGGCTTTCTCAACTTCTACACTTGCCACACGATGAGAGTAAGAGAATGTTTCACCAAGTTGGAGGAGAAGAAGTTGGATTTCTATACTGAGCTCGAAGATAATGCCAAGTACCATGCAACTGGTATTAGCACCGTCAAGTTTCAGAGGGGGTCTGACAAACCCTTGTTGGTGGAGGATGTGTTGTATGTCCCTGGCATGAAAAAGAATTTAATCTCAGTTTCTGCTTTGGAAGACAAGGGTTACATCATGATTTTTAAGAGGGGAAAAATCTATATTCGTCCCAAGGATTACAAGGTTGCAAAATTGATTGGACCAATAGCATTTTGTTTCCACATTCCATAATAGTTGTTTTCAAGATTTATGGATAAACTGTGTGCATATTTTTACATCAACGTTTCAGATCATACTCCATGATCCATCATTAGAATGAAAAGCAGAAAGAGATAAATGAAAGATGATATAGCAAACTTGGATATAAAAGGAGAGGGGTTGAGAGGGTTGGGAAGCACAAGACCCAAAAAGGTGCCAATTTGGATATATGTTGTTATTTGATATATTATATTACAAGTTGGCACCTTTTTGGGTCTTGTGCTTCCCAACCCTCTCAACCCCTCTCCTTTTATATCCAAGTTTGCTATCTCATCTTTCATTTCTCTCTCTTTCTAATTTTCATCCTGATGATGGATCATGGAGTATGATCCGAAACATTGATGTAAAAATATGTACACAATTTATCTATAAATCTCGAAGACAAAGTGATTGGAGTCAGGCACGTCGTGCGACAACTTGTTTTAGTTATAGTTTGAGCCAGCACATGTGTTGGTAAGCAGCTATAGAGGGCTAGGAGAATTGTGGCATAAGAGGATGGCTCATCTTCACCATGGAGCACTTAATATTCTTAAGGAAATAGTGACGGTGCTGCCTGAGATGAAGATAGAAAAGCATGAGGTGTGCAAGGGCTACACTCTTGGGAAATATGCCAAGACCAATTTTCCAAGCAACGACACTAGATCTAAAAGGATTTTGGATCTCATATGCTCAGATGTGTGTGGGCCCATCTTAACAACATCCTCGAATGGATATGAGTATTATGTTACTTTCATTGATGATTTCTTTAGGAAGATGTGGATATATTTTATGAAGAATAAAGATGAGGTCTTCAGTAGGTTCAAAGAGTTTAAGGCTCTCATGGAGAACCAAACAGGGAGGAAGATCAAGATACTAAGGTCTAATAATGGAGGCGAGTATACCTCAAATGCCTTCAAAGATTTTTGTGCTCAGGAAGGTATCAAGAAAGAGTTGATAGTTCTGTACAACCCTCAGCAGAATGGGGTTGCTAAACAAAAAAACATGGCTATAGTTAGAGTAGCCAAGGCCATGCTTCATGATCAAGATCTGCCTTGGTTCTTATGGGAAGTGTTGGGACCTCCAAAATTTGGCTAAATTTTGAGGGCCCATGTAAAATTTTGCCTAATGCACTCAAAAGTACCTTGCAGAATAGGCCTAAGTAGCTCACTTTTGGAGCTTATAATTTGACACCTATGAATTATCATGAAAAATCACTTTGGGGAAGTGTTAAGCACCTATCAGAGATGGTGTGTGACCATTTGCAACTTCCTTGGATAAGTTTTGGTGAGTTTTTGAAGTCTTGGTTTTAAGGTATGGAAGTTGGTTTGTTGTTTACACATGTTGCACCTTTCTGAGTAGGCCATCTTGGTGATGTTGTATCTTTGTGCCTGCTAAGTATTAAGCCCAACTGATATTTTTCCATGATTCTCTGCATCTTTATGAAGCCCCATGTCAGTCAGCATAACCCCATGAATCCATTTTCTATGTTTTCCAGGTTGAATCCATTTGCAAAAAGTTTAGATTTGCAAACTAAACTGTGTAAATCTACATAAAGTGCCCCTACATTTGAATTTATATTTGGTGATCTAATGACCTGCACATCAAAATGAAATGTTCCCCATGATTGCCTATATAATTATTTACCACCTTCCTAGATTGTACTCCCCATCTCCTCATTTGCTATTTTTTCAAAGCCCATTCCAAATGAACTTTTCAAGGTTTCAAAATCAACATTTTTAGAGAAGTCAGAGAAGGGAACTTCGATGATTGATATTTTTCACCTCATGATCACTTTTTCCATTCTATTTATTGTGCTGCATTCTTGGGTCAAGTGTCTACATTCCTACTTAGTTTCAAGCTCCCAAGATACGTTCTGATGGGTTATTTAATCATTTTTTGATCTCAACATGACCGAAAATGGTGTCTCAAAAAGTTTTAAATTTTCAAATTCTAAGGACAACCCATTTCTTGTTTTGGTCTAAAACCTCTACAACTCCATTTTTATCAAGATTAGAGGTCATTTGATACATTATTTTAATGTACTTTTGTTGCAACAAACACATCTCTAGGGCCAGTTTACAAAGGAGGTACCTGAATTTTAAGGGTTGGAAAAAATTTGAGGAAATGAGTTTTTTCTAAATAATTGATTATGGCCGCATGCAAAAATATCAGTTCCAGGGTCATCCTTTGTGCACAGTGAAATTTCTCCGCCGCAGGCATAATTAAAATTTGCATTTTTCCTAAAGTTACAAATACTTATGTTTAAAATATTTTTGAATATTTTAAATATTATGTAAATATGAAAAATTCATTTAGGGCAATTATAAAATACATTTCAAATGTTCTAGAGGACAAGCAAGTTTAATTCTTGCTTCTGATTGGTCCAAAGGAGACTTTCACGCTTTCACAGTTGCACAGTAATTTCATCACCCATCACCAATTCTAAATGAAATTGGAGGAAGCAATCAAAGATGCAATTTTTTCCAGTGACGAGTCTTCATTTGGGTGGAATGAATTAGAACTTTGAGTAGAGGACATGTTTTAAATAAATTTTCAAAGTTCTCCGCAGGCATCGCCCATCGCATTTTGAGTCCAAGTATGCACAAACAAATTAGCGATGAGTGATGGCTGCTTTGTCCATCGCCCATCACTAATATATGTTACCTCTTCCACAATGAATCCGTGATGCATGATGTGTCATCTCCAATCGCTAATTTCTCATTATTTTCTCTACTGCATCCACGATGTGTGATGGTCTCTCAGGAAAAGTTTATAGTTTATGCATGACAACAGCGGGCTCGTGAACTATGGAAATTAATGAAAATTTTAAATGAGCATGGGTAAATTCATATTTTCCCGATGAGTGATTTTAATCTTTCATGAGAACTTGGCTTTCAAGTTAGTATTTTTCATTTTTCTCATCCTATTGGCGATCTGCGATGATGAATTAGTTTCTACTGTGCATCATAAATAATTGTTACCTTTTCCAAATGCATCAGCGATGCACAATGATATTCTCTCCATCACTATTTTTATTTTCATTTTCTCTTTGTTTTAGAGATGTGCGATGAAAGTGGACAACTGCCCAGGTAAAGTTCGTAGAGTCCAACAGGACCAATGGTTGGCATTTAAAACAAAATATTCATAAAATTTTGTAATGGTGAAAAGGGAATGTTGCTGGAAATTAAAATGATTATAATCTGAGGATTAAATCAAAGGGATGGGTATTGTGTTTTATGCAGCCAGTAAATAAATTAAAGCTCTCACAGGTAAAAACAATAGCTTTCTTTGCTAGAGGAGAAATATGAAGTGTGGGTAAATTGTTTTATTGCCTGGTAATATAAGAATTAAAACCCCATGAGTAAATAAAGTGACATTTAAATGTTGGGCATTTAAATTATGAACTCACTAATAAATGGATTTTTACAACCATTCTAAATTTTAAAGTTTTCATAAGATTTTAAAATAAAAACTTTATTTGTCAAGGCAGTGAAGTAAAAAACATTTCACGGAGATAGAGGGATGAAGAAAGTAAATTCACAGATAAATGGGGATTTTCAGAAATGAGGGTTTTTTCACCATGAAAGTAAATGCACAGGAAAGGTGGTTTTTATAGCTAGATAAAGAAGAGAGAATTATATTCTTTCACTTGAGGGGAATATTTTTCTATTGTAGGGCAGTGGAGTGAGGAGCAAGAAAATAGAGAGTAGGTTGAAGATTTTTCAGCAAGTAAAGGTAGTTGAAGATTAGCGAACTTAAATGGGCCAAGTGTCTTCTTCAGATGAATATTTAGGGCTTTTGTGTTTCCTTAAGTGTTGTCTTTCTACCTCATTCTAAAGAGACTGTTTTGTAATTGATCATAGAGAACAATGTAATGAAAATATAGAGCATTTTTTAGAGTCAAGTTATAGGGTTTGAGTCTGTCAATATTTATGTAAGTTTGATTACAATAATGACAAAATAATGATAAAATTTTCAAGTTTGATACTATTTTACTCTCCCGTGTACTGGTTTTACAGATTATGAGTAATATAATCAAGGTTGGCTTATTTGTCTCTATCAATTTTAGATGGATGTGTGGCTCTATTCTTGTTTACTAATTCAAAGAATTAATGTAGATACTTGAATATGGCTATAAGTTTGTATTGAACTGAGTGCTAGGATGCTAGTAAGAAGTAAAGGTTAAAACACAATGCTAAAATGTTGTAAGGAAACATTTCATAGCTTCATTTATTGTTAGGTGTGAAAATTGTTATTAGATTATGTATGTGTTTGAGTTGACTCCATTCAAAGGATGAGGCACTGATCTAAGTGTACTAGTCATCTTACATTCGTTGGTTAATACAACGACTGATCATCTTTTAAAATCAAATTTACTTATTAGTCTTGTTGTGGGTGTGTGTGGAATTCAAAGAATCATATCTCTCATGTTTAATGTGTATACTATAATGAAGGTCAACCATACCTTCAAGGTATTGTGTATGTTAAGCATATAAAGGAGATTCATCTATTCACTGTGTGTTTGATACTTTGGCACACAAGTATTTGAAAGAAAACTGTTGGGATCTCCCTCCCAGGTTTAGCAAAGCCTGAAGTGCAGGGGAGAAAGGGGTATTTTATTCACTCTCTCGTTCATTGGCCATATCAACCCATTGAGTCTGAATATGAGAGAGTGACTACTCTTTAGGATTGCATCTGTTGATTTGGGAACCAACAGATTGGTGACTCTGCTGGGGAGAACTTTGAATCTCTAGTTGCAGTCTGTCTTATCATAGAGTCATATTATTTGCTGATCTATAGTTTTAGGCTAAAATGATCCAAGGACCTGCATACTTGAAGCAGATTCCTGCAATGTTTCTGATATATTCTTGAAGTCTGGTGCTTTGCTGGTGGAGAAAACTCAGAAATACATAGATATTGGAAGAAGCTTTTTTCTCCTTGAAGATCTTTTCCTCTTTCAAAGAGGTGGTGACTCTACATAAGTTTCTACATCATCAGAAGAGTTGGTTGCAATAATTCTCAAGTATTTGTCTATTGTAATATCTTTGTATGAAGGTTTTCAACAAAAAGTTCTAGTTAATACTATCCCTTATTCAGTATTTCAAGATACTAGTAGAAAGGGAAATGAGAAAGTAAGATATTCTGAAAAGATATCTTGAGAAGAAATTAGTTGTAGAGAGAACACAATTTTAGTTACAAAATGTATTGTTATCCTAGTTCTCCCTCTACAAATTGTAATATCATGCCTAGAACATAGCCATGTCCTCAAAGGAAAGTGTTCACTAGTGAAAGATATGACCCTTTGGATTTCAGTAAATTTCAAGGTTACCCACATTCTGTCACAAGAAGAATTAATGAATATTTGCCTAAGTTCAAAGGAGGTTTTGAAGAATTAGCATCACAACATGTACAAAGTTTTTGTGATGTAATGGAATATTGTCAAATAGTAGAGGAAGATGTTATCATGAATTTTTTTGTAAGAACTTTAGAAGATACTAATGAATATTGGTTTTCTAGTTTATCAGTGCATTCTATATGTTAATGGCAATATTTTGAGAAACTGTTCATGGATGAGTTTGGTGAAGTGAATGATGACTGCTTGTTTGAAGAAAGAAATTTGCATACCCAAGAAAAATATGAAGAGAAAACTGAAAATGAGGTTGAACTTATGTCACCTATTGATGCATTGTGTGATATAAAAAGGTTTGAGGATGAATTCATCTATGATTTTCATGATAGATTCTTGAAATTTCTGCTTGCTATACCATAATCATAAATACCTGATGAGTTATTTTGCATTGATTTGTTCTGTGAGAATTATGAGCTGGATTTGAGTAAGTATATGCTAGCTCACTTGAATCCCCCTAGTCTTAAATGTTTATATCAATGGCTATCAATAATTGAAGAAATGATAGACAAGTATGTAACTGATCTCCTAAATAGCTTATGTGATGGTACTACTTTTTCAAGACAAGTTTAGTTTAATGAATGCAGATGGTATAGCAAAAGACAATGATAATGCATCTTTTTGTGATGAGAGTTTTGTTTCTTAACAACCCATGGAGAAAATGTACCCAGATAAAGATTGCAACCATAATGGTCATGAAGAGATAGATGAAACATCTGAAGTTTCTTCTATTTGCTCTGAAAATACAGAAATAGAGAGCCAATTTTTTGTATCGAAAGAAGGTTGCAATGATGCAGATGATAATGAAAGTATTTTTTCTTCTATGAATTTTGAATAAATAGTTGAAGAGCATGCTGATTCAGAAGTTTCATATCTTAATGGCAAGAATTTTTTTAAAACCTCAGAAGAACATGATGATGAATATGAGTTTAACAAAGTTTTTGAAGAAGAAATGTGTGATCAGCAGTGTTATGATGCAGCTGACAAGGTATGCAATGGATTTCACTTGGAGAAATCAACCACAAGCAGTTGCAATGAAGAAACCATTGATGATTTTTAGTTTGACAGTGAAGAAGGTAGCCTTGCTGATTGTAGCAGTGATATCAACAAACAAGGAGATATGTATGGAAGCAATTCATTGGATGAATAAGTTCAAGTAGTTGGTTATGAGGAGCATGCATATGCTGATAATGATAAACAACGAGCTCCTCTTTTGTTTGATGCTTTACCTTCTTCTGTTCATGTTGTTTCCTTTGAAGTTTTCCTTGAATGTTTGCATGAGATCAACATTGAAGAAGTTGTACTTGATAGTGGAAATGTAGAGATAAATGTTAGTACAACTAATGATGCTCTTTATGATGAGTTTGCACTTGAAGCATGCGATTGTATCAATCACATGGATGCATATGAGGATCTCTTTTCTAGATATGCAAACTCATAGTTTTTCTCAAAAGCAGTATGCTTCATATTGTCATGTTGATGCAATAGGAGGTGGTGTTGAATATGATAGTTTTTGCAATAGTGAATGTGTTTTGAACACTCACTATGATGAATTTGTTACAAACAAAGATTCTAAGTCATATGAACTTGCACTTAAGGATTCTTTTTGTGATAATATAACAAGTGCTGACAATCTTGTCTATGAGCTTGAAGTAGGAAACATTGTTTGGGATGCTGACATTTCTTCAAAATGCTATGATTTGAATGTGGATGAAGGTATTATGAGTGTTGGTGTATCTTGTTTTCAGGACATTGAGGTCAAATATGGTAATATAATTGAGCTGTGTTGTTGGGATGATGACAAACTTGCATGTGATGCAATCTAGCTGAAAGAGTTACAAATGTGTGAGCACTCTTTGCTTGACACATAGAAGGATTGCAAATTGTTTATAAAGGATGATATCTTTTCTTACTGTAACCATTATGAGGGGGTTAGTGAATGTGATGAGACTGTGTCTTCACATAGTCTTGGTCATCATCCTCATGTTCTTTCATTTTCCACAAGATCAAAAAATGCAATGAGTGGCAGTGATATGGCCTATGTCATTTGGTTGCCATGTGATAGTAAAGCTAAATACAAAGGTAGCTTGACACTTGTGTTTGCAAAAATGAAGTCACTCATATTGATGTGGTATGACAGAGGCAGATATGGATTAAAGGGGATCAACCTTTTTAATAGATTGGTATTTGATAGAGGTAAGAATTGGCTTCTCTTTTCCATTTGTTGGCCTGTGTCCGCCAAATAAGGTTAAAAAAATTAAAAAATAAAGACTCTGTTGCCTAATGATTATGGCACTTGGTCTGCTCTCCTAGAGGATTCTAAATTCTTGCTCTGTTCACTCAAGAACACACGTCCCCAAAAAGAGCCACTGTTGGGACCTCCAAAATTTGGCTAAATTTTGAGGGCCCATGTAAAATTTTGCCTAATGCACTCAAAAGTACTCTATAGAATAAGCCTAAGTAGCTCACTTTGGGAGCTTATAATTCGACACCCATGAATTGTTAGGAAAAATCACTTTGGGGAATTGTTAGGCACCTTTTAGAGATGGTGTGTGACCATTTGCAGCTTCCTTGGATCAGTTTTGGTGTGTTTTTGAAGTCTTGGTTTTAAGGTTCAGAAGTTGGTTTTCTATTTACACATGTTGCACCTTTCTGAGTAGGCCATCTTTGTGATGTTGTATCTTTGTGCCTGCTGAGTATTAAGCCCAACTGATATTTTTTCATGATTCTCTACATCTTTATGAAGCCCCATGTTGGTTGGAATAACCCCACAAATCAATTTTCTATGTTTTCTAGTTTGAATTTATTTTTAAAAAGTTTAGATCTGCAAACTAGACTGTGTAAATTTGCAAAAAATGCCCCGACATTTGAATTTATATTTGGTGACCTAATGACCTGTACATCAAAGTGAAATGTTCCCCATGATTTCCTATATAATTATTTACCACCTTCCTAGTTTGTACCCCCCAGCTCCTCATTTGCTATTTTTTCAAAGCCCATTCCAAATGAACTTTTCAGGGTTTCAGAATCAACATTTTCAAAGAAGTTTGAAAAGGCATCTTCAAGGATTGATATTTTTCACCTCGAGATCAATTTTTCCAATTTTTTTATTGCACTACATTCTTGGGTCAAGTGTCTACATTCCTACTCAGTTTCAAGCTCCCAAGATAAGTTCTAATGGGTTATTTAATCATTTTCTGATCACAACATGGCAAAAAATGGTGTCCTGAAAAGTTTCAAAATTTTAAATTCTAAGGACAACCGATTTCTTGTTTTGGTCTAAATCTTCTATAGCTCCATTTTTATCAAGATTGGAGGTTATTTGATGCATTATTTTAATGTACTTTTGTTGCGGTGAACACATCTCGGGGGCCAGTTTACAAAGTAGGTACCTGAATTTCAAGGGCTAGAATTTTTTTGAGGAAATGGGTTTTCTCTAAATAATTGATTATGACCGCACACATAAAATTTCGGCTCCATGGATCACTGTTTGTGCATAGTGATTTCTCCGTTTAGGTCACAAGGATAATTAAAATTTGCATTTTTGCTAAAGTTACAAATACTTATGTTTAAAACATTTTTGAAAATTTTAAACATTATGTAAATATGAAAAATGCATTTAGGACAATTATAAAATACATTTCAAATGTTCTGGAGGAGAAATATGAAGTGTGGGTAAATTGTTTTATTGCCTCATAATATGAGAATTAAAACCCCATGAGTAAATAAAGTGACATTTAAATGTTGGGAATTTAAATTATGAACTCAATGATAAATAGATTTTTACAACCATTCTAAATTCTAAAGTTTTCATAAGGTTTTAAAATAAAAACTTTATTTGCTAAGGCAGTGAAATAAAAAACATTTCACGGAGACTGCACAGAGATGAAGAAAGTAAATACAGAGGAAAATGGGGATTTTTAGAAATAAGGGTTTCTTCACCATGAAAGTAAAAGGTTTTGAGCTACAGTTAAAGGAAAATGGTAAATGCACAGGAATGATGGTTTTTACAGCTAGAAAAAGAAGAGAGAATTATATTCTTTCACATGAGGGGAATATTTTTCTGTTGTAGGGTAGTGGAGTGAGGAGCAAGAAAGCAAAGAGAAGGTTGAAGATTCTTCAGCAAGTAAAGGCAATTGAAGATCACTGAATCTAAATGTGACAAGTGTCTTCTTTAGATGAGCATTTAGGGTTTTTGTGTTTCCTTAAGTGTTGTCTTTCTGCCTCATTCTGAAGAGGCTTTTTTATAATTGATCATAGAGAACACTGTAATGAAAATATACAACATTTTTCAGAGTCAAGTTTTAAGGTTTGATTCTATCAATATTTATGTAAGTTTGATTACAATAATGGAAAAATAATTCTAAAATTTTCAAGTTTGATACTATTTTACTCTCATGTGTACTAGTTTTACAGAGTATGAATAATACAATCAAGGTTGTCTTCTTTGTCTCTATCAATTTCAGATGGATGTGTGGCTCTATTCTTATTTACTAATTCAAAGAATTAATGTAGAAAATTGAATATGGCTGTAAGTTTGTATTGAACTGAGTGCTAGGATGTTAGTAAGAATTAAAGGTTAAAATATAATACTAAAATGTTGTAAGGGAACATTTTAGAGCTTCATATACTTTCAGATGTGAAAATTGCTATTAGATTATGTATGTGTTTGAGTTGACTCCATTCAAAGGATGAGGCACTGATATAAGTGTGCTATTCATGTTACATTTGTTGGTTAATACAACAACTGATCATCTTTTAAAATCAAATTTACTTATTAGTCTTGTTGTGGGTGTGTGTGGAATTCAAAAAATGATCTCTCATGTTTAATGTGTATACTGCAATGAAGGTCAGCCATACCTTCAGGGTATTGTGTATGTTAAGCATATAAAGGAGATTCATCTCTTCACTATGTGTTCGATACTTTGGCACAAAAGTATCTGAAAGCACACTGATGGGATATCCCTCCCAGGTTTAACAGATCCTGAAGTGCAGGGGAGAAAGGGGTCTTTTATTCACTCTCCCGTTCGTTAGCCATATCAACCTGTTGAGTCTGAATATGAGAGTGACTACTCTTTAAGACTCATTGCATCTATTGATTTGGGAACCAAGAGATTGGCGACTCTATTGGGGAGAACTTTGAATCTCTGGTTGCAGACTATCTTATCACAAAGTCATATTATTTGTTGATATGTAGTTTTAGGTCAAAATGATCCAAGGACCTGCATACTTGAAGGAGATTATTGCAATGTTTCTAATATATTCTTGAAGTCTGGTGCTTTGCTGGTGGAGAGAACTCAAAAATACATAGATCTTGGAAGAAGCTTTCTGCTCCTTGAAGATATTTTCCTCTTTCAAAGAGGTGGTGACTCTACATAAGTTTCTACATCATCAGAAGAGTTGGCTGCAGTAGTTCTCAGGTATTTTTCTATTGTAATATCTTTGTATGAAGTTTTTCAACAAAAATTTCTAGTTAATACTATCCCTTATTTAGTATTTCAAGATACTAGTAGAAAGAGAAATGAGAAACTAAGATATTCTGAAGATATATCTTGAGAAGAAATTAGTTGTAGAGGGAACACAATTTTAGTTGCAAAAATGTATTGCTATCCTAGTTCTCCCTCTACAAGTTGTAATATCATGCCTAGAACATAGCCATGTCCTCGAAGGAAAGTGTTCACTAGTGAAATATATGACCCTTTGGATTTCAGTAAAATGCAAGGTTACCCACATTTTGTACCAAGAAGAATTAATGAATATTTGCCTAAGTTTAGAGGAGGTTTTGAAGAATTAGCATCACAACATGTTCAAAGTTCTCTTGATGTAATGGACAATTGTCAAATAATAGAGGAAGATGCTATCATGAAGTTTCTTGTAAGAACTTTAAAAGATACTACTGAATTTTTCCAGTTTACAGTGCATTCTATATGTTCATGGCAATATTTTGAGAAACTGTTCATAAATGAATTTGGTGAAGTGAACGATGACTGCTTGTCTGAAGAAAAAAATTTTCATACCCAAGAAGAATATGAAGAGAAAACTGAAAATGAGGTTGAACTTATGTCACCTATTGATGCATTGTGTGATATTGAAAGGTTTGAGGATGAATCCATCTATGATTTTCATGATAGATTCATGGAATTTCTTCTTGCTATACAAGAATTAGAAAGACCTGATGAGTTATTTTATATTGATTTGTTCTGTGAGAATTGTGAGCCAGGTTTGAGTACTATGCCAACTCACTTGAAGCCCCCTAGTCTTAAATGTTTATACCAGTGACTATCAATAATTGAAGAAATGATAGAGAAGTATGGAACTAATCTCTTGAATAGCTTATGTGATGGTAATTTTTCAAGACTTAGTTCAATGAATGAAAATGGTATAGAAAAAGACAATGATAATGCATCTTGTAGTGATGAGAGTTTTGTTTCTGAACAACCCATAGAGAAAATGTACCCAGATGAAGATTACAGCCATAATGGCCATGAAGGGATAGATGAAACATTTGAAGTTTCTTCTATTTGCTCTGAAAATATAGAAATAGAGAGCCAATTTTTGGTATCAAAAGAGGGCTGCAATGATGCAGATGATAATGAAAGCATTTTTTCTTCTATATGAATTTTGAATATATAGTTGAAGAGCATGCTGATTCAAAAGTTTCATGTCTTAATGCCAAGAATTTTTTTAAAACCTCACAAGAACATGATGATGAATATGAGTTGAAATTTTTTTTTGAAGAAGAA
Source organism: Sequoia sempervirens (assembly GCA_007258455.2). Taxonomy (NCBI): domain Eukaryota; kingdom Viridiplantae; phylum Streptophyta; class Pinopsida; order Cupressales; family Cupressaceae; genus Sequoia; species Sequoia sempervirens. Next base: position 563,052,030 of record VDFB02058242.1, read on the forward strand.
ATGTGTGATCAGCAGTGTTATGATGCAACTGACAAGGTATGCAATAGATTTCAATTGAAGAAATCAACCACAAGCAGTTGCAATGAAGAAACCATTGATGATTTTCAATTTGACAGTGAAGAAGGTAGCCTTGCTGATTGTAGCAACAGTATCAACAAAGAAGGAGATATGTATGCAAGCGATTCATTGGATGCATAATTTCAAGTAGTTGGTTATGAGGAGCATGCATATGTTGATAATGATAAACAAGGAGCTCCTCTTTTGTTTTATGCTTTACCTTCTTCTGTTCATGTTGTTTCCTTTGAAGTTACCCATGAATTTTTGCATGAGATCAACATTGAAGAAGTTGTACTTGATAGTGGAAATGTAGAGATAAATGTTAGTACAACTAATGATGCTCTTTATGATGAGTTTGCACTTGAAGAATGTGATTGTGTCAATCACATGGATGCATATGAGGATCTCTTTTCTAGATCTGCAACTCATAGTTTTCATCATAAGCAGTATGCTTTAGATTGTCATGTTGATGCAACAAGAGGTGGTGTCGAATATGATAGTTTTTGCAATAGTGAATGTGTTTTGAACACTCACTATGATGAATTTGTTGCAAACGAAGATTCTGACTCATATGAACCTACACTTGAGGATTCATTTGGTGATAATATAACGAGTGCTGACAATCTTTTCTATGAGCTTGAAGTAGGAAACATTGTTTGGGATGCTGAAATTTCTTCAAAATGCTATGATTTGAATGTGGATGAAGGTATTATGAGTGTTGGTGAATCTTGTTTTCAGGACATTGAGACATATGGTAATATAATTGAGCTATGTTGTTGGGATGATGAAAAACTTGCGTGTGATGCAATCCAACTTAAAGAGTTACAAATGTGTGAACACTCTTTGCTTGACACACAAAAGGATTGCACATTGTTTATAAAGGATGATATCTTTTCTAATTGTAACCATTATGAGGGGGTTAGTGAATGTGATGAGACTATATCTTCACATAGTCTTGGTCATCATGCTCATGTTCTTTCATTTTCCACAAGATCATAAAATGCAATGAGTGGCAGTGATATGACCTATGTCATTTGGTTTCCATGTGACAATAAAGCTAAATACAAAGATAGACTAACACTTGTGTTTGCAAAAATGAAGTCACTCATATTGATGTGTTATGATAGAGGCAAATATGGATTAAAGGGGATCAACCTTTTTAATAGATTGGTATTTGACAGAGGTAAGAATTGGCTTCCCTTTTCCATTTGGTGGCCTAGGGCCTCCAAATGAGGTTAAATTTTTTAAAAAATAAAGACTCTATTGCCCAATGATTTTGGCACTTGGTCTACTCTTCCAAAGGATTATGAATTCTTGCTCTGTTAGTTGAGGAACAGACCTCCCCAGAAAGAGCCACTGTTGGACTTCCAAAATTTGGCTAAATTTTGAGGGCCCATGTAAAATTTTGCCTAATGCACTCAGAAGTACCCTGTAGAATAAGTCTAAGTAGCTCACTTTGGGAGCTTATAATTTGACACCCATGAATTGTCATGAAAAATCACTTTGGGGAAGTGTTAAGCACCTATCAAAGATGGTGTGTGACCATTTGTAACTTCCTTGGATCAATTTTGGTGATTCTTTGAAGTCTTGGTTTTAAGGTCCGGAAGTTGGTTTGTTGTTTACACATGTTGCACCTTTCTTAGTAGGCCATCTTTGTGATGTTGTATCTTTGTGCCTGCTGAGTATTAAGCCCAAATGATATTTTTCCATGATTCTTTGCATCTTCATGAAGCCTTATGTTAGTTGGAATAATCCCATAAATCCATTTTCTATGTTTTCCAACTTGAATCCATTTGCAAAATTTTTAGATTTGCAAACTGAACTGTGTAAATCTACAAAAAGTGCCCCTACATTTGAATTTGTGTTTGGTGACTTAATGACCTGCACATCAAAGTGAAATGTTCTCCATGATTTCCTATATAATTATTTACCAGCTTCCTAGTTTGTACCCCCCCCAACCCCTCATTTGCTATTTTTTCAAAGCCCATTCCAAATGAACTTTTCAGGGTTTCAAAATCAACATTTTCAAAGAAGTCTGAGAAGGCATCTTCGAGGATTGATATTTTTCACCTCAGGATCATTTTTCCAATTTGTTTATTGCACTACATTCTTGGGTCAAGTTTCTACATTCCTACTCAATTTCAAGCTCCCAGGATAAGTTCTAATGGGTTATTTAATCATTTTCTTATCACATGGCCAAAAATGGTGTCTTGAAAAGTTTCAAATTTTTAAATTCTAAAGACAATCCATTTCTTTTTTTGGTCTAAAAACTCTAAAAATCCATTTTCATCAAGACTGGAGGTCATTTAATACATTATTTTAATGTACTTTTGTTGCGGCGAACACATCTTGGGGGCCAGTTTACAAAGGAGGTACCTGAATTTTAAGGGTTGGGAAAAATTTGAGGAAATGTGTTTTCTCTAAATAATTGATTATGACGACATGCAAAAATTTTGGCTCCAAGGGTCACCTTTTGTGTGCAGTGAAATTTCTCCATTTGGGCCGTAGTCATAATTAAAATTTACATTTATTCTAAAGTTACAAATACTTATGTTTAAAATATTTTTGAATATTTTAAACATTATGTAAATATGAAAGATGCATTTAGGGAAATTATAAAATAAATTTCAAATGTTTTGGAGGACAAACAAGTTTAATTCTTGCTTCTGATTGGTCCAAAGGCAGCTTTCACAGCTTTCACTACACGACAATTTCATCGCCTATTGCCAATTCTGAATGAAATTGGAGGAAGCAATCAGAGATGCAATGTTTTCTAGCGATGAGTCTTCATTTGGGTGGATTGAATTAGAACTTTGAGCAGAGGACAGGTTTTAAATAAATTTTCAAAGTTCTCGGCAGGCATCGCCCATCGTGTTTTGAGTCCAAGAATGCACAAACAAATTAGCGATGAGCGATTGCTATTCTCTCCATTGCCCATTGCTAATATATGTCACCTCTTCAACAATGAATCTGTGATGCACAATGTTTCATCTCCCATCGCTAATTTCTCATTATTTTCTCTCCTGCATCCGCGATGTGCGATGGTCTCTCGAGAAAAGTTTAAAGTTTATACACGACAATAGTAGGCCCGTGAACTATGAAAATTAATGAATATTTTAAATGAACATGAGTAAATTTGTATTTTACCAATGAGTTATTTTAATCTTTCATGAGAACTTGGCTTTCTCTATTATTTTTCATTTTTCTCATCCTATTGGTGATCCGCAATGATGAATTAGTTTCTACCATGCATCATAAATAATTGTTACCTTTTCCAAATGCATCAGCGATGCGCGATGATATTCTCTCCATCACTATTTTCATTTTCATTTTCTCTTTGTTCTAGAGATGTGTGATGAAAGTGGACAGTTGGGTAAAGTTTGTAATGTGTAACGGGACCCATGGTTGGCATTTAAAACAAAATATTCATAAAATTTTGTGATGGTGAAAAGGGAATGTTGCTAGAAATTAAAGTGATTATAATCTAAGGATGAAATCAAAGGAACGAGTTTCATGATTTTATGCAGCTAGTAAATAAATTGAAGCTCTCACAGGTAACAACAATAGCTTTCTTTGCTAGAGGAGAAATATGAAGTGCGGGTAAATTGTTTTATTGCCTGGTAATATAAGAATTAAAACCCCATGAGTAAATAAAGTGAAATTTAAATGTTGGGCATTTAAATTATGAACTCACTGATAAATGGATTTTCACAACCATTCTAAATTTTAAAGTTTTCATAAGATTTTAAAATAAAAAACTTTATTTGTTAAGGCAGTGAAATAAAAAAAAATTCACGGAGACTGCATAGGGATGAAGAAAGTAAATACACAGATAAATGGGGATTTGTAGAAATGAGGGTTTTTTCACCATGAAAGTAAAAATTTTTGAGCTACAGATAAAGGCAAATGGTAAATGCACAAGAAAGGTGGTTTTTATAGCTAGGCAAAGAAAGAATAATATTCTTTCACATGAGGTAAATATTTTTCTGTTGCAGGGCAGTGGAGTGAGAAGCAAGAAAACAGAGAGCAGGTTGAAGATTCTTCAACAAGTAAAGACAGTTGAAGATCAACAAACCTAAATGTGCCAAGTGTCTTCTTCAAATGAACATTTAGGGTTTTTGTGTTTCCTTAAGTGTTGTCTTTCTGCCTCATTCTGAAGAGGCTATTTTGTAATTGATCATAGAGAACATTGTAATGAAAATATAGAGCATTTATCAGAGTCAAGTTTTAGGGTTTGAGTCTGTCAATATTTATGAAAGTTTGATTACAATAATGGAAAAATAATGCTAAATTTTTCATGTTTGATACTATTTTACTCTCCTGTGTACTGGTTTTATAGATTATGAATAATACAATCAAGGTTGTCTTATTTGTCTCTATCAATTTTCGATGGATGTGTGGCTCTATTCTTTTTTATTAATTGAAATAATTAATGTAGATACTTGAATATGGATGTAAGTTTGTATCAAACTAAGTGATAGGATGCTAGTAAGAAGTAAAAGTTAAAACACAATGTTGAAATGTTGTAAGGCAACATCTCAGAGCTTCATATACTATCAGATGTGAAAGTTGTTATTAGATTATGTATGTGCTTGATTTGATTCCGTTCCAAGGATGATGCACTGATCTAAGTGTGCTATTCATGTTACATTTTTTGGTTAATACAACAACTGATCGCATTTTAAAATAAAATTTACTTATCATTCTTGTTGTGGGTGTGTGTGGAATTCAAAGAATCATCTCTCATGTTTAATGTGTATACTACAATGAAGGTCAGCCATACCTTCACGGTATTGCATATGTTAAGCATATAAAGGAGATTCATTTGTTCACTGCTTGTTTGATACTTTGGCACTCAAGTATCTGAAAGCATATTGTTGGGATCACCCTCCCAGGTTTAATATAGCCTGAAGTGCAGGGGAGAAAGGGGTATTTTATTCACTCTCTCATTCATTGGCCATATCAACCCGTTGAGTTTGAATATGAGAGAGTGGCTACTCTTCAGGACTCATTGCATCTGTTGATTTGGGAACTGACAGCAGAAGCTTGCAATATAGATGTGTATTTGTAGAATAGGAGCCCTCACAACTTGTTGGGAAAGTTGACTCTAGAAGAGGCATTAACTGGTAAGAAACTAGACTTGGGGCACATTCATATCTTTGGATGCCTTGTGTATTGTCACATTCCTATTGAGAAGAGAACCAAGTTGGAACCTACTGTAGAGAAGGGTATCCTTGTTGGGTATAGTGAAACTTCTAAGGCTCATTAGGTTTACATTCCTTCTCTCAGGAAAACAATTGTTTGCAAAGATGTGAAGTTCAATGAAGAGAGGGCTCTTCATAAGTCTAGCAACTTAATAAATAAAGAGGAGCAATCACCCATGGTTGAGGCAACAAAAATTCCTCAAAATTCAATCACACAAGTTGGAGAGAAGAGCAAGTAGGCCGAGAAGGTTGATCAGAAGGAGGAACAAATAATTCCTCAGCCTTAGATTCCTATTATTGAGAAGAGAAACAAGGCAACTGAGCAGATACTGAGAGAGGCTCAAGAATATGTAGGTGATCCTCAAGATTTAGTTAGACAAAGAAAGGCTCCCAGACATTATTCTGAGTATGTGGCACTTATGAGTGAATTAATTGAAGTAGACTTCCAACTTTTAGAAGGCATCCAAGCACCAAGTGTGGAGAAATGCCATGGTGGAAGAGTATTCTTCCATCGTGAAGAATAGTGTGTGGGAGGTAGTACCACAACCAGAAGATAAGTCTGTGGTGGGTTCGAGATGGTTGTATAAGATTAAACATCTGTAAATGGTAATGTGGAAAATTTCAAAGCCTGATTTGTGGCTAAGGGGTTTTCTCAGAAGGAAGGAGTCGACTATGATGAGACTTTCATTCCAATAGCCAGGTACTCAACCAAAAGAGCTATCATTTCTATAGCAGCACAGATGAGTTGGAGGATCCACTAGATGGATGTAAAGATGTCCTTCCTCAATGGAGTAATTGAGGAAGAGAATTAGATAGAGCAACCAAAAGGATTTGAAGCACATGGGAGGTATTCTCATGTATGGAGGTTGAAAAGAGCATTGTATGGAGTCAAGTAGGCTCCTAAGGCATGGTATTCACGTATTGACAGTTACTTGCAAAGCATGGGCTTCATCAAAAGTGAGGTGAATCCAAACCTATACTATGTTTAGGTGAAGGGAGAACTTCTCATATTGGTGTTATATGTTGATGACCTATTTCTCATAGGGTCAAAGGAGCTCATAGCACATTGCAAGTGAGATCTTGTAGGAGATTTTGAGATGAAGGACTTGGGGTTGATGCACTACTTTCTGGGATTGCAGTTGTGGTAGAAAGAGGGAGAGATTTTCCTTGGACAATGGAAGTACTTAATTGATATCTTGAAGCGATTCAGGATGGAGAACTATAAGCCCATGTCAACACCACTTGTGACCAATTGGAAGAAGATTGATGCTTCTAGATTAGAGGCAATGGACTTGAATTTATATAGAAAGTTGATAGGCTCTCTTATGTATCTGGTGAACACCAAGCCAAACATTTATTTTGTAGTGAACTCACTCAGTTGGTTTATGGTCGAACCTAAACGTGCACATTGGACAGATGTGAAGCATGTTTTGAGATCTCTGAGGCACAGTTGATTATGGGATGAAGTATGTTCAATAGGATGGAGTGAAGCTGGAGGGGTTTACCGATGTAGATTGGGTAGGCAGTACAACTGATGGGAAGAGCACTTCAGGGTGTAGTTTATGTTTGGGATCAGGAGCAATCTCTTGGTACAATAGGAAACAGAAGTCACTTGCGCTGAGTTTTGTAGAGGTCGGGTTTATGGTAGCTAGTATGGCTACATGTGAGGCTATCTAGCTTCAAAAATTTCTAGTTGGGCTCTTTGATTAGGAGCTAGATCCTACAGTCATTTACTATGATAACTAGAGTTGTATCAAACTCTATGAGAATCCAATGTTTCATGACAAGTCAAAGCACATTGAGATCAAGTACCACTTCATCAAAGATTGTGTGGAGAAGGGGATAGTGAAGCTCTAATACATTCTTGCAGATGAACAGATAGTGGATATCCTGACCAAGGCCTTGATAAAGAGTAGGTTTGAATTCTTCAGGGACAAGTTGAGTGTTGTGTAGAACACCTTGCTAAGAGGGAGTGTTGATTTTCTAGATTGAAAGGTGGGATGTGGAGTTTCTTTAAAGCAACTCGAGTTGAATTTTTAGCAGCAATAAATTTTTATTCTTTAATAGAATGTTTTCAAGTTTGTGAGGTTGGGATAAAACCAAGAGTAATTTTATGTGTGATTTAAGGCCAAAGAATACAAGGAAAGTTTACTTTCTTCCACGCTAAGTAAATCAACTGGGCTCTATATATGTAAGATTATTGTAGCAAACTTGCAGTGTATTTTCAAAAGAAAAGTTTGCTATTAGGCTAAATAGAAGATCTAACATTTGTAGGTTTTTCCCCACATTGGGGTTTCCTGGGTATATTTTTGCTATTGCCTATTTGCGATTGACTTCTTTTTTATTTTTTGCTTATGTTGTTATTAGTTGTTAATTAACCCAGTTGTATTAATTGTTTTAAATCAAATAGAGAAATTGTTTTGATTCTATTATGTGAATTTATTGTGCAATTAATCTATAGTTGGATTATAAGAAATTAACATGGAAGTGATTGCAATATACTCTAATTTTGTAGATGAAAGAATAATTACACTTAGTTTTTTAAGCTTCATGTAATCACATGTACAAACAAAAGTGAAAAATAATTACCAAATATGGACTTTTGATTATCAAAATTATCTCCTCAATAAAAATCACTAAAGCTAATAAGTTCAAACATTTTATGTCATATCCCAATTTTTATTGCATTTAAATTATAATATGATAAATTGAATTATTGAGGAAATTCAATATGTTGAATATTTGATATTTTTAAAATGTTTGAAAGAAGTTGACCATCTTTTGAATATGTGATCTTTTGAACTATCTTATACTTTATCATTATTGAACGTTATTGATGAACTATGTAAGTGCAAGTGTGTGCAAATGTAGGGAAACAGGTTTAAGGATGAGAACATAGTTGAGGTAGGATTGTTTAGCCATATTGAATGGTAAGCTTGATGGAATATGGGTGCACACACCACAAATTACATGATGTTTGCAATTGAAATTTCATATAGCCTGGGTATGTGCAGGATCATCATGGAAAAAATAGGCCCTTAAGTGGCAAAAAATTTAGAAAAATCAGAGTTAGGCAACTTGACGTAAAAATTTGAATACTTATTATCTATATTATTTCAAAAATATGTAAGAATATAATTTGTATAAAATTGAATGTAGTTTCTAAACTACTAGGTTTATTTTAAAAAATAAAAAATCTATTTGGTGAAAATTTAAAATTTCAATGCAGTAATACTTAAATTTCAAGGAAAAAATAAGTAGGTGTCTGTCTGACCACCCTAACCACAATAAAATGATAATATTTTTTTTATAATATTTTAGATATAAGTAGAGGACTCATGTCTCAATGTGATGCATATTTTTTTGTAATTTTTTTCCAAGTAAATAATTAATTATGATTTTTTTATTACAACTTTTAAAAAATAAAAAAACTTGTATGTCTAACCACCTTAACTTGGTCAAAACTTCATGAAATTCATTTCTTTCTTTTTTAATCCTATAGTATGCAAATCATAGAATGTGATGCATGTTTCAGATTCAAAAAATGTGATACCGTTTGAAAGTTATAGATGTTTTTCAATCAACCCATCAATTAGGACTTTAGTTGTAATTTAAATAGAAAATAAATAATAATTATTTATTAAATTCAAAGTAAAACATAATTTATATTGGTGGAAAGCTGAGAATCTCCTTTAAAAACTTTTTTCATTTTATCAATTTTGGGTTAAAAAAAAGTCATCAGCCACATACCCTACAAAAACCCATCATATCACCACTTTTTGGCCCATCATGATCCTGCACATACCCATAGAAGATTATATTGACTTGATTCAAAATGATTCAATGCTTGAAAAAATTAGGCTTGTATAATTTTATACATGTGACTTGAATTCTTATTCAATTGTTTATTTTGATCTTATGTTTTCAAAATTTAAAAGAAAATGATAGCATAATTAAACATATTTGTATATAATTAAAAAGGCATGCTTGCAGGATAAGAAAAATACTTCATTTAAAAACTATTATTCGAATAAAATAAAAGTTTATTCTTTGCTTGGAAGTGATTGAATACTATTATAAAATTAATATATATATATACATATTCCTAATAAAAATCGAATATGGGATCGAAATTAACAAAACCATATTGTTAAATTCAAATAATAGCTAAATTAAGACATAATGAAATAGTGGCCTACATTCGAATTTAAAGCCAAGATATTCAAATTTCAGTATTGGGGTGGCTAAATTAATGCCAAATATGAATTAAATGGCTCCGATAATGGACCGAACATGGTTTCCATTTTGGAGTATGATTCACTAGAAGAAAATCGTGTAGTGGCAATGAGGATTTAGGGAAGAAAGAAGGCAAGTGAATTGACTGAGTTGGGAAAAAGAAGGAAAAGCCAAGGAAAAATCACATATAGAGGTAAATCAATCTTTTTTGTTGGAATACAACTTTAATTTTTAGAAAATTCTATTCGAAACTTAAAGTTTACCTTTCAATATGTCAATTTCTTTGAATCAGTGGTGAAACATTTGATGTTCCAAATAATGCATGCATATTTTACTTAGAGCCAGCTCATCTTGTATGAGGTCGATCATTTTCTCTATTTGATGATGTAAGGGCCTTATTGGCCATTGTTTGCATGCAATAACCTCTGCGTATTCATTCGACCGGCTTAAAATTTGAACATGGTCATACTTTTTTGTATCGTTTTTTACTTTTATCCATTATTTCTTGAAAGTAAGTTTAATTAGCCATTCTCATGGATATTCAGATGAAAGATGAATGATAGAACTATTGTTCTATTTTAAATGAATATAATGTTGTTAATCATTTCCCCATTTTATCTTTCACAATGATGTTCTCCCTATCGGCTAGGCCAAACAAGGCATGCCACACCGAATGGGTGTGTAGGGTTTTGACTATCATTCTTAGAGAAAGAGTTAGTTTTTGTTATTTAAGCATGTCACATCATTCACCATGACCAATGGATTGAATGATTATATTGTTCTATTTTTATTTTGCATTATGTTGACACGATCTTAAAGATCAATCAATCGTTTATCATTTGATCTTTGATTTAATCGTTCACTAGAATGATTCCCATTATCGTTGCTTTCATGCAATGCTCATAATATTAATAATCACCAGTCCTTATTGCATGCTCACTATCATTCCTTGGAACTATAGACATTGAAAAATGTCCCAAATGATATCATACACTCGAATTAGGTATACTAACATCATTTCCTCTTAAAACCCATCCTCTTTTCACTTAATTAATTAAATTAGCTAGCTATTTAATTAATTGCATCATTTGCATCTATTAACCTAACACATTTAATCAGGTTAATTCACCCCCTTTCACACTAACGCATCATCTCATTAAATTAAATAAATCAAACTATTTAATTTAATTCCCTAAATCTTCTTATTTAATTAAATAACCCTAAGTTATTTAATTAAATGTCATTTCACCTTTCCCCCTTTCATTAAATCATTTAATTTAATGAGTATCACTTTATTCTTCTAAATCCCCTAATTGCATGATTAAACCCTTGTTTAATTAGCAATTATCTAATTAATATAATTCCCCCCCACTTGCAAGGGAATATTCCAAAGGAATATTCCTCCTTTGCACATTCCTCCAAAAGGGGAATATTCCTATGGAATATTCCCTCCCCTTTTACACAATTAAACTTTATTTTACTTTGCAAAATATCATTTTCTCTCACCCATGAGAATATTCCAAAGAATATTCTCTCTCCTCTAATCATTTGAAAAATGGAATATCCTCACTTAGCTTCATATACAAGTTAGATTGTGACTTCTTGTGCAAGTCCTCTTGTACAGGTCAAAATTGTGCTTGTTTGGAAGGAATGAGAACCCTTGATTAAATCTCATCTTGCATTCTCACTTGTTGGTGAGAATCCATGATCCATGCCTCTTCTTTCCTCCATCCTTGATTGTTGATTAGCTTTTTTGATCCTAACCATTCATTTCTTATTTGCTTTCCTATAAATAGAGCACTATTTGGAGACAAATGGATCCATCTTTTTTAGAGAAAACTTATGCTATTGAAATCACTTACACTCACACTCTTTTTTAACTCACATTTAGCATATTTTAGTTTAAATTAGTTTCATAATAGCTTAGCTTCCATTAATGGCTTCCATGCATCCATTTAGCTAAATTAGATAATTAGGGTTTGAATCTTTTTAGTTTAAATCTCATTTAGATTAGCTTAGCAATTGCATATATACATCTTTTAGCATAAAATCATCATACATTAACTCTTGCATCATATTCATTTTAGCATAAATCATGTTTTTAATCATATCTCACAACCGTTTCATCGATTCTCCTCAATAGAATCAATTGAAACAAGCTCATTGATCATGAGATTGGGAAAGGGTTGTCATTTCACATCAACACAACTCCAATTCCAAAACAAGATAAGTTTTAAATGGATTAGAATAGACATTTTAAATGTTTCCATAATTTAGAATGCTTTGTTTTAATGAATGTTTAGTTAACTTAAATTTGATTGATCCTATTTAGATTGAGTATTAGTGGCTACACTATGCTTTGATTCTTCATGAAACGAGCATGATTGACCCATACTAGTATCCTCGGTTAAAATTTTGGCACGAGGAGGAAAAACCATCAATTTAATCGATTTCTATCTCGAATTTCATTCATTTTGACTTTTGTAGGATAGAGCGTTGCCTAACTCAATTTTAGTGACAACTTTGTAGGGCATCACCATATAGAAACACTATCATTATTTTAAACAGTGATGCCTATTAAATGCACCGACATTGATTAAACAAACGACGACGCTAATACTTTATAGAATTATCTTTGCAAATAGTGACACCCGACCAAATAGCGACGCTATCGTGCTCTCTAGTTTGTTTGTAGAATGATGCCCAAATTCACCAAAGTGACACCCTTGTTCACCAGAGTGACACTATCGTAAATAGTGACACCCAACTTTGGTAAGAAGTTCAATAATCATTTTTCAACATGTGCTTTAATTTTTTTGATTCATCAAATTACTAATACTCTTCTAACATTATTTTGGTTGTTAGACTAACAGGGTTTTGCAGGTTGGATGATATGAAGTTAGAGTGAAAAAGCATTCTCATCTTAAGATTTTATGATTGTAACATACATTTGACACTTTGGGGCAATTATAATCCAATTTATTATGCTTGTTACTTTCTACTCTAGGACCTCACTAAATTTCATTTGGTTTTAAAATGAATTCTCAACTAGGACTAAAATTGAACCCTCATTTTATCATTGTCTTTTGGGTTTTAAAATTGAATAAGGAAACTTAACATTTTGTTTGGTGCATAAAATGGATTCATCTTAGCTTTAGTTGGTAAAATGGATTAGTGTCTTTTTTGCTATGACACACTTTTAGTGTGTATCCAATCCCCTTGCACTTCATGCAATCTTAGGTGAAGAGAAACACTCCAAGTGTACTTCATTGATTGTGTGCACTTATAGTGCGTATCCAATCCCCTTGCGCTTCGTGCGATCTTGGGTGAAGAGAAATACATACACTTTTATGCTTTGTGTCACCCTTAAGAGAGGACTTACTATGATACACACCTCACAATGGCATATGAATGTTCTTGCAAGCACATTTACGGATGGGCTATATTAAAGGTTGGGAAATCGTGAGAAAGTACCTTATATCCTGGACTGTATAACATATTGCACCTAGTACCATGCCTTAAGTGGAACAAGAATAGTAGTAAGAGCCTTAAGTGGCAACGTGGGTGTGTATATGGCTAGGTGTTCTCAATTTGTTACTAAGAACCAAATTGTTTAGTTGCCAAAAATCCTTAATACTTGTTGGTGCAAGAACGGTTTTTCTGAAGCCACCCCACATTTGTACTATTCATTGTTGAAACAAAAAAATCCTTAGAATCTTAGGATCGTTAGGATTTTGAGATTGGATGGTCTCGAGAAGTGTGTGTCATGGAGGGGAGCCAATGTCCCCAAATCTCTAGCTGTTCGAAATATCTTAGTGTTTGGAGAAATCCAAGTGGGGACTCAACAAGTATGTCCATTTCAAACCTAGGATTGTAAATGATTGTGAGTCAATTTAATACATTGCTTGGTTCCAAAATGTTACAAAAAAAAAATTCACTATCTTCCTCAAAATTTCAAACACTTTGTCTTAAATATGGATACCTTTTGAAATAGCCTTGATATTATTGCTTGTCCTAAGAATTTCTATCCAAGTAGAGATTTCTAAATATCTTAACTTATATCTCAATCCATATTTTCCAAAGACAACATAGGAAATTATGGTTTCAACTTCGTGATTCTCACAAAATGGACATTGTAAAAGTTATGATGTTTTTGACATAAAAAATTAGTTTGAAAATTTAATCAAAACAAGAGTTTGTGGTAAAATAAATCCACTTAAGCAAGATAAATTGAAAATCGAACCCCACATGACTATTTGGAGACTGATTTCTCCTATTGAAGAACCTGATCTTGAAGGTGCTATCGTCCAACCAAACTTTGAACTCATTAATGGAGAATAAACTGATCTCATTAGTAGTTTGAGAAGCTTCACTTTTGAAACAAAAGAAACACCTACCAAGTGGAGAAACACAAAAAAAATATTAGATGAAGAAAAGGAACAAGATGATATTGACACTGGAAGTCCCACATTACCACCACCCATGTGGCAATAAATATCCTCCTTTCTTCCATAAACTTAAACTTTTTCTAAATGATCTCATGCAAAGTCAGGATCCCCAAAGTAAGGTCTACAAGTCACCATTTCAAACTTAGGCATCTTAGTCCTAAAGCTCTCAAGAAATACCTTTTGGAACTTCACGAAACAAGAACTAGGTTGGTATACAACTTCTACAATTGTCATTCAAGGAACAATCCAAACTTGTATTCCTTCTATTACTGTCAGAATCCTGGTCTTTTCCAATGTTTTGAATTCCTCACATAATCATTGTGTCTTTAGGAGTTGAAAACTTTAGAGGTATAACATGTTTCTCACTACCTTGGTTTTGTCAAACAAAGGCTAAATTTAGGTCAACATTGGGTCAAACATTTCATCCACCCCTTCATAAAAAAATCACCCTTCACTTCACCCAACTTTGCAAAATTTTTGGATACACCAACACTCTTTTGACTTAAAACATCTATCAAACCAACCCCTGACTTAGCTACTTTGTATGTGAATGTATCCATTTACATGCATTTGGTTGAGTTAGTGTGATATCCCTTGCTGGAAAATGTAACAGATAATGCAAGCCAAAATATTAAAACACTTATATCTTGCAATTTACACCAAATAATGAAATCGGGTATAAATTTATCTTCTCCGATTTATGCAAATATGATTTAGGAAAAATGGGAAACTGATATATGATGTTTTATTAATATTTTGAATATGAGAATTACATCATATTTTCTATTACTAACTGCTGTTTACAACAAGATACAACTGCAGAAAAATACAAGAAAAACCTCGATGATGCAAACCAAAATAAGCACCCAAATTGATGTCAAATACAACAAAACCACCCAATCCAAAATATGAAACTCAGAGCAGCAATATTACATTCAAATTTGTCTCTGGAAACAAGGTATTTTCTGCTAACAAAATCAAATCAAATTGATATAATAGACTGAACCTAAAACACTCTAAAAATGTATGAACACAACCTGTAAACACACAAAAACTGCACATGCAACACTACTGAGATGAAACCAACAATACCCAACAGGTCAAAGCTGATTCGAACCCATGAAATGAATGAAATATTCTTAATCCACTAACATGCAATGAAATTCAATGACCTACAACAACAAGAATGCTTTGAAACCACCAAAAGTATACTCCAAAACACACAAAACACTAAAACTATCGAAATCTCCAAATTCCTTCTGCTCTGTTGCAACCTTTGGATGAGATTACCTCCAGAGACCTATAAACACACTGCTTGCTATTGGGAATAGGATTTCATTTAATTGCAATCCTAACCATTATTTCGTGTATCTCCTAAGTCCTTGGAAAGTGTTCCCCAACACCAGGATTATAAAGAGATTAAATTTGAATGAAATAAACATGTTAATTGACATTTGTAATTAATTATAAATGATAGGAACATGTGGGGATGCCCATGAAGAGCTCCTACAAAATAGGAGCACATGGGACACCCACATGGAAGGTGGAACTCACCTTGAGTTAATTTAACTATTTGGAGTAAAAGATAACACTTCTGTAATGCATGTAAAGATCCTAGAAGTTAGGGATTGATGTTTACATGCATGAAGTTTAGTTCATTTCATATTAGATTAGTTCAATTTAGTTCAGTTCAGTTCAATTATGGTTCAATTATCTTCAGTTGCATCTAGTTAGTTTCAGTTGCATGTTACTTGACTACAGTTCACTTGAATTGCATGCTAATGACTTGAGTTGCATGATAGATAACATGTGACTACTTTCAATTAACATGGGATGATCAATCATGCATGGTATTTGCATGAATGGTGGAGAGATATGTTTCAGTTAACAGAGATTGACTTGGACCCACCTTGGGCACCCAAGTTGGCATCTTGGAGTTAACACTTTTGCATGATAAGATATTTTATAGGGCTGAGTTAAGTGGGCCCATTCTTGGGTGCCAATTTTGAGGATAAGCTTACAAGATATCTTTAGAATCAACATTGAATTATGACTTCAGTTTGGGATGCCCAAATGGATGGACTTGTTTTGACATTGTTCTTCACGGTAGAACTCTACTTGCAAAAAATAGGCGTGGGTTTTGTGAGATAAGAATTGTGCTTTGTAATTGTAAACTCTTTGGAATTTACAAGGCCCATTATTATCTATTTATTGCAGCAAGTTGAAGAGAGTTGATAAGATTTTATTGTAGGTTGTGAAGAAGAATTGTTAAAGGAAAAAGAAGCATCTCAAGTAAGGATTGGAATTATTGTAATCTTATTCTAAGATTAAATAATACATTGATTCTTGGTGAAGTTTTTTCCGAAAGGGTTTCTCCATGGTATATGTTGTGTAACTTCTTTCTTTTGGTCTTATTCTTCTACAATCTTCTGTCTACTTCTACAAACATTAAAATGAATTAAATAGATAATCATCCACAAAGAAATTGTAACAGAGAATACTTAATTAGATCTACAGCTACAATAGTTTTACAAAGTATTAAGCTACATAATTAGCTCCATTTTTAACATTTGGTATCAGAGCTAATGGTTGGGTAGAGTTTGGGATGCCTTTCTCTTAAAAGTTTGAATTTTTTTGGCTGTAGTGAGAGCTTTTACTATTGTGTTATTGCTGATTTTGGAAAATAAGTTTAGTACAATGAGTTTTAATTCTTGTTTAGATATTGAAAGATTCAATGGATCTAATAATGAGACGTGGAAATTAAAAATGAAGGATCTCCTTGAAGAGAGAGATCAATGTTTAGCTGTTGGTAATGAGATAGTCACCTACAATGATGTCAGATGAGGATTGGGCTAAGATTGATAAGAAGGCAAGAGGGACCATAAGATTATGCATTGTTGATGTTGTTCTCTTGAATGTTTTTGAAGAAACTACTGCATATAAGTTGTGGAATAGAATATGTGATACTTATCAAATTAAAAGTCTTACTAATAAGTTGTATATGAAAATACAATTGTATTCTTTAAAGATGAAAGATGGTGATTCTGTTGAAAATCATTTGAATGATTTTAATTTGATTCTAACTCAGTTAGCATTTGTAGATGTAAAGCTAGAAGATGGAGATAAATTCATAGTGTTACTTTGTTCTTTACCAAAATCTTGGGAAAATCTAATGGTTGCTATCAGTGGTAGTGGTGCAGATCCGAAGATGGACAATATAATTCCTACTCTTCTATCAGAGGAGATGAGGAGGAAGTCTAAACAGAAATCCAAGATGCCTTGTTTGTAAAAGGTAGGCTTGAGAAAAAGGAACCTAAGGGAGACAAGGAAGGGAAGGGTAAGTCCAAAGGATGGAGTAAGGTAAAGTGTTGGAACTATGGTAAAATAGGATATGTGAAGAAGGATTGTAAGAACAAGAAAAAAAGTTTTGATTCTTCTATAGAGGAATCTTCAGATGACGGTAATCATTCTTTGATAATTTCATGTAAAAATGTTAGTGATGACTCTTTGCTTGATGTTAAAGAGTGATCTTCATGAGGAGGATGGTAGTCATGATGCCATGTGTAGCTCATACCATGGTTCAATGGGAGTTGTTGGCAGTGATGTGGATGCATCATTGGTAAGGTTATCTTCATGTGATTGGGGATATGGTTTTTTATTGGTTTATATTGGTTGCTATTATTTCATGGTTTAATCTTGATATGCATTTAGAGTTTGGAATGGTACTTGTTCTCTTGAGATCAAGATGCATATATGTTATGGTGCATGTGATCTCCTAGTAGGAGATGGTTAGATCATGTTGTCATGTTTATGTTCTTGATTCATGATTGGAGCTTTGACATTGATCTTGTGTAGTTCTCTTAAGTATTGGGTACATTAATCATTTGTTTGATTACTTCATGATAGTGCTATCTTGCATTTGGAGTTCAATATGGATTGGTTGGTTATAGGTCCTCATGGATACTTGGAGAAATAGGTGAGGCTTGAGTTCTCTTATGGTAAGAGATATATGTTGGAATGGTTACTTGTAAGAAAATATTTTTCAATAGTAAATACTGAGAAGCCTACACCTTGGTTGGATGTGAGTTCAACACACTCAACAGTTTCACATGCCTCCAAAGAGGCAGTTTGGATACAAAGACTTGGTAAAGGCATTGGTTTTAATTGCAAGTAAGTTAAACTTGAATGTGATAGTCAGAGTGCTATGTGTTTAGCCAAAAAAAAGAAAAGAAAAAATCCTATGTATCATGCTTGTACTAAGCATGTTGATGTTCAGTATCACTTTGTGTGAGAAATGGTTGAGAGAGGGAAGGTATTAATTGAGAAAGTTGACACTTTAACTAATGTTGTAGATTATCTTATGAAACTAGTTCCTATAGATAAATTCTCTTGGTTTTAATTGTTTGCTTGGAGCTTCATGATTATGTAGGTTGCCTTTGAAGTTGACATGGATTGATTAGTTGGTGCAGGAAGGCCATTGGCCTTAAGTCCTGTACTTGATTTATAAGAATGATTCCTTTTATAGAATAATTACAATGTTTAATGTCAAGTGGGAGAATGTTGGGAATAGGATGCCATTTAATTGCAATCCTAAACATTATTTCATGTATCTCCTAAGTCCTTGGAAAGTGTTCCCCATCACTAGGATTAGAAAGAGATTAAATTTGAATGAAATAAACATGTTAATTGACATTTGTAATTAATGCTAAATGATAGGAACATGTGGGGACACCCATGAAGAGATCCTACAAAATAGGAGCACATGAGACACCCACATGGAAGGTGGAACTCATCTTGAGTTAAGTTAACTATTTGGAGTAAAAGATAACACTTTTGCAATGCATATAAAGATCCTAGAAGTTAGGGATCAATGTTTACTGCATGAAGTCCAGTTTAGTTCAAATCAAATTAGTTTAGTTTAGTTTAGTTTAGTATCAGTTCAGTTCAGTTCAGTTTAGTTTAGTCCAGTTTAATTTAGTTATGGTTCAGTTATCTTCAATTGCATGTAGTTATTTTTAGTTGCATGTTAGTTGACTTCAATTCACTTGAATTGAATGCTAATGACTTGAGTTGCATGATAGATAATAGGTGACTACTTTCAGTTAACATGGGATGATCAATCATGCATGGTATTTGCATGAATGGTGGAGAGATATGTTTCAGTTAACAAAGATTGACTTGGACCCACCTTGGGTGCCCAAGTTGGCATCTTGGAGTTAACACTTTTACATGATAAGATATTTTATAAGGTTGAGTTAAGTGGTCCCATTCTTGGGTGCCAACTTTGAGTATAAGCTTACAAGATATTTTCAAAATCAACATTGAGTTATGACTTCAGTTTGGGACACCCAAATGGATGAAGGACTTGTTTTGACATTGTTATTCATGGTAGAACTCTACTTGCAAAGAATGGGTGTGGGTTTTGTGAGATAAGCATTATGCTTTGTAATTGTAAACTCTTTGGAGTTTACAAGGCCCATTAAATTATCTATTTATTGCAACGAGTTGAAGAGAGTTGATGAGATTTTATTGCCGGTTTTGAAGAAGAATTGTTAAAGGAAAAAGAATAATCTCAAGAAAGGATTGGAATTATTGTAATCTTATTTTGAGATTAAATAATACATTGATTTTTGGCCGAGTTTTTTCTAAAAGGGTTTCTCCATAGTATATGCTATGTAACTTCTTTCTTCTGGTCTTATTCTTCTACAATCTTCTATCTACTTCTACAAACATTAAAATGAATTAAGCAGATAATCATCCACAAAGAAATTGTAACAAATAATAGTTAATTAGATCTAAAGCTACAATAGTTTTACAAATTATTAAGCTAAATAATTACCTCCATTTTCAACACCTGCAAGCCTCTATCTCCCTGGTTTATAAGCTTGGAAGATCACTCCTTCAATGGTTTCTTAGCCTTTGAAGAAGAAAGCATAAGCTAGTAAAATGCATAGAGATCCTTCTACATGCAAAATGACCAATATTTATAGACTCTTGATCATCTGGAAACTTCTACCAAACAATGGATTTAAGTCCAAAAATTCCTCCCCAAATTTAGGAACTTACAAAAGTCTTAAAATGCATTATAACACCTCTAAACTTAGCCTTTCATATTATACCACTTACAAGGAATCTTTTGAAAACTCAAAATGCATTTTTTGAGGCATTTACATGAGGTTAAAGTGCCTTTTTCCAAAACTCACGACCCACCTCTATTGGCACTACTAAATAATTAATATGTATATTTCCTATAGATAAGAATTTTGATGGAACTTCAATTTTTTGCTCCTTGTGTTCTATTTCTGCCCTGCCTTATGTTATTGGTCTTTCATGGTGTCAGAATTTTCCTAGGGTTGGGGATTTTAGCTTTATTTTCATGTAAAACCCTTGTGTTTATTTTACGCCTTGGTTGGGATCTTTTTCGCTGTTACCTTTTTGAAGGGTTTTAAAAATGACTTGTGTCCTATCATTTCGTCTAGGCTGGATCCCTTTGGTCTTAATATTTTATTTCCTTCGCAAGGATTTCATTTTCTTAAGTCTTGGTTAGCCCTGTGTTTCATTTAAAAAAAAAAACTTGTCATTGTTTACCATCCGCCTAGTGATGTCCCCTTGTGCTTTTAATCAATGTTTTATTTTGTAGAGGGACAAAATTCGTGTGACCATTGATCAACTATCATTTGATCTTAGCTACTCCCCGCCATCCCGCGATGACCCCACCACACTGCTTTGGTTGATCATGATATCACAGGTGGGCACCACGTGTCCTATCTGGTGAGGCCGAAGGGGATAAGTTTGAGTGATCGTCGATCAAATATTGTGAGATCTCAACGGTTGCCCACCATCGCGTGATCAAAAATTGCAAGGTTTTTATTGATCGTGATATCACGGGCGGGCACCACGTGTCTCATCTACCAAGGGAATAAGGAAAGCACCTTGGTGAATTAATCTGGTCTTAATACATTAGACGACAAATTACTAAAGCGTTCTTAAGATGCACATGTTTTAAATCAATGAGTATGTTATAATCTTGACAGGAAAGCTACTCAACGGTTAATGTTAAGGCTGGCGACCGTGTTGAAGGAACAAGATCACCGATGCTCAAGATCTACGGTTGCCTACCATCGTGTGATCATAAGTTGCAAGGTATTTACTAATAGTGATATCGCGAGTGACCGCCACGTGGATTTCCTTGGCAGCGTATGGTATGGTGGGCCCTTTATTGCCATGTTGGAAATTGTGTCAGCTTGTTTTGAAGGCGGTCATTTGATGATTTGATCTAACTGAAAGATCGATGGCTCGAATTTAAATTTGCATCAAATATGGTTGGAGCCATTCGTGTAGAGCACAAGTGAGCTTTAATGGTGAATGAGACACTTGTTGGCATGATTTGATCGAAATAAAATCAATTCTCCTACTTTATTTGTATCACAAGGCTTTCAAGTATTTTGTGAAGCAGTCTTAGAGCCAAAGGCAAAATTGTGAGTCTTTGCAGTTAGAAGTCAGGATTTCTGCAAGCGAAAAGCCGTGAGTCAATTTTTGTGTTTCCTAGTTAGTCTACACTTAAATTTGGGAAAAAAATTTCTGTACTTATCATAGGGCTTGTTGATAAACGTTATGGCTATAGTTTATTTAAATTGTGAGAAATTGTAGTGTGTTGTTCTGTAATTTCATATCCCTGGTTAGTCCTAGCTATTTGAATTGTGAAGTTATAAAGAGACCCTAGTTTGTCCAAGATGGCACCACCAAAGCAACATTCTGGCCAAATTGACTATTTAAGAAGAAACCTATACGATGATTTCCTGGATCAATTTCCCTTGTCAATGAATGATAGAAAGAAGGGATTGGTTCTGATGCAAGGGAAAATCCCGGGAGAAGGGTTAGTTTATAATTGCTCCAACATAGCCAATGCTAGGGTTCCTCTCACAGGATTGGAAATGTTCAGATTGTGGCATTGATAGAGGAATTTACCTCACCCCTTTTCAAACAGCTCGATGTATGATTTGGGACGAGTAATCAAGGATAATGATGGAAGGGTCTTGTTAAGCATTAACAGAGATGCAGTCCAACAGGTTTTTGACTTGAGTGAACAAAGTGAATATTTGGTTCCTATTAATCTTGAGGAAATGAAGCAAGAATATGCAAAGTTGAAGACTCTTTTCAGAGCTAAATTGCTTCCACCTCATCTGGCTAGGGCAGGAGGTTCAAGATTTCAGATTAGCCCTAGTGACCAAAAACCTTTCAGATTAAACTATTTTGCAAATCATTTCTTGGCCACCTTTTATTCATTATGCTAGATTTTGGGTTTCAGTCCTGGTATGGTGATGCCCATTACATACATGTTCATGGGGGTGCAAATACAAAACCCTAACTTCTCTGTGACTTATGACTTTGCTTCTTTCTTGGCTGAGAAGATATATGAAGGGCTATCAAAATTGCAGAAAAATGATACAGACACATAATTCTTTTGGTATTCTATGTTGATGTATATGTTCTTGTGCAAGAATGCTGACTTTTTCTCTAAGAAGATGGAATTGAGGCAATCTTTTGATAGAGAAAGATTTCTAGTACAGTTATGGATTGCAGATTTATCTTGCAATAAGGAAAGCGCTAGTTATGTGCAATTTTATAATTGCTTTGCTTCCAGATTGAGGGCTAGATTGATGGAAAATGTACCCAAGATCTCTGAGGAATTGCATGCTTTCCTCAGACCAAAGGGTAGGAAGTCAGAACTTAAAGTCTGCCATAACTGGGGTGACATTATCGCATAACTAGTCAACACTATTTTAAGGGTTTATGGTTTTCAAGGAACCCCCCATATACTGCCATACAATGTGCTACGAAGAGTGGGGTTTGCTGAAGTTATGTGGCAAATAGGTTGTATCCATGATGACAACCTCACTGGGAGGGGTAAGGGAACATTTTTCCCGGATTATATTGTGGTGTCTTTATTTCCTTTTCAAAAGGAGGTTGGGTACATTTTAGGAAATTCTTTGATGATTACCATTTGAGGTGTGGCCCGAAGTGGCAACATGATCCTGAGGGTTTCTTTGCCCTCTTCAGATAAAGAATAAAGGCTGGCAAGTTTTTGGATGAGTTCAACTTTCCTAAGGACCTGATTAGAAAGGAGTTTTCCCTAAATAAGCAGGAGTTGAACAAGGAGAAATGAATAGCTTATGATAAGTTGTTAGATATTGTGCACAAAATGGATCTAAAGTATGATCCATTGTTGGAGTTCAGTCCATACCATAAGAAAATTGATTTTCTAATGGAGAACTTAAAAGAGATTATGGGCACCTTGAGGACCAAAAAGATAAATTTAGAATTGAGTCTAGGTGTATAGGAACAAGGTGCCATACCAATTGAAATAAGGCCAACATATAAGCCTATAGGAAAAAGGCCCATTTACAGGGGGAAAAAGGATGACAACAGTGATGAGGAAGAAGTGGACAGAAAGGGGAAGCAAATAATGAAATTTCCTTCATAGCCAGGTCCAAAATTCAAAGTGCCTGGGGCAATTAAAATCATTGATTTAGAATCATCACCAGAAGATAGTCCCTCATCACCACCATCTGAGCCAAGCCCTAAGAGGCAAAAAATTGATCAACCATAGGAGGATCTAATGGATGAAATTGTTGTTACTAATCATGACATGTAGGTTGGTATGCTTTCCCCTCCTAGGCCAACTAAATTGGTTTTATCCGATTTGGATATGAAAGGAAAATGTGTACAAGATGCCAGAATTGAGGCATCTAGGGAATTTCAAGATGAAAATGTATTTGCAAAGACTCTTGTATTCTTGCAATTGGTATGGAGGATGAAATTTGAAGAATATCAAGATAAATGTAAGAAGAGAAGAGAACTAAGACATGACAGGTCAGACTAGGAGAATGATGAGGAAGTGAAAGTTGAATTAATCAAAAAATTCAAGAACATCACTCTTGAGGAAGGTAGAAAACTGGTGAGTCAAGTTGGTGTAATGATTTTTCCTGAATGGGACATTGCAGATGCAGTGGCCTTTAATGCTATTTTGAAGTCCAAGCATCCCTTGCAAGAATCTGAAGAAGAGGTCATGGCAACACTGCAAGACTATGATTTCAATGAAGAGTATGAAACCTCAGAAATTTTGGCATTGGCCTCACAAGGGAGAAAGCCAAATGTTTCTGATATCAACCCAAATTTAAGAGGAGGGCTAATAATAAAGAGAGCTTTAGAGACCTCAACCAATCAGGCCACTAATTTGACTGTGAATGTGGCTAAATTGGCACAAAAGACTGCTAAAAGGAAGGAGGCCAAAAAGAGGAGCCTAATGGAGAAGTATAACCTTTTGATTGAGGAGTACAACAAGAGGCAATAGAAGAATGGTGAGGTGAAAACTGAGGTGGAAAGGTTGAGGTATAAACAAACTGGGGAGACATCAAATGCTCTGGGGATTAGTATGTTACCTTCCACATCAAGGCCAGTGCCTCCTGCTTCTCAAATTGTTTCCACACCAGGGTCTCCCAGTCAGAATCCTTCCTTCACCCCTTTTTTAGAGGAAATTGATGAAGAAATAGAATGCTCTATGGATCCTACAAAGAAGTAGCTTATGTACAAAATTGATGAATTACAGACCTCTTTGAAGATAAGTGAGGAAGGATGTCTTTCAAAGGAAAGGGAGATTTTTACTGCTATCTTGAGACATTTAAATGAGAGGGTTGATAATAAATTTCCATCTGTACATTCTTTATATTCTTTATTATTAGATGCAATAAAGAATATTGATAGGGATCAGGAGGTAGTGATACCATTGATTGAAAATTGGATCCCTAGGGCCAGTGATTTAGATGTAATGTATAAGGCCTGAAATTTTGATACAATTAATAGGCCCCAATCATTAAGGCCTACTCAAGTATTAGTTAAATCACTGCAAGGTTTTCATACCCTACTAGATGATTTGAGTAGGAAGATTAGGGAATTGGTGAAGAATTTTAATGATTGGGGTAAAACATTGTTACCTGATATAATTGATGAGCAGGGGAAAGTCAGGTCACTCTAGCAATGGCAAGATCAAGCAAGTGAGGTCATCAATGATCAAATTAAATTAATTTGTGATGACTCAGATTATGATTTGTTGGTGAGCTATATAGATAAAATCATTAGTACCAGCTCATTTTTGGAATCTTTTGAAAGAGATGCAAATCAGGTAGCAGTAAAATACACACCTTATAGTACCAAGGTGAATGAGGTGATTAATTTTGACTGGCCGACTAATGAAGAATACTAGAAATGGGTAATTAAATATTTAACTGAGGAAGAGTACAAAGAATGAGCTACTAATGGGTGGTAAATCAGATGTTACAGTTACAATGGTTTCCAGTCTTGTTTCGGTGATAGTCATGGTACATGATTCTTATGGTTTTTTGTCGTTGCATCAAATTTTCTCAGCGTGCACGATGAACAAGAATATTCTCCAGGGTGATTTCTATTGTAATTTTTTTTGGAATATCACGAGGTGCTCCAATTGGCTGGTGACATGTGTACTTTCTGGCCTGATGCTTGTTTGCTCCTTTATTTTCTATAAGAAGGATTTCAAGGCCAGAAGTACGGGTTAGCAAGTTAGATATTTTTGGGTTGAGTCTAGGTGAAGTTGTAGAGAAAATTTTAAAGTTCGATGGTTTTAGAGAAAAATGCAATTTAGGGTTTGAGTCATTCTGTAACAGGTTTTGAATTTATGGGGATTTAATGTTGTATGAAAGTACTAGAATTTGAGTTGAAATGATAAATTCAAGCTCATGTCTCTCCATTGTACATGCATATCTGAACTTTGAATAAAATGACTAAGGGTTGTTTCATTCATCTCACTGTTGTGGTGTGTATGATTCTATTTTAGCTTTAATTCAGGGAATTAATTAAAATGTTTGAATGGGATTATAGGCGGATGTGTTCTGTATAAGGATTTGATAAGTAGTACTAGGTTAGAATACATATTGATGAGATTACAATGCAATGTCATCAAGGATTTCATATGTTATGTGTTAAATCTATCATATACCCTTAGATGCTTATGAATTTGACTCCTACAATGGATATATGGCACTGATCTAAGTTGTAATTACCCATATGATTCAATATTTGTTTGTCTTTGTATATAGCTTGCTACAGATTGCAAATCAATGACTATCTTATACTGTGGATTGTGTTGTAGCTATCTCATGCTCCAAATAGTTGATATTATCGATGAACAACTAATTCTATTCGATATTATCCTATCGTGTTGAGCTATTAAGTGAGATTATCTATTATTGTTAATGTTGTTTATAATAATGGTGCAGAGGTTGTAAACACATTAAGGGATCACCCTCTCGGGTCTTGCAGAGCTCGAATGTAGGAGGCTTTTTAAAGTCCTCGTTAGTTGGTCCAGGACCTTCGAGTTGCCCTTGATTGGAATTGAAATTCCATAAGTAGATTAGAAGACAAACTGGTTACATTGTAAAATGAAACCAAAAAATGGTGACTCTACTGGGGAGCTAATTTTAATATTTCTTGTCAGTGTGTCGGTTGTCCATTTTGCATAGAGTTTTCATAGTGTTTCTATGATTTGAAGGTTGAGCCTATAATTCTGTGTTAGGTTTTTCCACTTCTTCTATTTTCATAAGCATTAAGAGCTATGTTGTAAAGCACTTTTATGTGTTGTCAGTACGAGGTTCCAAAAGTTTTTATATTCTGCCACGTGTCTTTAGGTATTTGGTATTCCCAAGAAAATTGGGTGGCAACTCTAAAGTCTCTGCACCAGTGTGCATTTTATTTTGAAAGGTTTATTATAAGTGGAAAGAACTTTTGGACTAGTACGAAGAATGAAGAACACTAGGTCATTCATGAAGAATCATCCAAAATAGAAATTGGAAGGTGAACTTCCCAAAATGAAGAAGGACTAGATAAAGAAAAGACCAGAACCTAGTAATGTTGCTCCCGCATCACAGAACCCTGTACACCAAGGTACAAGTAAGCCTTTACACCCTATTCTTGAGAATCTTGAAGAGGTGTGTAGAAATTCAGAGTCAGACAGTTGTGGATTTTTTGATTCATTATTTATTACACCGGTTCAAGAAGATGTGACATGGAAAAGTAAAGGGCATGTTAGTGTCAAATATTCTAGAAAGAGAAGAGGCGGGAGTAGAAGTCAAAGCCATCACAGAGAATGCACTAGTGATGTGCCTCCTCCTCCTGCTGAAAATGATGTAAACCCTTTATTGTCTGAACATGTACTAGAAGGGTTCAATTAATAGATCTAGATGATACATCAAGTTCTGATGTGACTTTTCCTGACCCTAACGATGTTTTTGGAGACATTAATTCCTTGAAGCGGGAAATCCAAGAGCAAGCTGAGCTTAGGAGGAAAAGAGAAAAGGAAAGGGAAGCAGAGTTGAGGAATTATGTGATTGAAAGGGATAGGTTGATGAGACAGTTGGCAAAAATGAAGTCCTGAACCAAGAAGAACCTAAACCAAGTGTTGAGGGTCCAGTTGTATAGAAGATTGATAATAAGGAAAGAAAGCCTGTGTCTAAAGAAAACCCAACATGCCACATTGATGTCCAACCCAGACCTACTGACCCAAAACCCTCAAATCATGTTAAGTCTCAACTGAGTAATACAAACCTTAAGCCTGTCTTGGATAAGGGAAAGAAAAAGGTTGAGGGGATTAAAATAAATGAGAAGGTGACTCCCCATTTCACTCAACAAGATCTCCCACCACATGTGTCATTTCAAATAGAGTCTACCTTAGAAAAGGCTAGGAAGGAGAGTGAGGCTCTGGCAGAAGAGTTGGAGAGAATAGAGATTGAGGTTGCAAATGCAAAAATGAAGAGGAAAATAAGTTTCCTAAAGATGTCAAACATAGATGAGGATACATAAGCTGTAACCTCATCAAATCACCAAGATGCCTTAAAGGATGGTCCTAAAATTAATCCAGATCCCACCATAAATAATTCTAGCTTGAAGACTCATGCAACTAGGTCTATAAATCCAAATCAGGATGGTTCTAGGGTACAAAATTTAGGGTCTGATGTTGATTCTCAGAAGAATGAAGGATTATTTCAATGACAACCTATATAGTTGGAAAGGTATAGGCCATTGTTCTTTGATGGTATTCTTGGTTATCCAAATTCCATCCCTGCTGACTTGAGAGAAAAGATGAGTAAGTTTGCTAGCAATAATGCTGTGTCAACAAAGGAACACTTGAAAGCTTTTATGGATATGCTAAATGATTATGAGGTAGAACATGAAGATGTTGTAATGAACTTTTTTGTATAATCTCTGGTAGAAGATGCGAGGGATTGGTATAGAGGTCTACCTAATGCTAGTATTGGTTCATGGGATGAGTTTGAAAAGTGTTTCAAGGAGTAGTATGGTGATAAAACTAATGCTAGTTTCATGTCAAATGAATTTAATAACATCAAGAAGTCATTGAATGAGCCTGTGATAGAGTTTAATTTAAGATTTCAGAAAGCAATGTAGAAGTTGTTTTAGGTTTTGAGGCTTGATGAAATGTTTGTTTAACTACATATTCAATGCTTTTGATGCTAAAATGGCATATCTCCTTAGAGATAAGGACCCTCAGACTATGAGGGATGCATTTAGGGTGGCTATAAATATTGAGAGTAATAGAATAAATTTTGGGAAGTATGGTAGGAGAGAAGAACCTACACTTTTAAAAAATCCTAAGAACAAGACTGAGAAGGTTCCAGCTACAAAGCCTAAATATGATGAAAAGTGGGAAAGGGTTTACAATACTTTGAAAGACATAAAGTAAAATATTGCCAAGCAAGAGAAGGGTATAGGAAATGAAAGGAAACCCTATAATAAAAATGATAGGCCTCCCAGATTGAAAAATTATCCTTATAATACAAATTGGAAAGATGGAAAACCAATTTTTCGTAGCCAGAAGCCTAGAAATGATCAGCATACACCAGACCCCTTGCAGAAACATTCAGTGAATCTAGTAGTAGATAGACCATGGTGTGAAGTGTGTGAACATCCACATGATCAAAATTATTGTGGTATTGCTCAGTTGCTTGTTGTTGAGGAAGTAGAAGAGGATGTTCATGATCAAGCAACATAATATGAGTAGGATGATGTAGATGTTTGTATGGATAGATCATACATTAATGAGGCAAAATGTTCCTCTGATGATGAAATACAGGAAGCTGATGTGGATAATCAGAGGCAGAGAAGTGAGATATACCATCTATAGGTCTTTTCTAATGAGGAAGGTGATTTTGATCATAATGCTTGCAATATGGAGAAGGTTGAAGGTTCAGTATCCTTAAGGAGACCATCAGAAGAAGAGATTGCAAAACTGACTAAGGAAATGGCTGCTCAAGTGAGAAGTTCACTTCAACTGAGAAACAAAACTATGGGTGGTGAACAGGGTAAACATGCTGGCCTGTTTAATAAAGAATAAAATGACAAAAACAAAGGTATTAAGGTTGACAACAAAAAAGATAATATAAAAGTAAAAGAGGTTAAGAATGATAAGGTTTGGAAAAAAAAGAACGAAACCCCAAAGCCTAAAGAAGATGTGACTTCGTCACTGGTGAGGACCAAGGTGATTACAAAGTTAGCTAAACTTGCTGCAGAGGATAAGAAGCAAAAGAAGCTAGGAGGAAGTAATCAACTTGAGGAAGGGGAAAATGATGAAGGTATGATGTCTAATTTTCCTAAATATACACCTGTAGATATGTTTCATGTGCTTTCTCAGGTTAAAGTAACCATACCTCTATTAGAAATGATGAGAATAAATGAACACAAAGAAAAGACAATAGCCTTGACCATAGATGTTGCTGGTAATAAGACTAAACAAAGAAGTGGTAAAGAAGTGAAGGATAAAGAGAAATAAAAGGAAGTGGAGGGAATTGTGTCACAAATTTCTCCTATATATTTAGGAAATTCTATTAACATGTGCCTTGAAAATATAACCCCTTTTTTCTTAAGTGTGGATATAAATGGGAAAACTTTAAGGAACTGTATGATAGATTCAGGGGCATCAAATAATGTTATGCCAGTCAAAATAATGGAGGCAATGGGCTTGACAGTAGATACTGCTCAAGGTAAATGTTATGCTATGGATTCAAGAGAAGTGCTAGTTATTGGAACTATCAAAGCATTGCCTTATAAATTGACTCAGTACCTTGACAAGGATTTGGTCATGACTGTATTAGTTGCAAACATCCCACCTCATTTTGGAATGCTTTTGTCAAGAAAATGGAGTGCATCAATGGGGGGTAACATGCAATGTGATTTGTCATTTGCTACTTTCTCCATTGATGGTAAGGATGTCAAAATTGAAAGAGAATCAAAAGTACCTCATATGATTGAGCATGGCCCGATTGAAAATATGACATGCTTTATTGATAGTGGTATAAATGAATTCAGGGTTGAGGAATCTCCTAGCAATTTTGATAATTCTACTGCATTGATTGATACATAAATAAAACAATTGTCAGAATCTGATGACTTGTGGACTATGTATTTTGACAGTGCAAGTTCAAAGGAAGGCTTTGGTAGGTGTTTTGTTGTGATCACCAAGTGGAAAGACATTTAGGTTCTCTTTTACTCTGCTATTTGAATGCACAAATAATGTGGCTGAGTATGAAGCCTTGTTATTGGGGTTGAGATTGTTTGAAAAACATGGGATCAAGAAGCTCAAGGCAATTGGGGACTTTGAGCTTGTGGTTTCCCAAGTTAGATCCAAGTATGTATCAAAGAACAAGAGGTTAAAATAGTATAGGAATGTTGTTTGGGATGAATTGCAAAGCTTTGATGCATTTGGCATAGGATGGATGGAGAGAGGTCAAAATAAAGTGGAAAATTTATTAGCCAATATTGCAGTAAAACCAGATGATATGACTTATGCTGGAATTTCAAAGGTTGAGGTGCAAACCAGGCCATCTGTCCCTGATAACATTAAAAATTGGAAAGTTTTTGATAATGATGATGATATATTAAGATTTTTGAATTGTGTGGGTGAATATGAAAATCAAGAAATTGACTTTGGAGCTTGTGTTGAAAATGTTGATGGTAAGGATACTATATTTGGAAATGAGGTCATTCAGTTAAAGACAAACACAATTCCCAAGGGTCTAGTTGTATTAGAAAGAGTGTTTGATAATCAAGATAAGAAAAAGGCTAATCATACTGTTTCCCATCCTGATGACTTGGAAGAGATAAATCTTGGAACAAAAGCATCCCCAAAGAAGGTGTATATTGGAAAGAAAATGTCACGAAAGGTGAGAAGGATGCTAATTGACTTATTAAGGAAGTTTAGGCATGTGTTTGCATGGTCCTATGATGATCTTAAGGCATATAGGGAGGATCTTTTCCAACATGAGATTCCTTTGCGTGATAATGCCAAACCACTTAGACAAAAGCAAAGGCCTATTAATCCCACCTTGGCCCCCAAAATGCAAGAAGAATTAATGAAACTAAGGGATGCAAGAATCATCAAGCCAATCAGACATTCATCCTGGGTATCAAACTTGGTACCAGTAAGGAAGAAAAATGGAGACATCAGGTTATGTGTAGATTTCAGAAATTTGAATGTGTCTTCATTAAAAGACAATTATCCATTACCCAGTATGGAAGCCATGTTGCAAAGGGTGACAGGCTGTGAAATGATGTCTATGATGGATGGTTTCTTTGGTTACGACTAGCTCATGGTCAAAGAATCTGAGCAGTTTAAGACATCATTCACTACACCATGGGGAACATATGTTTATGTAAGAATGCCATTTGGTATAACAAATGCAGGCGCTACTTTTCAGAGAGCCATGGATGTGGCATTCTCAAATTTCATTAACTTGTTTTTGGTGATCTACCAAGATGACTTGAAATCATATTCTAAAAAGGAAGAGGATCATTGTGAGCATCTGGAGAAGATATTCATAAGAGCTTTGGAGTATGGTATTTCTTTGAATCCAAAGAAATGTGTGTTTGGAGTACTAGAGGGAAAATTATTGGGACATATCGTTTCCAAGGATGGAGTAAAAATTGATCTAGAGAGGGTAATTGCAATAGATAAAGTTCCACAACCCCGAAATTTCAAAGGAATAAAATCTTTCTTTAGACAAATAAACTTCTTAAGGATATTTCTAACAAATTTTGTTGAGACAATTCACCCTATTTCCAAAATGCTTAAGAAAGGAGCCAAGGTTGAATGGGATGAGGAGTCTATACAAGCTTTCCAGGCCATTAAGAAATCAATAAAGGAGGCTCTTGTGTTAAGAACCCCTGATTTTTCCAAACCTTTATAGATTTTTTCATTTGCTTCTTTCCACAAAATTGCAACTATGTTATTGCAAAAGAGTGCAAAAGGTTTCAAACAGCCTATGGCCTTTTTTAGCAAATATTTACAAGTTGCAAAACTTAAGTATGATATAAATGAAAAATAGGCATATGCACTGGTAAAAGCAGTAAAAGCTTTTAGGCCTTATTTGATGGGAGCTATTGTAATTGCCTATGTTCCTAGTGCTACTGTTAAGGACATTTTCACACAATAAGAAGTGTTAGGAAGAAGGTGTAGGTGGATAAGTAGGATCCAATAATTCAATATTGAGGTTGAAATTACTAAACTGGTAAGAGGAAAAGGATTGTCCAAGCTTATGGCCCAAAGTAATTTGGAAGAAAATCAAATAAATTTTCTAGAAGAGGAAAATAGATCACACATATGTGATATGGAGCATTCTGAATGGTATAGAGATGTGATATATTATTTGCAAAGAATGAAATGTCCTAACAATTTGTGTGAAAATGAGAAAAGGACATTGAAGTTACATGTTATCAAATATGCTATCATAGATGGAAACCTCTGGTGGATAAATGGAGAAGGTGTCATGCTGAAGTGTGTTGACCAAGATCAAGCACAAGAACTTTTGAGTGAGATGCATGGTGGAGTTTGTGGAGGGCATTATATGGCTAAAACAACTACACATAGGATAATGAGGGCTGGATTTTGGTGGCCTTCAGTTTTTAAGGATGCACACCAACTAGTGAAGACATGTGATGCTTGTCAACGTTTCTCCGGTAAGTTAAAGTTTTCTGGTAATTTTCCTCTAAAACCAGTTATAGTACAAGCTCCATTCCAATAGTGGGGTATTGATTTTGTGGGAAAGATAGCATGTAAATCTCGTGGAGGTCACTCATGGATATTGGTGGCCACTGATTATTTCACCAAGTGGGTGGAAGTAATTCCAACAAATAAAGCCACTAGTAAAATGGTAATTGACTTCATGATGAGCAACATATTGACTAGATTTGGATGTCCAGAAAGGATTGTGTCAGACAATGCAATGTGTTTTAGATCTGAGGAATACATAGAATTTTGTGAGAAGCATGGCATCCAAATTTATTATTCATCACCATACCACCCACAGGGAAATGGACAAGCAAAATCAAGCAATAAAAGCTTGATGAAAATCATTAAAAGAATCCTGGATCAAAATAAAAAGGCTTGGGATTCTAAGCTAAGATTAGCAGTCTGGGTAGATAGGGTAACTGTGAAGAAGGCAATAGGTTGTGCCCCATTTGACTTGGTTTATGGGATAAATTCTCGATTGCCCCAAAATAACTTAATGGAAATGTATAAGTTTGTCCAAATGTATGATAATGAAATTGATGATGAGATGCAATTGAGAGTGGGAGATCTTTTAGAATTAGATGAAACCAGGAGGGAAGCTCAAAAGAGAAATACAAAATTGTAGTTACAAATAAAGAATCTGGATGACAAAAGGGCAACTGCAAGGAATTTCAAAGATGGAGATTTGGTTTTAATGTGGAATGCCAAATTAGAGGATAAAGGGAAACATGGGAAATTTGATGCAATTTGGTTGGGTCCATTTTTGATAAATGGTAAGTGGGGTGAAGATTTTTACTTCCTCAAAAATATGATGGGGGATATTCTTGAATTGCCAGTTCATGGACAGTTCTTGAAGTTATACTTCACTTGAAGTATTCTTTTCCATGAACAATAGTTTAGGATTGTATATTTTGTATATATTTTGTACATAGTTTAGGTTGTTTCATCCAAACAATCCCTTTTTGGTCGTCTCTACATCTTGCTCTGCTCTACTTGAGATTCTAAATTCTCGGTTCATTCCAATGGAATGAATGTCCCCAACTGGAGCCACTAATGGAACTTTAATTTTTTGCTCCGTGTTCCATTCCTACCCTGCCTTATGTTACTAGTCTTTCATGGTGTCAGAATTTTCCTAGGGTTGGGGGTTTTAGCTTTATTTTCATGTAAAACCTTTGTGTTTATTTTATGCCTTGGTTGGGCTCTTTTTCGCTGTTACCTTTTTGAAGGGTTTTAAAAATGACTTGTGTCCTATCGTTTTGTCTAGGTTGGATCCCTTTGGTCTTAATATTTTATTTCCTCCTCAGGGATTTCATTTTGCTAAGTCTTGGTTGGCCTTGTGTTTCATCATTTAAAAACAACTTATGTGATTTTTTACCATCCGCCTAGTGATGTCCCCTTATCCTTTTAATAAATGTTTTATTTTTCAGAGGGATAAAATTTGTGCGACTGTTGATCAACTGTCGTTTGATCTCAACCGCTCCCCTCCATCCTGCGATGACCCCACCACACTGCTTTGGTTGATCACGATATCATGGGCAGGTGCCACGTGTCCTATCTAGTGAGGCTGAAGGGGATAAGTTTGAGTTACCATCGATCAAATATTGTCAGATCTCAATGGTTGCCCGCCATTGCTTGATTGGAAATTGCAAGATTTTTATTGATTGCGATATCATAGGCGGGTGCAATGTGTCTCATCTGCCGAGTGAATAAGGAAAGAACCTTGGTGAATTAATCTAGTCTTAATACATTAGCTAATGGATTACTAAAGTGTTCTTAAGATGCACATGTTTTAAATCAACGGGTATGTTATAATCTTGACGGGAAAGCTGCTCGATGGTTAATGTTAAGGCTGGCGACCATGTTGAAGGAACAAGATCATCGATGCTCAAGATCTATGGTTGCCCACCATCATGTGATCATAAGTTGCAAGGTATTTATTGATTATGATATTGTGAGCGACCGCCATGTGGATTTCCTTGGCAACGTATGGTATTGTGGGCCCTTTATTGCCATGTTGGCAATTGCGTCAGCTTTTTTTTTTAGGTGGTCGTTCAATGATTTTATCTAACTGAAAGATCGATGGCTCAAATTTAAATCTCCATCAAATATGGTTGGAGCCATTCATGTAACGCGTGAGTGAGATTTAATTGTGAATGAGACGCTTCCTGGCATGATTTGATCGAAATAAAATCAATTCTCCTACTTTATTTGTATCACAAGGCATTCAAGTATTTTGTGAAGTAGTCTCAAAGCCGAAGGAAAAATTGTGAGTCTTTGCAGCCAGAAGTTGAGATTTCTGCAAGCGAAAAGTCGTGAGTCAATTTCTGTGTTTCCTGGTTACTCTGGCACTTCAATTTGGGAAAAGATTTTTTGTACTAATCATAGGGCTTGCTAATAAACATTAGGGCTATAGTTTATTTAAATTGTGAGAAATTGCAGTGTGTTGTTCTGTAATTTCATATCCCTAGTTAGTCCTAGCTATTTGAAGTGTGAAGTTATAAAGCGACCCTAGTTTGTCCAAGATGGCACTGCCAACGCAACATTCTAGCCAAATTGACTATTTAAAAAGAAACCTATATGATGATTTCTTGGATCAATTGCCCTTGTCAACGAATGATAGAAAGAAGGGATTGGTTTTGATGTGAGGGAAAATCTTAGGGGAAGGGTTACTATATAATTGCTCCAACATAGCCAATGCTAGGGTTCCTCTCACAGGATTGGAAATGTTTAGATTGTGGTATGGACAGATGAATTTTCCTCACACCTTTTCAAATGGTTGGATGTATGATTTGGGGAAGCTGGTGGTGCCAAACGTGTTCCCTGATATAGGTTTGCTTAGAGCAGTCACCGCAAGATATGACCCTGTCACATGAGTAATCAGGGATAATGAAGGAAGGGTCTTGTTAAGCATTAATAGAGATGCAGTCCAACAGGTTTTTGACTTCAGTGAGCAGAGTGAATATTTGGTTCCTATTGATCTTGAGGAAATGAAGTAGGAATATGCAAAGTTGAAGACTCTTTTCAGAGCTAAATTGCTTCCACCTCATCTGGCTAGGGTAGGAGGTTCAAGATTTCACATTATCCCTAGTGACCAAAAAACTTTTAGATTAAACTATTTTGCAAATCATTTCTTGGCCACTTTTTATTCATTATGCTAGATTTTGGGTTTCAGTCCTAGTACGGTGATGCCCATTGCATACATGTTCATGGGCGTGCAAATACAACACCCTAACTTCTCTATGACTTATGAATTTTCTTCTTTCTTGGATGGGAAGATACATAAAGGGCTGTCAAAATTGCAGAAAAAAGATACAAGCATGCAATTCTTTTGGTATTCTATGTTGATGTATATGTTCTTGTGCAAGAATGTTGACTTTTTCTCTGAGAAAATGGAATTGAGGCAATCGGTTGATGGAGAAAGATTGCCAGTACAGTTATGGACTGCAGATTTATCTTGCAATAAGGAAAGCAACAGTTATGTGCAATTTGATAATTAGTTTGCTTCCAGATTGAGGGCTAGACTTATGGTAAATGTACCCAGGATCCCTGAGGAATTGCATGCTTTCCTCAGACCAAAGGGGAGGAAGCCAAAACTTAAAGTCTGCCATAATTGGGGTGACATTATCCCATACCCAGTCAGCACTATTTTAAGGGTATATGGTTTTCAAGGAACCCCCCATATACTGCCATACAATGTGCCACCAAGAATGGGGTTTGCTAAAGTTATGTGGCAAATAGGTTGTATCCATGAGGACAACCTCACTGGGAGGGGTAAGGGGACATTTTTCCCATATTATACAGTGGTGTCTAATTTTTCCTTTTCAAAAGGACGTTGGGTACATTTTAGGAAATTCTGTGATGATTACCATTTGAGGTGTGGCCCAAAGTGAAAACATGATCCTAAGGGTTCTTTTCCCACTTCAATAAAAGAATAAAGGCTGAAAAGTTTGTGCATAAGGTCAACTTTCCTGAGGACCTGATTAGAAACGAGTTTGACCTAAATAAGTAGGAGTTGAACAAGGAGAAATGGATAGCTTATGATAAGCTGTTAGATATTGTGCACAAAATGGATCTAAAGTATGATCTATTGTTGGAGTTCAGTCCACACCATAAGAAAATTGATTTTCTGATGGAGAATTTTAAAGAGATTATGGGAACCTCGAGGACCAAAAAGATAAATTTAGAATTGAGTATGGGTGTAAGGGAACAAGGTGCTAGACCAATTGAAATAAGGCTAACATACCAGCCTACATGAAAAAGGTCCATTTAAAGGAGGAAAAAGGATGACAGTAGTGATGAGGAAGAAGTGGACAGAAAGGGGAAGCAAATAATGAAATTTCATTCATAGCCAGGTCCAAAATTCAAAGTTCTTGGGGCAATTAAAATCATTGATTTAGAATCATCACCAGAAGATAGTCCCTCATCACCACCATCTGAGCCAAGCCCTAAGAGGCAAAGAATTGATCAACCACAGGAAGATCTAATGGTTGAAATTGTTGTTACTGATCATGACATGCAGGTTGGTATGCCTTCCCCTCCTAGGCTAGCTGAATTGGTTTTACCCGATTTGGATATGAAAGGAAAATGTGTACAAGATGCAAGAATGGAGGCATGTAAGGAATTTCTAGATGAAAATGCATTTATAAAGACTCTTGTATTCTTGCAATTGGTATTCAGGATGAAATTTGAAGAATATCAAGATAAATGTAAGAAGAGAAGAGAACTAAGACTTGACAGGTCAGACCAGGAGAATGATGAGGAAGTGAAAGCTGAATTAATGGAAGAATTCAAGAACATCACTCCTGAGGAAGGTAGAAAACTGGTGAGTCAGGTTGGTGTAATGATTTTTCCAGAATGGGACATTGCAGATGTAGTGGCCTTTAATGCTATTTTGAAGTACAAGCATCCCTTGCAAGACTCTGAAGAAGAGGTCAAGGCAGCACTACAAGACTCTGCTTTTAGTGAAGAGTATGAAACCTTGGCAATTTGGGCATTGGCCCCACAAGGAAGAAAGCCAGATGTTTCTGATATCAATCCAAATTTAAGAGGAGGGCTAATAATAAAGAGAGCTTCAAAGACCTCAACCACTGAGGCCACTAATTTGACTCTGAATGTGGCTAAATTGGCACAAAAGACTATTGAAAGGGAGGAGGCTGAAAAGAGGAGCCTAATGGAGAAGTATAACCTTTTGATTGAGGAGTATAACAAAATGCAGCAGAACAATGTTGAGCTGCAAATTGAGGTGGAAAGGTTGAGGTATAAATAGATTGGGGAGACATCAAATGCTCCAGGGATTAGTATGTTACCTTCCACATTAGGGCTAGTGCCTCCTGCTTCTCCAATTGTTTCCACACCAGGGTCTCCTAGTTAGAATCCTTCCTTCGCCCCTTCTTTAGAGGAAATTGATGAAGAAATAGAATGCTTTGTGGATCCTACAAAGAAGCAGCTTATGCACAAAATTGATGAATTACAGGCCTCTTTGAAGATAAGTGGGGAAGGATCTCTTTCAAAGAAAAGGGAGATTGTTACTGTTGTCTTGAGACATTTAAATGAGAGGGTTGATAATAAATTTCCATCTATACATTCTTTATATTCTTTATTATTAGATGCAATAAAGAATATTGATAGGGATCAGGAGGTAGTGATACCATTGATTGAAAATTGGATCCCTAGGGCCAATGATTTAGATGTAATGTATAAGGCCTGAAAGTTTGATACAATTAATAGGCCCTAATCATTAAGGCCTACTCAAGTATTAGTTAAATCATTACAAGGTTTTCAGACCCTACCAGATGATTTGAGTAGGAAGATCAGGGAATTGGTGAAGAATTTTAATGATTTGGGTAACACATTGTTACCTGATATAATTGATGAGCAGGGGAAAGTTAGGTCACTCCAACAATGGCAAGATCAAGCAAGTGAGGTCATTAATGATCAAATTAAATTAATTTTTGATGACTCAGATTATGATTTGTTGGTGAGCTGTATTGATAAAATCATTAGTACCAGCTCATTTTTGGAATCTTTTGAAAGAGATGCAAATCAAGTAGCGGTAAAATACACACCTTATAGTACCATGGTGAATGAGGTGATTAATTTTGACTAGACGACTGATGAAGAATACCAGAACTGAGTAATTAAATATTTAACTAAGGAAGAAGAGAAAAAAGAATGAGCTACTAATGGGTGGTCAGTTAGATGTTGCAGTTACAATAGTTTCTAGTCTTGCTTCGGTGGCAGTCATGGTAGAGGATTCTTATGGTTTTTTGTCACTGCATCAACTTTTCTTAGCATGCACGATGAATAAGAATATTCTCCAGGGTGATTGCTGTTGTAACAATTTTTGGAATATCACCAGGTGCTCCAATTTGCTGGTGACATGTGTACTTTCTGGTCTGATGCTTGTTTGCTCCTTCATTTTCTATAAGAAGGATTTTAAGGCCAGAAGTACAGGTTAGCAAGTTAGATAATTTTGGGTCGAGTCTAGGTGAAGTTGTAGAGAAAATTGTAAAGTTCGATGGTTTTAGAGAAAAATGAAATTTAGGTTTTGAGTCATTCTGTAACAGGCTTTGAATTTATGGGGATTTAATGTTGTATGACAGTATTAGCATTTGAGTTGAAATGATAAATTCAAGCTCATGTCTCTCCATTGTACATGCATATCTGAACTTTGAATAAAATGACTAAGGGTTGTTTCATTCATCTCACTGTTGTGGTGTGTATGATTCTATTTTAGCTTTAATTCAGGGAATTAATTAAAATGTTTGAATGGGATTATAGGTGGATGTGTTCTGTATAAGGATTTGATAAGTAGTACTAGGTTAGAATACATATTGATGAGATTACATTGAAATGTCATCAAGGATTTCATATGTTATGTGTTAAATCTGTCATATACCCTTAGATGCTTATGAATTTGACTCCTATAATGGATATATGGCGCTGATCTAAGTTGTAATTACTTGTATGATTCAATATTTTTTTGTCTTTGCATAGAGCTTGCTACAAATTGCAAATCAATGACTATCTTATACTGTGGATTGTGTTGTAGTTATCTCATGCTCCAAATAGTTGATATTATCGATGAATAGCCAATTCTATTTGATATTGTCCTACCGTGTTGAGTTATTAAGTGAGATTATCTATTATTGTTAATGTTGTTTATAATAATGGTGTAGAGGTTGTAAACACATTAAGGGATCACCCTCCCAGGTCTTGCAGATCCCAAAGTGTAGGAGGCTTTTTAAAGTCCTTGTCAGTTGGTCCAGGACCTTCGAGCTGCCCTTGATTAGAATTGGAAATTCCATAGGTAGAGTAGAAGACAAACCTGGTTACATTGTTAAACGGAACCAACAAATTTCACCAAGGAAATATAAGTATTAAATAATATTATATTCCAATGTTGTCCTGATACCTCCAACTTACTATTTTTGGATAATGGAAACTTACTATTTTTAATAAGTTTTATTTTTGGAAAAAGGGACATGACAAGTCCTCCCTTCCAAAAATTGCTTTCCCTCAAGCAATTACATCAATAATTCTCCAAAATTCTTTTTCCGCAATGATAAAATATGCCAAAATAAATATTAAGTCCTGATCCTATACCTGTGAAGAGTTGCAATCTTTGCCAAAGAGTATTGTGCAAAAATGAGGACTTAGATTTCTTTATTCAAATTCTAAGAATAACATAGAAAAATATATAGAATTTAAACTCTTGTATGTGTAAGTAAATGATGCATTCCTTCTCATACTCCAATTGAAAGTCATCTTCCCATAAAGGTTTAGTAAGCTTTCAAAATGCACTACCATATGATGAATCAATCCTATAAATTTTGAACCTTCTCCCAATGATACCAATCTGAATTTTTCTACTTGTAGGTATGATATATGATTGAATGCACTCACCAATAGAGAAAAAATGAAATTGAGAAATAAACACTTCTCTTACCTCCATAGCACTGAAATATTCAGTGTAGGAATGTGTGGCGAAAATCCCATACTTTACCTCAGTTTGAGTGATATTATTTTCAGCTTTATGGATTGATCTAAGGCAGAGAAAGTATAGTAATGGAGTGGAAAATATCATCATACCACAACAACATTTACAACACCATTCTCCCAAGACTGAATTTGCAAACAACCCATCTGAATAGAAGTTGATGTTCTTCTTGAGTCTAACTGCAAGAACAAACTTATCATCCCAATTATGTGAAGTATCTCTCCAAATATCTTTCCAAAAAACACCATACACTTTCAAGTACACCCAATAAAACATGTTATAATCCTCAATACTTATAAATCCCATCAAATACTCATATAATCTCCAAATCACACAATATTGCCAACATTGTTTTTCTCTAAATTTAAAAACTAAAGCCACAACTTCTAAAGATGATATGAATTGAAGAAATAACAATAAGAAATTATCTATACAAGCATTAAATTGATCCACAATAGTAGCACACTCCCCAATACACAAAACCCATAAATTTTCACACAACTTTATTGGATACCTACAGACAACACACATACTACACTACAAAAACAAATTTCCTATATCTTCTCCAAATAAGTGTTATTATGGGTGGATTAGTGATCTCTAATATTTTATACCTTCTTCTAACATCATTAAAAAAGTATGCTTCCCCAAAGACACCAATATATAGTTGTTCATAACTGAATTTACCAAAATCAGCAACATACAATTGATGCAACAACTACCAAAATGACAAACTTGAGTAATAGTCATCAGTATATCTAATGTTGAATTGGTGGGAAGCCATGTGAGGTTTGAAAATATATTCACCAACATCTATACACCTCTGAAATTCTTCAAAATCAGCAACCCATAAAATATTTTCTTTAGCAAGCTAAGTGGTTTTGAGAAGAATTTGAAACCGTTTCTTGAATCTTTGATCTTCATGCTTTCAAATTTAATGGAGCTTATCCTTTGCATTATAACCATAAAAAATCCATTTCCTACAACATCACATCCCATGGAAACATATGGTAAGAAATATGAAATGGAAAGTACATAGCATGATATGGTTATCTTCACAAACTTAACCCAAGTTTCTTGTGTTCTTCTCATCAATGTTGTAGATTCTTTCTTTGTTTGGATCGAAAGTATTAAACATGAACTACTGAGATGCATAATATTGAAATAATTTCCACTTCCCTTGAGTTGCTTCCACTGTTGTACCTTCTCATGTGAATACCCCTTAATGGAGACATCTTGTAACTCCTCATAAACACATATTGTAGCATATGTCGACCATGTGCTCTCAAATTGGATGGAGCCCAACATTTGTGTTAAGGAAGCCCAAATATCATCTCTTGAAACATCATATTCCTCCACAAATGGATCTAAAATTAAAAGTACATGACATGATTTTTTTTACCTTTTCAATCCCTTCCAAAGATTCTTTTGTTGCATCCTCTTGAAAGCCTTGAATGCTAATGTCTTGGTCAATATATGTGACATAATTCTTCCACATAGTTTCCAACTCTATGACATGTTGAATTCCTCTATCCAATGGTGTTCTTGAGAACATGTTACTAAAAAATATGCTATGCTGATTAGGAAACTCTTGAAAATAAAAAAGAAGACTATGTATATCCCCCATCATCAAAAATCTTATTATCCATGAAACCTGTCTCTTGCAAAAAGTCTTCAGATATGTGTCTAATCCCATTGTTTCCTTAGACACTCATTCTGAAACCATATTTTTCCTTTCACATGTGTTATTTTTTATTCTAAAATGATGATTATGTAGAAAGTCACACAAGGAATGCAACCATTGTACACACATAATTATTTGAATACACGAAGAGTAGAATGCATCACATACCCACTATTTTAGTACTGAGATTTGCAATCTCCTTGGTGGTTGCATCAAATTAAAATTACATCCTCCATCATGTTTTTTCTACACTACTCTATCACCAACAACACCATGGCTATCCCAATCCTCATGAACCTCTTCTTTACCCATTTTATGGAAAACTGGGCTAGTTTTTTTATGCTCACAACCAAGGCATATATGTCTTTGATCAAAATCAAGGCTGCTATATTTTGGGTTGGAATAAAAAATAAACAATAAAAAATATGATTTGTAGTCAACATCATCACCATACCTTTCATCCTTAGCTTCCTCCATGTTATCCTCCTAGCATAACTCCTAAGATGAAACTGAAACAACATCGGAATGAAAGAGATATTCATTCCAAAATAGAACCTCAATATGCTTAGGTGTTGGCACACCTAGGTCCCAAGTAAAAGTGGGCTTATTGCTGCAATCAAGGTTAAAGTATTCATTGTGCTTCTCATTTGTTATTGAATTTATGAAAGAGTCATGCTCTAACTTCCTAGAACTAGAATCTTCCTCTATTGATTTAGGAATTTCTGATAAATTCATAATAAAATTGTCACTCCCATAATGAAAATCATTAGTAGGATAAGGTTGAGCTATAAAATCCATAATGAAATTATTTCCAATAATAGAGCTTGTAATGGGTTTTGGGTCCTACTTTTCCCCATCAAAAATAATAGAGCTATTGTATTGACCATTCTCACTTGGTGCTAGCTCCTTCTTTTCCCTACTTAGATTTTCTTGAAATGGAATCTCACTAGAAATTAGTGAAATATCTTCTTTAATTAACAAATCATTACCTTCAACCACTATGGCTTGCAGTGCCTCTGGTTGAACTCCATCTTCTTTTTGCAAATCTAAGTTTTCCTTATGCTACATCATCACCATCTCCTCCATATATTGAAGTTTTGCCCCAAGTGTTTTTATCATTATCTCAAGTTCTTTAACATCTTTCACCCTTTTCTCTTCAAATTTATCAATGAACCTTTGACAAAATTCATCAAATGAATTTACTTGAATGTGATCTTGGGTGTTCATACCTTGGTACTACCAATCATGAGCAACTCCTTTAAGGTGAAAGATCGCATATTGAATGGAAACTTGCTCCTCCATGCAACTAGAATAGTAATAGTCCTACATCTCAAATAAACAAGCTCTGTCTGAGATCTTGTTTGTTCCATCAAAAGTTGGAGTTGAAGACTTTATGATTTCCCTTCTACTATTTCCTGGGTGATGTTTGTAGCCCTTTGCAACTAATGTCCTTTGCATTAGAGTGACATAATCACTATAGGGGACTGAAATTTTAAATCCTTCATCTTGATTGACATAGGTTTCTCTGATGACTGCTAGTTCTCTTGCCAAATCTTCCATAGGATCACCAACATCAACCATGCTTAAAGTCATCTTTCTTTTTTACAAAATATGATCAAAACCTCAGGATAGAAGGATCATGGCTCTGATACCACTATGATGTCCCTTGCTGGAAAATATAATAGATAATGCAAGCCAAAATATTAAAACACTTAGATCTTGCAATTTACACCAAATAATGAAATCGGGTATAAATTTATCTTCTCCAATTTATGCAAATATGATTTAGGAAAAATGGGAAAGTGATATATGATGTTTTATTACTATTTTGAATATGAGAATTACATCATATTTTTTGTTACTAACTGCTGTTTACAACAAGCTATAGCTGCAACAAAATACAAGAAAAACCTTGATGATGCAAACCAAAATAAACACCCAAACTGATGTCAAATACAACACAACCACCCAATCCAAACTCTGAAAATCAAAGCAGAAATATTACATTCAAATTTGTCTTTGGAAACAAGGTATTTTCTTCTAAAAAAATAAAACCAAATTGATATAATAGACTGCACCTAAAACACTCCAAAAATGTATGAACACACCTTGTAAACACACAAAAACTACACATGCAACACTACTGAGATGAAACCAACAATACCTAGCTGATCAAAGCTGATCCAAACCCCCGAAATGAATGAAATATTATTAATCCACTAACATGCAATGACATGCAACAACAAGAA
This sequence comes from Sequoia sempervirens, assembly GCA_007258455.2. NCBI lineage: Eukaryota > Viridiplantae > Streptophyta > Pinopsida > Cupressales > Cupressaceae > Sequoia > Sequoia sempervirens. Next base: position 563,097,015 of record VDFB02058242.1, read on the forward strand.
TGCTCTAAAACCACCAAAAATATACTCCAACACACACAAAACACTAAAACTGTCAAAATCTCCAAATTCCTTTTGCTTTGTTGCAACCTCTAGATGAGATTGTGTCTGGAGACCTGTAAACACACTTCCTACAAGTCTCTATCTCCCTAGTTTATCAGCCTAGTAGATCACTCCTTCAATGGTTTCTCAGCCTTTGAAGAAGAAAGCATAAGCCTATAAAATGCATAAAGATCCTTCTACGTGCAAAATGACCAATATTTATAGACTCTTGATCATCTGGAAACTTCTAAAAAACATTGGATTCACGTCCAAAAATTCCTCCCCAAATTTAGGCACTTATGAAAGTCATAAAATACATTATAACATCTCTAAACTTAGCCTTTCATATTATACGACTTACAAGGCATCTTTTGACAACTCAAAATGCATTTTTTGAGGCATTTATATGAGGTTATAGTGCCTTTTTCCAAAACTCAAGACCCACTTTTGTTGGCACCACTAAATAATTAATATTTATATTTTCTATAAATAAGAATTGCACTAGGGAAATATAAGTATTAAAAAATATTATATTCCAATGTTGTCCTAATACCTCTGAGTTACTATTTTTGGATAATGGAAACTTACTATTTTTAGTAAGTTATATTTTTGGAAAAAGGGACATGTGACAGTTAGTTATCATCTTTTTAACTAGTCTATCTTGAAGGTCACAAGCCTACCCTAAAGGTTTCTAAGTTCATCAACATCCTTTATCCTAAACATCAAAACTTATGCCAAAAGTGTTGTCCCAAAATGTTTGCAAAGATCACTCTGCACATCATCCACCTTTTCATCCTTCATTATCACCATTACTCCAAAAATACTTAGAGCATCCCTTTTACCTAGATTTGAGTCAACTAAAGAGTTCAAACATTTCAAATCACAACATAACTCTCCCAAAGGTGACACAATTTATGGTAAAGACGAGATCACAACACAAGAGAACCATAGAGAAAACCAAAGTCACATTTACCTCAAGTGATCCAAATCCTCTAGAATTTGATCTGAGAAGTCAAGTTACCCCATCATAGCAACCTTCATCATTGTCAATACCGTATGAGATAGAAGATATCACAAACAATCCATTTGAACTCACTAGGGAGGAAATCATGGAACATCAAGCCTTTGAAAATGTAGCTCCTATCTTCCCATCATTTGTTGCAAAAAATTTAACACAAGGCTTCACAACTCCATCGCTAGGACTAAATCAAACATACATTTCCAATCTTGCAACAAGTCTTGCTAAGGAATTTGGCCATACTCTTCCATTTGAAAGTAACACACTTGTGGATACCCTTGAAACCAATCTTCCATCTCACACGACCACTTGGACAACTACCTTTGGTGCTCCTTCCATATCCGAAGATCCTTAACAGCCATAGAAACCTCTTAAACTTCATTATTCCACAACTTCCACATATTGAGGACATCCCTCTTCATCCATACCCATGAGTACCACAAGTGTTCCCACCATCACACAAAAAAGTATGGAACAAGTATCTCAAAATAGTATGCAAGGGCATGTTAGTACCATACCACAAAGTCAACCCTTAATGCAGATAGGGACATTTTTCCCAATCCTCCAATTGGTTCATCTGTACCATTGGTTTTGCAAAACACATCCATCCCATCCATTATCAACCCATCTCAAAGCAATCCATTGGTAACAAACCTTGTCAACACAGGTAATACACCATCTACATCCCTAACACAAGGGAATCCTCAAGAAATGGGACAAGGAAACCTTTTTAATCAATGGACTTAATGTCCTAGTGTGTCATTTCCATCACGCAATCTAATGGCAGCATCCTCATATTTTCCCACATCCCCCTTTACTATGTAAAATCAAACGAGATCTCAAACATACATTCCTCCACCTCAATCCACTACCTTACAAGGAATTTTGAACCAAGGGAATACCCAACCTCTCATCACCAATCTATTACCCACTCAAAACATCAACACCCACAATCCTCCACCAATGTCCCAACAACCACCTAATCCTACATTACAAGCACATGCCTTAGCCTGATAGCAAGCACAACAAGCCTATCAACAATCCCTACAACAAAACGTAGCCCTAGCAACACAACAATAATAGCAAAAACAACAAGTAGCCTTAGCACAACAACAACAACAACAAGAAGCAACCTTAGCAGCACAACAAGCAACCTTATCACAACAACAATAGCAACATCAAGAAACCTTAGCACAACAACAACATCAAGCCCATCAAGCAACCTTAGTAGCACAAAAACAACAAAAAGTCCAACAATAAGCCCTAGTGGCACAACAACAACAAGCCTTACTAGCTCAATAGTATGCCCAACAAAAATAACAACAAGGTTCCTATTATAACCCCCAATTGCACATTGTCAATAAAAATGCGTTAGGAACATATACATCAATACCCCAATGACCTTCACAGAATCCTACACTACCATACACCCCATATAACACATCCTCATATAGAAATCCCATGTACAACTCATCCATCATTCCACCATATGTTCCTCCACCAAACCCACAAGACTATCTAGCATCACAATTTAAGGCATTGTCACAAGAAATGCATGAATTTGCATGGGAAAGAACAAGAAGCCCCATACATAGAACCTATTTCCTTATCCCTTTGATCGAAATATAGCAATGTTACCATTCCCTCCTAGTTTTGAAATCCCCAAATTTGATAAATATAAAGGGAGAGGAAGTCCTGTGGATCATGTCAAAGAGTTTAATGTCATGTGTATGGAGGCGGATTATAATGACTCATATTTAATGTGCCTCTTCCCTTGAAGTTTAAAGGTTTGGTCATGGATTGGTTTTCTCATCTACTTCCCGATATTAAAACCTTTCAAGAAATTATAGAGCAAGTGGCCTCTTCTCGATGAACAACAAGTGGGGATCATCATAGCAAATCTATATCTAGATATATCATTCCACCTGAAAATGCAGTGCATCACATCTTATGATGAGCTTTTCCCTAAAGCCCTTAACATCGATAATCTTGTAGGGGAATACTCAAGCTTATAAAGACAATCGCCCATCAACTAGTTCAAACAGTAAGCCTTGTGTCTGGGCTAAGAACAAGAATGTAATCAATGATGGTGTGGTAGATGATAAGCTATTTCTAAGTGCTCCTAGGCCAAACAACACTAAAGTTGCTAACATTCAACCAACTATGTAGAAAACAACACCTTCGTAGAACCATCAAATCAATAATACCAAAATGCAAAGGCGAACCCCTAACAAGAATGACTATCCTCAAAACAAGTGCACATAGTTATATGAACCTATTGAAAACATCATGAAAAAGCTGGTAGAGTCAAATCTGATCACACTTTCCAACTTTGAAAACTACCAAGAACCACAAGAGAAACCATCTTGGAACAACAAGAATGTCCTTTGTGACTTTCCCAAGATTAAAGGACACAAAACAAAAAATTGCATGAGGCTCAAAAACATTATCTAAGACCTCATAGAGAATGACACCATATCTATTGAGGTACTAGTCAGGAATCAGGATCTTAAGATATACAAGAACCCTATGCCAGATCATAACAAAGCGAACACTAGAAAATCTAAGGATTACAAAAATGTGCAACATACCTATTCCAATGTAGTTGCTTCCTGTGATAGTGTCATCATTGTCATCACCATCAAAGGGCATGGTATAGAGTGTGGAGTCACCACACACCGTGGTAAAGTCACCATCCAAGGAGTCCCACCCCAATCTGGGGAACAACCTACTCAACCAACAACAAGCGCTAGCAAGTATAATCTCTTAGAACGACTTAAAAAGAACCCCGCATAGATATCAATCTTAGAACTATTGAGGATATCACCCGTGCATAGGGAAATCTTAGAGAAAACCTTTTTAGAGTCATCCATTCCAGAGGATATTGATATTGATCTATTTCAAACTATGGTAGGCCATATAGCTAATCATGTTCTCACCTTCTCAGAGCAATACCTACCATCATAACCATCTCATAACCACACCTTACACCTTGAGGTTATCATTCATAAGAACAGGGTCAAAAGGGTCTTCGTAGATGGAGGTGCTAGATTGAACATTTGCACCTTTCAGCTGATAAAAAATATGGGATATTCAGATGATACTATTAAAAAGATAAAGAGTACCACCATTAGGGCATATGATGACCAAGAATGGGTATCACAAGGTATCATTGCACTACCCATCCAAGTGGGCCCTCTCATCGCATAAACTGCATGTCAATTATTAGACTTGGATCTTCCCTACAACATAGTGCTTGGTTGACCCTGGATCCATGCTCTAAAAGCTATAGCCTCAACTTATCATCAATGTGTGAAGTTTCCTTTTGAGGGAAGAGAGATTACCATCCATTGAGATCTTGAGCCTTTTTACTATTGCAAAAATCTTGAGGCCAAGTTCTATAAAATCCCTGAAATACCAAAGAATGATGAAGGCCCTACACCTTCTACCTCATTTTTTGACCCATCATCCCTTGCATCTACTTCTAAAACAAAGGCATCGATTGTGCAAAACATACCTGATATCAAAGCAGTGATCCAAGATGATGGTTGTGGGAACTAAAAGCTAATGAAGAACATCATTGTTTTAGGATAGCTACCTATTTCTCCTCAATCTCATGGGAAACCTACATCTAATAGCAAAGAGCCTAAAACTATCAAGATGGCAGCTACTACCTTCATCAAGTGGGGGGATTTGAATCAAGAAGATGTCAATGAGGACGATATCTCTAAACTCCTCTATTAGGATGAACGACCTGTCCCCGCTCTTCCCATGGAAGATGATAAAAAAAGCATGTAATTGATGAAGGGCATGGGATATAACAAGAACAAGAAGCTAGGAAAAAATAATAATGGTTTACTAGAACCCATCATTCCTGAAAAATGACTAAAGAATCTTGGCCTAGGTTGTACTACTAACAAGGTCACCCTTATTGGCAAAGGTACTTCTGCTAAATGAGTTGAGGCTTCCTCTTGGTTACCTCCATCACGTGATACAACCTTAGATGACTTCCACCTTGATGTTGCTGACCTAATTAAAAACAACTCCCTCTTCATGATATCCATTACATCCTTTGCTCCAAGCAATAAAACAACTAAAATATGCCTAGTCTACCCACAACTCATTGACATGAACCAACAAGGATCACCAATTCTTGATTTATTTGAAAATGATGAAGTGATCTCATAATTCATGGGACTCTGTGAAAACTTACCATGGGAAGATCACAAAGTAGGTTTTGACATAGAGCTAGACACAGAGGCATACTATGGGGAGACAATTGAATCCTTCAGTCGCAAAATTGATGAAATGCAACTAACATGTAGATCTTTAAGTGAAAACCACACTGTGACACTTTTTGATCCTAAAAAAGTTAAAAAAAGGGATGCATCCAAATGTGAAAACCTCTTTGAGGTGCCCAAGGATGAGGGATTCAATCTCCCCCTTAGTGCAATGCACCCAAAGAAATCAATAGTACTAGCAGGAAAGGCCACAATAGTTAATGTGGGTACCTAAGAAGCACCTAAGATCACTTTCTATGCTAAATCCTTGTTGGACGAGGAACTAAAGAACCTAGTAGCATTCTTGAAAGACCATAGAGCTAACTTTGCATGGCCATAAACATATATGCCAGGGCATGATCCAGAAGTAGTTGTGCATCATTTAGTAGTCTGTCCTAAAGCCAAGCTAGTCAAGAAGAAATTAAGGAAGATGCACCCTCAGATTGCACTCTTGGTCAAACTTGAGTTACAAAAGCTTCTTTACGTTGGATTTATCCAATCAATAGATTATCCTAAGTTGGTTTCAAACCTAGTACTAGCCTCAAAACCCACTGAGGGCATCAAAATATGTATTGATTTTAGAGACTTAAACAAGCGATGCTTGAAGGATGATTTCCCCCTTCCTAATATCGACCTCATTGTAGACTTAACAGCTAGACATGAAATGCTATCACTCATGGATGGTTTTTTCAGGTTACATTCAAATCATAATCACCAAGGAGGATCAAAACAAAAATGCATTCACTTGTCCATGGGGAACCTATTGTTGGAACGTGATTCCATTCAGGTTGAAGAATGCAGGAGTAACCTATTAGAGAGCAATGACCCTCATCTTTCATGACATGATCCAAAAAATAGTCAAAGATTATGTGGACAATATTTTGGAAAAATCAAAGAAAAGAAATGAGCATATAAAAGTTTTAGGACCCATCTTTGATAGGCTGGAAGAATACAAGGCATGGCTAAACTCGAAAAAGTGTCTTTGGGGTTACATCAGGGAAACTCCTCAGCTATATCATCTCACAAAGAGGGATAGTAATTGATCCAACAAAGATAAAATCCATCCTAGACATGGAACCATTGCAAACATTAAATTAGATGAGAGGGTTACAAGGAAGATTATAGTCCATTAGGAGGTTCATAGCTCAACTATCAGATAAAATCCACCCATTTTCACATCTCCTCCATAAAAGGATAACTTAAAAATGGAATGAGAAGTGTGATAAAGCTTTCCAATAGATCAAAGACTATCTACTAGCACCTCTAATGCTCATGCCACCAATACCAAACAAACCACTGATCCTGTATATCTCGACAACATCAGTAGCACTAGGAGCTCTTCTAGCACAACATGATGAAAACAAAAAGGAAAGAGATATCTACTACATCTATAGGAATTTGGTGGGATATGAAATGAACTATTCACCCATTGTGAAAGCATGCTTAGTAGTAGTTTTTGCTTCCCAAAATTTCAGGCATTACATGCTGTCACATCAAATCAAACTTATTACCATGATCAACCCATTGAAATACCTATTATCCAGAGCAACTCTCACAGGGTGAATGGCCAAATGGGTGATGATATTAACATAGTTTGACATAGAGTATGTAGAATGCAAGGAAATAAAAGGACAAGTGATCACATACCAACTAGCAGAAGCACTTATCTATATTGAGAACCCTTTGCTATATGAGTTCCCTGATGAATCAATGTTCCTTATCAATCTCACAGCTCAATGGAAGATGTACTTTGATGGATTGTTCACCCAACATGGATTAGGAGAAGGTATTCTTTTCATCATCCCTCAGGGTGATTGCATTCCAAATTCATACTGGCTATCATTCCCTTGTACTAACAACATTACTAAATACGAAGCCCTAATCATAGGTCTAAGGATAGCAGTCCAGTGATAGATACAAGAGATGAAAGTTTATGGGGACTCATAGTTGGTTATCAACCAAGTCAATGATGACTATCAAACTACGGATGGCAAGCTCACTACTTACAAAAGGATGGTGAAAAGTCTTAAGGACCTTTTTATAGACATAACTTTTTAGTAGATTCCTCACATGAACAACAGAGCAACAGGTACTGTGGAAACAGTCAGATCACTACTAGACATGCTCAACAACATCCTCCGATGTGAATTCTTGGTAGAACAACTTTTCGTACCAGCTTTCAAAATTTCTAAATCAGAATTTGTCTATGTCATTATTGGTCCTAGATCCCTGTGGTACCATGACATCTTTACATACCTAAGCAGAGGAACCCTCCCATCTAATATAACCTTGAACCTTAAAAATACCTTTATTAAAGAGGCATCTCGATTCGTGATCCTAGGTGATACCCTTTATCGTCAAAGCATTGAAGGGACATTACTATGATGTCTTAACCAAGAGGAAGCCTTGAGCACTTTAATAAAAGTACACAATGGAACATGTGGTTCCCATTGTAGTGGTATGACTTTAACTAAGAAACTGTTGAGGACATGGTACTATTGGCCAACCATGGAAAGAGAACCTCATCAGTATGTGTAGAAGTGTGTCCAATGTCAACAACATGGAGATTTGATTCATGTTGTAGCACAAGAGTTGCAACCAATGATCACACCCTAGCCTTTCTTGTAGTGGGGACTTGATCTTATAGGAAAAATCACTCCATCCTCATCCAATGGCCTCAAGTTTATCATAATAGCCACTGAATATTTTACCAAGTGGTTCAAAGCCATTCCTATGACCTACATAACGGGGAAGAAACTTGCTAAATTTATCATGTATTAACTAATCTACCATTATGGTGTTCCACAAACCCTCATCTTAGGATGTGAAAGAGCTATGTCAAAGATTCAACATCCAACACTGATTCTCTACCCCATATTACCCCCAGGGAAACGGTCAAGCTAACACTACAAATAAGACCATTTTGAAGATCCTAAAGAAAACATTCCATGAAGCTGGCTATAACTGGCATTTGCAACTAAATCCTTCTCTTTGGGCTTATCAAACCAGTATCCACACACCAACAAGTGCAACCCCTTTCTCCCTAGTCTATGGATATGAAGCTATGCTACCTATTGAGGTTGAGCTCCCATAATTATGAGTGTCACTACAGAACCTGATCACTGATGAAGAATACATGGTATCTTGGTTGAACGAGTTAGAATTCTTGGATGAGTGTCATCTTGATGCCCTCAATCACTTGCAAGTATATCAAAACTGACTGAGACAAAGCTATAGCAAAAAGATCAAATGTTGGTCTTTCTAGGTAGGGGATCTTGTCTTAAAGAAGAATCAGAAGAACCTTCTAGATTAGGATAGCAAAGGGAATTTTGAGCCTAACTGGTTGGGTCCTATTGGAGCCTAAAATTTCATGCAAATTTTAGGTTCCCATGATGAAAAATTGGATTTCAACACTCAGAAACATAGTTGAAAAATATGATAAAATGGTCAACTTTGGAAGGAAATATTAAATAACCAAGGGAGTTTCATCACAAAATTATTTTTTCTTTTGTTTCTCCCCATCACAATGTGCATCCATGTCAATTTTTAGAACTTTAGCACATCATTTGATATTTTTTCTAAATTAGAACTAGATGGGTTTTACTTAGTTTAAAAACTGCATTTCCAGAACAACTGCAATATGGTCAACTTTGATGTTTCATAGTTTGTAGAAGAAGAGGATTTATGGAAAATGAATTTTCCTACATGTTTGTGTGAGCTAAATGAAATAATCCCTAGGATGGAAGCTTCTAAAAATTAGATCTGATATTTTTATAAAACGACAAGTTGGAGGGTTTTAGCTAAACTTGACAGAGGCAAGTTTCAGAAAATTTTGAATGGGTAACTTTGAACATTGATATTTTGCAATCCTAATAGTTTTATACAAATCCACCTGATAACCACACTCCTCTACCATAAATTAACATACTGGTGAATTTTCATAGTGTCGGGAGAATATTTGATTAGTTTTTCAAAATAGTTTTGGAGGCTACTTTAATTATTCACTGTACATAAATACCAAGTAATTACCCACTTCATTTTGATGGAAAAAATCTGTTCTCAAGATGACCTCAGTAATAAATCACAAGGGACTATGTAAGAGGAAAAGACAAAGGTAGTCTCCTAATAAGACAAAATGATAACCATAACACAAGGTAGTAAACTATGCACCTGATAATTAAAAAGGAGGACAACAAAACCTTTGTGACCTTGTTTGGCATAGTTAGAATAATAGATCAATTTGGTATAAGTAGATTGGGAAAATGAATTACCTTGAACTTATAAATAAATGAAAGCCAAGACAATCATAAACCTAATACGAGGAATATACCTAGCAAAGGGGAGTCAATCTCATCAGAGGGAAACATGATACTAATACTAATGGGGATCCTATGGAGTTAAAAGGAGCAAGTCATTGCAAAATAAAGAAGGCATTCATCAAGTTGGGAAGGATATCCCAGCTATTGAGGGAACACAATTCAAATGTGCCAATGAAAACCTCAAAATTGGGATAGTTGTATAAATGTGTTTGTGAAATAACTACAAACAAAAGGCGAGAATGAATGAATAGGGTTAGTAAAAGCACACTTCTCCAAAGAGAGTTGAGGAATGTAAACCATAAAAAACAAAATTATCATCGATAGTGATCCCATTGAATTGCACAAAACCACACACTCTGTTATATATTTAGATTGCAGACTTATCACCTGCCGCATTTTTCAAGTCAACTTGAGTCACCAAAACGAGAGGCAATGGAAGAACTTTTTCACAGTAGGCTCTAGCAGTCAAAAGTGTAGAGAATTGGTATAGACTCGAGTTTTTGTATACAACAACAACTGGAAAATGGTATCGAAATAAGTTAAGAATTCTTTGGGAAAACACTCTTCAGACTCTAAATTTTGAGGAATATGAAATAATATAGATAAAATGTTCATGGCTTGCCATCTGATTACATCTATCTTAGATAGGAGGGTTATTTCTTATGTAATCTACATACATCAAGGTGGTGTGTGCACTATATAAGCTACCAAATATCATAACTGTTTGCTTGGACTATGGAAGAGGCACAGGGGATGACTCTTTTTACTGCATCATTGGAGGCAATGACTACAAGATACACACCCAAAAGGACATTTTTCAAAACTCTTATAAAATTTCAAGAAAATTCCATAGCTTGAGTCTCGTTGGAAACATGATCTCCATCAAAGACCAAAATAAAATAGCACTAAAGATAGATAATGGATAAAGTCTTGCTAATGGAAAGAGATTCGTAAGTGCGTCGTGAAGAAGGGAATAAAGGAAATAAAGGATAAGCACTCGGGACGAGATCTGAGAAACAATGGTATTAATACACAATATCTTCACAAAATCTTTAGATCACTACGCAAAGCAGTGTAAAAGGCATCCTATTTGGCTTAATATGGAAGCATAAAAGGCATGAACTATTAGCAAAGAGCTCTTCAAAGAAATGTCATTTTATGAAACTAAGTATGCCATCCACAGAGGACCAAAACAAAAAGCCCTAAACGTATCAGAGAGAAAAGTACTATCAGAGCAAAATCCTCATGTCTCTCCGACTATGCAGGTCACACTGATGGAAGCCATATCGGGGAGACACATTGATGTCAGGAGAAAAAATGAAAGTCAATTTGATAATACAAGTCATAGAAAATGTGCGAGGATGGCCAAATATTAAAAAAAATATGGTGTCACATTTAGCAGCAGGCGAACAAATCAACTTTGAAATTTGTTAAATATCAAGAGCCTAATGTTATTTTTAAAGGGGATGTGATAATGTAAAGTGGGGTATAATTAGTTTTACCCAAAAATATTTTCACCAAGGAGGTTAAAAGGAATGGATGATTATTTTTTAATTTGGTGGAAGTAAAAAGTGTTGGCAAGAAAGTAAAATTAAAGTATTGTCAAATATTTATTTTTTCACTAGGAGGGAGAATAATTTTCACCAAAGGAGTTACGAGCCGACAATGGATAATTATTCCAAGAAAGTATTTGTTTGGTGAAAATACATATGCAAAAGGGGGAAATATTATTTTCACAGGTAAAATAAATGTAATGAATGATAATAAATCAAATACAAGTTTCACAAGGGGTAAAATATAGAGAAAATTAATAGGGATAATTATTTTTACTTGAATTATATATTTAGTGGGTGAAAAGGTATATGTGAAGTTTTCTAGCAAAGGAATTAAGGATTAATGAAGACTTCAAAAGTATTGCAAAAAAATGATTATTTTTCATGGGGAACAAAGATAATGAAGATTAAAAGTATTTTAATTAGTCGAAGGAAATAAAGTGAAGAGCTGCACCAAAAAGAAGAGTTGCATCAAAAGGATGCTGCAAAGAATCATAACCCCTAGAAATGCAATGTATATATGAAAGTTGAAATCAAACTTGTAAATCATGAGATGAGAATTAGTCCAGGTAGGAAATATACAAAATATACTTTTAAAATGTTTTATATAGTGAAGACTGCATGTATGAATTTTTAAGAAGTCAATGAAGATATCTGATTTTGCAGCCTAATCTTGGTATCAACTATTTGTTGGAATTATTCAATTATTTGGTTGTCTCCACTTTAATGCTTCTTTATTATTTAAATTGATATATCAAGTATATATTTAGTTTATCAATGCACATTTGCTGTACTTGTGTGATATGATTAATTGGTTCTTTCAAGTAAAGATTAAATCCTTCTAGTCAATCATAGTAATTTGGAAGTGTTAATTGGATCAATAAGAAGAACCATATAATTAGGGTTGTAAATTTGTCTCAAGTAGAGTTTGTGAAATATTTACCTGCATGTTTATACAGGTTATAAACCCATATTAGCGTGCTAAACAGTTTTAGTTATTTACATTATAGGTCACATTTTCTAGGTCTTCATTGGACTCTATATACTCAACAAGGCATTAGTCCCATAGATTTCATCATTTAGTTTCATCCATTTTTTCTTACATCTGTTAACTAAACATATTAGATTTTACCTTGATATTGCTTATACAATTCATACTAAATTAGGATTTCATTTATCCACTCCCAATTTCCATTATGGATAGATTTCTTAGGGAAGAAACACAAAATTCAAGTCTGCTACATTCACATAGGTGCACCCACCTAGGTCTAGCAGAGCCTGAAGAGAAGAAGGTTCAAATTCATCATTTGGCCTTGTACGTTACCCAAAAACATCATGAGAGCTTGGCAACCTCTTGTGGTTCAAACCTGCATTTTTGGGACTTCAATAGTTTGGCGACTATGCTGGGGAGTATTTCAAAATATCCAATTGGAGATCATCATATAGAATCATTGAAGAAAAAATCATAATTGTGAAGTTTGAGGAAATGTGGCTTCGTTTGGTAAATCAATAATAATTTCATTTTTCTCACTTTTAAGAAAGTGAGTGGCGACTTTGTAAAAAGAACTTGATGAAGAATACTTGGAATAAAACAATTTCTAATCAAAATGGGCTATCTTCAAAGTGTAAAAAGCCTTGTTTTCCCATCCCACCCACCTCAATACCCTACACACCACCATCCAACCTATATCAGTTATCATCAATTTGCACTTGATGTGAAACCTGATATCTGTCTTCAAAAGATAAGCCATAGTCTTTTAAAAGAATTTTATGGCATAAGGAGACACAAAAAGGAATTTGGACACTCTCTCTTTAGCAAAATGGTGAATATCTATGTACAAATACCTATTAATTATAGGCCCAACACATCCATGTTTATTGAACAGTTCATGAAAGTATATTGGCTTGATTCAATTCATTGTGAGTCAGTAAAACCAGACACTTTTGACCAAGTAGATGTGCTAATTGAAATCAGAGATAAGAAGAGGTATGAGGATGGTGCCAATCATATCATTGGTGAATATGTAGAAATTGATCAATCAATGCAAAAAAATATGGACTCTCTTGAAAATACATGTCAAAATTAGCAACTTGAGGACGAAGAAGATGAGTATGTACATACTCAAAGCCAAGACTCCATCACATAATCAGAATGTGGAATTCCCCCCTTTGATGCATTTCTTTACATAAGGAGATATGAAGGAGAAGATAAAAACTCTCTATACAATAGGATGACAAATATTTGTATGCAATTACCTTCTCATTGTAGGCCTACAAGATCCATGTTTGTTGCATAGTTTGTAAAAGCATGGAAGCCTGAATTAGTTTATTGGCCAGAGTCATCAAAACAACGTTCCTTTGACCAAGTGATAAAATTTATTGATGCCATACATGGGACAAGGTATATGGACACTATCAACGATGAATCTAATAGTAATATCATGGATGATCAAGCAATGCAACAAACAAAGGAAATGTGTGTAATTAAGATTTGCAATGATAATTATTTAGATTTGGAAGATGATGATGATATGGAAGATCAATCATACATCTTGGATGAGGATTGCAATGATGAGGATGTTCTTGTTCACATCTCATGAGGAATACATTGGTGATAAAGCAAGTGAAGATGAACAAATAGCACCTACATTTTTAGATCAATTCCATGGTGACACAATTAATGATGAAGAAGAGTTCATGGAAGATAGCTTTTATGAAAGACAGGATGAAGAAAATGTTGAAGAGGTCAATGAAGAAGTGAATCCACTTGACAAAGAACACATGACATATTCATCTATAGCTAATAACCATGAGGACATGATTGATGAACAAGAAGATTGGACACTTGAAAGTGGTTTTGAATTTTTTTCAAAACCATTGTATGATCAAATAATAGAAGGATCTCAAATGACATCCTGCTAAGATGGTCCACAAGATGAGCTCTTTGTGTTTTCAAATCCACTCCATGATGATGATAAAATATGCTCAAATGAAGATGAGAGTACATTAGCATGTGAAGAGAGTAATTATGATGATCCTGAAAATTGCTATGTTGATGAACTGGAAGTTGAAACAAAAGGAGATTGTGTATCATGCCACAATGAAGAAGAATTTGAGTTCAATCATGTAGATCTTGATTTACAACAAGGAGATATCATTAGATCTTATGGAGATCAAGAAGAGGGAGAAATAGTAGAAGACATGGAAGAAGAAACATGTTCACTCAGCAGTGAGCAAATTTCAGATTTGATAACTTTTGAATACTAGAGATCTACACACAAGGATGATTCTAAAGTTTTGTGTCTAGTCTACATTTTTTTTGATAGTTTAAAATACTTTGTGCAATGATTCATATGAATCCATGTGCATTTATCAAAATGATGGAGAAACCTTTGAAGCTGATCAATAATCTATATCTATTCAAGAAGAGATATGTGATTTAGAAGTTTTGGGCTCATATAGAGAAGACATTTATTTGCATACCATGGATGATAGAAATACAACATTGATTGGTTTAGATATGCATGATAATGAAAATATGAATCAGAAATTGGTGTCATCTCCAAATGGTAATATGGAAGAGATACAAAATATTTCATATTTTTTTATCTCAAACAACATTGATATGATAGAGCTTTCAAATTTGTGTGAGAAGCATTCAAATGTTGAGATAAGTGACACAGATGATCATTATTGTTCTCTTCCTATGCACATAAAAGTTGTATTTCTTGGTTGCATAAATGGCCTCATAATGATTGCAATTTTTTTGTGCAAATCAATCTCAACTATATAATGAACAATGAATGTTTTCAATTTTCAAATCAACAAGGATATCATTTCATGATGCATAACCTAGATTAGAATGGTGGAAGAAGTTGCAATTATTTTTATGACAACAAGTATGGCAAGGAAGATGACATGAATAATTTCAAGGAGAGTTCACTATGCTCAAATCAGAATAAAATTTATGACAAAGGAAAGTATAGGCCTTTCCTTTTGGGTGGCATTGGGCCATCATTTATGGTTTGAAATTCAGACCATAACAATTCAAAACAGAGATGAAGTTTGATTTTGTTGCCAAAGGGGTGAAATAATTGGTCTGCTCTCCTAGAGGTTTGAATTCTTGCTATGCCCATAGGGGGCATACATCCCCAGATAGAGCCACTATTGGAGCCTAAAATTTCATGCAAATTTTAGGTTCCCATGATGAAAAATTTGATTTCAACTCTCAGAAACATAGTTGAAAAATCTGCTAAAATGGTCAACTTTGGAAGGAAATATTAAATAACCAAGGGAGTTTCATCACAAACTGATATGTTCTTTAGTTTCTCCTCATCCCAATGTGCATCCATGCCAATTTTTAGAGCTTTAGGACATCATTTGATATTTTTAAAAATTAGAACCAGATGGGTTTTACTCAGTTTGAAAACTACATTTCCAGAATAGCTGCAATATGGTCAACTTTGATGCTTTATACTTTGCAGAAGAGGAGGATTTATGGAAAAAAAAATTCCTACATGTTCATGTGAGCTAAATAAACTAATCCCCAAGATGGCAGCTTCTAAAAATTAGATCTAATATTTTTACAAAATGACAAGTTGGAGGGTTTCAGCTAAACTTGACAGAGGCAAGTTTCAATTTTTTTTGAATGGGTAACTTTGAACATTGATATTTTGCAATCCTAATAGTTTTATACAAATCCACCTGATAACCACACTCCTCTACCATCAATTAACATGCTGATGAATTTTCATAGTGCCAGGAGAATATTTGATCAGTTTTTTAAAACAGTTTTGGAGGCTACTTTAATTATTCATTGTACAAAAATATCAAGTCATTACCCAGTTCATTTTGATGGAAAAATTGTGTTCTCAAGATGACCTCAGTAAAAAATCACAAGGGACTATGTAAGAGGAAAAGATAGAGGTAGTTTGCTAATAGGAAAAAATCATAACCATAGCACAAGGCAGTAAAACTATGCACCTAATAATTAAAAGGGAGGACAACAAAACCTTTGTGACCTTGTTTGGCATGGTTAGTGTAGACATACAAATTTGACCACTTGCACTTGGTCAAACTCATCTATTTCATCAATATTAATTAAATTATTTATTTAATTAATATTTCACCTTCTGCCTAAGGTTCCTAAAGTATTTAATTTAACAATTAAATACTTTACCTTACACCTTTTCCTCTCTAAATTAAGTAAACATATCAATTTATTTAACTGAGTCATTTGACCTTTTTGAATAATTTTTTTTTTAAATTCTTCATTTTTCTCTCTCCTTGTCACATCCTCCATAACCTTCTTCTAATTTGGATTAATTTAATTAATTCATGATTAGGATGTGCACACCTTAATCAAGATTAATTTCACATCCTCCATATTCTCCCACTTGCTTCTAATCTCTCATTAATTTTCTTAATCATATATTTGCACAACCTTAATCTAATCCCCTTGCTACATTTAACATACCTTTTTGGTGAACCTTCACATTTTCCATACTTGGCATAGACCCTCTTCCCCATGTGAATTTAAAATTCACTTTTTATTCCTCCAAAGATTCTACTCTTCCCCATTTGATCATTGAATGGTCACATCAAGTCACATGAAGCCAAGAACCTTCTATTATAAGGACCTTGTTTTATCCACAAGGTACTTTTCAACCTCCCTCATAAGAACCTTGTCTTATCCACAAGTTTCTTATCATATGAATTTAAAATTCATATTTATTCTCCCAACCACCTTATCCACTCCAATCATGTGAATTTTTAATTCCCATTTATTTCTCTAACCACTTTCCTCTTCCCCATGAGGATTTTTTGAGGAATACTAAAATTCCTCATATGTCACTTTCATTCTCACTTGGGGACTTGTAAGAAGCTTCTTTTTGAGGAAATTTTCTCATCTCCCAAGGTACTTTCAAAATACTTGTCCTTCCTCCACATCATTTTTACCCTTTCTATCTCACCATGTCCTTTGGACACTTCATCCTCCACATATCAAGATGCGAGGGCTTGTGAGCCCTCAACTCAACATAGCCCTCCATCTTGGCCATGGTGGCTCAATCCTGATTGTTGAATTCTCTAGAGAATCAATTTCTTCTATAAATACCCCCCCTTCTCATGCATTCATACACTTTATGCATTTGCAACACCCTTATGCTCTCAAATTTTCAAGCCATCATTAAGCTCTAACACACTTTCTCATCACATACTTAGCACTCATCCTCTTGCATCCATCTTGCTCACTTTGTCACATACCCACCTTGCATCTATTTTTATCACATTTCCATCAAAGGAGCACAAAACCAAGCTTCAATCAAGGGCCAACCAAGGAGATCAACATAGTTAAAGGTATATCACTCTTTGTTTCATATTTCTTTTATTTGTGCTTAACTTAGGCTAATCTTGAAGTGGTCTTGTGTTTCTTTACATTGCATTTTAGTTTTTTTTGCATATTTAGAAGTAAAAAACACTTGCACATAGTTAGAATAATAGATCAATTTGGTATAAGTAAATTTGGCAAATGAATTACCTTGAACTTATAAAGAAATGAAAGCCAAGACAATCATAAACCTAATATGAGGAATATACCTAGCAGAGGGAAGTCAATCTCATCAGAGGGCAACGTGATACTAATACTAATGGGGATCCTATGGAGTTAAAAGGGGCAAGTCATTGCAAAATAAAGAAAGCATTCATCAAGTTGGGAAGGATATCTCAGCTATTGAGGGAACACACTTCAAATGTGCCAAGGAGAAGCTTGAAATCGAGATAGTTGTATAAATGTGTCTGTGAAATAACTACAAACAAAAGATGAGAATGACTGAATAGGGTTAGTAAAAACAAACTTCTCCAAAGAGAGTTGAGGAATGTAAACCATATTTTTTGTTTTATCATCGATAGTGATCCCATTGAATTGCATAAAACAACACACTCTGTTATATATTTAGATTGCAAACTTATCACCTGCCACATTTTTCAAGTCAACTTGAGTCACCAAAATGAGAGGCAGCATAAGAACTTTTTCACAGTAGTCTCTGGCAGTCAAAAGTGTGGAGAATTGGTATAGACTCGAGTTTTTGTATACAACAACAACTGGAAAATGGTATCGAAATAAGTTTAAGAATTCTTTGGAAAAAAACTCTTCAAACTCTAAACTTTGAGCAATATGAAATAATATAGATAAAATGTGCATGGCTTGTAATATGATTACATCTATCTCAGATAGGAGGGTTATTTCTTGTGTAATCTGCATACATCAAGGTCATGCGTGCACTTTATAAGCTACCGAATATCATAATTTTTTTCTCAGACTGTGGAAGAGGCACAGGGGATGACTCTTTTTACTCCATCATTGGAGGCAATGACAAAAAGATACACACCGAAAAGGAATTTTTGTGAAACTTTTATTAAATTTCAAGCAATTCCATAGCCCGAGTCCAGTTGGAAACATGATCTCCATCAAAGACCAAAAGAAAATAGCATTGAATATAAAAATTACTGAAGATAGATAATGGATAAAGTCCTACTAATGGAAAGAGATTCAAAAGTGCATCATGAAGAAGGGAATAATGGAAATAAAGGATAAGTGCTCAAGATGAGATCTGAGAACAATGGTATTAATACACAATATCTTCACAAAATCTTTAGATCACTACATGAAGCATTGTAAAAGGAGTCCTGTTCGGCATAATATGGAAGCATAAAAGGTATGAACTAGTAGCAGAGAGCTCATCAAAGAAATGTCATTTTATGAAACTAAGTATGGCATCCACAGAGGACCAAAACAAAAAGCCCTAAACGTATCAGAGAGAAAAGTACTATCAAAGGAAAATCCTCATGTCTCCTCAACTATGCAAGTCACACCGATGGAAGCCATATCAGAGAGACACATTGATGTCGAGAGAAAAAATGAAAGTCACTTCTATAATACAAGTCATAGAAAAAGTGTGAAGATGGCCAAATATTAAAATAAATATGGTGTCACATGGAGCAGCGAGCGAACAAATCAACTTGGAAATTTGTTAAATATCGAGAGCCTAACATTATTTTTAAAGGGGATGCGATAATTTAAAGTGAGGTATAAGTATTTTTACCCAAAAATATTTTCACCAAGGAGGTTAAAAGGAATGGATGATTATTTTTTAATTCGGTGGAAGTAAAAAGTGTTGGCAAGAAAGTAAAATTAAAGTATTGTCAAATATTTATTTTTTCACTAGGAGGGAGAATATTTTTCACCAAAGGAGTTACGAGTTGACAATGGGTAATTATTCCAAGAAGGTATTTGTTTGGTAAAAATACAAATGCAAAAGGGGGAAATATTATTTTCATAGTTAAAAGAAATGTAATGAATGATAATAAACTAAAGACAAGTTTCACAAGGGGGAAAATATAGAGGAAATTAACAGGGATAATTATTTTAACTTGAATTATATATTTAGTGGGTGAAAAGGTGAATGTGAAGTTTTCCAGCAAAGGGATTAAGGATTAATGAAGACTTCAAAAGTATTGTGAAATAATGATTATTTTTCACGAGGAACAAAGATAATAAAGATTAAAAGTATTTTAATTAGTTGAAGGAAATAAAGTGAAGAGTTGCACTGAAAAGAAGAGATGCACCAAATAGATTATGTGAAGAATCATAACCCTGGAAATACAATGTAGATATGAAAGCTGAAATCAAACTTGTAAATCATTAGATGAGAATTAGTAGTTAGGTAGGAAATATACAAAAAATACTTCTAAAATGTTTTATACAGTGAAGACCATGATGCATGTATGAATTTTGAAGAAGTCAATGAAGATATTTGATTTTATGGCCTAATCTTGGTATCAACTATTTGTTGGAGTTATTCAATTATTTGGTTGTCTCCACTTTAATGCTTCTCTACTATTTATATTGATATATCAAGTATATATTCAGTTTATCAATACACATTTGCTGCACTTGTGTGATATGATTAATTGGTTCTTTCAAGTAAAGATTAAATTCTATTAGTCAATCACAGTAATTTGGAAGTGTTAATAGGATCAATAAGAAGAACCATTTAATTAGGGTTGTCAATCTATCTCAAGTAGATTTTTTCAACTATTTACGTGCATGTTTATACAAGTTATAAACCCATATTAGTGTCACAAACAGTTTGAGTGATTGCCATTACAAGTCACATTTTCTAGGTCTTCATTGAATTCCATAAACCCAATAAGGAACTGGTCTCATACATTTCATCATTTAGTTTCATCCATTTTATTTTATTTTTTTACATCTGTTAACTGAACATATTAGATTTTACCTTGATATTTCTTATACAATTCATACTAAATTAGGATTTCATTTTTCTGCTCCCAATTGCCATTGTGGATAGATTGCTTAGGGAAGAAATGCACAATTCAAGTCTACTACATTCACATAGGTGCACCCGCCTAGGTCTGGAAGAGCCTGAAGAGAAGAAGGTTCAAATTCATCATTTGGCCTTGTATGTTAGCCAAAAGCATTGTGAGAGCTTGGAAACCTTTCATGGTTCAAACCTACATTTTTGAGACCTAATAGGTCCCTTTGTCATTACAACAAGCTATAGATCAGAAGCATACCAATTGTCAATGCCTAAAGGTGAACCCTTGTAGGAACCAACTAATAGCTTGCATCTTAAAAAGTTTTATGCCTAGTATTCAAAGGTGTAAAATTTTAAAATACAAAAAAATCAAAAAATGATCAAAATCTAAAAAGAACTAAGAAAAAAGATAAAAAAAGTAAAGAAAAAATAATTGTCCTCTAGTGAAAACCACTTCGATGGCGCTTTGGGTAGGTACCTTGGTGAAAACTTGGAAAATAGGCACCTTGCATAAATAAAGCACCTCCATCAATTCTTTGGCTCTTTATCCTACCATTCTTTGCATCACCATCCCTCCACTCATCACATCCTTCATCCTATTTATTCATCCATCGATTTGTCTCCTTATCATAGCTTGATGTTGAGAAGTATTGCAATCCCTTTAGTACTACTTGGCATATTCCAAAGGTCAATTTTTATTGCTTGTATCGAGGTAGTCTAACATGTCACGCTGGGGGAAATTTGTTATGGATTGCATCAAGTTCTTGTATATCTAAAGGTTATTCAAAATCTCATCAAAAAAACCAAAAAAAATTGTAAAACATTGATCAGAAAATCCAAAACATTCTAAACACATCAAAATCCCTAAAAAGGTCGAACACCGAAAATCCAAAAAAATTATCATGTCGAACTACATCGTCTCTGAGCTTGAATGCAGGAAAGTCCATCATTGATGTGCCCCTGAGACACCCTAGGTCAATCCTTTAGGAGTCTATCATAATAAACTAGCATTCCATCAACTGTTCATATCTCATTTTTAAATAAGTCAAGTCAGTTGAACTATGTAGTCTCTACATTTATAATGTAGGAAAGGCTTATCTTTGATTAGCCCTTGAGGCCCCTAGGATAGGTCTTTCAGTTAGGCTCTTGGTTGAAACTCAGAAACCCCCTAAACATTCAAATAATCAACAAACACAAAAACATTCAAATATCATAAAACACAAAAAACATTTAAAAATTGAAAAGGCCAAAAACATCAGAAAAAATTTAAAAAGACCTAAACACCCTCAAATATCTTAGACAAAACCATAAACAACCTCAAATAACTGAAAACATAAACATTCACATAAACTTTCAAAAAGCCCAAAATAGCCTCAATTTTTTTTTGAAATACCAAAAACATTGAAATATCCAAAAAATTCAAAACCACCCATCTCATCTTGCTTTCACCGATAATAAATCAATCGCCACCTTCAACCTTCGGCAAAAAAAGTAGAAAACAAGTATAAAAATTCGTACAGTGAGAACCTAAGTGTCAAAATCTAAAATCTAGTTCATACGTAAATGTGTCAGTGAATTTTCTATCAATGGTTTATCATAAAGCTCATCATCATCCTAACATCAAACAACCATCTGATCAAAATGTCCTAGTATGTATCCTTGCTGTGATGGACATTAGTATCAAAAATCACCTTAGCTAAGTTAAAATGGAAAGAGATATAGATAACACTGACTATTTGTCTTTGATTGTTTTGTATGATTTATCTTAATGACCTATTTTGAGGACCTCTTGATGATTTTTATCAAAATGATTTAGAGAGGAAGGAATGGGGCATTGATCATTATCTTTTGTTTGATGTGCTTGTGGGTACTCTTGTAAGATAATCTTGGTGCATACTGGCTTAGTTATGTGTAGGGAAGTTGTTTGGAGTACATTGTTGACTATTGCGTATGCTTTGGTCTAATATATTCTAGGCTTCTAACTCACATTCCAAAAAGGTTTTCATATGTCAAGGTGTGAACAAGAACTATCCTATCTATTTGCAGAGTCAAAGTCCATTACACTAGATACAACGTTGTCTTAGTTATTAATACCTTGATGCATCGTGTCTATGTGTTATATCAAACAATAAGGAATGAAAAAAAATACCAATCCCAAGAAATGAGAAAATCATCCTGCATTCATCATCATCATGCATTCCTCATTACCATCTCTAATAAAGTCTCGGTGGATCATAGACTTGTTGGATCTTTTGAAGCAATCATCACAATCAATGGTTGATCATTCTTATTTCTTCTATCTTCTCTTTGCACTAACTTGGTATCATGATAGTCAACCAAAAGCATCATCAATGCATCCATCCTGCATCCACAAATCATCAACATACATACATCTCATAATCATAGCATAATCATAAACATCCATCCTGCATCATCATTATCATTTAAGTTGTGACCAATAATATAGATTTATTATTCTAAAGCATCTTAAATTTTTGCATCATATATCATAAACATGCATCACATCATCATATCATAAGCATAGACATCTACATTTTCAATCTAGACATCCACATGCATACATCACATCCTAAAACTGCATAAGGAAATACACAAAAACAAATACATTCTATATCATTTGCATAAGCATAGCATAATCATATCATATCATCCATCACATGGCATATCATGAAAAGATACTAAAAATTGATATAAAATTGCATTCATTACATCTCATCTCATCACATATCACATAAGCATACATAAATAAAGTGCATCCATACAATCATAAATATGAAATAAAGTGAACACATCACATCATGAATCCACATCTTATACATACCAAAAACTTGGAATGTCATGGTACAATATCTGCATCAGTGTATGCATATTGATCATAAATACAATATCCATGAGGCTATCAAAAAGGAGCCCATGAATGTATATCTAAATGAAAGAATTGGGAAACAAGTCAAAAAATGTCTATACAGTCAAGCTTTCCCTGATGGCTGCTCTCCTCTCTGGCCTGTCTCTTTGATTGATCCTCAACCTTGGGTTGCGCATCACTCCTCTGTGAGTAGTCAAGCTGTCTGAGTGCCTATGGAACATCTCAATGATAATGCATCTTGTAATAGGTTGCATCAGTCATAACCTCTTTGTATAGTTGGGTAGATACAATCCTGACCTATGTAGCCACTATCATCACCTCCAACTACTAGTGGTGATTGATCTCCTAATCTCTCTTGACAGTCATAGCCTGTACCTACTGCCTCACATGATCTCTCTATAGTAATAGCCAAAAACTACTACCTTGCCTAATCCTTCTTAGTAGTAACTACCAAAATCTACTATTGGGCATGCTCTTGCTCACATGTAAGGACCTGTACCTACAACTACATTTGCTGAATCTACAAATCTTAGGGATCTGGTGGTGGTGGATGAACTGGATGCTACTGCACTAGGTGCTACTGAATAGTGGGCTGCTAACCCATGGAATTTACCTCAAAATATTCCCATCTTGGCCATAATGTCCCCTTCCTTTTCCTCTACCCATTCCCCTCCCTTTAGGCCTCCCTCGTGGAGGAGCACCCGCTAGATCTTTCAACCTACAAGGAGGTGTAAACCATGCATCATATGTAGGTGTCATCTGCACGAGCACCTGACCTTGATTGTAAGCCTGTGGTTGTTCCACCAACTACCGAAAGCCCTCAACCACCTTAGGTGTTAGGATTGTAGGTCCCCACATGGGAATCTCTTGAACTGATTTTGAAAAGATGGCCCTGTATGCATCATTTGGCTTATCCTGCTACTCACCAAATTTTTGTTCCACCCTATCTATTAGATATCGCTCTATGATAGTGTACTCTCGACCTTGCATATATTAGGTCTATTTGGTGAAGAGCTATTGAACATCATCAAACCATGATGCCATCTAAAGACAAGGCTGCCATCTAAATACTATCATATCATCAATAACTCGATACCAATATGGAATCCCAAGCTACCCAGTGTGCCATAAAGTAATGGCGCCTTTGTATAGCCAAACAACAGGATCATTTGACTCTACATCAGCCATCTAGATGATCATCCGGAGCACAATGATGTGCTCCCAAGCCCAAATGTGTAGCAAAGAAACCCCCATACCAATGGATCTACCATCATAGTAGGCGAAGTCATGCATATCATGATATAATGAGGCCAACATCACTGGTCCCCATGCAAACAGTTTCCTCCTATAGAGCATCTAGTGCCATGCAAGGCACCATCCTGGGTTGAATCCATGGTGATGATACCATATATTGTCTCATATTTTATCAAAGAAAATCATCTATTTCTTCCTAATACATTAGTGTTAAAATGGACTTGAGTAATGATTGAAAGTTCTTTAGCTTGTTTAAAGTAAAACATAAAGTAAATGTTTGATTTATTTTTAGTGATTAAATATGATCCAAATTGCCTCCAATATGTCTCCATGAAGTGTTTAAGATGATATAATGCAAATAAATGAGTTATTAAATAACTCATGGTAAGAAGGAGCTTCATAGACACTTGCAACAAAGAGATCTAAACACTTGAAGTAGTTAGCCCCCGAAAGCTTTAGAAGGCTTTGAAGAAGTAATGAGAAGATACAAAATACTCCTAGTGCACTCTTACATTCATGCAAATCATGGAGCATCATTCATTCCTAAATTAATGGGATGAGTATTTTTTTCATGTTGAGTTTAAAAATCTCTCACAGTTATTAAATTTCATGATTCTTTCTTCCACCAAAGATAACTCAAGTTAGCACATCAATCAAATGTTGTTGCATGATTATAGCATGTTATTCATGCTAAAGATCAATGATTTAGTTGACTAAACTGAAGAATAATTCCTTCATTCACGTTCAACACTTGAAGACTTCCTAAAAATTAGGCGCACAAAAATTATGAAAAATGCAGTCTTAGTAAAGTAGCAATATCTCCCTAGTTTCTCAACAAAATTCAAAAATTCAAAATTATTTGGAAATTAGATTTGAATATCTAAAAACCCTTTTGAGAATTTGGCATGATTTGTAGCAGGGAAGGAGCAGTACATGTCATAAAATAACTAAGACAAAAGTGGTGTGATGGAGGACAACAACTTCAATTTTCTTAAAGTTTTGTAAACGACCCCTCAAAAATAGGATCTTGGATCCACATTCTTAGTGGATTGGTTGGATAGATATAGAATATGAATTCTATAAATACAATGTAATCATTTGATCAAAGGGAGGGGATTAGAAAGGCTTGTTTCAACCTAAGGAAATATGATAGATCTAGTTTCATTTTCCAACAATGTAATTCCAAGTTTCTAGATTAAATTTGAATCCAAGAAATATTTTCATTTCCAACAATTGTGAAGTAGTTTAGTCTTTTTAATTCATGCAAGTGTGCCTTAAATTAGTTTCCTTTCATGAAAATTTCCTTTCATGCAAATAGTATTTATTTCTACAAGTAGAATAGACTATCAAGCAAGTTTTCTACTTTCTCTCTTGTAGACAACCATGGACACCACCTTGGATTGATAAATTAAATGATGAGGATTGAAATGGCCCCATCACATGGCTCCCTTGGTCTGGAACAACTAAACCATAGATAATCAGTGTAACTATCAATCTGAATGTGGGTACTCAAACTCTATACATCTCAAGCTCGATCTGTGAAGTGACTAAAATGATGTCCTCAATCTCCATCACCTCATGGTAGGCATTGTATCTGGCATCGACATCATATATCACACACTCATCATGTATCGACAAACATATTATTCGCCACATATCCTCTAAAGTCACAATCACCTTTCCTATGGGAAGGTGGAACAACGAAGTCTTATTGTTCCATCGCTTGCACAACGCGGCTGGGTAAACCCACAAAAGTGGTTTACAATTCTAGTGAGGAAGAAAAAGTTGCAAAAATTGACCCCATGTAAAAAATTTTGGTTTTTGGGGGTTCAAACAAACTTTTGGTTTGAGTGAACCCAAAGGGGGTTTGATAGAACCCCCCTTTGAGCAAACCCATTTAATGATGAGGCCCACCATTCCCGACAAAAAGCCAAATGCAAAGGCTTGTGGAAAGGGGGTGCACTCAAACCCTAGTTTGAGTGAACCATGGTTCAAGTGAAACCCCCTAGTTCGATTGAACCTTGGTTCGAGCGAACCATGGTTCGAGCGAAATCCCCTAGTTCGCTCAAACCCCCCTTTCCCCCCCTTCTCCCCCTTAGGCACCAAAAAAGTCCATAATTTTGCGCTTCAAAGCTCAGGTTAAGGATGAAAATGGAGGAAACTTCATAGATCCAACTGGATGATGGTAGTCCTCAGAACAAGCTATCCAACGAATATAATTTTAATATGTATTTGTTTTTTTAGTTTTATTAAACATAGGTTTTTTATTGAAAATCAAGCTCTTTGTTATGCATATGTGGAAAAATAGTAGATTATCAATTTATTTTTTTGAAAAATATGAGTGCACTAGATATTGAAGTCCTTGATCCAACAAAAAAAAATTGAATTTCAACACATACAAAAAAAGTTATGTGTTATACGATCCACCTATGTTTGAATTGTAATTAGGTTGACTTCGAAACTTGATTAAGGAAAAATTATTCAATAAAACACTATGAAACCAATTGGAAGCACTAGATATTGTAGTTACAAATCTAAATTCAAAAAAATTAGAATTTTATCCTTCATGGAAAAAAGTTATGCATTATATGGTGAGAATCACTCCTTAAAAATGTTGTTTATGGAAAAACTAGTTTTTGAAGGAGATAGAAAAAGATGTGCAATCTGATTCCAAATTTTTTGAAAAATATATATTTAGAATCTATAGACAAAATTTCACAAATGACTAGTTTGCATCATCTTTAAATTCTTCACAGTTTAGTAGCTATAGGTGCTCGAAAGTGAAGATTTAGTTAGAAAAAAATATTTCAGTGTCCAATTTGGCCAAAAATTGTAAACTAGTATTGTGGGATCACCTAGTCATCATAGCCAGATGTGTCTAGATGATGGGCATGTATGCAATGTACCATAGTCCAATCTTCCCCAAGTGCTCCTGGCACAACTTAGATAAACCACCAAGTCTCTCCAAAACTATGGGTCGATTCTCGCAAGAAAGTAAGGGTGGAATGATCTCCTGCACCCATGAAATGCACAATGTCAAAATTAAAAAAAAATTGACTCAGTTTGAAATTTTTGGCTCCAAATTGAAAAAGCATCCCTATATTTCAAATTCTAAATTGCGACACCCGAAGGCATTCAAATTGAAAGTCGCAAATCACAATTGCATCACTATAAACATATGTGTTGCGATTTAAACTTTGGAAACCCTAACCCTAATTTTCAAATCAAAAAGTGTGTCATTATAAACATGTGTCACAATTTAAAATTGGAAACCCTAATTCTAAATTGCAAAATGCATCACAATACACATATGCGTCGCTAAAATTCATTTTAGGGCTGCTGATTCTAAAATTAACATCGCTATATAGCAACATCACCAAAGTTTAAATTTCAAAGTGTAATAAATGCATCAAAAAGTCAAATTTCAAATCAAGTTTTGAGTTACATACCAGTGGTCCTGAGCCTATAAGCCTATGGTACTCTTGAACCTGGTTGGAAATGTGTCGTGGGAGCTCTTATCACACCACTTCCTTGAAGGGTCAGAGCTCAAAATGCAAGAATTCTCCAAGGTGTGAATGAACAAATAAATTGAAAGTGACCATTCCTGACTTATTTATGCATCAAAATTAGGATTTTTTCCCTAATTTAACCTTGAAGCTAGGGTTTATCATCATTTTCACCATTTTCTTCCAAACTAGAGCTTATTTTGCATCGTTTTTTGTGTTTTTGGCATGTTTCTTGCATCCCAGAGCCTTTCTGGACCCCTGGGGTAGCCTTTTACCTTTATCATGAAATCAACCCAAAATTCAAAATTTCTACCCGATTTCTTGAGGGGGCAGGGAATCAACTTTATCCTTCCCCTGAGGCATCTAAAAAATCATTTATATATTTTTATTTAAGCAACACTTTTAATTCGAAGAGGATCAATCTTTGAATTGAAACAATAGGTACCTTGCTTCAAAGAGGGGAAAAATGTAAACATTGAAAAATTTCTTGAATGATATCATACACTCGAATAAAGTATACTAACATCATTTCCTCTTAAAACTCATCCTCTTTTCACTTAATTGACTAAATTAGCCTAGCTATTTAATTAATTGCATCATTTGCATCTATTACCCTAACACATTTAATCTGGTTAATTCGCCCCCTTTCATGCTAACAATTCATCTCATTAAATTAAATAAATCAAACTATTTAATTTAATTCCCTAATTCTTGTTATTTAATTAAATAAACCCGAGTTATTTAATTAAATGCCATTTCACCTTTCCCCCTTTCATTAAATAATTTAATTTAATGAATATCACTTTATTCCTCTAAATCCCCTAATTACATGATTAAACCCTTGTTTAATAGCAATTATCTAATTAATCTAATTCTCCCCCACTTGCAAGGGAATATTCCAAAGTAATATTCCTCCTTTGCACATTCCTCCAAAATAGGAATATTCCTATGGAATATTTCCTCCCCTTTTGCACAATTAAACTTTTTCTTTTAATTTGCAAAATATCCCTTTCTCTCACCCATGAGAATATTCTAAAGAAGATTCTCTCTCCTCCAATCATTTGAAAAAGGGAGTATTCTCACTTAGCTTCATATATAAGTTAGCTTGTGACTTTTTGTGCAAGTTAACTTTTGACCTCTTGTACAGGTCAAAAGTGTGCTTGTTTGGAAGGAATGAGAACCCTTGATTAAATATCATCTTGCATTCCCACTCTTTGATGAGAATCCATGATCCGTGTCTCTTCTTTCCTCCATTCTTGACCATTGATAAGCTTTTTTTTATCTCAACCATTCATTTATTATTTGCTTTCCTATAAATAGAACACTATTTGGAGACAAATGGATCCATCCTTTTCAGAGCAAACTTATGTTGTTGAAATAACTTATACTCATTCTTTTCTAACTCACATTTAGCATATTTTAGTTTATATTAGTTGCATAATAGCTTAGCTTCCATTAATGGCTTCCATGCATCCATTTAGCTAAATTAGATTATTAGGGTTTGAATCTTTTTAGTTTAAATCTCATTTAGATTAGCTTAACAATTGCATATATACATCTTTTACCATAAAATCATGGTAGATTAACTCTTCCATCATGTTCATTTTAGCATAAATCGTGTTTTTAATCACATCTCACAACCATTTCATCAATTCTCTTCAATAGAATCGATTGAAAGAAGCTCACTAATCATAGGATTGAGAAAGGGTCATCGTTTCACATCAACATGACACCAATTCCAAAATGGGATAAGTTTCAAATGGATTAGAATAGACATTTTAAATATTTCCATAATTTAGAATGCTTTGTTTTAATGAATGTTTAGTTAACATAAATTTGATTGATCATGTTTAGATTGAGTATTAGTAGCTACATTATGCTTCGATTCTTCATGGATCAAGCATAATCGACCCATACTAGTATCCTCGGTTGACATGAATGATACCTGGATCATTTTATAAAACAATCACCATGAATAAATCGTACCAATTTTTCTATCGAGCTATGCATGTCGTTAATCAACAACCATCAAAGTTTAGCTATTGATAATGTTGATGGTAAAATTGAGCAGTCATTCAAATGTTGGTCATTTGTTAGAATGATAGTGGCTTGAACTTTTATTTTAAAGAAGTCACCTAGAGAAACATATGTTTTACCATAACCTGAGCAATAATAAATTGTTCTAGATTCTTATGTTTATTTTGGTTTTAAAAGAACAAGCATGTCGTTTGGTTCTGTTATTTGCACAAAAGATGCTACTATTGTTTAAATATTTATATTCCCAAAATGATAGAAACTTTGATCGTTTACGTGTTGTATTAGTAAACCATAAACTATTAATGAGAAACATTGGCATAGTAACTTGTAAAATTCTGCAAACAACATGGATTTATTACAAATAGTGTATAGTATGTATTAAATGTTTCAAACAAAACTATTCTTCTTTCTTTGAAAAGAGCATATTTACATCTTGTATAATAGAAAAATGATATGTCAACCTCTAACATTATTTTGAATGAAATCAATCTATTATAATGGTTTTTATTTCAAAATGTATGCACAAATATAACTTAAGTTGACACATATATGTGAATGCACATAGACTTTTGTCTACGTACATACACATACTTGTGATATACCTTCTTTTGTTACTTTATTCATTTTCTTCTATATTGAATACTGAATTACATTAAATATGAAGTGGTATAATACATTGAATGTACTCATGAGATATATGTATGAAATGGTTAATGTATCGAGTAGATCCACTTAAACCATCTTTTTGAATTTTATTAAGTTAAGGAATTAAGTAGACTGAATTACTTTTCCAAAGATATGTGTTTGAGGATTATTCATTTTTTTTCTATAGAATAGCAACACTTAAGTAGACTAGAGCACCTTAGGGTAGATGTTGCTAGAGGGTAGATAGTTGCTAAGGAATAAAATTGTGCTATTAGAAAGTTACCTTATGAGATAGGTGCCGAGATGGATTATAGAGGGTATAGGTTTTGCTTTATCCAAAACCTATATTTTGTTGTTGCAACTTGATTTTAATGCTTGACCAAGCAATTAGCCCATTATGTATGTATGGACTTTGTGATAATGCTCTCTACCATTCCTAGCATAGATCTTGCATTTTTCTAATCATAGATAGAGATGCTTGTTGATGTTTGGGCATGCACCAGATTTTGCCTTGCAGATTGTTCTTTTGCTAAAAAAATTATGTAGGGTTGGGTATTCTTCAAGTAGGAAGAATTTTGGGGAAGCATAAGCTTCGTGGTTGGGTGGTAAAGAAATTTAGCCATGTTCTCATCCATCAGAGGAGGTGAGCATCAAAAGAAAACCATGGATGTATTCAAGTTTTTAGAGGATTTTGATGAAACCTTGATGCAAATTGTATATTGTATTGACTTTAAGGCCCTATAAGCCAAGTCAACTTGGATATTGTAATTGAAATTTGGAAATGAATATATATGTTTGACCCATATTTTAATTAGACATGTGTTTCCATGATTGAAAATAGCTACTTAAGTTATGTCTTTTTAAAATTAATATTCATAATGTCATTTGTAATAATATAATTAAGTAATAATTATAATGGGTTATTATATTTGGCATTAGAGCTTTGGGTTCAAATCTAGGCCTTTTGAGTCCACACTAGTCATGGCTAGGGGATAGTTGGCCCTTGACCAATTTGAGTTGTCCTGAGGATTGACCAAACCTATATTGAATGTAGGTATGGGAAGGTCTGATTCAGGAAGAAAGAAAGGGAAGACAGTTAGGACCTTGAACAAGAAAGTCATAGTTGAAGAAAACACCAAGACTGAGGTTCAACCCAATATTATCGATGACGAGACTCTAGCTCAAGACCTCACTTGAATTAAGCTAGAGAGGGGAAAGAAAATTGTGGAGTCGAAGCAAACTCCAAACATTAAGAAGCTTTCTACAATTAGAGATTGGCCTCTAGGGTGTGGACCAAACACACCCTTATTAACTAAGGAGGAAAATGAGAGCCTACATGCTCAACCCTCCTCTTTTGAGAAAATTGATGTAAATTTTGACGAGGACCCAAAGGAGTGTCCTCTCTCTGAGGATGAGAAAATTGACTAATGTAAAAATAATCTTTTGTAAATAAGGGCCTATTAACCTATTAAATAAAGCAAGATGTTTTTTTTTATGTGTTCAAGTGAAGAACTCAAAAACATGCTTTATTGTGAATGAATGTGTGTATCTTTAATGAATGAGTGATATGTGCATGTGTAGGTAGTGTTATGTGAATAAGAATGTTTACTCGTAGAAACTAGTGTTACGTTACAATACATGTGAAATATAATGCAAGTTGGGTGTGAGTCAATATGGAGATTGTTGATGATGATTTTACTCACAGAAAATAGGTTGAATAAAATCTCCATAGAAAAGACTGCGAAGAGGCTATCCTTCTTGAAATATATGGAACAAAGACAACCTAAGGGGAAATTTTGCATTACAGGACAAAGATTGGCTTTCGTTCAATCCCAAGTCTTTGATAACTAGGTCATGGTTGCACTAGGGTTGTTCTCGGGTAATGATGTGATATTGCTGTTAATATCAAAGGGACTACAATTATTTCTAGCTTTGCGAAGAATTATAAACATTTCACATAAAATTTCACTTCATTCATCAAATAACATCATGAAATCAAAAGATTCAACATAATATTTCATGAACATCACAAATATTTTGCTAAGTAGATTTAGCATTAAGAATTCAAAAACTTCATGGAAAATAAAAGATTTTCAACAAAATTCTTTCCATTCATTTATTTTTTTGGAACATTTTCAAATATTAAACATCTATTCTAAAACAAAGTATAAAAAATACTTTTTTTTTCTCCAAGTTATTCTCCATGGATGCCCCAAAGAATTAATCAAAACAGAGCAAATTGCTTTATACTTCCCTAGATTGCTTCACAACTACATATTAAATGGTGCAAGCTTTTAAAGAGAGGGTTCTGTTTATGGACACCAAGTAGGTTCTGTATGCACCCTTAAATGGTGCAACATACAGTCTTGTTCGGCCGAACTTACAAAACTAGCTACAAAAGATACTAAGATAGGTAGCTATCCATAAAGCTTTGATATCAATTAATGTTTACGTGCATACAAAGTTTTACACCAAAATGGTTCAGAAAATAGGAAAACAAAACAAAACTTAAAAATGTTTATGCACCTCTGACATCCACAAATTCCAAAATAAAAATAAAAATGAAGGAGGAGATGGCCTTTTATAGAAACAAGGCCCCAAAAGTTCAACCTAAAATTCAATCCAGAGAATCAGAAACAACAAATTAAAATGTGGCACGTGGCATCTGCCAACTGTCATTAAGAACATTCTAGAATAAGTCAAAGCTTTGACTTCGTCTGCATTGACACTTTTCTTCATACTTCAACACAAACACTTTGCATTAACTAGGGATATCGGCTTCCTTCCAAAGCACCAGAATGAGGAAAACCAACCGAGATTGGGATCAACCTGCAAATTTAAAATTGAAACCAAAATAAACTTCATCATATTTTCGATATCCGGTATCTGGTTCTTTCTCTTTTCACTTATGACTTGGGCTCCAAAATTCTTCCTTCTTTCTTCAATTGATATTCTCAGAAATCCCTTAATACTTGATGCATGTGCTCTTTTGAAATTATTTGTATTGCTCTCCAAGTGAGCTTAAGCCTAATATATTCTTTAGTTACTCAGAGTATGATGTCATTTTTATGTGCTTGGTTTGTTTCATACTTCACTATGACATTTCTGCATTGTATTATCTCGTTAATGACCTCCCGTGTTAGCAATTGAACAAGATCTCTATTTATTCTTTCTATTTATTCCTTAAAAGCTTTAGCTTCTTTTCCCTCTTGTCCTAGTGTTTGAGGATCAAAACCTTGACATGCTAGTATTTCAATAAATTCTTTATTTTCACTAATCAATCTTTTGCACTCGACGGTGAATCTTTCAAATCCTTCATTACATTGTATTAACATGTCACCTTCCCATTTTATTTGTTTCTTCCATTTTCTTGGAAATGAAATTTCATGTCCTGATATTAAATTACTCTATATTAACTCTTGGATGTCAGACTGCATGAGAATTTTAGTGTTTCGCCTTTCTTTGATGACTTAGTCCTGGAAAAGTTTACATTCATCTTCAAATATTTTCAATTTCTATAAATGATGGCATGCTTCCTTGTACTTTCTTATTGCATTTGTAATAAATTCTTCTCCCTGCTTTACCCAGTATTCAATCCATTCTTCAAACATGTTCATTTTATGACGAACTGTAGCAATTGCATCTACTTGCTCTTGTGACATCAACACTGGATGTTGGGGTAGTTCAGCTTGTTCTCGACCAGATAAAGTTAATGAATTAATGAAGTGTTCCAAGGTAGCAACCCATTCTTTAAATTCTCTTTTCTTTTGTTTATATTTCTTTACTCTAGCAACAGTAGCATTTAAATTTACTTTTATTTCTTCTAACTCTTGCTGCCAAGATGAGTGTCCAAGATTAATACTTGTGATCTTATACTCCTTAGGTGTTATTTCATGTTTGTCTTTATCATTTGTTGGAGTGGCTATCTGAATAGTTCTATTTCCATCTACATTCCTCTGTATGACATGCTTTGTATTTGTTATGCACCTAGGTTTAGGAGTACCTACTTCTTGTATAAAATTATTAAGATTCAGAGGTAATACTTCCACTTCCATTGGAGGAGCTAATAACCTGATTAACCAATCAGGTGTATCACCATCTTGCTGTACCTTTGTAACATTCCTTTGTTCCTATTTACCACTTGTTTCAAGAACTTCTTCTCTTTGACTCGCCACATTTTCTGAAATGGGGATTTCTTTAGTGATATTTGGCATAGATTTGGGATTGGTAGGATTTGACACTACCTCCTCTGTTTGGAGACTTATATTTTCCTATCCATCCATATTTTCCATTTCATCTCTCTAAACATTATCTTCTTCATTCAGTGTTACACCAGGATTCTCTCTATTTTCAATTCCATCTCCTGCAAACTATGTAGCTTCTTCTCTTACAATTTTAGTTTCAACATGGCCTTTGTTTAATTCCTTAAAGACCTACAAGTGTTCATTAAAATTTTGTATATTCCCAAGTGAAGGTTGGGAATCAAGAGTATCTTCAACAATTCATTCATTAATAGGATCCTGATCTGCAGTCTCCCCTATTTCCATTTCAAGTACGCTAGGGTTTCCTGCCCCTAAGGTGAGTGTTCCTTGAATAAACTCTTCTTCTTCAACATTTATGGGGTTAGATATTGTATCCTGAATTTCTCCTATCACTGGGTGTACCATGGGTTTGTCTTTAGACTTCTTTTCTTTCACTTTTTCCCACATAACACCCCATTTTTCCTCCCTTTCTTTAATTCTAGCTTCATCTTCTTTAGAAATTTCCTCTAAAGCCATAGGAGTCCCTCCCAGTGCGTGTTTCATACTAGCCATATTAATAGAAGGGGGAGAGGTAAATATTGCTACAACCCTTTGAGATGTAGACTTGGTTTGTGCACCAAAATTATTTGTTGCTCTTGTTCCTTCATCAATAATTACTCTTGTTCTTGGTTTAGCTGTAGAGGAAGATGCACCTTTAGATCTCACTTTTGATTTATCTTTACCTATCTCTGCATCTTTCTATTTATCAGATGGTTTTATGGGAACTTCTTGTCTTGTATTTTTAGGGGCTCTTTCTTCAATTCTAATACCTGGAGTCACCTTACTATTCTTTCTTTTCTTCTTAGTAGGTTCTCCACTTTCAAAAGAAGTCTCATCTCTTTGTTTCCTTTTATCTTCTAAGAAGTTAGGTTCAATTCCTCTTTCTCTCAAATCTTTGCAAAAATCATCAATCCAGTGTTGAGTATACCTTAAGACTGGTCTAGTGAACTCATCAATTGATGTCATATCTTTATCCTCAACACCTGGGTTTGGAATGGGTTCATCATATACCCTGTCATCATTGTAAAATTGATTCAACACCTGACCATCATCTTCTTCCAATTGGTTTGGGATGTCATAAATCTTGAGCATCTGAGCAAATCTTAAAGTCATTCTTTCATATTTTCTTCTTACCGTTTATTCATCTTCACAGTTAAGCCAATAATTTTCCAAATGAGGAACATGAGCAAAAAAACCAACTATATTATTAGCAATATTTCCTTCAATATCATAATACACTCTTTGGAGTGGGAATTCTTCAAAATGGTAGGTCCTCAATTCTTCTTCACACAAATCAGTTACTCTAATTGCACTACACTTATCATTTCCTATTGTAATGGGAAATTTAAAAGAGGCTTTTTTGTGAGCATGGCTATAAAGAGCCTGAGATGGTTTTAGCTGTCTCACTAATTCCAATAAAACAATTTTATCTATAGGATACCTAGGAAAAATTAATGGGTGTCTATCAAATCCCTCCACTCTTATGTAGGAGTAAGTTGGGAACTGTATGTACAGCCTCCCATAGGCTGAATGGTACTTTGTGCTTCTAGGGATAATATTTTAGCTTTATCACCTTCCATTGTTCTCACCAATTTCATGGAGAACAAATCATTAGCTTTCTTATAATCATATTTATACTTGTGGATGATGATCTGGGGTAGATGTGCATATATCAAACTGTTGCCAACCTTTGTGCCCAGAGTACCAATCTGTTTCAACCCTTGTTTACTGGCTCTCATTACACAAGAGGAAATAACATATGATGACATGTAGAAGCATCTAGCTTTGGGGAATGTAGTAATCTGCTCATGTAGTCTGTCACTTATCAATTTTCCCAATGAAATTCCATAGGACCCTCTATCATGTGGGATATTATCATGAACATCCAGGGTTCAAATTTACTTGCATCTCTTAAACTAGCGAATCTGCTCAACAAAGTTTTAATTTCTTGCATTTCTTGTTTAAACATAGACCTCTGAATTACCTTGGTCTATTGTTTAATTAGTTGTTGGCACCATTGGGTGCTCATAATTTGTCTATTACACTCTTTAGTGCTCTGATATGTCTTGATCTTGGCCTTTAGGTGGACATTGAACATCTATGTGTAAATGGGGAGTCCAAATGTGTATATGATTCCTTTTTGTGACAGGTTTGCATAAATTATCCCTTCTTTCTCAACAATCCTCTTTTCTGGGTTGTAATGATTTATACATTGCATAACTAATTTTGGATCTTCCATTGCTAGCAGAAACCCTCCTGCGAGAAGTAACCCAATTTCCACAACACTCTTGGTACACTAAGAAGCATTCTCTTGTAATATTTGTGAATGGATTTCAATGTCAAAAGACCATTCCATATGAGTTTTTGTAACCTCTACATTGATGGGTATGACTTGTGAATTATAGTACTTAAATTCATCTTCTGCCCTTGTGTTAAAAGTACTCATTTTGTATATAATGTGCTCTGCAATCTTTAAAATATGTATCTTATGTGTGATTTAGGGTTAGATTTAACCAAAACTTATGTTTCATAAAATTTTCAATTTATTTTGATTAAATTTAACTCAGAGAATAATGAACATTTCAATTTTTGAATGGGAACTACCATTATCAAGATTTTTTGAGCTTGAGAAACACTTAACAAAATATCAGTTATTCGGAACATATCTAGTTGTCGTTAATAATGATGATTCTTTAGAATGCAACTTCAAAACCATTGGTAGTTGCGTCTTAGTTTCTCAAAATTTACCTCTCTTTGCATGCCAATGTCATTTCATTAATTCAATGTCCTTAGAAAATTTGCAATATGATGTGAAGTGGAGTGTTGTAAAAAGAAATTGCATGCTTGAGGTGGTGCCAAGTACATAGGTAGTTCACCACCTTCATTAATTACTTGTTATTTCACCTTAATTCCAAGAATAAAGGTGCAATCATTATGGATTATGGTCCAAATCACGAGCACCTAGATTTCTACATTGGCTCGCTATTTGAGAAGAAAGATAGCACGATGATTATATGTTGCAATTATATGTCATGTTGATTCTTTGCAAGGTATATGTCATTAAAAGATATGTGATCGATTGGTGATCACCGGGATTAAAGCTTTCTGATATTGCTTTTGAAAGGAGAAAACAACATCGGGATCAAAGAAATACCTTCTAAGGAAAGAGAAAACCAAAATGAAAGGAAAGATCGAAAACTGAGTCTAAAAGATAAATTTGACAAAATTTCAAAATAGGCTCCTCGATTCTTGACTTTCAAGAAAAAGAAACAATAAGATACCAAAATCTAATAGAAAAAAAGAATTTACCAAGATTAAAAAAACTTTGATCAATAAAATACTGGGCGGAGCTAGAATCTTATGAAGATACAAATTCTTTTGGCTCAAACGTAGGACTCCAGGATTCTAGTTTCCAGTAACATACTAAACATTAAG
The DNA here is from genome assembly GCA_007258455.2 of Sequoia sempervirens. Taxonomy (NCBI): domain Eukaryota; kingdom Viridiplantae; phylum Streptophyta; class Pinopsida; order Cupressales; family Cupressaceae; genus Sequoia; species Sequoia sempervirens. The sequence continues at coordinate 563,135,627 of VDFB02058242.1, forward strand.
AGCATAGTGAAACACCAAAACTAGGAAACAAAAGGATATGACAACAAAGAGGCCAAGCGAAAATGAGAGAGAAAATCAACAACTGACTGAGCATCAAAATGACGTCGAAGAGAGAGGAAAAAAAGAGCAAGGAAAAGGAAAAAAAGGGGGGGTCCACATTTTTCCAAGGGGAAAAATGGGGCATGTTGTGAGACCGCACAACAAAGACCACTAGGCATGAGACAGGTGGTAGTGGGTCAAACCACTAGTAGAATTTAGCAAATAAATGACTATGTGACTAAATCTTTTAGTCACAACAACTAAAGATGACTAAATTCTACTCATTTTTGCAACACAACTATAAATGACTAATTTGATCATCATAAGTGACTAATTTGATTATCGGGTAAAAAACACAACTAAATAATTAGTCACACAAATAAAAATAGGATAATATGATATTAAAGTGGATAATTAAAAAAAATATTTTGAATTATATAATATTATATTATAATATAATATAATAGTTATATTATAATATAATATTTATATTATATTATATTATAATATAAATATAATATTATATATAATATAATATTATAATATTATAATTTATTGGGGGTGATAAGCGAGAGATTTATTGCTATCTAGTTTATTTACTTTGAAATCCAATTTTTAAATCCTCTAGCAGGAAACAAACCCTAATCCTCTGCAAAAAAAATGGATGTTGGTGGCTGCAAGTTGTTGGTAAAATGTATCTCAACCATGCAATTTTATATGTGGTTTATTGTTGATAACATGTATATATATTTATATATATGTTTCCTAGTTACACTGATAGGTGTATACAATGGCAACACAAAGAGAAATGTGAGCATGTTAACTTTTTCTGGAAACTTGTATAATGGCCAACATACATTAAATAAAGGATATATTGTAAATCTAGACCATTCATTATTAGGTTTTAGATTAAATGGTAGATATTTTGTTGGCTTGTCTTTCCCTAGAATGTAACTCTATTTTATGAGGGCATAGTATTACGACTACGGTAGAGAGAAGACAGTGATTTATTCTAAGAGTCTAATAGCGGTTGTGTTGTCTCTTGATCTCTGAGTGGTGATACTCTTGTGAGAAGCTTGCTATGCAAATATATTGTAATATTTATGATTTACTAAATAATATATTGGGCGGCTTTTGGAGTGTGGGGTTTTTCTCCCGAAAGGGTTTTCTCCACGTAAATCACTGTGTCGTGGTATGCATGATATTTATTTGTATTTTTGTTTAAGTTTCTATAACTATTAAAGATATGTAAAAGCTTTTCATTATTCTCCTGTCAAGATTAGTGTAGGAAGTTGTTCCGCTACCTTAGCTTCCTTATAAGTGGTATTAGAGCTTGATCACCTTTGGTTTCAGTTGTGGGTTGTTGGGTTTTTTTGGGACTAATCTAGGTTTCAGTGGGAGCTTGTGCACAAGATACTTTGTGATCTTGTTGTAGGAATTTTCATATGGCAAGTTCATCAGGGAGAATAGAGGTGGATAAGTTTTCTAGAAATAATTTTAAAATGTGGAAGCTAAAGATGGAGGATCTTTTGATAGATTGAGATCTGTGGGATGTTGTTGATGAGAATGTTTCAAGGCCTACAGATCCTACTTAGGTTGCTCAATATGATGTTATGGACCGTAAAGCCAAGTGTCTAATTAGATTGTGCTTGGTAGACTCTATTTTAATTAATGTCCATGAGGAGACCTCTCCATAGAAACTATGGAAGAAGCTTGGTGAGATGTATTAGGCCAAATCTTTAGTGAATAATATTTTCTTGAGGAAGAATTTGTATTCCTTGAGAATGGAAGAGGGTGGATGAATCACAAACCACCTGGAAGTGTTCAATATGTTGGTGGATTCATTGGCATCAGCTGGTGTCAAAATGGATGAGGAGGAGAAATTTTAGATCCTGCTTTGTTCTTTGCCTGATTCATGGGATTCTCTTGTTATGGCTATTGGGAGTACTATTATTTTGAAGATTGAAGATGTGGTGGGTTCTTTTCTTTCTGAAGAGATGAGAAGGAAGGTATCAATCACTGGCAAGGAGGCCCTAAATTTTCATGGAAGACCTAAGGAAAAATGCAAGAAAAATGAGAAGTGTGAGAAATCCAAGTCCAGTGGAGATCTAAATCCCCTAGAAAGTCTAAAATTATTTGTTGGAATTATGGTAAGCTTGGACATGTTCATAAGGAATGCAAAGAAGAAAAGAAGAAGAAAAAGAAGAAATTTGATTCTAATTTTGAGTTTGAGAAGGAATATGGTGACACAATCATTGCAACTTTGGAAACTTGTGTAGGTAATGATGCATGGTTAATTGAATCAAGTACATCTTTCTATATGACATTAAATAAAGTTTCATTTTTTGAAAATGAAGAATTTGATGGAGGTAAGGTGTACTTGGGTGATGATTCTTATTTAGACATTGTTCGCCATGGTAAAGTTAAAATCGGGTTTCTTGATGGTAGAATGAAAAGGATTAATGTTGTGTTGCATATCCCTAGATTAGCATGAAATTTGTTATCTGTGAGAAAACTAATAGATGCAAGTATGCAGGTAATATTTTTTGATGCAAAATACAAGATGGTTAGAGGTGCTATGGTGATTGCTAGAGGTGTTAGATATGGCACATTATATAAGTTAGATGCATGCACTATTGAGTGCAATAGTACTTTGGTGAAAAGCAAGTCTGTGGAAGAAGTGAGGGTTTCAACTTTAGTAGATGGACATGGCTTTTGGATACCCAAGGGTTTTCTTTCTCTTGACACAAAGTTACCTATAGATAAAACTATTTTATGGCACCAAAGACTTGGCAACATTGGAGAAAAAGAGTCTAAGGACCTTGAAAAATAAAAACCTTGTTGAAGGTCTACCTCATTGTAATATTGAATTTGATTTCTATGAGAATTGCATTTATGGAAAACAAAACTGCGTTCAGTTTTACTCGAGTTCTCATAAATCTTGTGGTGTATTGGATCTTATTCATTATGATGTTTTGGGTCCTGTAGATGTTCCTTTGATTGGTAAATCCACATATTATGTTTCATTTATTGATGATTATAGTAGAAGGATATGGGTATATTTCCTAAAGATAAAATCTGAAGTTTTCAATCGATTTAAGGAATTTAAAGCAATGGTTGAGTTGCAGACTAGAAAGAAAATAAAATGTTTGAGGACTGATAATGGTAGTGAATTTGATTTAATGATTTTGATAAATTTTGTAAAGATTGTGGTATTCATAGACAAAAGACATCTCTGTATTCTCCATAATGGAATGGTGTTGCTGAAAGAATGAACATGACAATGATGGACAAAGCTAGGAGTATGTTGAGTGGTACTAGTCTAGAAAAAAGGTTTTAGGCTAAAGTTGTTGCCATTTCCTGTTACTTGATTAACAGGTCTCCTCCATCAAATCTTGTTGATAAGACACCTATAGAGGCATGTTCGGGTGACAAGCCTTCATTGATACATCTTTGAGTTTTTGGTTGTGAGGCATATGCACATGTGCCAAAGGAGAAGTGAACAAAGTTGGAGAACAAGGTTGTGAAATGTATCTTCATTGAATACAGTTATGGTGTGAAAGGATACAAGCTTTGGGATCCTATTGCATAGAAGGTAATACATAGTAGAAGTGTGACTTTTAGAGAAACTAAGCCTTCTTATATTACATTGTAGCCAAAACAAAGTAAACAAGATGTGATTCAATTTCATCCTACACCTGAGAAAGTTGAATCGAGGCCCAAGGATTGACAAGAAGTTGAGGAGAACTCATCTAGCTCTGGATCTTTAGAAGAGGAGGAAGAACCTCAAACTAAACTTGTTCAGAGGTCTACAAGACATAGACCACCTGAAAGGTATTCACCTGATGATTGAAGATGTATTTTTTCTTTGAATACTAACATGGATGAACCTAGATCTATAGAAGAGGCACTAGGTATGAATGATGCAAAATCCTAGAAGATTGGTATGGATGAAGAAATGGCATCTTTGAAAAAGAATGATACATGGGATCTTGTACCATTGCTTGAAGGATGAAAATCCTATTGGTTGTAAATGGGTGTTCAAGAAAAAGATTGGTTCAGATGGAAGTATTGAGAAATACAAAGCAAGGTTTGGTTGTGAAGGGTTACTCTCAAGTTGAGGGTGTTGATTATGGTGAGATATTTTCCCTTGTTGCAAAAATGACATCCATTAGATTTTTTCTTTCTAGTGTTGTTGCTCTTGATTTATAGGTTGAGAAAATGGATGTGAAAACTACTTTCCTTCATGGTGATTTGGAGGACGATATTTATATGACACAGCTAGAGCACTGTGTGGTGAAAGGTAAAAGTGAATTGGTTTTTAAATTGAAGAAATCTTTGTATGGCTTTAAAAGGAGTCCTAGGATGTGGTACCAGAAATTTGATAAATATGTGTTGAGTTTGGGATTTGAGAATTCTAAATCAGATTATTGTGTTTATTATAAAATTCATGGTGATCATTTCTTGTTTATTGCATTATATGTTGATGATATGTGATTTATTGGTAGAGGGAAAGGTATGATTTTAGAACTGAAATTTCAACTTGCTGCTAAATTTGAAATGAAAGATCTTGGTGCAGCTAAACACTTTCTTGGGATGGAAATCAAAAGAGATAGAGTGAATAGAAAGCTATGGCTTGGCCAAAGTAAGTATGTGAATTCAATTTTACAGAGGTTTGATATGTAGGATTGTAGATCATTGTGTGCTCATTTCAGTTGGAACAAAGTTATCTATTTCAAATTGTACAACATCCCCATTAGAGATGAAAGACATGAGTAGAGTACCTTACCAGAGTGTTGTTGGAGTTTTGATGTATGTTATGGTTTGTACTAGACCAAACATTGCCCAAGTAGTGGGAGATCTTTCCAGATATATGTCTAATCCTAGTAGAGTTCATTGGGATGTAGTTAAAAGAGTCTCCATGTATTTGTTGGGCACCTCAGATTATTCCTTATGTTATCATAGTAATTTGACTGAAGATGAGATTTATCTTGATTCTCATGTTTATGTGGATTTTGACTGGGTGGGTGATGTTGATAGCAAAAAATCTACCAGTTCTTATGTGTTTACTTTATTTGGTGGTGCAATTAGTTGTATGAGTAAGCATCAGGCTATGCTTTATTTGTTGACTACTAAAGAAGAGTATAGTGAAACTAATCATGCTTGTAACAAAGCCATTTGGATTAAGAGAATGTGTTCAGATATTGGTATAAAACAAGGTGCAGTGATAATTTATTGCGACAGTCAAAGTGCGATATGTCTTGCCAAGAACCTAATACTTCATGCCAAGACTTAGAAAATTGATGTATAGTATCATTTTGTTATAGATATGGTCAAAGATAGTAGGGTGAAGTTGGTTAAGGTAGAGACTTTGATGAATGTTATTAATTCTTTAACTAAGCCTATGAGCACAAAGAAGTTCAGATGGTGTTTAGAGACTATGGGCCTTTTGGCCCCTAGCAATTAAAGAGAGATGTTTACACCCTCATGTTGCTATTACAAGGTGTTTGAAAAGTGAGAGATTTGCTGGAAAAATGTGTCTCAACCTTGCAATTCTATGTGGTTTATTGTTGATAAGATTTATATATGTTTCCTAGTTACACCGATTGGTCTATACAATGTTAGCACAGAGCGAAATGTGAGCGTGTTAACTTTTTCAGGAAAATTCTATATCGCGGATGACATACATTAAATAAATGATATATTGTAAGTTTAGACCATTCATTATTAGGTTTTAGATCTAATGGCAGATATTTTATTGGCTTGTCTTGCCCTAGAATGTAAATCTATTTTATGAGGGTGTTGTATTGTGACTAGGGAAGAGAGAAGATAGTGATGTATTCTAAGAGTCTAATAGTGGTCATGTTGTCTCTTAATCTCTAAGTGGTGATACTGCTACGATAAGATCGCTCTTCAAGTTGTAAGAGAGGGGGACCAACCACATTCAAGGCCCTAGGTCATAGAGAGCCAAGAGCGGAAGGCTACCCTAACTTACCTCAACTTAAAGGGGTGTTTTGAAATGAGGGATGTGAATGATGGGGACTATAAGGTTCGTCAATCACCCTACAGACCCAAAACTCAAAATGGGGCTAGGTGAGCTAGTTTTCGAGTTCACTGTTGTACCTCAGGAAGCTCTCTGCTTGAGGACAAAAGCACGATTTTGGGATGACAGTGCAGCACACTGGCGTCTCTCAAGTGCGTTGGTGTTTGTACAACTAGAGGACCAAAAAGACAATGTGAATCACCAAAAATAGACTAAAAACCTAGCTAATGGTTTTTAGGAGAACAAAATAAAATTATGAAGTAAGAGATAAATAAACAAATGTGATAAACCAAGTAAATTAAAGCTAGGGTGACAAAAATGATCTCACAAAAGAGTCAGTTCACCAGCTAGCTCCAAGAAGCATGCCCATCTACACACAAGAAGAAGGAAAATTGTTAGGGGGTTGTATAGGGGTTTTCCTCAGTCATACCCCCATTTTGGTGTTTCCAGCTCCAAAGATAGCCAAGATAGTGATAATGGAGAAAAAGTATGATAAAGGATAATGAAAATAAAGAACACTAGATAACACTACAAGACAATATTATGTTACTCAACCAAATCATAGAGGAGAGGAGTGAAAATCTTACCACCTTCACTAAGAGCTTAGTAGCTAATGGAGGAGAAAATGAGAGGACTCAAGCCCTTGCTGCAATGGTGTTGTTCCACACTTACTCTATGGAGTTGATGGAGTGTTGTTGCTACTACTATGGAGTGAAAAGTGTTGCTTGAAGGCTAAGAGTGCAAGAAGTGAATGCTAGAAGGATGCTTGAGCTTGTGAAGAAGATTAAATGCATGAACAAAGAGTTAATTTGAAGGGAGAATGAGAAAAATAGCCATATTTAGGTCCGTTGGTCGAAGAGGAGCATTACAAATCAACCCCAATGGGAAGTGTAACACTTCTACATGATTCAGATACATGAATCCATCAGGGATGTAAGCATTCCACATGGATGTTTGTGTGCCATGCGGGCTTCCCTGATAGTTATTGTTCTGCCGATGTACAAAATAGATGCCAAGTGGAATGGAGGCAACAAGTTGATGTGGATTTTTTCCTTTAGATTTGGTTTTCTAAGGTGAGGGAACATGCAAGGGGAATTTGCATAAGGGATGAAAATTCATACCTATACATTTTTTCCCCACTTTAGTGAGCACGAATACTGATGAGTGCTTTGGTAAATTAGATCAAAGAAGTAGTAGAGTTAGTAATGTATACCTAAACCGTCAAGGAAACAGGCCACAATCTAGCGAGTTGGAGAGCATAGGACAAGTAAAGGACTTCACAACCCCACAAAACTATGAAGTTGAAGAATGAAAGTGTTTTATAGGCTTGTGGACCTACAAGGAGGCAACCTCAAAGATCTCTCATATGAAGGAATCCCCAAGAAAAAAGTACCTCACAGGCCCGCAGAACTACAAGGAAGGTATCCTCCAAGATCTCTCACATGAAGGGTACCCAAAAAGGAATCTTATAGACCCAAAGACTTGTAAGGAAGTGTCCCCCAAGATCTCTCTCATGGAGGAAGCCAAGAAAACACCCTATAGACTCATAAACATGTAGGGAAGGCATCCTTCAAGACCTCTCACATGAACAAAACCCATGAAAGTGCCCTACAAATCTGTAGACCTATAGGGAAGGCATCCCCTAAGATCTTTCACATGGAGGAAACCCAAAGAAAGAACCCTATAGACCCACAAACCTACAAGGAAGCTACCCCAAAGATCTATCACATGGAGGAAGCTTAGAAGAAGTGCCCTATAGACCCATAGATCTATAGGGAGGTATCCCTCAAGATATCTCACATGGAGGAAACCCAACAAAAGGGGATTGCATAGAGTTATAAAGTGGCTTCACAGGTGCACCTATAAAGTGACATGTTTACCCATAGATAGAATTGTCAAGAAGCAGCCATGTAGGAAAGTAAGTGGATAGTCACACAGACTGCCAACAAGTTGGAAAAATTTCAAAGGGGTCCCTCGGGAACCTAACATAAAGAAGGGGTCCACTCAGGGGATGCACTACTTAAAAATATGAAATAGATGTTTCATTCTCAAATCAATTCATCATCAAGGAATCCTTTTGAAAAATGTTCACTTCATTAAGGAATTCAAAAGGAAGAATATGCCCCCATGTGATGGGAAGGTCAAATTTGTTCCCACTTCATAGGAAGGTTCTCAAGTTCTTTCTTTATGAACCCATGATGAAGGAAACACATTCCAATAAGGTTTCAAGTCGAGAATGTGATTCTTCGAAAAGAATTTTATGAAGATTCTTGAGAAAATATTTGTGGGAAACAAATGCATTTTCCAAAAATCAAAGTGTTGTAGAAGTGGCATTGTCACAAATGAGAGGGAGAACTCAAGAAAATAAGAGAGAAAGATAAAGGAAAAGAAAAAAAGAAAAGAACATAGACACAGGGCATAGGGGTAGCCTAATATTTCAGGGTGATAACTGCTCATAAATATATATATGTATAGTAATAGTATATAAAATGAACTATCATCAACCCCCAAATATATCAGACCATGTGAAGAATGCATGAGAAGACAAAGTAAAAATAAAAAATTGGGTCAACATGGAAGGGAAGCCTAAATTCCCCCAACAATTTGCATCATCCCCAGTTTATCAAAAATCAAGTCACAAACATGGAAGAGTGATGATACAGATAGAAGAAGGTTTACAACACAAACACCCCACCTGTATCCAAGCACCAATAGGGGTGATGAGGGTCATCTAGGAACACATAGCACAATCATGTGGGAACACATCACAACACACACACTCATCTAACCTAAAGGTAAAGAAGGGGCCTCCCCCTAACACTGATTGACCAAGAGGTTGTATGCTTCCCACTCTAGATCATTGTAGGGGGGAGGATGATGAGCCAAAATTGGTGGAATGTTAAGAGGAGGAGCATATGACCCTCCCACAACAAGGGCTAAGGAAGAGGGCTCCATAAGGTCCTCTCCACCAAGCTCTTGTGGAGCTAAGGTCAACGATCTCACAAAGATTGTCGACAAGGCCAGAACCTCATCAAGAGAGTTAAACATGCACTTAATAGGAGTGCCATGTTTTACCTCAATGGATGGAGAATATTGTGCTTGAGATTCACCGCTAGGCTCATTGAGTGATTCGAGCATGGTGACAAACTCAGGAGAAGTCGAGACTAGTTCCGTCACTAGGACAAAAAAAGTCAGCATGGGACCACCTTTCGGAGAAGGTGGGATCCTCTTGTGTCCTTCATTGCTAGAAGGACCACTCTCTACCTTCTGCTTCATCGGTGGATGGGAAATCCCCAAATAAGAGGTAAGAAGTGAAGAGGAAGAGGTGGAGAAAACCTTAGTAGATACCACTGAAGTATTAGTCATATCTATGGGTTTCAGGAAAGGATGGACATCTAGAAGGGACATCAATAGAGGTGGCTCCACTGAAGGAGTGATGAACACCTACACCTTTTGAGGTTAGGTGCATTTGTACTCACAATGATATCCGAAAGTGATACATAGCTAGACTGAGCAGAAGAAGAGGGGAGGAGAGAGGAGGACACTACATAAGGCCCTGATATAAGGGTGGTTGTCTCTTCTTCGTTCCCCTATAAAGTGGCCTACTCAACCATGAGAGCCTTTCACCAGTGCTTTCACTTGTGTGCAAGGTGGTTTTTGTAACTCTTCGAATCGGAGGCTAGAGGTTGTGAAGGAATGGAAGGCTCTTTCTCAACCATGGGAGTGTCCAATACAACTATTTCTAGTAGAGGAACAAACTCCTAAACTGGAGCAAAATGAGCAAGTTGAGAAGTAGTGGGGGAGTCAACTCAATTTCCTTGACAACAGGCCTCTTCCCGTTCACTACTTTGGGAGCAAGAGTGGTAGGAGGCCATGGAGGTTTATACATAGAGGATTCCCCATGGGGACCTTTCTTCCTATTATATTGGATGGGCCTAGGCTCTGTGGGAAAAATAGGAAGCTCAAATGTGGGACACTTGGGCTTTCACCAAGTAGGCACCATAGGATTCTCTCGCAAACATGGAATGAAATCCAATGGCACCTCAGTGGGGTGAGAGGAAGCATCAAGATGAAAAATGGAAGAGGAATAAGGAGGATCTCAGGGCTGCTTCTCTTCTTCCCTTCTACATGCCTTGGTGACATCATTGTTAGCTTCTAGGCAAGCCCTATGTGAGTCAACATAAGGCGACGAAGGGTATCTCAATTTCAGCCTTAAGTTCCCTTTCTTATAATTTTTATATGTTTGGTGTAGGAGGTCTATCCTAGGTGGGAGATGACCAATGGGAACATGCTAAGAGTAATTCAAGGAGTAACTATCATGAGCAACCAATGGTTTATAATTGGTGTCATGAATCACATTCATAGAACCCTCGTGGATAAATTTTAAAAATTTATGCATGAATGAAGGCACCTCATTAATAGCTACTAACTAAGGGATACCTAGCTTCACTCTAAAGAGTTCAAACCCAAGGATTATGGAGAAAAAAATATTCATAGATTTTGGTCCAACTAGAATTGAAAAGACAATACTACCCAAAGGGGGCACAAAAAGTTTGTCATGCGTGTAGATGGTGCTCACAGGTGCATCATACCCATCTTTGTGCAACAATTTGATTAACATGATCTCCTCAATTATGATGTTTACTTGAGACATCAGATCAAAGAGAACACCTACTATGATGTTTCTATTGATTCGCACAGGGGTGTAGAGAGGAGATTGTTCCCTATTAAAACCCATCAATAGGTCATGTGAAGTGAAGTTTATACCAATACCATTGCTCATAGGCTACGTAAAGGGGATACATTGATGCAGGAAAGAGACCATTATGCATACTAGATGATACTTTCACATAGTTCCTAAAAGGTTAAAGGATAAGATGGTGACTTAATCAAGGTTTCACTATGCAACACCTTTGGAATCTTCCAACTACACCTACTAGGGTTCACAAGTTGGGTTGTAAGGAGAAAGCCTCACAACACTCACACCTACAACACTCCTAGGATACAAGGAGAGGAACTTTTAGTATTGCAAAACAAAACCAAAATGGTTCATGTCGGGTTCACCAGAAATGTAAGAGAGGGGGACCAACCACATTCAATGCCCTAGGTCATGGAGATCCAAGAGCAGAAGGCTTCCCCAACTTACCTCAGATTAAAGGTGTGTTTTGAAATGAGGGATGAGAATGATGAGGACTATGAGGTACTTCAATCACCCTGTAGACTCGAAACTCAAGATGGGGTTAGGCAAGCCGATTTTCAGGTTGAACATTGTACCTCAAGAAGCTCTCTACTCGAGGAAAAAAGTGCAATTCCAAGATGACAGTGTGGCTCACTAGCATCTCTCAGGTGTGTTGGTGTCCGTATGACCAAAGGACTGAAAAGACTGTGAATCACCAAAAAATAGACTAACAACCTAGCTAATGGTTTTTAGGAGAACAAAATAAAACTATGAAGTAAGAGATATATAATTGAATGTGATAAAGTAAGTGAATTAAAGCTAGGGTGACAAAAATGATCCCACAAAAGAGCCTATTCACCAGCTAGCTCCAGGAAGCACACCCACCTACACACAAGAAGAAGGAAATTTTTTTGGGTGCCGTATAGGGGTCTACTTCAGTGAGACCCCCATTTTGGTGTTTCCACCTCCATGGACAACCAAGATAGTGATAATGGAGAAAAAGTATGCTAAAGGAGAATGAAAGTAAAGAAAACAATAACATTACAAAATAGCATAATGCTACTCAACCAAATCGTAGAGGAGAGGAGTGAAAAGCTTGCCACCTCCACCAAGAGCTCACTAGAAAATGGAGGAGAAAATGGAGGAGAAAATGAGAGGACTCAAGCCCCTGCTGCAATGGTGTTGTTCCACACTTTCTCTATAGAGTTGATGGAGTGTCGTTGCTGCTGCTATGTAGTGCAAAGTGTTGCTTGAAGGCTGAGAGTGCAAGAAGTGAATTCTAGAAGGTTGCTTGAGCTTGTGAAGAAGATGAAATGCATGAAGGAAGAGTTAATTTGAAGGGAGAATGAGAAAAATGACCATTTTCAGGTCGGTTGGTCAAAGAGGGGTGTTACAAGTTGACCCCAATGAGAAGTGTAATGCCTGTGCAGGCTTCAGACGTAGGAATCCGTCAGGGACATAAGTGCCCCACACAGTTGTCTATACACCATGCGGGTGTCCTTGAAAGCTATTCTTCTATTCATGTACAAAACAAACACCAAGTGGAACAAAGATAGTGGGATAATGTGGATTTTCACCTTTGGATTTGGTTTTCTAAGGTGAGGGAACATGAAAGGGGAATTTGAGTAAAGGGTGCAAATTTGCACCTATACACAAGTATATTGTAATATTTATGATTTATTGAATAATATATTGGGTGACTTTTGGAGTGTGGGGTTTTTCTCCCCAAATGGTTTTCCCCACATAAATCATTGTCATTGTATGCATGATATTTATGCATATTTTTATTTAAGTTTCTATAACTATTAAAGATCTATAAAAGTTTTGCATTATTCTCCTCCCAAGATTAGTGTAGGAAGTTGTTTTGGTACCTTATCTTCCTTACACAAGCAGGGAGCAAAACAAGAGGAGCTAAAACCAATAACAACAAAAGAGTTTGGAGGAGACGAAACCAATACTAGCGAGAAAGAGTTTGGAGGAGCCAAAACCAATAGCAGCAAGGAAAGGAAAAAAAATGTAGGTAAAGGATGCCATAATGTAAAAGCCTAAATGTGCTCATTATCGGATCTTGGTCGTAATTTCATTTTAATAAACATACTCTAAAACCATCGTTGAAAGCTTATTTTTAGGCTACAACTCACCAAATTGGAGAAGTGAAAGGTCAATACTAGGTAGGAAGAGCTTGGAGGAGCAAATCCCATACGAAAGAAGCAAAGGTAGAGACAAGGTGCATGAATTGCTTGAAAGAATACCTCAAAGAAATGTGGTCTAATGGAATGCATTAATTGCATGATATGCACAAAATGGTTTTATTGAAAAGGGCTTTCAAAAATCTATTTTTTTCATTCTTGATCATGCATTTCAATTTATCCCTCTTTTTACTATTACACACTTGTTTTAGATCACTTAGGTTGAATGCCACATATCAAAGAGGCTAATTTGATGGTCAAAATGGAAACTAAAGTGAAGATTCTATATATACAACATGTGAAAGCTAAGAATAAATCATGTTGTGAGGATATCATGACTTTCATGCAATTCTCCCTTGGTCTCTATACAAGTTTGGCCTGCTAGGCAGGGTAAAGAAAAGATTTTCTTTAGTCGCTTTATGATTGATAGGCTCACCCATGTATATAGATTTGAATTTCATTATTCTTTGTTTTATTTATTTATTTATTTATTTATGCATCATAAGAATTTACTTGTAAACTAGATAGTAGTTTTATATACATCAGTTATGCAATATGAGGGTTGGTATCATTTAAAAGGTCACAACATATTTTATAGAGATTTTTTTTTTATATTGGTTGTATGTAGTTATGAAACTATGTTTGATGGTTTTCTAGTTATGACATTGTTTGAAAATAGTTGTGAATATGAGTTGTGTGATCAACCACCATGAACACAATATAAGTCTGATGAACTTCAATCTAGGGCTTCTTGATCACTATGAAAAAGTGATGAGCATGGTGTTAAAGTGTTAAAAAGATGAAAGCTTTCTTGAGTTTCAATTCTAATTGAAATACTCAAGAAATGAAGTGCAAATGAAATGCTATGATACAAATTCACTATTTAATAGTGCATGAGCTGAGATGGATGTTTTTTTGAATAAGGAGAAACACATTTGATAGTATTCATTGTGTTGTAGATACAAAAATAAAGGTTTTTGAGTTTCAAATCCAAAAAACTTTCAAGAAAAAAAATTCATTGATACAGAGTGATTCTCTATTTTAATGCCTTTTTGAATTCTTCAATTCTTCAATAAATTTTGTAAAATAGTCAGTGAGACAAGTTTCCAATGAGGCACATCATTTATATGTTTTTGTAGACACTTAAAAATGACCTAGGCCTGCAAGCTCCATTTTTACCACTTTTGTCCTAGCATAATTATGACATTTAATTATGTCCTTGGTCCACATTCGACTATTGATTAAATAATTCATAATTATTTAATTAATTCATGTCCTTTTATTCTTCATGATTATTAAATAAATAAATTTTATTTATTTATTAAATATGCCATTAATTGTCTAAGTCTTCCCCTAATTAAATAAAATTTCTTAATTTATTTAAATTACCTTTCTTCATTTATTTCTACCTGATTATTAAATAAATGAATTTTTTCATTTATTTAATGTCACTAATTCTCATAATTAAATGAATTTATTAATTTATTTAATTATTAATCATATCTTCTAAATTAAATAATTATCTTTAATTATTTAATTGTCAAAATTAACATTTTCCTCATTTTAAATAAATGAAATTATTTAAAATGATTTCACATTCTTAACTGTCAGTTCATTTTAGTAAATAATTTGAAAATCGATTATTTATTATCTCACAAAATCCATATTTTGAATTAATTTAATTCAAAATAGTAATATTCTTCCAAAAATCAAGCAATTGAGCAGATTCTTGATTTTCCAAATCTGATCTTTAGTCCAACTCTTATCTTCTCGATTTTTCAAATCTCACAAATCAAGCAGTCTTTATCTTCTTGATTTTCAAAAATCTTTATTTTTCTAATTAATTATCTAATCTATTCTCCACCGCCAATTCGATTCTCTCGGATGAAATCTCAACCACTCATTTAAGGATTTTTCCCTAACCCTAATTAGGAATTATCAGATTAAATATTGTCCTCTGATTTTAGGTCTCTATCGAAAGTTGATCTCGTCTGTCCATTCAAAATTGCATTTTCTATAAAATGCTATTTTGCTCACATTTTTTTACTAGACATAGGAATTTTTTTATTCTAACACATTAATGGTTAGAGTGATTTGGCATTTTAGAATCATTTTTGTCATAGGCATAGGCATAGACATTTATTTTAAATCCTTCAAAGCTTGTGTAGGACATAGGTATAGTCAAAGAATTGCTCACACGTTTGATCTGAGGGCAACCATCCACAAGTTAGAAGGTACTATCAAGGTGAATCATGGAAACTCCTACGAACGATAGGTATAATTGTTCTTATTTTTAAGTTTTCATTGTTCTTGATAGGATCTTTGGGTTTATATGATTTTATATGCTATCATCTAATATACCTAAAATTTACTCATAGATAAATTTGGTGAACCTGACGTGAACCCGCACAGTTATTTTTTTTCCTGTAGTTTCCATATGGTTTTGGTTTTCTATGTTTTTTTTTGCAAGTACAGGTATGTAATGCTACATTTTCCTTTTATCATGACTCATCCGATGTGTCGCGACACATTCGCAAGCTCAAAAACTGCAATCAACCTGATGTGCCACAATCGAAGTCTGGAAAGCCGCATCTAAACTACCGAGCCGCATTTTTAGCACAGAGCAACGCATTCGCTCTATTGTGACGCATTTTCCTAGTAACATTTTCTTCTTTTTGGCATTCAGGTTTCTTTGTTTTTCTGCTTTTTTTGTTTAATTTTTAGTTTTTCCAAGAATTTTGGTCTTCTTTTCTACATTCTTCCTAGCATAGGTTTTTGTGTTACTAATCTTAGGTTGCAGCATGTGGCGGTCACATTTTGTGGGTCCAAGACTGGTGGATAGAACTCCTAACTTGTGTTTTTGCAGGTTCGAGTGTCGAAGAATCACTTCCAAACATTGTGCTTATTTTTTTTAGATTAGTACACATTTAGTTTTGGTGCACATAAAACAAACATGTTTTTTTACTTTGTATGATTGTGTTTGCAAATGGTAGGTGATTATGCTATCACCTTGTGAAAACTTGGTGAGCAGAAAACCAGACCATTTTATTTTCTGTTGAATACCCTTAAGACTTAGTAATCGAAGTATCCTCTCCCCTTGAAGTATCCTCTCCCCTTGCACTTTCAGGTGATCCTAGGTGTAAGAGAAACAATTACTAACTTTAGAACTTGGGCCTGTTCTGGTGGGAAAAAGTACTCACCCCAGGATGACTCAGACTGGTAGCACCTTGAACCTGAGGGACTTCCAGCTAGTATATAAAAGTGGATTCTTGGGGAAAGCCCAAGAATCACGCGTATGGTTCCAACGAGATGGATCCAAAAGGGGACTCTCACTGCATGGATCATGCCCTACGAACAGAATGCCCATACTAAACACCTTTTGTTTTAGAGGCCAACCATTTTTCAGCCATTGCTCAGTATAGTGTAGGGTACAGTATCATGCCTGAAGACACTCACTACTGATCCCCTTGAGTAGAGATAGTAGTTCTTGGGAAGTCACTACCCAAGAATTTGAAGTTGGTGTGCTCAAATGACGTTAATGAGCCATGGAGGGGAGCCAATGCCACCAAACTTCTAAGCTATCCACTCTCAAGAAGGAAAGGTGTTTAGCACCAATCTGGGGTATATCGGTGGGCTATACCAAGTATACAAACCCTTGGCCTATTGGCTTATTAGGATTGTACTTGTCTTATGTACGCTTGCTTACACTCAAAACATTGTGCTTGTCAAGTGCTTGCTAGATTTTTCAAACATTATTCACCATATTTACACTCTTGGACAAACCATTCAACATTAGACAGATCAAATTTTCTCTCAATACATCAATAAATTCAATTTAAACAAATTGTGTCGCAACTTTTGAACCACATTCATTGTTCTGAAATGCATCTAAAAATACTGAGATGCAATCACCCTGTTAAACTGCATTTGATCCCACAAACACCCCATTTGTCTGCGTCGTGACGCATCTGAGCCTCACAGAACTGCATTTGCAAAACTTAGTCACATTTGTCAGTCCTAGAGCCACATTCACTTAAACTGAAACGAATTCACAATACTATGATGCATTCGAGGTCTCAAACGACACATTTTCTTGTCAGAAGTAAAACCCAAATACAAGGTCAAAACTGAGTCTAAACTTTGTCAATCTTTTGTAAAACATTGTTTCCAAGGGGATTCTGTCAGAAACCAACTTTGAAATTGCTCAAAATTTTACAACCATTAGTTTTTATTCATAACCATAGGCTTCATCCTTCAATTTTTTTTTTAGTTGCATACATTATGCATTAGCTTGATCCTAGGTTTTAATCCTTACATACTTTGGATTAGGTTAATCTTGACACAATTTGCAACATCATTTCTTTTAAAAATAGGTTATCTTGGACTTAATCATCATTCCCTTTTTCAGTCATTGTCCCTTTTTGTGAGATTTTCCAACTCAACAGTCTAGTTAGGAAAATTCACTAGTCATTTCGACCCTGTCATTTTGTCATTTTCAACAAGTCCTTTAGTAACCAAAATTGAAAACAAAGATTGAGCTTAGAAGTGTTTAGGTATCCTTTCGCCAAATTGTATTCTAGTTCATACCTTATATAATTTATTCCCAAAAAAATAAAAAATCCAAAAATATTATTCATCCTAGTCATCATTTTGAACCTAGACCTTGCATATTGTCATCCTTGCATTTAGTTGTCATTTTCATTTGAGCAATCTCATTTTATGGTGGAATCTAGACTCCAAAAATAGAAATGACAAATGGAAAACTTTGGACAAGACTCCACTTCCAATGTCAACAATCACACGTATGACCCAAATTTGACTTTTGATGATCCATTTGCCAACATGAATAATGAACATCTCACGACTATACCATCCTCATCAATCAGTCCCTTTGAACCATTCTTACATAAGGATGAATATAGAAAAATACTTGAGGAAAACCTAGAGGTAGCAACACAAGATCTAGAGGCCTCTCAATTCATGGAACAAATGGTCCTATATGACAGAGACAGATATTTGGCCATACTCTTAAGTCAAGGAGCTAAGTTACCCCATGGATTCGACATTAACATGTTGAAATCAACATCTCCTAACCCTAATGTCAACAACATGCATAACATGTCAAATAGTGGTCAACCTCCAAACACTAGGAGAAATACATTTTTTGATGCTACAATGACTGTGCATGCTACCTCCAACATTCCAAACACCTCCAATTCAATAAATGCTACATCCATTAGTGGATCACAATCTATCACAGTGCCCACAATATCCACAACACCGTCACAATCGGATGGAACCACCTTTGGCTCCTCAGCAGTGTGGGAAAGTTATTCCAATCCTCTCTTTACATCTACGGTAAATGCCATAGGGGCATCATCAAGCCATAAAAATCCCCCATTGATAGCTACATCTAGTATCATGAGTACATCTTCATCATATCCTCTCATTGTTATCTCACAAAATCCTTTGGGCGGAGGCAAACGTCGTATCTTTATTCAAGGACAACAACAAAATGTTAATACAACAACATAGTCCAATACCATCAAATCCCAAGGAAAAAATACGAACATTCCCCTTGTACAAACCCAACAATTTGGACAAGGTAGTCAAAACACATAGCCCATGGCATCATTCACACATCAAAATGTTCATGGTCACCATATTCCCCAAATCACGACCCAAATGGCTAGGGGACACATCCCAACATACTCATCCCATATTCATACTCACCAACATACCCCATCGAAACTTTCAATACCAACAACACCCAAATCCGAACACATCATACATGTCACAACAATCCATCCCTCCACAATACACCAATATCCACGCACAACAAATGGGGACCTATGGCATGCCAATCAATCCTATATATGGGACAACAAATGACCCTATAATTGATGCCTTACAAGTAAAAATGATGGGTCTAGAGAAGACCATAGAAAACATACAAATATCTGGGAAAAAATAAGAAGTGTCATATGATCTATTTGTATATCCCTTCGACATGAACTTATACATGCCACCATTTCCTTCAAAATACGTGTCACCTAATTTTACCAAATATAGAGGAAAGACAAACCCCATCAAACATGTCCGTGAATTTGCAACCAACTGTATGGACATTGCCTATGAACAAACATACTTGATGAGACCTTTTTCTAAAATTCTTGCATGTCCTACCCTTGAATGGTTCTCCACTCAAAAGGATATCTAAACATGGGATGAGCTTAAACAAAAATTCATAAAAAATTACACTTACAACATTGACATATACACCTCTATTACTAGTTTGTGCAATCTCACACAGGAGGATGCCGGTGAGACATTCATACCATTCTTTCAAAAATGGAGAAGTCTAGCTAGTCGGTGTCACATCGACATACTTGAAAAGGAAAAGGTGGACATGTTCGTTCAAACACTTCTAGGACCCTTAAAATATGCATTGCAAGTGCATTGTTGCACAAACTTCACAGATCTAGTCGAAAAAGGTGTCCAGATTGAGAAAGCCCTCATTGCAAAGGGAGAGCTAAAATACGGTTCTAAAAACACAAATGCAAATCCTCCCACTAACAAAAATAAGTATTGGGTCAAAAATAAGCATGTTACAAATGACGGTGTTTTTGACGGCAAGGTTGTAAACACTATGGGTCCTATACTAGCCCTAAAAGGCGTTCAACCACAAAAAAAACCAACAACGATATCAACACCCCCTACCAATGTCCCTTCAAACAACCAAAGCAGCCAAAATAATCAAGGACAATACCGTCAGATGAGACAATTCCCCAAGGGTTGCACATACACTCCCTTGGGTGAGCCCATTGAGGAAGTCCTCAAGAAATGCCTTCAGAATGGTGTCATCGCACTTCAAGAACCAAAACCATATGACCCAGGGCAATTCAAACCAGCATGGTGGGATAATAATGCATTTTGTGAGTATCATCGGGCAAAAGGACATAAAACTTCTACCTATCGACAACTGAAAAACTTGGTACAAGACCTTATCAAGAGTCATATCATTGAGATAGGTGGACCACAATTTTCCTCTAATTCTGATCATACCATTCATAAGAACCCACTACAAGACCATGGTTCTAATAATGCTTCCACGTCAAGACCAAACATAAACAATAATCAAGCTAATTTCGCCTATGCCAAGTATGACTATTCTAGGGAAACCATTATAAATAATGTCTAAACTGATGATGAATACATCAACACCATCACAATCAAGAGAGCACCCCAATGCAATGCTACTACTTGAAGTGGCAAGGTCACCATAGCTGGTCCGCCTCCCACTAGGCAACCTAAAATCACCATACTTGGTCCATCTCATAAGCAGTCACAACCTGCCTCGACCACAAAGTAATGGCAATCCAAGAGCCAGTTTAACCTTATCAACTAGCTTGGAAAAACTCTCGCAAAAATTTCTATAATTGAGCTACTTCACATCTCTCCCATGCATAAGGCTATACTGGATAAAACCTTGCAAGAGTCTTCAGTCCCTAAGGATATTGATGTCAATCAGTTTGAGACCAAGGTGGGATACCTCACTATGTCTCACCACGTCACCTTTTCTGATCAAGACTACTCTTCACCTAAGACTAACCATAATGATGCATTACACATTAAAAATTTCGTCCATAAGCACAAGGTCAGAAGAGTTTTAGTAGATGGTAGAGCAGGATTGAACATATGCTCCTTGAAATTAGTTAAGGCTCTAGGATTTTATGATGCATGCATGGACCCTACAAAGAGTATAGTGATAAAAGCATATGATGACGAAGAATGCTCTTCACGAGGCATTATTTCTCTTCCTATCAGAGTGGGACCAGTCATTGTGGATACAACCTACAAGGTCCTGTATCTAGAATTACCTTACAAAATCTTGCTCGGTCGCCCATGGATTCATGCCTTAAAAGCTTTTCCATCCACATATCACCAATGCTTAAAATTCTCATTTGATGGCACAAAAATCACTATATATGGCAACCCCAACCCTTTTCAATATTGTACCAACCTAAGGGGTATTTCTGAAAATTGAGTGCCTATCAATTGAGAGGCTTCTCACCCCTCGTCTTCCAAATACATTGACCCATCCACACTCGCATCATATTCTACATCCACTCCGACCACCTCTTCTGCCACACCACCATCTTCCACAAACCCTAAGGTTGAAACCACTGTCAAGATCAAGGACCTCAGCTATGGAGAATTCAAACTACATACAACATATAGCATAACAACAATACCCAAATCTCTGAATGTCTATGGTCGGCCATGTTTTAGAATGGAACCCAAAGAAATTTTCAAAGTTCCACCAAAAATAGTTTTCATCAAATGGGGATACATGAGTAACGAGGACCTAACCAATATTACAGGATGGCTCTATAAAGATATGGCCGAACTACCCCCTTTACCAGTTAAGAAATATGGCAAGGGATATGACATGATGAAGGCTAAAGGCTATGATGGAACTAGTGGCCTAGGTAGAAATAAAACTAGATGAAGAGAGCCCATAGAATATTTCAAACTACCTATTGCCCAATTTTCACCTACGGGCTCAATCAGGCAGAATAAATTATGTTTCAGATGTTCGAGAAGGCCAAATGGGACATTTGCATCAGGGGTTAAAGCATACATCTGATGCTAGGTCACAGGGAGCTAAGTTGGAAAGCCCACCTTGGTCAAGTTCTACATGAAAATCCTCTAAGGAGAGAGTTGCCAAGACCTTCCAGATGTCTCATTGACTAGAAGGGGCCTCGCTGAATGGAGGCATCATCGCCATAAGGTCTGGCCGACATAATGTGATCTTGCCAAAAGGAAGGAATCTGCCCTCAACAAAATATAATCATTTTGGGATAGTGTCTCGGCGACTTATGAGAGTCTTGGCAAAAAGGGACGTCAACGAATGAGGTTTCGCTACAACTAGGTGGCTTCAATGTAGTGTCTTGCCGATCAGGGGAGTCTCACCAAAGCATATGCAGGACTCGGCGAAGCAGCTATCATCGGCCAGATGTCTCGTTGATCTAGTAAAGTCTCACCGAAGCAAGATGTCTTCGACATATGTGTGGGGGTTTCGCTAAGAGGTCTTACCAATGGGGTGATGTCTCACCGAAATAAGGTGGCATCGGCAAAGGAAGCGAGCTTCACCATAGGGTCTTGCCGAAAATCATTCACAGGGTCGTCGACAGGGAGGAAAATATATTTCCTTCAGCATAACGTCTTGTCGAAGGATGAAAGTCTCACCGAAGAAAACAAGGGCCTAGCCGAAGGGTCGTGTTCAACATAACATCTTTCCATCGGGATGAGGTCTGGCTGTCAGGAGAGTGTTTTGGTGATAGGATGAGAGTTCAGCATAGGGTCTTGCTGAAAGGTTGTGCTCTCAGCAAAGCAGAATGAGTTTGATAAGAAGTCTCCCCGACATGCCGAGGTCCTGCCAATAAGGGAGTTGAGTTCGCTGTGATGTCTTGGCAATAAAGAAGAGTCTTCCTGACTAAAATGAGCCTTCACCAAAGCAAGGTGCCTTTGGCAAAAGGTCTCACTGATTGCTTGTGGTCTTTCCGAAACAAAAGGGCTCGATGTAATGAACACCGTTGGTGTAATATGGTGGCTTCACTATGGGGTCTCACCGATGTGAGGGGGTCCTGCTGACAAATGATGAAGAAGGCTCATTGAAGTTTTTATCTTCGGTGAAGGGTCCTGCCGAGAGTATGGTGCCTTGCCGACAATGAGATGGGTTCGCCATGACATCTTTCCTTCTTCAAAAGGTCTTGCTAACTCATGGTCTCGGCAAAAGAAAGCAGATTCGCCATAATGTCTCGGTGAAGGTATGAACTCCCGCTGAAGGATAAAGGGTTTTGGGGTAGTGTTTTTCCTTCAGTAGGAGGTCTCACCGACACACGAAGGTCCTTTCGAAGAAGAAGGGCCTCGGTATAATGATAGGACTTTGGCGTAAATTCTCCTCGACTTGTCAGTGTCTCACTGAAGGAAATGTTTGAGCTCGGGGAGGTGATTTGGCTTCGTTGTAGGGTCTCACTGATGATAAAAGGTCCCGCCGAGAAAGTTTGGCATCGGCGTACCGTCTGGTCACTTGCTATGAGCTCTCACCGACACATGGATGTCCTACCGACTGAGGAGCATAGCGATATAACTCACAAAGAGCGGTATGACCTCCTGCCGAATGCAGATGACTGGGTGATGACAAAGGCGATGTTGATATAACTTTTGTGGCTCGATGAGAACTCTCAGCGATGGTTATATTCTATGTCAATGCTACAATAAGGGCATAATCGCATCGAGGAGAGACATCTAGTGTCCCATCGATATGCGATTCAATCTGATGACCCTTGACCATTTGAAATCTATATGACACGAATGCAACCAATCGAAGGAGGATACAGGCAAGCCGTCACAGTTTGACTAGTGCTAAGAAGATCAACAGAGTGAAAGTGACGTGGATCAGCTCTGAGCTCTGAGCATTCAAGGCAACTCGACAAGGGATTCTAAGGTGGACACGAGGACCAGAAGTGAATGTGGTAGCTACACAAGATTTGAAGGCTTCTCCTAGGAGTGACTCTTCACTGACATGGACAACAGAGACACACTTGAAGGCAACATTAATTTCATAAAAAAGATCTAAGGGGAGATTTATCCTGAAGTCTGATATTTTGTAGGCCCTAAGGGGCCGATATCTTTTGTATATAGGGCATTTTTTGCCTCTTTGAAAGGAGTTCGGATTGTACATTTTTTGAAGTCAGTGATTTTTAACAATCCTCTCTCAGCTGATGTATGCTTTGTAGCTCAACTAGAATCTAGAATAAAACACAGAGTTTACCTCAGAAGCCAGTGTTAATGTTTGTATTACTCTTAGTTCTGTATTTTTAGATTATGCAAGTTTGCAACTGTGTTTTCTAAATCTATATTCATACCTTAAAGCTGTGAAATTCATCTTTCCTTCTTAAGATATGTATGTAGATCAAGCGTTTTAAGAATGATGCATAAGTCTAAAGGGGTTATGTTGAGTAAGTGAATATTTAATAACCATTAGCTTCTTAGTGTATGTTCATCTTGTTTTCATTTCATGATTTCTTATGAATTCGGTGTATCACCATAGGAGTACTTTTCAATTTATTTACTCCTTCTCCCTTTCCCTTTACAAAATCATTAGTTTAGGTGACACCAAAGGAATCCATCCTTCTCCTAAGGTTGATTTCAGCTCTAGGTGACCCACAGCCTTGAAATGATCCCATGTTTCTCTAGAAAGCTCAGTTTTCATAACTCAGCATAGGGTGCTTTTCTAAGAGACAATAGTTTCTGGCATGCCCAGTGGGACATTTCCATGGGATACTGCTAGTTTGGTATGCAACTAGCAAGTTTAGGACTTTACAGAAGTCATTTTGGCATACTTGGTGACTCCATAAAGAGAAAGAACTTCAAAATCAACGCCTTCTACAGTTTATGTGAAGAGTTTAGACAAGGAGCAACTGTCACCACCAAGAAGACAAGGCAGAGCAACAGAAAGGCCAGGAACAACATTTTCTTATGCTAGAAGAGCTAGGTCTACTCCTCCATCTGTGAGATCTCATATTGCTGTCCCATTCTCTAATCCACCTAGAGTGCAAGTAAACCACCTCTAATGGCTGCTCCTAGAAATCATCCTTTTGTGTCATTCGATGAAGGTAGTCCATTAAATTTATTACAACACAATGACATCCCAATGGTAGCTCTAAAATTTTTGCCAATTTTTCAGTGGGGAAGATTAGACCACCCCGATCGAACATATACATGATGTTGCTTCCTTATGTGGTGTTCACCATATCATACAAGAAGATGTGGTCGTAAGATTACTTGCAGCATCATTCAAAGGAAGAGCATTACAGTGGTTTAGGATTCTTGGAGTAGGTTCAGTTGCCATCAGGGATGAGTTGGGTGACAAGCTGCACAATCAGTTTCAGGACAGGTCTAACAGTTTATCTTTGTTGGAACAACTGATTACACTTAAGAGGGCTCCTCAAGAGAAAATGAATGATTTTAATTTTAGATTTCAAAGAACCTGGGATAGAATCCCTGCAATGGTGAGACCACCTCTAGAATATGCATTTTTGTACTTCTTGAAGGCTCCTAACAATGATATAGCTGTTATGATACAATCAATGGGGGGTGTTTCTCTACCAGATGCATTTGAAATAGCAATTAGAGCTGAAAACAACCTAATACAAGCTGGTAAACTTGCTCCTAGGCCACTAATGCCTATATTTCCAGAGATTCATGCAAATATCCCTTTGCAGATACCACCTTTTGCACCTTTTCCACCTGTTCCAGCTATTGTAACAAAAGAAAATGTTGTTCCAAGTTCCATGAATGAGTTACAGGAGATCAAAAGTTTATTACAGACTTTTGGAAATAAGCTTGTGAATTTGGAGAAGTAGCAATCATATAGCAAGCCTTATCAACAGTATAATTCAGGTCAGCAACAAGCATATCAAGGTAATACACAAGCTTACCAAGGTAATTACCAGGGCCCAAGGCAGAATGTGAACACAAGACCTTTTCAGGCTTATGCTCCAGCACCTGTTAGTGCAGTCAAGGATCTTGTCCCTACTCAAAATAACTTAGTAGCAGATTATGAGTGGTGTTACCCTTGTAACCAATCTCACAATCAAGCCACTTGCTCAAATGGATTCATTAATCAAGCACCGATGGTACAAAAAGCCTCAAGTTCACAACATGTACTCAATGATGCATCTCCACAACACCAAGATCAGCCCGCCAACGAAACTACCCTACTTAACTAGCAAGGTGAAGAATTTTGTGGATTAAATGTAGATAATTCTCCAGTTGTAGCTAACACTAGGGCAAAGAAAAGAGCTTTCGAGCTTGATCAAGTAGCTGACAAAGGAAAAGAAGCAGCCAAAGAACCATTTACATCTCAAGTGACTCCTGTTTGGCAAAGAAATCAACAACTCCAAGATAAGGAGCAACCACATTTACAAGCTGATCATGCTAGCATAAAGGTACACCATAAAGTAAACCCAGATGTGCCCTTTAATATTCTTGATAGTATGAAAAAGATGAATGTTACAATGTCTATGTGGGACTCATTAGCTATCCCAAGTCAAAAAGATATATTACACTCTACTTTGTCAAATTTAAAAGTGTCTGATCAGTCTGAGTCACCAGTAGGTCAAGCTAGAGTTGTGTTAACAAATAATTCTCAGGTGAATGATAAAAAGTCCAACAATGAGATAGGAAAGAAGTTAAACCACCTCCTTTTTAAGTATCTATAATCATAGGTGACAAGTTAGTTCATAACTGTATGGTAGACATTGGAGCTAGTAGCTCTGTAATGCCAAAGCAGATTGTAAACAAGCTTGGACTAAAGTATTAGCCTTTAGAGAAGGGAGTAATTCAATTGGATGGTACCTTTGTTAATACATTGGGAATCATTAAAGATTTGAGTCTCACCCTTCATGCTTGTCCTAATTTTTTAGTTCCCCAAGACATATGTGTCATAGACCTTCCACCTTTCTTTTGCTTGTGCTTATCAAGAGACTTTGCAGCCAAGATAGGTGGTTATTCGTCAACTGATTGGTCACATATGTTGTTTAGAACTAGATATGGAACTAATGTCACCATTAAATCAGAAAAGTTGGCTAAAGATCACATTGAGCCATATGACCCAAGTCCCATTAATGTTGTCCCTTCTACTGTAGACACAAATTGTGTCGTTTTCACTAACAGTGAGTTGGTTGCTACTCAAGAACTTCAAGCAGAAGTTGTTCCTAATGTGTTGTTGCATGAATGGGCAGTTGAAAATGTGTTGGACAGTCTTGAAGACCTTATTCAAGATGCTGGTATGGGTAACTATGTCATACTTGAGCTTGATGCAGAGATTCCAAACCTTGAAAGGGATTTAGATCAGTTACTGCAATAGTAAGGTGGACTTTGGGAGATGTTCTTTGATGATTCTAGGAGTAGGAATGGGGTAGGTGGAGGCACAATGTTGATTTCTCCACAAGGTGATAAGTACTTTTCAACTTTTTGTTTTGCTTTTGCATGTTCTAACAATAGTTCTGAGTATGAAGGACTTATCCAAGGCCTTGAATGGGAAAGGAAAAGAGGAATTGACTGTTTGAGAGTCTATGGAGACAGTGAATTGATAGTCAACTAGGTTAGGTGGGTCAACGTTGCCAAGAATGATGCTTTGAAGTCTTACAGAAACATGGTATGGAACATACTTGAAGAATTTAATGCCTTCAATTTGATTTCTATTCCATGAAATCAGAATAAGCATGCTAACAGACTTGCAACAATTAGAACACATTTTGATATCCTAGGTGATATTAAAAAGGATAAAATACAATAGTATGTTAAGTTCGTTACTAGGCCATCAATTCCTGATAACAACATTAACTGGTAGGTATTTGAAAGTGATGAACAAATACTAACCTTTCTGCTCCAAAAAGATCAATTTTCTGTAGTAAACCAGGAAAAGATTAAACAACAGTATGATGATCAAGTGATATAGCTAAAGACCAATAAACTTCCCAAGGGGCTGGTTACCTTGGAATCCATATTTAATTCTGATGATCATCTTAAGAAGAGCAAAGTTGGCATTCAAGTCAAGGAAGACCATTATGAAGAAGTGGAAATCTTTAAAGGTAAGCTTCTCAAATTAGGTAACATTTGTTCAGCTGAGGTTAAAAGAGCTTTCATTATTTTATGCCAAGAATATCATTATGTTTTTTCTTGGCAATACTTTGATTTAAGAGGGTTTGATCCTCACATTGCACAACATAAAATTGAGTTAGAACCTGGTGTCAAGCCTGTTAGACAAAAACAAAGACCATTGAACCCCAAGCTTGAACCTTTGATGATCAAAGAGCTGACCAAGTTAGTTGAGGGGGGTATTGTATTTCCAATTAAACACACATCCTAGGTTTCTAACCTTGTTCCAGTTAGAAAAAAGAGCGGTGAGATAAGATTATGTGTGGATTTTAGAGACCTTAACAGAGTATCCCTGAAGGATCACTATCCCTTACTGTCCATGGAACAAATTCTTCAAGCTGTTGCTGGATCAGAAATATTTTCTCTTCTGGATGGATATTATGGTTACAACTAGATTCTAGTCAAAGAGGAGGATCAGTATAAAACAACATTTACATCAAAATGGGGCACTATGGCTTACAAGAGAATGCCTTTTGGGTTATCTAATGTTGGTGCTACCTTTTAGCGTGCCGTGGATATGGCATTTCATAATTTAATTCAGAAATATATGCTAATTTATCTAGATGACATAACTGTATATTCAAAAAATGTAGATGAGCATTTGTCACATCTCAAGCAGGTTTTCAAAAAATGTAGAGTATGGAGTATCTCTCAATCCAACAAAGAGTATTTTTGCAGTTCATGAAGGTAGGCTATTAGGTCACATGGTATCAACGGATGGAGTTACCATCGATCTTGAAAGGGTCAAAGCTATAGTTGAACTCCCATTACCAAATCACAAGAAAGGATTACAGAGCTTCTTAGGGAGAATTAACTTTCTAAGAAGATTTATTCCTAATGCTGCAAATTTTCTACAACCCTTGACTGCTATGCTTAAAAAGAATGTAGTTTTCAGTTGGACTGGAGAAGAAAAACACAGTTTTGAAGAAATCAAGGAAGCTTTAGCATCAGCTCCAACACTAGTAAATCCATATTTCTCTAAAGACTTATTTTTTTATGCTTTTGGCAGCACTGGTTCAATCTCTGCTATGCTGGTACAGAAAAATAGTGATAACTTAGAACAACCCATAGCTTTCTTTAGTCAAGTACTTGTTGATTATGAAGAGAGGTATACTTTTGTTGAGAAGCATGTTCTCGCCATGATCAGAAGCCTAAAAAAGTTTAAGCCTTTGGTGTCAAACAATAAAATTCATATTCTGGTTGCACACTCAAGTGTCAAGGAATTTTTGTTGAGTAAAGATTTGAATGAAAAAAGGGCAGGGTGGATCACTAAGGTCATGGAATATGATGTGGATATCAAGATTACCAAACTGATTAGAGGTAAAGGTCTATGTGAACAACTTGCTATAGGGTCAATCATTGAAAATGAATTAAAAAAGGATGTCATTTTTGCTAATACAAATGAGTCTCAGGATGCTCAAGAGGGTATGCCTCTGATAACAACAAATTGGGTTCAAGACATGACCCATTTTTTACAGACTGGTGAGTGTCCACCAGGTTTAGATAGAGCTAAATGAAGATACTTCAGATTGTAATCTATACCCTATGTTCTGATAGACAGTGTTCTGTTTAAAAAAAGATCTAAGTGGTGTTCTATTAAGATGCATTCACAGTGATCAAATTGAAAAGGTGCTTTATGAGTTTCATGACAGAGCTGCAGGAGGTCACTTTGCTCCAAGAACTACCACCTGGAAAATAATGAGAGCAAGTTACTACTAGCCCAGCTTATTTAAAGATGCATATGCATGGTCAAGGAAGTGTATCAAATGTACTTTATTTGTAGGAAAAGAAAAGCTGCCTGCTATGCCTCTACATCCAATTCAGGTGGAACAACCCTTCATGAGATGGGGCATCGACTTTATTGGGCCAATTAATCCACCATATAGTACTGGTCATAAGTGGGTACTCACTGCTACAGACTGTTTCACACGGTGGACGAAAGCAATAGCTTTGAAAGAAGAAAAAGAGTCTTCAATTTTGAGTTTTTATGAGGATATAGTCACCAAATTTGGAGCTCTGTACTCTATCATATCTGATAACGCTCTTGCATTTGTGGTATTAGGATTAACTGATTGGGCTATTAAACATGGAATTCATTTGAATACATCCTCAAATTATTACCCTTAGGGTAATGGTTTAGCTGAAAGCACGAACAAGAATCTCATCAGGATTATTAAAAGAACCATGGAGGATAATCAAAGGACCTGGCACATTAATTAAAGTATGGCAAACAGAGTGACTCCTAAGAGATCCATTGGTAATTCACCATACATGTTGGTTTATGGCAAAGAGGCTAGGTTACCTCTATCTACAGAGCTTCTAGCTCTAGAAATTGTTCACTAGTTGGAGATGTTTGAGGAACATGACCCAATGTCTGTGAGATATGCAAAGCTCATGGAACTCAAAGAATTGAGAGACAAGGAAATGAAAGCTTTGGAGTATCATCAGCTACAAACAAAGAGAACATTTGACAAGAAAGCTATAGAAAAAAAATTTAAAGAGGGCGATGTTGTTCTCAAATGGGATGTTCTAAAAAGAAGACCCAGCTAGCACACCAAGTTTGACAACACGTGGATGGGTCCATTCATTATTAAACACTACAAGGAACATAATGCTTATCAACTGGCCACAACAGAAGGTGAAGTACTTCCTATCCCAGTCAATGGGATACACCTCAAGCCTTTTTTTTAAGTTTGATGAGTCCCTCCATTGTACATATTAGGTTAGGTTTTTGTTCTAATAAGTGCTTTTGCACTTTAGTTTAGTTTTTTTCCATTTCCTAAGTGTTGTGCCAGCACAGTAAATGTTTTCTTTTCTTTTCCTCCTGTTTCTTGAGATTCAGACAACCTGTTATGATCTATAAGTTTCATACATGTATTAGCCATGTGCTATGCTGATGTTTTAATTTTTTTGAGCTTCCTAATGACTCCATGCCCAATGGACAAGTTTTGGCTACTGGTTTTCATGTATAGCAGGAAAACATCTAGCAAAGGTCACCATTAATGTTGCCCAATTTTCACCTATAGGCTCAATCAGGCAGAATAAATTTTGTTTCAGATGTTTGAGAAGGCCAAATGGGACATTTGCATCAGGGGTTAAAGCATACATCTGATGCTAGGTCACATGGAGCTCAGTTGGAAAGCCTGCCTTGGTCAAGTTATGCATGCAAATCCTCTAAGGAGAGAGTCGCCAAGACCTTCCAGATGTCTCACCGACTAGAAGGGGCCTCGCTAAATGGAGGCATCATCGCCATAAGGTCTGGCCGATAGAATGTGGTCTTGCTGAAAGGAAGGAATCCTACCTTGGTGAAATATAATCATTTTGGGATAGTGTCTTGGTGACTTATGAGAGTCTTGGTGAAAAGGGACGTCAACGGATAAGGTTTCGCTACAACTAGGTGGCTTCGGTGTAGCATCTCACCGATCGGGGGGAGTCTCACCGAAGTGTATGTAGGTCTTGGTGAAGCAGCTGTGATTGGCCATATGTCTTGCAAATCCAGTAAAGTCTCACTGAAGCAAGATGTCTTCAGTGTATGTGTGGGGGTTTCGCTAGGAGGTCTTACCGATGGGGTGAGGTCTCGCCGAAATAAGGAAGCATCAGCAAAGGAAGCGAGCTTCGCCATTGGGTCTAGCTGAAGACAAAGGTCTCACCAATAATCATTCACAGGGATATCGACCGGGAGGAAAATATATTGCCTTTGGCATAACCTCTTGCCGAAGGATGAAAGTCTCACTGAAGCAAACAAGGGCCTAGCCGAAGGGTCGTGTTCGGCATAACATCTTGCTGTCGGGATGAGGTCTGGCCATCAGAAGAGTGTTTCGGTGACAGGATGAGAGTTTAGCATAGGGTCTTGCCGAAAGGTTGCGCTCTCAGCGAAGCAGAATGAGTTTGATAAGAAGTCTCCTCGACATGCTGAGGTCCTGCCAATAAGGGAGTTGAGTTCGCTGTGATGTATCGGTGATAAAGAAGAGTCTTCCCGACTGAGATGAGCCTTCACCAAAGCAAGGTGCCTTTGGAAAAGGGTCTCACCGACTACTTCTGGTCTCGCCGAAACAAAAGGGCTTGATGTAATGAATGCCATCGGTGTAATATGGTGGCTTCGTTGTGGGATCTCACTGATGTGAGGGGGTCCTACTGACAAATGATGAAGAAGGGTCACTGAAGTTTTTGTCTTCGGTGAAGGGTCTTGCCGAGAGTATGGTGCCTTGCCGACAATGAGATGGGTTCGCCGTGACATCTTGCTTTTTTCAAAAGGTCTTGCCGACTCATGGTCTCAGCAAAAGAAAGTAGATTCGCCATAATGTCTCAGCGAAGGTATGAACTCCCACCGAAGGATAAAGGGTTTCGGGGTAGTGTTTTTCCTTTGGTAGGAGGTCTCACCGACAGATGGAGGTCCTGTCGAAGAAGAAGTGCCTCGGTATAATGAGAAGACTTTAGCGTAAGGTCTCCCCAACTTGTTAGCATCTCACCAAAGGAAATGTTTGAGTTCGGGGAGGTGATTTGGCTTTGCTGTAGGGTCTCATCGATGACGAAAGGTCCCATCGAGAAAGTTTGGCATTGGCATAACATCTAGTTGCCCGCTATGAGCTCTCACCGATACATGGATGTCCTGCTGATTGAGGAGCACAACGATATAACTCACAAAGAGTGCTATGACCTCCTACCGACTGAGGGAGCTCTTGCCGAATGTAGATGACTTGGTGATGACAAAGGTGATGTTGATATAACTTTTGTGGCTCGATGAGAACTCTCAACGACAGTTGTATTCTATGTCGATGCTACTGTAAGGGCATAATCGCATCAGGGAGACACGTCTAGTGTCTCACTGACATGTGATTCAGTCTGATGACCCTTGACCGTCTGAAATCTATATGACACAAATGAAACCAATCGAAGGAGGATATAGGTGAGTCATCGCAGTTGGACCGGTGCCAAGAAGATCAGTAGAGTGAAAGCGACGTGGATCGGCTCTAAGATCTAAAGCATTCAAGGCAACTCAACAAGGGATTCTAAGGTGGACATGAGGACCAGAAGTGAATGCAGTAGCTGCAAAAGATCTGAAGGCTTCTCCTGGGAGCGACTCTTCACGGACATGGACAATAGGGACACACTTGAAGGTAGCATTAATTTCATAAAAAAGATCTAAGGCGAGATTTATCCCGAAGTCTGATATTTTGTAGGCCCTAAGGGGCCAATATCTTTTGTATATAGGGCTTTTTTTGCCTCTCTGAAAGGAGTTCAAATTGTACATTTTCTGAAGTCAATGATTTTTAACAATCCTCTCTCAGCTGATGTATGCTTTGTAGCTCAACTAGAATCTAGAATAAAACACAGAGTTTACCTCAGAAGCCAGTGTTAATGTTTGTATTACTCTCAGTTCTGTATTTTTAGATTATGCAAGTTTGCAACTGTGTTTTCTAAATCTGTATTCATACCTTAAAGCTGTGAAATACATCTTTCCTTCTTAAGATATGTATGTAGATCAAGCCTTTTAAGAATGATGCATAAGTCTAAAGGGGTTATGTTGAGTAAGTGAAATACTAACCATTAGCTTCTCAGTGTATGTTCATCTTTTTTTCATTTCATGATTTCTTATCAATTCAGTTTATCACCATAGGAGTAGTTTTCAATTTATGTACTCCTTCTCCCTTTCCCTTTATAGAATCATTAGTTTAGGTGACACCAAAGGAAGCTAGCCTTCTCCAGAGGTTCATTTCAGATCTTGTGACCCACAGCCTTGAAATGATCCCATGTTTCTCTAGAAAGCTCAGTTTTCATAACTCAGCATAGGGTACTTTTCTAAGAGAAAACACTACCAAAATATCTCAGATTAGGGTATGGATTGCCTGACAATGATGACTGACGTACCAATGGGCTTTCGAGTGAGCAAGTGCATATTTCAGAAAGTGTCGAGACTGCTAAGGAAACCTTCACTGAAATTGACTCCCAAGAGTGGGAATTTGGCTCCAAATGATGCTTAAGTGACTATTGCCTCAATGATTTGTTTGTCAAAATGGGGGAACTGACCTCTGAAAAAAGATTTTGGCAAACATTTAAAATTGATCACGCATTAAATAGTCACAGTCCCATTACCATTCCCCATGACCTACAAACCCCACCATCTGAATCCCATCAGTCCAACCCATCTGACTTACCAAATGACACTAACAATCATGACTCTGAGTCCTTCACCCCTTATTTTGACAACGAATATGAAACAAGTGAAGGGGAATATTGGATAGAGTCTGATGTGGAATTGGATGATGATAATTTCATCTACAATATCACTGAATCTATCTGCATGCTTTATGCATCCTCCCCTTAATTCACCAACACTGACAATGGCATTTCCCTAGTTTATCATCAACTAGTCGATTGGGACCAACAAGGCCTACTAGTCCTGGACACATTTCAAAATGATGAGGCAATTGCAGAGTTTATGGGATTACGTGAGGGCATGCCCAGTGGTGATCACAAGGCAGGATTTTCCATTGATCTAGATTGTCTATTCTACTTCGGTGAGACTGCTCTGTCCTCCAATCACAAAATTAAAAATAAAAATAAAATAAAAAATGAAACATCTTTAGGTGAAAGCCAAAAGGCACCTTCTGAGGAAAAAAAAGTAAAAAAAAGGATGTATCTCGTGGGTGAAAACCTCTCCGAGGCACCCAAAGATGGAGGACTGGACTTTCTTCTTGTAGCTCAAAAGAAATCAGCTATGCTTATAGAAGACACCATAGATGACAACATATCAATAGTAGAAGATCCCAAAATGGTCCCCTTTGTTGCATCCTTGACTAAAGAAGAGAAACTAGAATTTCACAAATTCTTTGTTGAATGTAAAATAAACTTCACATGGTCTTATGCTGGCATGCCAGGATTAGACCCAAAACTGGTTCTGCACTATCTACCACTATTGCCTAATGCCAAACCATTTAAACATAAGTTACACAAAATGCATCCTCAGGTCGCTCTATTGGTCAAG
>VDFB02058242.1:563176485-563216485 GCA_007258455.2 Sequoia sempervirens
CCATCTATCCTCTGTCTCCATCTGTCTTCCCCATCATACCCATCATCTCCCTCATCTCCACCCTGGCCTCCATCCCTACCTCCATCTTTCCCTCCACCCCGGCCTCCATCCCTCCCCCTGCCTCCATCCTGGCCTCCATCCCTCCCCCTACCTCCATCCCTCCCCTAGCCTCTACCTCTATCATCGTCTCTACCCTCTCACTGGACTCTCAACACATGAGGTATAACTAACCTCCTGTCCATAGGTGTTGGCCCATCTAGATCTATCAATAGCACTAGTCAATGTGCCTCCCACCATAAGTCATAGTTGCTGGTGGTCCCAGGATTTTCCTCTCCACCTCTCCATCCCCACTACTGGGTTACTAGCCCATCAATTTGCTGCTTGGAAAAGGCTACGAGAATCGTTGGCCCCCAAGCTGACTCTCTAGAAGACCAAGCATACTCGATTGTGCCTGTAGGACACCCTATTGCTCTCTGAACTATCGTAGGACACGTTGTGGAAGGTACATCTCAATAATTAGTTGGCTCTGCACTGTCCTCCCAATCAGGTAGCGATACTATCGACAAAGGCTGAGATGGTCTACCTCATCATCCTATTGCTGGTAGTCTCTCAATGGCCTCCAGATGAATGACACTATAGTATCAATCTGATGTGACCACCAACCTGTCTCCCGCATCCATGTCTGCTGCAGAGCACCCACATAGTAATATGCATAGGGCATCCCCTCGGCTAGCTGCGGTCTCTGAATAGGTAGACAAAATATCACTATGTGCTCCCAAGCCCAAATCATCATCAGTGTGGTACCACATGAAATGCTCTCTGCCCTCCTGTAGGAAACTTCATGAAGCTGGTGGTAGAGTGTGCCCAACAAACAAGGCCCCCACGAATATACTGTCCTATCTCATCTCATCCCCACTAGGATATCTCCCCAGCCAATAGGGAACCCATGTCCGCGACAGTCAGGAATCAATATCTTGCCAATCAATGTCACTAAGAAGGCATTGAATCGAGCATAATGCTCCACCATAAACTCCCACTAGATCTCGTAACCCTAGATGTCGAGTCCTGCTCCCTCATCCTGATAGTATGCTGTGAAAGTCTGATGACCATGGTGAGGGTCATAAACAATCCACTCTCCTCGGATCAATAGACGTAGAATGTGGTAAACATCCTCATGTGTGACGATTGCCTCTCCCATCGGTAGGTGAAAGGAGCATGTCTCTGAATTCCATCACTCACATAACATAGTCAATAGTCCCCTATTTTCCTGAACAATAGGCATATAGGCAGCATAAAACAAACCTAGTGACATCAATCATCGTCACTCTCACAGAGTGAGCTGATCAACAAACCGGGAAGTCGATGGTCTACTCTCTCGCATGTATATGGGGGCTAGCTATCTCTGCACAAAGCCAAACAACACGTCAGTACCTTCTAGACAATTGTCAATATCATCAAGAAACATTTTAAATTTGAAAAGCATCAAAATCAGCCCTAGTAAAAGTCAAAGTCAAAGTCAAATGTGTCACGTTGACTGCACTTGCATCACGAAACAATAGTTGCATCGTTCCATACTTCAAATGCATCGCAACATATCGATTGCATCGTTCTGACGCTCAATTGTGTCACATCAGAGCACTTGCGTCACGATATATGACACATGTGTCGCTTCATTCGAATGCATCACTAAATAAGGCGAATGCGTCGCTAAATGACACATGCAGCGTTCTAACTTTCGAATGTGGCTCAAAAAGGTGAATGCGTCATCAAATGCGTTGAACGTGAAGTTAAATACAGATTAAGTGCATGCATATGCATCACGGTGCATTCGTTGTTCACCTTACAACCCTAATTTTGACACTCAAAATGAAAAAATTACAAAGGGGGTTAGGGATACATACTGCTGGCTTGGAGCGCTCTGGCCACCTGTAGGTCCGTACGATCTCACCGTGGTGCTCTGTCACTGGAATCACCATCCTAGCTGCAGTCCTCTTCTCTCTGAGCTCTCGAATTTTCAATGTGAATAGTGAAAATGAATTGACTTTGACCCCTTTGTCAACCTATTTATAAAGTCAAAATGGCATTTGTCAACTAGGTTATTACTGGAGGCTCCTTTGACCAACTTTGACCACCTCGTTGGCTACCTTAAAAATGTTAGAATCCAAAACTGTCTGCGCCACTATCTTTTTGCTCATTAAATTGACTTATCAGGACCCTTTCCAAATTTTTCTGCTGCCAGCCCAAAATTTGAAAAATTTCTTGAGGGGGCATTGATACTCTATACTCTCACTGGGGCATGGCTTTGATTTATTTTCTTTCTCACAATGCGACATGCTACATTATGAAAAAGAGGGGAAAAATGTAGACACTTAAAAATAACCTAGGCTTGCAAGCTCCATTTTTACCACTTTCGTCCTAGCATAATTATGACATTTAATTATATCCTTGGTCCACATTCGACTATTGATTAAATAATTCATAATTATTTAATTAATTCATGTCCATTTATTCTTCATGATTATTAAATAAATAAATTTTATTTATTTATTAAATACATCATTAATTGTCTAAGTCTCCCCCTAATTAAATAAAATTTCTTAATTTATTTAAATTACCTTTCTTCATTTATTTCTTCCTGATTATTAAATAAATGAATTTCTTCATTTATTTAATATGTCACTAATTCTCATAATTAAATGAATTTATTAATTTATTTAATTATTAATCATATCTTCTAAATTAAATAATTATCTTTAATTATTTAATTGTCAAAATTAACATTTCCCTCATTTTAAATAAATGAAATTATTTAAAATGATTTCACATTCTTAACTGTTAGTTCATTTTAGTAAATAATCTAAAAATCGATTATTTATTATCTCACAAAATCCATATTTTGAATTAATTTAATTCAAAATGGTAATATTCTTCCAAAAATCAAGCAATCGAGTAGATTCTTGATTTTCCAAATCTGATCTTCAGTCCAACTCTTATCTTCTCGATTTTTCAAATCTCACAAATCAAGCAGTCTTTATCTTCTTGAATTTCAAAAATATTTATTTTTCTAATTAATTATCTCATCTATTCTCCACCACTGATTCGATTCTCTCAGATGACATCTTGACCACTCGTTTAAGGATTTTTCCCTAACCATGATTAGGATTTATCAGATTAAATCTTGTCCTCTGATTTTAGGTCTCTGTCGAAAGTCGATCTTGTCCGTCCATTCAAAATTGCATTTTCTATATAATGCTATTTTGCTCACATTTTTTGACTAGACACAGGAATTTTGTTTTTCTGACGCATTAATGCTTAGAGTTATTTGGCATTTAACAATCATTTTTGTCATAGGCATAGGCATAGACATTTATTTTAAATCCTTCAAAGCTTGTGTAGGACATAGGCATAGTCAAAGAATTGCTCACACGTTCGATTTGAGGGCAACCATCCACAAGATAGAAGGTACTATCAAGGTGAATCATGGAAACTCCTACGAATGATAGGTATAATTGTTCTTATTTTTAAGTTTTCATTGTTCTTGATAGGATCTTTGGGTTTATATGATTTTATATGCTAACATCTAATATACCTAAAATTTACCCATAGATACAGTTTTGACTTGGTAGTGAGGTTTAAATTTTCCAGTGAGACTTAATGAAGTAAATTTTTAGATTGGTTTTTTCTCCTTGCATAGGGTTTTCCACTCATAAATACTGTGTTGTGGTTCCTCTTGATTTGTGATCTGTTTGTGTTTGATCAATAATATTTGTTTAAGCATTTTAGTCTTCATTTCATGGTGTTTCTCTCAATATTTGAATATCTATGATACTTGAAGTTTATATGCATAAATTTGTGAGAATTAATTAAGTTAGATTTATTTTTTACTTGAATCACTGATTCACCCAAATAAATGACTAAACCATGACTAAATAAATGACTGCCATGACTAAAATAAATGACTACCATGACTAAATAAATGACTACCATAACTAAAATAAATGACTACCATGACTAAATAAATGACTACTATGACTAAATAAATGACTACCATGACTAAATAAATTACTACCATGAATAAATAAGCAACTACCATGACAAATAAATGACTACTATGACTAAATAAATGACCAGTTAAGAACAATCAATGACTAAATTAACGACTAAATATATTACCAAATTGATCAATCAAAATAGCCAATAAATGACTAAAAATGGTTTAGTCATGAATTTGGTTGCCTGATTAATGACTAGAAAAAACTACTAATGGTCATGTGACCAAGATTAGTTGCATATATGTAATTTTAGTAGTTTTTTTAGTATTTATTGTTGTTTTTGTACTAGTGAACAATGGACCAAACAAGAGGTTGGAAAAGATTCTATAACTTCTAAATAGGAAAGAGGCTCGTATGGAGCACATAGAACATGAGGTTCTAGTGGCATGCGAGGATGGGATCCCCAAAAATGTAGAAGTCAATCAGGGAGAAGGTGGTCTAGGTGAAGGATCTCAAGGTTGAATTGAGGAAGAACTGGGAAAGGATCACAAAAGAGGAGCACCGCCTAAGTTTTATGGTAAATCCATCGATGTAGGAGCTGAGGCATGGATCATTGAGATGGAGAAATATTCTGGACTCCATAACCTATCCGACTAGACTAAAGCAACATGGGCTATGTATTAGCTTTCAGGAGAAGAAACTACTTGGTGGGACAATGAAAAGATTGAAAGGAATATTTAGCCTGGTGAGATTACTTGGGGACTTTTCCTCTAATATTTTAGGAAGAGATGGTTACCACAACTCTTTTTTGACAAGAAGGTAACAAAATTCTGAAACCTAACTTAGGGGAGCATGATTGTGACCCAATATTGGGAAAAGTTTATCAATCTAATGAAGTATGTTCCCCAATATCAAGAATACAAATATTTATGTATCTAAAAGTTCATATTGGGACTTAGACCCCACATTGGAGCAAAATTGAACATGCATGATCCTCTCACCATGAACAAAGTCTTCCTAAAGGCCACCAACTAGGAGCAGAAATTGTAGCAGTTATCCAAATTCAACAACAATTCAAATCCTAAGTCATGGTTTGGGAACAAGAAGTTTCATAAAGGAGATAAGAACCCCAGATTTGTAATCTCAAGATGGGAAGTGAGTCACAAGAGAAAGGTGAAGGTGATAATGGTGGAAAGAGCAAGTAGGAAAATAACAACAAAGGAAAAGATTACCAGAAGTAGAAGGGCTTCAGAGAGGACAAGCCAGGAGGTCACAAAGGGCCTCGTGATGGGTGCTATCCTTATGGAGGTGATCATTATACCTTTAATTTCTTGCAATGGTCAAAGTCATGAAAGGAATGAAACTATTAGTACTATTAGCATCATCAAATCCATCCTACAGTGGATAACAAGCAGGCAGAGTATCAGGCTTCACCAATATAGCTGATGGGTAAGCTCTATGGCCGAACTATCTCTATTTTAATTAATACTAGAGAAAATAAATGTTTCATAGACCCTAGAGTAATATCTAAGATACCTTTTAGACCTGGATACATGGAAAACTTGTGGATAGTCTAGTATGGAAACCAAGTAGAGTAGAGGGTAGATACCTATCTCTTTTGCAATGAGTTGGAGCTTCCAACCTTCCAAACCTAGGTCAACCTATGTGTGGCACCCTTAGGCTCATAGAATTTAATTTTGGAGATAAATTGGTTAATCGAGCATAAGTCTATAGTGAATTATGAGGATAATGTAGTTAGTTGTCTAGATGATTATGGGAACCCAGTCAAGAATGAGGATAAGGTAGATTGCACTTAGTAGATCTCTACTATGCAACTCAAAAAGGCTCATTAGAAGGGATATGTTATTTATGTTGTGCATATCAGTAACCCTAATAGGAAGGAACTATATTTAGATGACTATCCTATTCTTAATGAGTTCCGAGATGTATTCCCTGATGAACTCATGGAGTTACCTCCGAAATGAGAATTTGAATTCTCTATTGACCTTGTACTGGGGGCTGAGGCACAATCCAAAGCACCATATCAGATGACCACTATCGAACTCTATGAGTTGAAGGCCCAGTTAATGGAATTGTTGAACGATGGGCTCATAAGACCTAGTGTGTCTCCTTAGGGAGTATTGGTTATCTTTGTGAAGAAGAAGGATGGAACCTTTCATCTCTGTATAGACTATTGAATGTTGAGCAAGGTGTCCATAAAGAATTTATATCCACTATCAAGGATCGATGAGTTGTTCAATTGGATGAAGGGAGTGATAATGTTCTCCAAAATAGATATCAAGTCAGGATACCATTAGTTGAGAATAAAGGAAGAAGATATTTTGAAGACTACTTTTTGAACTCGATACAAACATTATGAGTTCACTATGGTACCTTTTGGTTTGACCAATGCACCTGCGACTTTCATGAATCTCATGAATAGTGTGTTTAGAGATTTCTTGGATTAATTTGTTTTTATTTTCATAGATGAAGTCCTAGTTTACTCAAAGTCTATTGAGGAGCATGATAGACACTTGAGGATAGTTTTACAATGGCTGAGAGAGAAGAAACTCTTTGGTAAACTATCCAGTTGCTCATTCTATCAAGATAGGGTGCACTATCTAGGCCATATTATTTCAGCCAAGGGAGTCTTTGTAGACCCTGGGAAGATTAAGGTGATTGTGGAATGGCTAGTGCCTCAAAATGTGTCAGAATTCCATAGCTTCATGGGCCTCGTAGGATACTATAGAAAGTTCATGCAAGGATTCTCCCATATTGCATCTCTAATCATGTCACTCCAAAGAAAAGGAACACAGTTTGAATGGATTGAGAAGTGTGAGCAAGCATTCCAACTCTTGAAGGAGAATCTCACAACAACAACAATAATGACCATCCCTGATGCTAATGGAAGATTTACTATAATCACAAATACTTCAAAAGGGGGATTGGGATTAGTACTAATGCAGAATGGACAAGTGGTAGCTTATGAATCAAGGAAGCTTTAACAACACAAGGTGAATTATGCACCGCATGACTTAGAGTTGGCCACAATAGTTAATAATTTGTAGATGTGGATACATTATCTCTTGGGAAAGCCATTTGAGCTCAGGATAGAACATTTAGGATTGAGATACATTTTTACTCAACCAAACCTTAATGCATGATAGAGAAGGTGGTTGGTGTAGACATGTAAAATATACCGATTGACATTGTGTATTTGATCCTGACTACTAACATCGTTTCATTCTGAATCATCCCTCGGTCTAACCATTTAATCAAATCTCCTTATCTGATTAAATTCATCAATATTCCTCTCTTAATTGAATAAATCATTTTATCTAATCAAGTCAATCTCTTTTGTTAATTAAATCAATCCATCTAATCTAATTATCCCTATTTAATTAAATAATTAATTTATTTGATTAAATCTCTAAAGTCTACCCATTAAATTAAATAAATTAAAACCTTATTTTATTTAATCTAACACCATCTCTTTTAATTAAATAAATCAAATTCCTTATTTAATTAACCTCTTATCATATTCCTCTCTTATTTTATTTAAATAAATCCATAAATTTGAGTCAAATAGGTCACATCATCTAACCTCTCTCATTAAATTAATTAACCCTTGATTAATTTATTCTCATCTCATGTCCCATCCTCTAGATAATGCAAGTTGCACATGAAAATAGATTTAAATCATTTATTAAATCTCTATTTTTCTCACAAAGCATCTTTTGGAATATTCTCTCAATTTGAATTCAAAAA
Organism: Sequoia sempervirens; assembly: GCA_007258455.2. Taxonomy (NCBI): domain Eukaryota; kingdom Viridiplantae; phylum Streptophyta; class Pinopsida; order Cupressales; family Cupressaceae; genus Sequoia; species Sequoia sempervirens. The sequence continues at coordinate 563,184,246 of VDFB02058242.1, forward strand.
TTCCAAGTCAACATGTACATCCAACAAGGAAATAAATTCATCTTACGTGTCTTTTGCCTTGAGCCAAGTGGCATTTATTGCATTTTCCCTTCCCTTGTACAAGTCATTTCAACAAATTTGAAATTCAAAATTATGCATTTATTGGCACAAACCCCAAATCTTGCACATCCTTCATCCATTCATAGCTTGACAAGTGGAATATTTCCATTGGATGAATGTTAGTCCCACATTGCTCAAATTTGGAAATTCATCCATTTTGGAATTCTATAAATAAAGAGCTCATAGCCTCATTTGATCATCCACAGTTTATGCAAAGTTACCATGCTCAAATATCTCTCAAATTAATTTCATCCATTATCATTGTGTTCTTAGCTAGGTTTTTGCAGATTTTTGCTTGGAGCTCTCATCCTTCACCAACAAAGTGGATCAATCATCTTCAATACATCAAGTTTGCATCATAGGAATTGGGAAAGGGCCAATTTTCACATCAAATTGGCACCAATTCCCCCATGAGATCATGAGTTTGGACATTTAAATTAGGATTTAATCTATTTTGTTCTTTTCATCATGCTTTTCATTGTTTTCTTTCGTACTTTGATTTTGTAAATGGATTTCATGGGGAATTGTTGTTTTGGCTTGCAATCTCTTGTCTAACTTGTTTATTCTTGTTGTTTTGTAGGTACCAAGGTTTGGGTTCACACATTTGGCCAATATGAAGCACCCCTAAATCTGCAAATGAACCATCTCAAATACTCATTATTGGGGTTAGTTTACATTTGCAAATGTATGAATACCTCTATGGAATAACATGTCAATGTTCAAGAAATGCAACAATAACAAAGATCAAAAGACATTAAAAAACATGACATATACCTATTCCATATTGGATTGGTGTCAATTGTGCCAATGACCCTTTCCCAATCCTTGCTAAAAACTCACAAGATGCAATGCAATATGATAAGCAAAATCAGTTCTCAATTTAAGAGAGTAACTTTGCATGAGAGTGTAGATATGAAATGCTAAGATTGTGGAGGATTAAACCAATAGAGTTGATCCTTATTTATAGAATAGAATGATATAAGAATTCCAAACATGGAGGATGTGGGACTAAAAACAAGCCAAAGAAAAGAGGCCACTTGTCAACTTGTGATAGGATGAGGAATGAGCACATTTTGGTCAATGTGCCAAAGAGAGGGAGATTTCAAATTTGAATTTGAGAGTAAATGTTGAGTTTGACCTTTGCAAAGGGACATGTAAGAGCCATGCAAGGCCTCAAAAATTCTTTGTTGGATGTACATGTCCACTTGTTTTTGAATTCAAACTTGAGGGAATATTCCTCAAAGATGCCATGTTGATGGAAAATGCTGATTTTATAAATGAATTAAAATGATTTATTGGTGCAAGTGGGAAAAGCTAGAGGATGTGACATGCATTAGATTAGATTTAACTAGGATTAGATTAGCTTAGATGATGATTAGTTTATTTGACCCATTTGACATGAATATTTTGATTTATTTAAATCAAAAGGGATGGAAGGTGATTTCAGATTTAATTAAATAAAAGGCTTGATTTATTTAATTAAAAGAGGATGATGTTAGGATCAAGTTGATTTATTTAATATAAGTTGGTGACTTTAGGAGATTGATAAATAAACTTGATTTATTTGATGAATGGATGAATATGACCTAATCAAATGCATGATGTCAATTTCACGTGTCTATATTTTTTCCCTCTTTGAAGCAAAGTACTTGTTGCGTTGGTTCAAAGAATAATCTTACCGCGATCAAATTTAAAAAAAAATCTGATTTTTCAGATGCCTGAGTGAAAAATACACTGGTACATTGCCCCCTCAAGAGATCAAGTGAAAAGATTTGATTTGAGGGTTGATCTCGCGATAAAGAGGTTCAAGATAGACATATGGATGGTTATGATGATGATGCAAATGAGATGGTTTTAAGATGCTTAGAATAACCAATCTATATTATCCTAAACAACTTAAATGATGATATGATGTGATGATGGATGATGCAATAATGCCTAATGAATATTTTATGCAAATGCATGATTTTATGAGATGCTTAGACTAACAAATATATATTATGATGATAAAAAATGCAATGCATGTGAAATGATTGTTGTATGATATGAATGATATGTGGCATGTTGGAGGTTCTGTGGATGCATGGTGGATGCATTGGTGATGATAATTAACTATTCATGGCATGATGTTAGTACGGAAAAGAAGAGATTAGATGATGACAAGAGGATCCAACAAGTCCATAATCTAACAAGGCTTTATTAGAGATGATGATAGATGATAAATGATGATGATTTTCTTATCAAGGATTGGGATTTTAAAAGGGCTACTTACCTTATGTTTGATTACACATCTAGGTATGATGCATCAAGCTATAAAGAACTAGGATGGCGTTGTACCTAGTGCGATGGACTTTGACTTGACAAATATATAGGAGTATTCTTGTTCACACTTGACATACGGAAACCTTGCTAGGATGTACCTAACAAAGCAAGTATTCACCAAGTTATTTTACAAGAACGTCCAACAAGCATAGCAGACAAAAGATAATGATCATTGCCCCATTCCTATCTCTCTAAATCCTTCGTTCAGATATCATCGAGAGGTCCTTGGAATGAGTACAATAAGATAAATCAAAAGAAAAGATCAAGTACGCAAACAAGCCAATGTTCTTCATACCTCTAGCCAAAGGGATGTGTTTTGATAGGATAAGAATCCAAGTGATATCCAAAATGATGCCCATTGTCGAAATGATATATCCTAGGACATGCATTGTATAGGATGATGATGGTTTGATAAGTTGATTGATAGGCTGTTGATATAAGGTTGATTGAAATGTTTGCAAATGATTAAGAGTTTGATTTTGCATTTAACAGTTTGTTGCTTTGATTTTGATTTTGTGTTTGAAGTTTTCTTTTGCTGATTGTTGTGATTGTTTCTGTTTGTTTTTCCAAAGGATCAAGGCGACGATCAAATTATTATGGATGATTGATTATTGCGGGTGAGAGCGAGATGAGATGGATGGATTTTTTTTCAAATATTTGGATGTTTTTGACATTTTTGGAATGTTTTGAGGCTATTTTTGGTGTTTTTGAAGAGATTTTCAAATGTTTTTTGGAGTTTTCTGAGATTTTATGGATGTTTTTTGGATTTTGACATGTTTTCAATGTTTTTGGATTTTTTGATGTTTTTTAGAATGTTTTTGTGTTTTTGATGTCTCGGGGGCTGACCAGAGATTAGCCTTGCCTACGTTTAAGCTCAGAGACGACGTAGTTCGGATACCATTTTTTTGAGTGTTTTTTTGGATTTTTTTTTTGTTTTGAATGTTTTTGGATTTTTCAATGTCTTGAATGTTTTTGGATTTTGACATGATTTTTATGATTTGGATATGGATATGTGTGACGATATCAGTGCTCTATTTGGGAGTTTGTTGAAGACCAAGCTAAGGTTGACTAATTGAATTGATGGATTAATGATGATGATGATGACATTGTTGAGGATACACAACAATGCAAGGATTTCATTGATCAAGATTAATGACGATAACATTGTTGAGGATGTACAACAATGCAAGGATTGATTGATGAGGATTGATGATGATAACATTGTTGAGGATGCACAACAATGCAAGGATATTGTTAAGCAACACAAGGATTGAGATGTTGATGGGATTGATGATGATAACATTGTTGAGGATGCACAACAATGCAAGGATAATGTTAAGCAACACAATGATATCCTGAGATGATTTTTTTATCATGTTTGATGAATCTTGATTTGGAACAAAAGTTGTTCGAATGATTTGATGTGACGTTTTAAGTGCAACTTAGATGCGACTAATAGTGATTATTTGGATCACTGTTCAATGTTTGATGAAGCTTGATAATGAGCATCTTCTTGTCAAAATATGCCATGGGCTAGTGTTTTAGAATTTTGGATCATGAATGCTTTGACCAATTTGATTTCATGTTTGCCAATGTTCGGATCGCCACATAAGTTTGAGGGTGTAGTTCAAGATTATGTCTAGCAATGTATGGAATGCAATGGGTGGATGTTCAGATAAGTGTATGGATGGATGGATATGGATTATCTTGTGATAAGGTGAGGTGTTTGGATAAAGGATGCTCATTTGGATAATGTTTCATGGCTGAGATAATGTTGTATAGGCTAGGATCAATGAAAATAGCCCATGTCAAGATGTTTACCATAAGCAAGCGTTAAAGTGTGCCCCAAACTTTCATCAAGATCAAGATAATTTGGACTATGGATGGATATGGATGAAAACGGATTGGATAAATGGTGTGTTGATAAGTGGATTTATTATGGCTGAGATGGATGGAATGTTGGCTTTATTATGTATGAGATGGATGGAATACAATATTTATTATGGATGGGATGAGATGCTTTCATTTGAACTAGCACACATAGATGCTCAATCCCAAACATGATGCATGTTTTCTAGGTTTTCATCATGGTCTTGCCCAAAATGCTGCCCATGCAGTTTTCACTAGAGGACGATTTTTCTCTTTACTATTTTCAATCCTTTTTCTAATTTTTTTTAATTTTTTTTATTTTTTTGAAAGATTTTAAGCTCATGTTGAATCACAAGGTGTTGTTGATGTAGATGCCCCTATCATAATGTGCCATCGATATCTTGTTGGAAGAAGCTACTTTGCCAAGATACGTGCACTTGAAAACAACTTTTGAGATTTTTGATCTGCTTCGTCAATACCGAAGTTAACTTTGTCTTTGTGTGCACATCGTGATAGAGTGCCTTCAGAATCCTTATGATGAAGGGTCGTTGCCAATACATGGTAAATTTGAGAATTAGATATCATGCGTGGAGGCATGGATGGAGTGTGTTTAGGGATAAAAGATGGATTGGTTGATAGTTTGGAACCTTTGACTCTCCAAACTTGGGAAGACGAGCAATGATGGGTGGATACAAAAGTGTACGTGGAATTAGGACCAACTACTTGATACACTTTGTATGTCACTTGAAAAGCTTGCTTTTTCTTTTGTGGACATCTTTGATGGATACTTTTCCCTTTTTTATTTTTCCCCATAGTTTCTTTGACTGATGGAGTTTGATAGGGATAATCTTTCTTTGTATTTTTTGGTATCCATGTGTATTTTATTTTTCCATTATGCTTCTTAACTTCTTTTTCTTTGATAACATTCTTCGTAATTTGATTCAAATCTTTCTTTCGAAGTTGGTCCCAATTCATGGATGGGGTGATGGGTGGAAGAAGATTCATGATGTGACTGGTTGTAGTATTGACACTAGTTTCATCATAAGGACTCTTCATGCTCCCTATGTTGACGTTTGCTTGAGACATAGTTTCCCCCAGTATTGTGGAAGTAGTACCTTCATTCTTTGATTATGCTTGTTTCGAGAGTTCCTGTTTAGAATGCATTCTATGATCAATGATCACTATAGCTGATGTTATTTCGAATGGATGCTCTTTTGACTTTGGAATATCTTGTTCTGTCTGACTTGTTTCCTTGAGTGGATAATACTCAATATATTTATTCATGATGTCCTCAGTCTAAATTTGGGATATATCTGATTCTGATGTTGACAACTTGGTTTGACTATAGGAATCAATAACCTGCTCTTTTTGTGTAATAATATCAAGAGTAAAGGAATCTTGTTTTGAATGAAGATCATCTATGTGTCCATCTGTAGAAAGTGTCTCATGGGTAGATGGAGGAATATGTGCTATGTGGATATGATCATCTTGTATGGATAGGAGAATGTCCATTAGATTATTGTAGTATCTTGAAGATACAAATTCTTGATCTTGAATGATTTCAGAGTTGCTTTCGACATGCTTTGGATCAAGTTCTTGACATGGGTTAGTTTCAAAGGATGGATTGCTTATAAAAGGTTCTTGGATGTTGTCATTAGGCATGGGAATTGGATCAAGTGTCAAGTTTAGGGTTCCTTCAGTATCTGAACCCATTAAGTCAAAGGGGGTCAACATGTCTTGTAAAGGACCATTGCTAGACTTTGGTGAAATATTTTGATCATGCTTTGGAATAAATTTTTGAGATATGTCCTCTAACTTATAAGGTGATGTAGAGACATTTTCAATAAGGTCATTGGTCGATGGATCGTGCATTATGTCAATAGGATCAAATAATCCTAACACTCCTTGAAATAGATCACTAAAAAGTGGCTCTTGATGTATGGTGAGTTGATCATCGGATGGGGTGGAAAAATCTTCAAGGTGCTCATCGATGGAGAGATCTTGATCATTGTTTTCAACAATTGTGGTGGAGGGTTTTCCAATGTCTTCAACCATAGGGTCAAATGATGTTGACATTTCTTGAATTGGATCATTGTTGGTTGGTGGATTTTGATCATGATGGAAAAGTGACTCTTGACCTATGTTGATTTGATCTTTAGATGAGATAGAAACATCTTCAATGTGCTCTTTGATTAATAGATCTTGATCATTTCTTTCATCAATTGTGGTGGGGAGATTTTCAATGCTATCACTAGTGGTTGAATGTTCATCATTATCCCCAATAGTTTCTTTTTGTGTTTGTGCTTGTGTTTGTTGGGTAGCTTGAGAGGCTTGGGCAGCTTGAGAGGCTTGTTGCACTTGTTGATCTTGTGTTGCTTGTTGCATGGATAGATATTGTTGGATGGCCTTTTGGTAGGCCTGGTGAGCTTTTAGCGAAATGTTGTATTGTCTTGCTACATTTGGTTTTGGTGGTAATGGTGGGGGATTTGGAATTGTGCTGGATGTAGTGATGGGTGGTTGAGATACTTTTGAAGTGATCATAGTGGTTTGAGATATGATGGGTGTGATGGAATGGTTGTAATAACCGAGGTGATAGGAATGGTTGGAATGACCGAGGTGATAGGTCCTTGGGAGAGCATATTTTGATTTGTGAGGATTGATGTTGTCATTTGATTAGATACCATCTATTGGTGCGATGTTGATGGTATATTCAAAGGATTTGATGTGATGGCTTGATTGGTGTTAGGTGGATTGACATGGATGGAGTGATTGGTGCTAGGTAAAGGGGGAAGCCCTAAACCAAGGAATGATGTTGATATGGGTAATGGTGGTGGAGATGCATCTTGGCGCAATGAATCAACTATTTTGGTAAGTGTCGTAATTTGATCTCGCCAAATTTTATCTTGATTTCGATCTTGACTCCCTTCATATAGTTGATTTGGTTTTTATTTAAGAAAATTTGGGATGCATACTTGTGGTTTTTGAATGGGATCATGGAAAAATTGATTTTGGACAATGTTCTGATTTGGGATGATGTTTAGTTTTGGCATGATGGGTTGAAATTGAACATTGTTGATGTTGGGAATCACATTGCCTTGATTTAGGTAACTTTGATTTTGCATAGTGTTACCTTGACTTGGAGTTGTTAACATCTTGTTTAGATTTTGAACAATATTTGTATGATTTGCAAACATATTTATCCCAAAGTTTTTCGGATTCATGTTTGGAAAACTTGTACTTGGTACATTCTCATTTGGCATGTAGGGATTTGGTGAGATGACATTGTTCATTTGAAGGCTCATGCATTGATTGTTCGGTTGGTGGATTTGTAGGTTTGGACTTGGATTTAAATCTACCATTGGGAAAGGTGTCCCAAAATTTGATTTGGGCATACTCACATTTGTTGTACTATTGAAATTTGTCAAAGGTAATGATCCCATGTACGGTTTGTATAGATGTGAGTGTTGATAATCAATCGGCATTGTAAGGCTTTGATAGCTTAGTTGACTTGGATTACTCATGATGTATGGATTAAGTGTATATTCCATGTTCCTCTTGTGTTTTGACCTTGTTGCAAAAGTGACCTCTAAGGTTCTTAAGACCAATGACAAGATGAAGGATCAAAGGGGTGAATGATATGAGTGTCGAATGTTTAGGGACTTTGTATCAATGCTAGGCTTAGGGCTTGATTTTACTTGTTTGATTTGGATAATGAACTTATAAACCCTAAGATGTTAGATGTGATCTTAGGATGAAATTGTTCAAAGGATTGATAATTCAATTAAATGTATGAGAAAGGACGCATTCCCATACACCTAACTAAACAAAGTGATTTTTGATTTTGATGATTTACCCAAGTCTAGAATGATGTTTCCAAAAGCACTAAATTTGTTTATGGGATGGATTTTGATAGATGTTTGGAATTTGGATGAAGTGTTTGATTTGATCCTAAATGAACCTAGGAAGGACTTGTTTCCAAAACCAAGATAGTGAAGAACATGCCTTTCTCTAAAAGTAATTCAAAATCAAAAGATCAATGTTTGTATGAAAACCATATGACCAAAAGATGCCAAGCACATACGTGGGGTCCAATTGATTCAATCTTTGCTTAATGGATTCTTTTTACCACAAACACACTCTTGGTTAGATTTTGAATCTAGATGTCTAATGTCTCAACTTTCCCCTTATCCTGCAAAGTGTATTATGCAAAAACCAAGGAAATTTGAGGCAAGAGTTACCTATTGTTGACCTTAGTAGGAGAAAATTGAGATGAAATCCAAATGCTTAAAAGCCTCTAAGGATAAAATCCCAAGGGCAAGCAATAGCATGTGAATTTGTTAAAAGATATTTGCTTCTCCTAAAGGGTTTGATATTTTATGCTCATGTTGAATGTTGGTTTTCGAATGTTTTCGATCAAAGCACTATGTTTTCAAACTGACTCACAAGCAATATAACATCCTAGCTCAATTGGTACATTTTTATTGGTGGGCTTGCCTCATGCCCTTTGTAGTAGAAGAGATGATTTTACATGCAATCAAGGAAAAATATAAAGGTATGTTAAGAATGAAGTCTTAACCTCTATATTTCAACCAAGATTAGACATGGCAAGTAACTTCTTGGAATCTAAGTTCCAATGCACCACTTTGATAAAATCGGTGAATGGGTTAAATGGCCACTACAAACAAGGGTTTTATTTTAGACTTTCCATTTGTGGAGATTGACACATATGACGAGAGTCCCCTTTTGGATCCATCTCGTTGGAATCAACCATGTGATATTGGTGTTTCTTCCAATACCCACATTTATATCCCAGTTGGAAATACTCTTGGGTTCAGAGTGTTACCAGTTGAGTCATTCCCTTGGGTGAGTAATATTTCCCCAAGGCAGGCCCTCTAAGATAGAAAAAAGCGAGTAAACATATTCATAGTTTGATGAACCTTCATTTAGAAACAAAGGGAGAACACATGCAATAAGTTTACTCACACTCACAAAGTGTTTTGTTCAATTTTTTAAACCCAAAATGAAGTGTGGAGGCAATCTTGTATGCAACTTAATGTCATCAAAAATACTTTTGATTCTCAAGGTCGCTGTGAAGCGCGAGAGAAGTGCATACACCTTTTTAGATGAGATTACTTTGAATAAGAGATTACAAAACATGAAAAACACATGTTCATTTTAACCCTCAAACCAATGATGAATTCATTTTAAGCATCAAATGTGAAGTTTGCTTGTTCAATTTTAGACCACAATCAAAGTCTAGTACGTTTGTAAGGTTCAATTTTAGCCTAGCTTTGAAAGATCAAATCAATGGTTAAATTTAAGCCTGAAATTTAAAATGAGTTGATCTAGAATAGAAAACTAAAGCATAAAATAGAAGCTATAGATTATCATAATGAGCATTAAAAAATTCTTTTGTAAATTTAAAATCTGATGTTTAATTCCTCGACTCCAATCTTTCTTTGTCTTTGCTTGACTCCAATGCTCCCTCCCAATGTCAACCTCCACCTTTTTCCTATTCCATCTCACTAGGTACAACTCCATCCTAGTTTTTTATACCTTGATGCATCGTACCATGTGTGTTATCAAACATAAGAAATTTTGGCCCTTTGAAAATCCCAATTCCTCGGCAAGTAATCATCATCATTATCATCATAATTTGCATTTGCATCATCTTGTGTCTTGTTGAAATAACTTCTTCTTTCTTGGCTAACTGCACTAACAAGGTACTATGACAATTCATCATCATCACCATCATCATTGATCCTGCATCCACAAATCATTAGCATATTGCATACACATATCATATAGGAAATATATACATCGCATTTCCATCATCATATAAACATATCATCATAAGCAATTTTTAAAAATAGATGCATCCATTTCATTTCATTTCACCCATTACATTACATCTAAATCATCATACAAAAATTTACAGAAGCACTTCATAATCATTTTTGCATAATCATACATAATAAGTATATAAGCATTTAATTCATTTGCATACATGCTCGCATAGCATCATGACATCATCTCATCAAATTACATTCATATTACATTACACATCCTCATATCACTTTGCATCACATACATTACGTCATCAATTAATACGTTTAGTATAATAACATTTGTTATTCTAAGCATCTAATAGAACCATCTCATGTGCATTAGAACCATCTCATTTGCATCATATCATGACCATTACATTCATATTACATCATCCATATCATCTCATAAATAGCATCTTAAACATTCATTGCATAAATGATTCCACATAGGCATAAACATACAAAATTCATTATAAGCAAAGCATATATGCATCCATAAACAAATATAGGTCACATATCATTTCACATGAACATCATAGATCATATTAAAATCCATATCACATATCAGACCATCTCATTCACATAAATAGATCATCATATAGACAACATCATTGCACATCACATTTGCATATCATAGGTTAGCATAATATAAATCTGTTAGTCATAATCATAATGCATAAATCATTAGAAATAAATGCATCCATAATATATAGAAGTAAAAATCATACATGCATAGATAAGGAGAACACATTGGATCACATCAAAATTGGCTTATATATATCATCAATGTCATCAACTGTCATAGTACAAAGAATAAATTAGATCACTGTACATATATGTCAATCGGTATAAAAGGCCCATCAGGCTATCAAAATGAGCCCATAAGGCACAAAAAAATATATCATAACATCTCAATCAGGCTCAGTCTCTATGAATGCTACCCTCGCCTCTATCACCATGACCCTCTACTGGTCTGTGGCTGGCTCACTCTGAATACTCTAGCACCCACTCTGCTCTGAGTACGGCCTCATGATAAAACCATCAGTAATACTCTGCCTGTCAGACGACATCCCTGTAAGAGCGAACTAACACTGTACCCTGGGAGGAGGAGGCTGTCATGCTCTCTATCTGTTGCCTCTGGCCTAGCTCAGTAGCTACTTGTAGCTCTGCATCCTGCCTTTGTTGTATGGCCTAGTCCCTCTCAGCCCTGAGCTGCTCTCTCTCAGCTCTCACCTGATCTCTCTCAGCTGTCATGGCCTGGACTTGGGCCTACAGCTGCGCAATCAAAGTGTCTTGTGCATCTTCCTAACCCACTGGCTGCACTGGTGGCTGCACCTGAGGCTGATCCTTGTCTCGTGGTGGCTCCTACTTCTGGTCCTGCATATGTATGTCTCCATGCCCTGGCTGGACTGGAGGCACAACTAGCTGATCCAGTCGAACCTCAGCTCTCCGTCCTAAGCCTCCCCCTCTGCCTCTGACTCTCCACACATCTGGAACTGCACCTGGTATTGTCAATCGAAGCAGAGGCTAGAACCAATCTTTGTAGGCCTGAGTGGTGCCTAGATATGCTAGCCCCTGATCATAAGCCCATGGCCGGGCTACCCGTTGCCTAAAGTTGTCGATTACCTCCAAAGCAGGAATATATCACCCCCATGAGACCTATGTCATGGTGTGGGTGAAGACAGCTATGTAATCGTCATTAGGACGATCTTGCGGCTCCCCAAACTGACGCTGCACACGCCTAGGTAGATACCTCTCGAGCATGTTATGCTCCCGCCCCTGCATGAAATGATCCTGGCGGCAGAAAAACATCTGGTCAGCATCATCTGCCCATCTAGGCTGACCGAGGTATGGGTGCCAGGTAAACACCTGCATCTCATCCAGAACCCTCCTCCAGTAGGGGATCCTGTGCTCGCCGGTGTGAGTGAAAGACACACTGCCTCTGTATTGTGCCACGAGGGTATCATTTGGCCCCATTGGAAATGAAATGACACGTGGATGTAGCACAAAAATGTTCCCCCATGCCTAGATGTGAAGAAGGGTCACCCCTACTCCCAGTGCTCTCCCATCCATGTAAACATACTCATGGAGGTCTTTGTATAGTGAAGCGAGAAGAACAGGCCCCCATGCAAAATGAACTAGCTTGTCTCAGACCATCCGCTCCTAGCAATATCCCTAGCGGGGACTGAAATATCGCCCTCGCCTGTTAGGGGCAACAAGGCCTGAAATGATAACTGCAATCACCCAACGGTGGGGAGGTGCCAAGATTCAGTGGCACTCAAGCTCTATCTACCCCTCGTAGAAGATAATATCATTTGTGGCAAGGACTCGAAAGTAGGCCTCGCATCCCTCGTCCATATCAAAGATTGCCCAGCGACCATGGATAGGTAATCGTAAAATCTACCAAACGTCCACTAGAGTGACGGTGGCCTCACCAGTGGGAAGATGGAATGAAGATGTCTCGCTGTGTCATCTCTCTGCTAGCACTGACAACATCCCTAGGTGAGTGTGGATGGGTGTCGCATACATAATGTGCCACAACCCCACAATCCAGAATTAGTCCTAGTCCCTATCACTTAGGTCCCTTAGATAGCCAGCCAAGTCCCGTGACCTATGCTCAGAGCTCCCTCGCCTCGTCGTGCATCTTGAGGAAGGTCATCATGTTAAAAAATTTGAAAATTTCTTCATTGAGCATTCAAAAAGTTTCCCCAATAGTGCAACACATGATGGCGTCATAGTTTGATTTTAATCAAACTCTGATGCTAGGGTTGAAAAGAGTCGAATCGCACCACCACGGTGCAATTTCCCTCCTAGTGGTGCACTTTGGACAAAATTAAGACCGCCGCGTCACACTTTGTAAATCCACCAGCCGACCCTGAGCTCAGTGTCAGAGTTTCTAAACTCCAAACTACACCGCGGTGGCATTATTTAGCACTTAGCAGTGTAGTTTGTCTTCTAAGCGGTGCCATATAGTGCCGCTATAGAAAAATCGACTCTCTAAAGCATTAATTGAAGCATTAAATGAAAGATGAAGCTCGCGTAAGGACCACTTACCGGTGCCCCGATGCTAGGTGGCCGCTGGTACGTCTGAACTCTATCCAAAATGTGTAGAGGAAGTTGTCATTGTGCCATATCGTCAGGTGGTTTGAGCTCAAATTTCAAGGTCACTATTGGAGGTGCTTGAAAATGACTTGAAAGTGACCCCTCGGGCCCCATTTAAGCATGAAAATTAGGTTTTTTTAATCGTAATTGGCTATCCTGTTAGGGTTTTGGACCCCTGAACCAAATTTTATCTAGTTGAGGCTTATTTTTCAACATTTTATTATGTTTAGACACGTTTTTAGCCTCCTAGGGCCTTTTCAGACCTGTTGGGTACTTTATCATCTTTTTTCGTGAGATCACCCAAAAATTGGAATTTTCTTCGAATCTCTCGAGGGGGCATTATATTAGCATATTCTCTCCCGCCAGGCAACAATGGGGCAATTTTTAAATAATGAACTTTTTTTTGGCTTTGATCAAGATTGTTTATTCTTTGAACCAGCACAACAATTGCATTGCTTCAAAGAGGGGAAAAATATAGACACGTAAAATATATCGATTGACATTGTGCATCTGATCCTGACTACTAACATCATTTCATTCTGAATCATCCCTCAGTCTAACTATTTAATCAAATCTCCTTATCTGATTAAATTCATCAATATTCCTCTCTTAAATGAATAAATTATTTTATCTAATTAAGTCAATCTCTTTTGTTAATTAAATCAATCCATTTGATCTAATTATCCCTTTTTAATTAAATAATTAATTTATTTGATTAAATCTCTAAAGTCTATCCATTAGATTAAATAAATTAAAATCTTATTTGATTTAATCTAACGCCATCTCTTTTAATTAAATAAATCAAATTCCTTATTTAATTAACCTCTTATCATATTCCTCTCTTATTTTATTTAAATAAATCCATAAATTTGAGTCAAATAGGTCACATCATCTAACCTCTCTCATTAAATTAATTAACCCTTGATTAATTTATTCTCATCTCATGTCCCATCCTCTAGATAATGCAAGTTGCACATGAAAATAGAGTTAAATCATTTATTAAATCTCTATTTTTCTCACAAGGCATCTTTTGGAATATTCTCTCAATTTGAATTCAAAAATTCCAAGTCAACATTTACATCCAACAAGACAATAAATTCATCTTACGTGTCCTTTGCCTTCAGCCAAGTGGCATTTATTGCATTTTCCCTTCCCTCTTACAAGTCATTTCAACAAATTTGAAATTCAAAATTATGCATTTATTGGCACAAACCCCAAATCTTGCACATCCTTCATCCATTCATAGCTTGACAAGTGGCATCTTTCCATTAGATGAATGTTAGTCCCACATTGCTCAAATTTGGACATTCATCCATCTTGGAATTCTATAAATAAAGAGCTCTTAGCCTCATTTGATCATCCATAATTTATGCAAAGTTACCATGCTCAAATATCTCTCAAATTAATTTCGTCCATTATCATTGTGTTCTTAGCTAGGTTTTTGCAGATTTTGGCTTGGAGCTCTCATCCTTCACCAACAAAGTGGATCAATCATCTTCAATAAATCAAGTTTGCATCTTAGGAATTGGGAAAGGGCCAATTTTCACATCAAATTGGCACCAATTCCCCCATGAGATCATGAGTTTGGACATTTAAATTAGGATTTAATCTATTTTGTTCTTTTCATCATGCTTTTCATTGTTTTCTCTCCTACTTTGATTTTGTAAATGGATTTCATGAGGAATCCTTGTTTTGGCTTGCAATCTCTTGTCTAACTTGTTTATTCTTGTTGTTTTGTAGGTACCAAGGTTGGGGTTCACACAGTTGGAGTTCTTTAGCGAGTATGACTTCGAAATTGAGTACATAAAGGGAAAAGAGAATAGAGTGGTTGATGCTCTTAGTAGATGACAACATCTAGTAGCCATGATCTTGAAAAGATCTAATATGAGACAATAGGTGACACAACATTTTCCAAGGGATGAGCACTACGAAAGAGTGAAGAGCGCTCTAGCAAAGGATCCATAAATTCATTATTTTGATGGTTATTAGATCAAACCAGATGGAATTTTGAAATACTAGAGAATAATTTACATTCCAGACTCTGGAGAGCTAAGAAAGTTGGTCCTAGAGGAAGTTCATAATGCACCTTATTTAGGACACCTCAGAGTATCTGAAATGATCGCAAAATTGAAAACTCTATACTTTTTGCCTAAACTCAAGAAGGATGTAGTGGAGTACATAGCCAAATTCTTAGAGTGTTACCGAGTCAAGGTTGAACATGCACATCCAACAAGGCTATTGTATCCTCATGAAATACCTAAGTATAAATGGTAGGTGATCAATATGACTTTGTACAGGGGTTTCCTTTGAGTGAGAATCAACATGATGTTATATTGGTTGCAATCGATAAGTTGACCAAGGTGGCACACTTCATTCTTGGAAACCTTAAGGATGGATCATTGACCCTGGCCAATAAATTTTTCTAGATCTTATGCTTACATGGAGTGCTAGAGAATATGATTTCTGATAGAGACACTCTAATGACCTCAAGATTTTGCAAGACCTTGAATGCCACATTGGGAACCAAGTTAAATTTCAACTTGGCTTACCATCCTCATATCGATGGATAGATGGAGAGAGTAAATTAGGTAGTTGAAGACCTCCTCCAAATGTATTGCATGGACCAACAATATAGGTGGGAAGAATAATTACCATTGCTAAAGATTTCTTACAATAACTCTTATCACACATCTCTAGGTATGGCACCATTAAAATCTCTTTAAGGGTAGAATTTTTGTACACCCATTAGTTGGGATAGATTGGAAGACAAGATCAAAGTAGGACCTAAAATTATCAAGGAGATGGAAGAAAAAATGATAGTTCTTAAGAACAGATTGAAGGTGGCAATAGACCGACATAAGAGTTATGTCGACAAGAATAAAACTCTTAGATAGTTTGCAGTAGAGGATAAAGTTTTCTTAAGAGTTAGGCCTCATAAAAGTTTCATTTCCTTTGGAAAGTCTTATAATTTAGCCTCAAGATATATGGGTCCATTTGAGGTCTTGGAAGTGATAAACCTAGTTTCTTATAGACTTGCTCTACCATCTACTCTAGCTTGAATTCATAATGTGTTTCATGTTCCTTTGCTTAAGCCATATCATCCTGGTGTAGCTCATGTGCCTGATTGACAAATGTTGCAGGTACAAGACCTAAGAGTGGTGCTAGTGGAGCCCATTAGAATGCTATATAGAATCAATGTTAAGTTGCGGAGTAGAGACATTGCTCAATTTAAGGTCCAATGGGACCCGTATTCAGAAGACAGTGCTACTTGGGAGGATACAAAAGAAATAGAACACTCCTTTCAACATTTTATTTCTTAGAAATAGACTCTTGTTAATTTTGTTTGAAAATTTTGGATTAAACATTATAATGTTTTGGCTTGGAAATAGTATGATATGATGTTGAAAGAGACATATATGCTTAAATTTTGATTAAATAGACATCAGGATGATGTCTCTTCCAAGAGGGGAAGGATGTCATAACCCAATTTTTATTGCATTTAAATTATAATATGACAAATTGAATTATTGATAAAATTCAATATGTTGAATAAAAAAATTGATATTTTTGAAATGTTTGAAAGAAGTTTTCCGTTTTTTGACTATGTGATCTTTTGAACTATCTTATACTTTATTATGATTGAACATTAGTGATGAATTGTGTAAGTGCAAGTGTGTGTAAATGTAGGGAAATAGGTTGAAGGATGAGAAAACTATTGAGGTAGGATCGTTTAGTTAGATTGAATGGTAAGATTGATGGAATTTGGGTGAACACACCACAAATGACATGATGTTTGCATTTAAAATTTCATAAAGGAGATTATATTGACTTGATTCAAAATTATTCAATAATTGAAAAAAATAGGCTTGTGGAATGTTAGACATGTGGCTTCTTATTCAATTATTTATTTTGATCTTATGTTTTCAAAATTTAAAAAAGGATAGCATGATTAAACATATTTGTATGTAATTAAAATGTCATGCTTGAAGGATAAGAAAACTACTTCATTTAAAAACTATTATTCAAATAAAATAAAATTTTATTCTTTGCTTGGAAGTGATGGAATACTATACTATTATAAAATTAAAAGATATATATATATATATATACACGAAGGGGGGAAATTTTTTTGGCACTTCTAGGGTTTAGAACCTACAATAACAATCTTCACACTTTCTCATTCAAGGATAACCCTTTAGATCTTAATGCGAAGGAGAAGCAGATTTGGCAATAGGGCTGTCCTAGGGGCTAATTATGAATTAATGAGAGGTTTGCCACCAAGCTAGGGCTTGGAAAGACAAATGCAATGCAAGATGTAATGCTAAACCTTAATATGATGCAATGCTTCACTAAATGACCTAGAAAAGTATGTAAACAAAATAGAAAGCTACTAGATGAAATGTGTGCACCTAGGAATTTGAAGATGACTAGATGAGGCTTTGAAATGCTAGAAATTAAGACTTTAATGTTGATTGGGACTCATACACCAAGCTAGGCGAATTAGTCCTAAATCTAGGTTTTTATGTAGAAACAGGAATCTGGCAAATGGGTATTTGAATGTGTAAGAACCTAAATTTGACCTAAACTGGGACTCATATGCCAGAACCAATGAATCAGTCTAGTTAGGGTTTTTTGAAGCTTTAAATTTGAATTTGGTCTCTAAGGTCTACTTTGTTTTTCCTAATTTATTTCTAGATTTGAAGCCCTAATTTGCAACATGTAGAAGTCCTCCAAGTATCTCCAATGCAAGCTGACAACTTTGACAACTTTGAACACTTTGAATTTTTTTTTCCAAGCTTTCCCTTCAATGTATCTTCAACCTAAACTTACAAATCATGCACTAAAGAGGGGGAAAAATGTTTTTTTAATAGTGGAGAGGGGTTTTCCTTGGTCAAATCCTATTTTGGTAATCAAACCTTGAAATGAAATGAAATAGGAATGGAGAATGATGAATGAAAAAATATGATGTTGCAACTCACCAAACCCTATCAATAAGATGCTACAAACATGTGTGAGATGATTCCAATGGTTGTGGATCTTGACTCTTTCTTGAATAGGATAGATCTTAAATGAAATGATAACTTGAATCATGAAACCCTACATCACAATTGTTAGGTAAAAAAAAACATGATGCATGAAGACTTTGACATGATGCTTGATGCTTGAATAATGCTCTAGAATGCTTGATAATCTGCTCTTGAAGACTCTTGATTGCTCTTGTAAACACTTGAATGCTCTTGTAAACACTTGAATTCTCTTGTGAACTCAAACTTGCTATAAGGATGCTCATTCAACTTGCTAGGTGTAAAATGAGTGAAAGAAACTTGTATTTATACTTAATTATGCAAGAATTCCTGAAATTACAACACTACAAGCTGAAATTAGATCCAGGATGATAAAATCCCACCAAAAATTTGAATTAATTTTAATTTTGGGCCACACGGGACTCATTTTTTGAAGGTGGCAAATGAGTCCCATTAGGCATAATTTATGGGAACATTTTTAAAAATGCTTAGAAAGGTGTGAAACTAGGTTTGGGACCCAAAAACCTAGGTGGGACTCATACACCTAAGGTGGCGAATGAGTCCTAGATCACTAAATCTGGGCCACACAACTTGAAAATACCTAAATTATGATTGGATGTTGGTTTATGTCGGGTTTATCCTCAAAAAGATGCATTAAAGGAGGCACACAGATGCAAAATAATGCTAACTAAAGCATAAATAAACCAAATTATTCATGAAACCCTAGAAAAGTGTGAAAATGTGTTACAACACTCCAAATAAGGCATGATTAAGGTACATTTTGGTTAAAAATATGTTTATTAGTTTTAGTTAATTAGTAAAACCTTAGAAAAGTGTGAAAGTGTGTTACAACACTTTAGAAAGGTACCATTCATGTTCATTAGTTCACAAGGGACCAATACCTAATGTGAGTGTGTTAAACACATTACAACACTAATTCAAGGAATCATTAAGCTCAAATTTACAAGGATGGCCCAAACAAGTGTGAAAATGTCATTGACAACATTTTTTGACAGTACATTTAGCCTCCACTTTAGTGAGAGGATGAACTTGATTCAAACTCACATTAAAGTGGACAAACTCACTTCAAGAGGGGTCCAAGTGCACTAATGCTAGTAATATGGGATGACAACAATCAAGAAGGGTGATCAAGCACCCATGATCAAGATCCCATGACAAACCAACATAGGCACAAACGAACATGCATAAAAAAATAATAAAGGGAATCATAAAGGAACAAGCATACATTGCCAAAGACAAAGAGGAAAGGAAAAGTAAAAGAAGGGGTGGATCAAGCTTCAAAAATTTGTCCATCATGATGTGGATTAGATCTAGACTATTTGTCCAAAAAATGCAAGCTCACTCTGAGGCAATGGAACTTCAGGCTATCCACTGGGTGAGGATCCAAAAGAGGTGAGGCACATACACAGATAGCTGGTATGTGCTCACACTCACACATGAGTGGCTAAGGGAAAGTCATGCCTTGGGTAGGATTCCCACCAAAAACCATACCAAAGTTATACTTCCTAATAACTTTAATAAGGCGCCACACAAAAATGATTTTCGAGCTTCATGAGGCAAGTAAAACTTTGTATGCTTGGAGCTCATGAACAATGAACTTCAAGCTTCATAAGGCAAGAAAAAATTCACATGATTGGAACTCATGAACAAACAAGATGGATCCACAGGCATGCAAGGTGTCCATATAAATAGAAATGCAAATGCAAAAATGAGGAATGTTCAAAGGAGTCTTGCTTAATTCATGTGAGGTATTTAACTTAGGGAACACTGTGCCTAATGTCTCCAAGAGAGGACTAATCAAAGAATAGAAGATTCACAACTTAAGGGATGCAGTGTGTCACATCAAGCCACTAAGAGGAATATAATATGCTAAGAGATATCACACTATTGAAGGACATCACACCCAATGTCATCCACAAAGTGAAAAATGCATCACATAAAGTAAGAAGACTACACCATGAACCATGAAATGCAAAATAATAATTTTAATGTATGCCCCCACTTTAAAGAAATTTCTAAACACCATGCTATGAGAAATTACTTTAAAGTAGAAAATGATAAATGCTAACAATAAAGAAGACATGAATGCTTACTTTGAAAGCCCTATTCCAAGTCATATGTTTCCAAATAAAGTTGTCTTGCAAAAAGAAAGGACAAGAGAGGGGTTGCCCCAAAAATGAAAATCTAAACACATGAGGGATCTATGGATTTGGGGTCAGTATGTTCTTGCTATAATGTTGTTTAAGAGAGCTTGGAATTGTCATCATTCCCAAAATACACATAGAACTAGAAGAATGACACAAAGAGAGTGAAAACAAATAAAAACATTTTGGGTCAACATGTAAGAAAAATGAATGTCTCAATGCCTTGCATCATCCCCAAAAGGAAAACACAAGAAAAATGAATGATAAAGGAAAAGGTAAGAGATTTATGACATAGAGAACAATGAAAGGTACAAAGAGATGAATTTCACAAAGAGAGAACATCAAACAAAAAAACATAAGGAATCACAGTACACACATGCAATCACATAAAAGAAAAATAAATAATGAAAAGGGCTAGTAAGGAACATGTGAGTCATCCTATGAGTAGGTCATCCGCATCCCAATCGTGTTCATCATATATAGAAGGCAAACAACTAGCCAAAGGGATAATAGAAAGTTCCGAACTATGGTCATTACCAAGTTCAACACTCTTCCTTAGAGGATTATTGTTTAAGCTCATGGAAGAGGAAAAAAATGTATTCAATTCATTATGCACTTCCTCATAAATTTTTGCAATCTCCTCATCATCATCTAAATTAATCATAATAGGAGGTTGAGTGATAATGTCTAAGGAAGGTTTCATATCTTTTTGTGGTTGCATTACAGGATCATTCTATTTTAGGGAGGGGATAGACTCATCGTGCATTGCTTCAGTCGAGTTGGGACCTTGATTTTCTTTGTTGTTTTCTTCATTTAACTTTCAAGCAAGGGCATGACGTCTATGCCTATGCTCTCTACCACCTCTATTTCTTTTAGTTATATTTTCAAGTTGTGTTTGGGTAGGAGCGGGTTGATCAACCATATGTTTCTTTTCTTCCCCAAGGGGAAGAATGGAAGGAACCATAGGAGGTTGTTTAGCCACTTTCTCTTTGATTATGTAAACTTGTTTTATTCTAGAAGGTGTGACAGGATTGTTTTCGTTACCTCTTGGTCTTTTTTAGGAAGTAGGTGAAGTTTTTGTCTTAGGTTGGTCTTGGTTTTTTGGAATTTCTTTAGGCTCAATCATGGTTTCATGAAGGATGGTAGGCTCAGTTATAGGTTGAGGCATGTTTCAGAGGGATAATTCTGCTATTTTCCTTGTCTTGAACTTTTGATAAGATTTGAAAAAGAATTCTTCTCATGGTTTGATAGGTTCTATAGACTCAGGCCAAAAGAAATATAATAAAAAGTGTACATGGGAGTGTTGACGATGGTTTTACTCGCAGTAAACAGATCGAATAAAATCTCCATAGACAATACAATGAAGAGCCTATCCTTCTTGAAATATATGAAACAAAGACAACCTAAGAGAGAATTTTACATTTACAGAGCAATGATTGAATTCTGTTTAATCCCAAGTCTTCGATAACTAGGTCATAGTTTCTCTAGGGTCGCTCTCGGGTAATGATGTGATAATTGTTCTTATTTTCATTTAGGGGGGAATCCATATGGGCACGTACATATACATATTCATATTTCTACATCAGTTCTTTGAACATTTTAGATCAACTTTCCAATTTGAAAAGATAAACTTGGAAATCATGAAAGCAATAAATTTGACATTGGACTTCAAAAGATCATCACTAATCTCCTTGTTATCACTTAAGTAAATTTAGCATTAAGAATTCCACAATTTGATGGAAAATAAAATATTTTCAACAAAACTATTTCCATTCACTTATATTTCTTTTTTGGAAAATTTTCAAAATAATAAACCTCTAATCTAAAGTAAAACATAAAAATACTAAAAAATAAAAGTTTCTCCTAGTTATTCTCCATGGATGCCCCAAAGCATTAATCGAAACAGCGCAAACTACTTTATATTTCACCAGATTGCTTCACAGCTACATATTAAACGATGCAAGCTTTTAAAGAGGTGGTTTTGTTTAGGGACACTGAATAGATTTTGTATGCACCCTTAAACAGTGCAACATATAGTATTGTTCAGCCAAACTTACAAAACCAGCTACTAAAGATACTTAGATAGGTAGCTATCCATAAAGCTCTAATATCAATTAATGTCTACATGCATAAAATTTTGTATGCCGAAATGGTTCAGAAAATAGGAAAAAGGAACAAAACTTAAAAGAAGCTTTTACTCCTCTGACATCCACAAATTTTGAACTTAAAAAATAAAATTAAGTATCCTCTGGCCTTTTATATAACACAAGGCTCATATAGGAAAAGATATCTACATGAGAGGGAATCTAAGGGACCAATATAGTCAAGGAAAGTGGAATAATGTGACCAATAGGAGAATTACAATTGAAGTCAATAGAAGTCAACTCCAATCACTCGTTGAAGCTCTTTGGGTTCTACTTTTTCATTTGGAATCTTCATCAGGAAAGTAACTTGAATCAGACTTGTATATAGGAGCTCTCCATATATTCAAAATGATGAGTTCATTATCTTGCTCCTACGCCCGTTTGATCTGGATCAGGTTTTTTGTTCTTGGGGATGAGCTTCCTCAGAAGTGGGTGCAATCTACCACTAAGTAAGTGAAATACTAGGATCTCGAGTATTCCAATTAGATGCACAACTTTTTCATCATTTTTACCAGAACAATTGACCTAACCAAAATTTAACTTGATCCGTGATTCAAATTTTCCCGACTGTCCATACCTGAGCTTTGCATCACAATCGATCTCCTGCAATCACAAAAATTCCAAATATTAAATCCCTTTTTTTTAAAAATGCTACCATATAAATAAAACCATTATTCAAATGTTAGTACAAAATCTATAAAACTTGCTTCTAAAAAAAAATATCACAAATCCTTGTATGTATACTGGATCACTGGGATCAATGTATAATATTTAAAAAATTTAACATTTCACTTCACGTTTCAACCCGGTACCCGGTACCCAGTATTCAGCTTTAACCACTTACTTTCTCAGACCTCAGTTATACCAAAACTCCAACTTACCAGATTCCAACTTACTGGACCAAAGCCATTCCCTTGAACTTTACATTACCTTTTGTCTTTTCTGGGTTTCTGGTACCCAGTTTCCGATGTACAAAACACTTACCATACGAAGTACTTTCTTTCAAACCCAAGATTTCTCTTTTCTTTTTTGCTTCCAGTGATCTTCCAATTTGTTAGCTCCTTCCATAGAAGTTATATTTCACTTGAGTCCCCAAGCCTTTTTAGTCTTGGGGCATGTTGTGAGACCACACAACAACTTGCAACCAAGAAAACCAAATTTAAAATTAAACTTGAAATTAAATCACTAGTTGTAAATTAAAACTTACGCATATTTTAAAACAATAACTTTATACATTTACTTAGATTCTAGCATAAAAAATAAAAATCCACCAGAAACATTTGTGTGTGCTCTTAATTAATTCCACTTTTTGGAACTTAGTAAATAGAATCAGCTCATTAACATTGAACTACATAATATAGTAATCCTCCAAAGCCAACTAGGGATAGAGCCTTGTTTCCAGTCAAGCGTCCATAGCCCCGACAAGGTTATCTCTATAATTCCCCCCAAACATAGCTCTACTGTCGGTCAGGCATCCATAGCCCCGGTAAAGTTATTTGGGTAGCCTAAAGAGTTGATATCATTTTTTATTTTTTATAGATATAGGAATGATAGCTCATTTATCAATTTGCAAGCATTGAAGCACATCTATTAGGTTGGAATTACAATGGTAGCGAATGTTACTTTTTGTTTTTTCGTTCAATGTAAATCCCTTCATCAATTCACTACTTCCCAAAAGCTCATTTAATGATTCCTTGTAAGTGTGTGTTTCCCGCAAAATTTTACCAATTATGCCAAATCCTAACTAATTATAGCCCGCTATATGTTAAAAGATATGCATAAATTAAAATTTAGCAATAGACAACTTAATCACCAAATTTAACTCTAAATTTAGAAACATTAGTTAACACCCTTTCGATTAAATTTATGGAAA
The DNA here is from genome assembly GCA_007258455.2 of Sequoia sempervirens. Lineage (NCBI taxonomy): Eukaryota > Viridiplantae > Streptophyta > Pinopsida > Cupressales > Cupressaceae > Sequoia > Sequoia sempervirens. The sequence goes on from VDFB02058242.1 coordinate 563,208,672, forward strand.
TTTCCAAAACTTTTGCTAACTATCTTGACTTGATGGCACTGCACTATATTAATGGATGAAAATGCCATGATTACCTTGAAAAATGATCACATTATTTTGCATTAAATTCACACAGCTTGTTCGACATGTATTATCTCTCTACTTCTTCAAGTGATGACATGTAACATCTTTCCAACCCCATTCTCATGTATAATCTACACACTTAACACCTCAATAATCATTACGATTTTTTAAAAAATAATTGGAAATGAACCCTATTAATTCAAAATCTTCAACTTGCTTGATTCACAATCTCTGTACTACTCAATTCCGAAGCAATTTCACCAAACATGTGCAAAGAATTTATTTGATTTAACCTTTAATTATGAAGATTATTAACCATTTTCCACCTTGCACATACGATTTCCAAAAAAAATTAGGCAACTATGTACTGCTACATTTTTTACGGTTTTCTATAAATTCATGCATTCCTTCTCAAATTCTCCACACTTTCTTTTCTTTCTCTTTTTTTACATTTTCTGTAATTCAATCTAGTTTTGTGCTTTTACTTTTTCTTGTATGCCATGGATACTCCCATTTTCTTAAGTTGTTCTCTTAGATAGAATGTTTTCTTGGAAAGTATCACACCACAAAGGCTTGAAAAGGTTTTCATTGTTAGGACTTCTAGCTTTACTATGCTGAATTTATGCTTGGTCCTTGGGGAAAGATATGTTGCATCCAGTCGCTACTTCCATTTTTATTCCGACATAGCTTCTCATTTTGTAGCTTCCTTTTGGACATTGGGCTACCTATTGAAGATGTTCACGCCGCTACCAACCTAATAGTTAAGCTTGAATTCTTGGAGAATTTGGACACCATTTTAGTTGTCTCACACTCAACCTTTGGGATTCCCTCCATGGATGATATTCCTCAGTTCCTGAATCACAGGGAAGTGGTTCCACTTCAACTTTTTCTTACTGATCTCCATATCCAAGATTTTGAAATTCACCGGGAACTTGCCTACATAGGGTATTTAGCCTTGATAGAAGAGACCTCCTAGATTGACTAGATAACTACTACCATCCGCAACTTTGCTCACCTTTTTTTGAATCTTCCTTTTTAAATTTTTAACAAGGATTTTGACATCTAATGTATATACATGATAGACACATATATGTATTTATACTTTTTGTGGTTATCTTTCTTTTTTTTAAAGTATATTTCACTATTTATGGTTTTATTGTTTCAGTTTAGTTCAACAAAGTGTTTCAATTTCACTCTCATGTTCAAGATACATTTAAGCAAAATTTGTTAATACATAAGCCAAGCAAGGAAAAGAAAAGAAAACAAAACAAGAAAAAAAAAGAAACTGTAAATAGAAAAATTAAGCTAACACTACATTAAACTAACCCTAACTACCCTAACTCTAATATCACAACAAACTAACTCTAACTAAGCAATTTATTTCAATTTCTATAGCTATTTCCTTTACATTTTTAGTACGAATTATAATAGGTTTATCTTTAAATTCCCTTATCAACATCTTCAAAATCCTACTGTAATAATGAAAAATCTTAAGTTTCTTTTATTTAAACATCATAAATTCAAAGTTGTACTTTCCCAAAATCTGGCTTAAATGTATGAAAACAATCTCATTAGAGACCAGTTGCACACATTTCATCTGGCATGGCAATATTGTACCTTCTTCCAGCCCTGGTCCATTTCCATGAATGACTTTGTTCATTTCTTTATTTTCTTCTCTTTTGAAAACCTTCATATCTTCAGTCATGTTTTTGCTTTGCATTGTGTTAGACCAAAATGTATCACTATTTATATCATTATCAGAAAGAGAAAAAGTAAAAACTTGATATTTTGTATATTCTATAAAATCAGGAAAATGTCTTTTTATAGCTAATGAATTTTTAGCTTGAAGCACAATACACACGTCTCCTGCTTGATTTTCCCACTTTATCTTGCTATTTGTGTTTTCCACGTATACAAGGAATGATGATTCATCCATAACTTCTCCTCGTTTATGATGAAATATATCTGAATCTCAACATTCTCACCTATTCCCCTGCAAGATGTTAGGATTTTCTTTAAAATAATCTCAATTTCCTAACTATTTCAGTTCATTGTTTTTTTTTAATATTTCCAGTTCCACTAGGGTAGAATGTTTCTCTCGTGAATAATCCTTTTCTTTTTGCAATTAAAACTTCTTATGTAAATGGAATTGCTCCATTTATGGCTAAAATTACCATAGCTAAAAAAAATTCACACTCAATTTCACCGTGAACGATTGTATCATGAATTCTACACTCGGTGACTCTTCCAAAAGTAAACAAACTCAGAGGATACAGTTTTTGATTAAGAATTTTACAAAGTTTTCCAATTTCCATCATGAAAACTAGATTGTGTTAGGTTTTGTGAGTTTACAAGCTTTTTGCCAAATTAGGAAGGGTATTTCGAAACACAAATCCACTTCCAAAACATAAAACCTAGAAATATCAAAGAACTTAGAAAGAAAGACAAAAAAACATATGTGTATCCACACATGACCATCGAAGTGCCAAATGCGGCCCTCCTTCCAACGCCAGTTCCTGTTATTGACAGTTTTACTCGCAGTAAACATATCGAATAAAATCTCCACAGAAAAGACTGTGAAGAGCCTATCCTTATTGAAAGATATGAAACAAAGACAGCCTAAGAGAGAATTATGCATTTACAAAGAAAATATTGACTTCCCTTTAATCCCAATTCTTCGATAACCAGGTCATGGTTGCACTAGGGTTGCTCTCGGGTAATGATGTGATAATTGTTGTTATTTTCATTTATGTGGGGGGGAATCCATATGGGAATGTACATATACATATTCATATTTCTGCATCAGTTCTTTGAACATTTTAGATCAACTTTCCAATTTCAAAAGATAAACTTGGAATTCAAGAAAGCAATAAATTTGACATTGGACTTCAAAAGATCATTACCAATTTCCTTTCCATCACTTAAGTAAATTTAGCATTAAGCATTCAACAATTCAATGGAGATAAAATATTTTCAACAAAACTATTTCCATTCACTTATATTTCTATTTTGGAACATTTTCAAAATATTAAACATCTAATCTAAAGTAAAACATTAAAATACTAAAAAAAAAAGTTTCTCCTGGTTATTCTCCATGGATTCCCCAAAGCATTAATCAAAACAAAGCAAACCGCTTTATATTTCACTTGATTTCTTCATAGCTACGTATAAAACAGTGCAAGCTTTTAAAGAGGGGGTTTTGTTTATGGACACTGAATAGGTTTTGTCTGCACCCTTAAAGGATGAAACATACAATATTGTTCATTCAAACTTACAAAACCAACTACAAAAGATACTTAGATAGGTAGCTATCCATAAATCTTTGATATCAATTAATGTCTACGTGCATACAAAGTTTTACGTCAGAATGGTTCAAAAAATAGGAAAAAAGAACAAAACTTAAAAGAAGTTTTTGCTCCTCTAACATCCACAAATTCTAAACTTAAAAATAAAATTAAGCATCCTCCAGCCTTTTATAGAACACAAGCCTTAGATAGGATAATAAATCTACATGAGAGGGAATCTAAGGGACCAATCTAATCAAGGCAAGTGGAATATTGTGACCAATAGGAGAATTGCAATTTAAGTCAATGGAAGTCAACACCAATCACTCATTGAAGCTCTTTGGGTTCTACTTTTTCATCTAGAATCTTCACCAGGAAAGTATCTTGAATCAAAATTCTATGTAGGAGCTCTCCATATATTCAGAATGATGAGTTCATTATCCTGCTCCTACTCCCTTTTGATCTAGATTAGGTTATTTGTTCTTGGGGATGAGCTTCCTCAGAAGTGGGTGCAATCTACCACTAAGTGAAATACCAGGATCTCGAGTATTCCAATCACATGCACAAATCTCTCATCATTTTTCCCATAACAACTGACCTGACTAGAATGTAACTCGATTCGTGGTTCAAATTTTCCTAACCATCCATACCCAAGCTTTGCATCACAATCGATATCTCCTGTAATCAAAAAATTCCAAGTATTAAATCCCATTTTTTAAAAAAAATGTTACCATATAAATAAAACCATTATTCAAATGTTAGTACAAAATCCATAAAACTTGCTTCTAAAAAAAGAAAACATATCACAAATCCTTGCATGTATACCGGATCACTGGGATCAATGTATAAAATTTAAAAATGTTAACATTTCACTTCACGTTTGAACCTGGTACTCGGTACTCAGTATTCAGCTTTACCCACTTACTTTCTGGGACCTCGGTTATACCAGTACTCCAACTTACTGAAATCCAACTTACTAGATCAGAGCCATTCGCTTGAACTTTACATTACCTTTTGCTTTTTATGTGTTTCTGGTACCCGGTATTCGGTATACAAAACACTTACCATACAAATTACTTTCTTTCAAACCAAAAATTTCTCTTTTCTTTTTCGCTTCCGGTGATCTTCCAATTTGTTAGCTCTTGCCATAGAAATTATATTTCACTTGGGTCCCTAATCCTTTTTAGTCTAAGGGCATGTTGTGAGACTACACAATAGGGAGGATAATGGGTTAAAGCAACTCTGATGGACTGTAAGTATTTCATTGTCAAAGGGAAACTTTAAGCATTTATGAAATTGGTTCAACTGTGGGATGATGGAGAATGAGATATCCAATATTTTTGGTCCTATTTGTAAAGGTAAGGTGATTGATCCCATCATAGGGCAAGCAAAATTTTTATGCATCTTGATCCATGCTTTCGATTTATCATATATATCTTGATAGAGTTTGTGTAGAAGTAAGAATTCCTTGGTGATCACATTCTCTCCAGAGACGGGATCTATTAATATCCCATTAGTGGGCTTATCATAGATGTGACCGACTATGTAAAGAGGACCATCATGTGCACGTTCAAGTATATATTGTAAGGAGAAAGCAATTTCAAGAGGCCTTTTAGTTTGACCCTTACCATATTGAGTTTCGACCAATGTAACCAAACCATCGATAGGATTTTGTTCTTATTGATTAGTATCCATAGGACTTTGTTGAATTATATCTATGTTCTCATCATCCATGTCAACATTCATCATATCATTTTTTGTAGTTTCACTAGCTTTAACAAATGAAATTTTGTGTTTTGGAATGGGGTTGGTAAAGATTTGCAAGTTTTGGTTAGGAGGGGAAACAGACTTATTTCCTTGATCATTAACACCTCCAATGGAAAGCCGACTAGAATCAATGAGGCCTTGCACAAGATGTTTAAGATACTTATAATGTTTTGTACCATGTCCATTTTGTTAGTGATAGTGGCAATAAGGATTTGATCTAAAGTTTGGAGGTAGAGGCTTATTAGGATTGGGTGTTTTGATGGGAGGCAAGGTAATAATTTCTTGTTCTAAAAGTTGTGTCATTGTATTATGAAGGGTATCGGGTAAGGGAGTGAATTGAATTTTTAGGTCCCCATAGCTAAATTTTATTGTGGCTTTAGCAATAGCTACTTGGTTATTGACATTTTGGGTTGTTTGTTGAGGGGGATTGAATTTAAGGAAACCTTTGTTCTATTTTCTAAAAGGTTGGTATTTTTTTTGGTTTGGAGGCTTAGATTTCTCAGTACGGCTAGAGGTGGATTTTGTATATCGACTACTAATCGAATTTTGATAATCATGGAGGGCAGTACACAAGTGCATGAAGGAAAGAAATTTCATCAAGGTAAGCTTATCTTGTATCATACTTTGCAAATTTTCTATGAATATCTTTTGAAGGTGAGGATTGGGAAACTTGACATTGATTTGGGAATAGAGCGAGATTGATATCACAAGATAGATTTAGTTATATTTTCTTCTTCTTTTTGCTTGCATCTCATCGAGTCAACCAAGGTCATCTTAGGAGTCATACTCACTTGGAAATGGTTGAAAAATTCCTCAACAAGTTCATTGAATAAACGGATTGAGTTTTTTATTAAGGAAAAAGTCACTACATAAGGTAGTATAAGCATTAACATGGTTAGAAGGATATCCCTTTCCTTCGTATTTCTCAAATCTAGGAACCTCTACAACTTGTGGCATCAGTGTTTGCAATATCTCCAAGGACAAGGGGCTTCTTTTAACATAATATGTAGGTGGTCCATTTTGATTTTGGTTGATGGTGGAAATTTGTTTTTGAAGGGATGAAATGGTTTGGAGTAGTTGATTAATGATAGGGTCATTGCTTGTGTTATGAGATGGAGGTGAGAAAGGTGAGGGGGTGTATGTGTTCGAGGGACAAGTGAATGGGATGATTATAGGAGGTAAGGTAGTAGGGGATATGATGTGCAATGCCACAAAGGTACTAGGGATGCTAGTGGAAATACCCGAGGAAGGAATCACATTACTAGTTGGTTGCATTATTGTTGTGACTTGAGGGTTAGTATAGGTAGGAATTGAGGCAATTATTGTGGGAGGAGGAATTTGAATTCCTCCTTGGTTTGTGACATTACTTGTAGGTAAAGGAAAACTAGAGGTTGAGGTGAGATGCTTTCCAAAGATTTGAACTATGTTTTTCGCAAGGTCAAGTCCATCTTCACTTTCAAGTGTGCGATGAATGTTATCTATAGTAGCGATGGAAATAATTGAAATGTTGTGATTTTTCACTTGATGTTGTACATTTTCTAAGTCTTCATGGATTTGAATTATGTTTTCTTGTGGAATATTATTAGTCTTTGTTTCAGAATGCATCACACTACTTGAAGGAAAAGGGTTGTTAAGGGTATGGTCCATACATAGTGTACTAGTGTCGATACTAGGAATGAAAGAGCTAGACAACCCAAGATCCATGATGATTGTGCTATCATGGGATGACATGAGTCTCAAACTTCATATCACTATAGTATTAGCAATAGGACACCAAATACTCATGCAAGGGATACTACATGGAAGATGAATGCAAATGCAATATAAGCTAAGAACAATGAAATGAGTGTAACATAAAATCTATAACTGAAACAAAAAGGTATCAATAAAAAACAAGAGCACAAAGATAGAGCTTTGAATTCTAAAAAATGTAGCATAGAATCTGCACTGGGACTGATTCACCCATAGGGGCATATGAGTCCCAATGAGGGTGTTTTTCAAAATTTTCAAAAAAATTTAATTGATTTTTATGCTTTTTATGTTGTATGATATGTATCCTAAGTGAAAATACATATTTAATATGAATTTCAATGATTTGAGATGCAAAAATGCAAGCTATATGAACTTTCACTAATGCAAAATTTGAAAACCCTAGAGTGCCAATTAACTAATGCAAACCCTAATGCAATGTTAATGTAGGTAAGATCTAGGATGATGATGCACTCCAAACCATAATTATGGTGTTCTAAATGTCAGGTTCACCAAAATAGAGGGGGCAAAACTGTTTGGTGCTTCTAGGGTTTAGGACTTAGAATAACAATCTTCATACTCTCTCATTTAAGGATAACCCTATAGATCTTAATGCAATGGAGAATGAGATCTTGCAATAGGGTTGTCCTAGGGGATGATTATGAATTAATGAGGGATTCACCACCAAGCTAGGGATTGGAAAGAAAAATGCAATGCAATATGTAATGCTAAACCCTAATATGATGCAATGCTTCACTAAATAACCCAGAAAAATATGTAAAACAAAATAGAAAGGTGCAAGATGAAATGTGTGAACCTGGGAATCTAAAGATGACTGAATGAGGCTCTAAAATGCTGAAAATTCTAACTTTAATTCTAACTAGGACTCCTATGCCAGGCTGGGTGAATCACTTCCAAATCTAGGTTTCTATGCAAAAAAAAGAATCTGGT
>VDFB02058242.1:563221485-563310798 GCA_007258455.2 Sequoia sempervirens
AATTAAATAATATAAATTATTTAATTAACATTAGAAGAATGAATAGAAATGATTTAATTAATTAAATAATATAAATTATTTAATTAACATTAGCAAAATGGATGGATTATGAATATGAATTTAATTAAATAAATTAAATTTATTTAATTAAATAGATGATGACATGGGTACCTAGGGCAGAGTGTGCTACAAGATGCCTAAATGATGTAATGCCGAGACAGGTGTTGTAAGAGGACAATTTTGGGTGTCTACATTTTGCCCCTCTTTGAGATGATGCTCGAGATGATGAGATTTGTGTCGAGTAACATCATTTCAAAGAAGTTAAGGTATGGATAGAGGAAAATGGATAATGATAGAAAGATAGGATGATGGAATGATGATGCCCCCTCGAGAGGATAGGCGGGTTGAACAAACATGGGTAGGCTCTCGAAATGAAATGATAAGGATAGACATGGTGATGCAAGATAGAAAGTGGATGAAGGAGAGGAATGATACATTATGCTGCAATGAAGGTGAGCAATCATGATGTTTGATATAGCACTAGACGTTATGCACCAAGATATAAGGACCAAGGTGATAATGTGTCTTGTGCCCCAGCGTAATACAACCTTGCCTAGACATATGAGGAAGTAGAATTAGAGCATTAAAGTCCTAATGCACAGAAGGCATGATGTGACATTAGATGCAAAGGATAGTGCAAAAAGCTATTCCAACATACACAAGATATGAATATTAGCTAGAATGATATGGATTTAATACAAATGCAAGTTAAAAATGATAACACACACAAGCAAGCAAGCAAGCGTGCACAAATGATACAAAAAAAAACAAGGAATTTCCCCTGTCAAGCTGTAAACCATTGATTGAAAGATTGATTGATGATGATGATAGTGTTGTCATTGTGGGGAGCGACATATCCCTAGAGCAACACAAGGATGATGATAATTGATTGATTGAATTCGATTTGGTTTACGACAAGATTAGGATCAAGACCAAAGGATGTGATTGGATAATTTGACAAGATTGATCAACTTGATTGGTATGGATTAAGGATTGACTTGCATTTGGATTATTGCTTGGATTTTTGTTAGCTATTTGATTTTTTTGTATTTTTGGGGATATTTTGATTTTTTTTGTATTTTGAAATGTTTTGATTTTTTTTTTTGACTTTTGACATGTTTTGACTTTTTTTGGTCTTTTGAAATATTTTGAATTTTTTTTTTTTTGGACTTTTCAAATGTTTTGAGGTGTCAAAGGATGAAAAATTGAGTAGCCTTTGTGCTAGATACCAATGACAAGGGGAAAACCAAGTCTAGGTGCAAGGGTGGGTGATGGGATAAGGGATAAAAGGCTCATGATAGATGGATGGGTGGTATTGATGTATGCATAATAAGATAGCAAGGATGTGATCTCCAAAGACTATGTCGCATATAAATAATATGCCCTATTTTAGGTACAAGACTTAGGTTTTTTCTAGACAAAATGTATGACAATAGGATAATGACATGATTGGTTTAGATAGGAAGAGGTACGTCAAGAGATACCCAAAACATGTTTCAACCTTTTGCCGCTATATCTTCATTTAGATCAAAAGGACTAGGGTGGATAAGTGGATTCAATATGATAGATATGTATGATGGATAAGATGGTAGGTAGGATGGAAATGATATGACATGAAGGATAGGTTGGATAGATAAGACATTGTGCCCCCAAGTGTAAGTGACATAAAAGATCAACCTACACATGATGCCTGTTTGCCAAGTTTTCATCATGGTACTTATCCAAGACGCCTGTTTACCAGGTTTTCACCATTGGATGAAGGGATTTATCTTTACTTTTTTTTATTATTATTCTGTTTATTTTTACTTTTTTGACTTTTTGACTTGTGGATAGGAGGGACTCAAGTGTCTAGTTGCATGAAAGGTGATAGTCCCATGAGGGATGGCTGTCATTGCATGGACCATGTAAAATGCCATTATGCTCATAGATGTTGGTAAGGGATGACATGAAAGGGAGATGGAGTAGGTAGATGATGGATTATGATGTGGATTATGGAGGACAATAATGGATTATGATATGGATTATGTAGGGAAGATGATAGGTATTATATGGGACTTATGGAAAAGATGAATGGGGAGGCTTAGCCAAAAGCATGGACCATAGGAAGATGATGGTGGCGATATGTAGGATCATGAGTGAAGGGTGGGGAGATGGAGGTATGTGGAATTGGTGTGAAATGGAAAGGAACCATGACCAATGGTTGCACACATTGTGATAAACATTGAAGCTTTTGATGTGGATGGGGTGTAGGAAGCAATGGAGATGTTTTCTTAGGAGGTGGTGGATGAAGTGCCTTAGGTACCCACATAGACTTGATATTTGTATGATTTTTGTTTGGCTTGTGGGATGGAATATGATATTTTTGAATGGAATGTGCTATTTGGATGGGAGGGGATGGTTGGTATTTCTGTGATGTGGATGCCTCAGTTGACTTGATTTCTTTTTGCTTAGGTACCCAAACCATTTTAGTTTTGGCCTTTACTTTTGGAGGTATGGACTTATATAGTATTTTATATGTACTTGGCTTTGACATTTTGCAATTGTATGCTAAGGTATTAGGACCATTATAATTTTTGACTTTATGTGTAGAGGCATCCAAAATTTTATTTTGGAATCCCTTAGGTTTGGTGGAATGAGTGGAAGCTTTATGTTTAGACAATGTGTGCATTAATTGGTCATGATTAAGATGTTTATAGGATTTATGGATAAATGGATAAGAGGATTGAATGATAGGGATATTAGGAGTTGGAAGCAATGGTGGTAGAGTGGATGGAGGGAAGTGTATGGTCACATGCTTTTGACATTTGTAGGATGACGGTGGTGGAATGGCAATATATGTTTTAGGTGTATGATAGGATTTATGATGGAAAGTGGACTTAGGATGTATGGAGGAAATACCAACATCTTTAGATTGGTGTCCTTGACGTGTATGTCCAAGGCCATAAGAGCGTGGAGGGACTTTGACATGGATGGGCTCCAAAATATCTTGTTCATGAAGGATTAAACCTTTACCTTGGTGGTTCATATTTTGGAGTGTGCAATGGACAATGGGACTAGGTGTAGGTGAAACACTAGACATGAGTTCCTTATTGGATGGAGAAGATAATGGTTGTTGTTGTTTGAAGGAGGAACATTCATGAATGAGGGTAGAAAGACCAATAGGATATGATGGAGGACTTGCAATGGGGTCGATAGTGGGTGATGGAGGATCATTAGGATCTTGATTAGCATTGTGTTCACTTAGATCCAAAGTATTTGTTTGATCTTCTATGTGTGCTTGGGAGGCACATGTATCATCAAGGCAAGTGGATGTTGATGAATCATGGATAGGACTAGGTGGAGGTGAATTTGGAATATCTTTCTCATGGATGGGTATAGGATCAAGTTTCTCATGGATAGGATCTTCATCATTATGGATATCATCTTGATCATAAAAATGATATAGATTATGGATAGGTTGGATGAAAATGATATGACATTGATTAGGAATAGGGATTGATGTTTCCACATGCTTGGGAGTAGACTCTTGACATAACTCTTGGGTTGCTTGAATGGAAGTGGAAGAGGATTTCTCATGGAGAGACTTGACATGTTCTTGATGGTCAACATAGGAGCATGAAAGAGGGTGACTTGGACTTATGAAGGGAGACTCTTGAATTGGCTCAAGGGGTTGTGGATGACATGGTTGACTTGAAGGGCTTGACATGATGTTTGAGGACTCTTTTGTATGTTCAAGTATATGTGTTGAATGACATGGAGACAATTGATTCCTTGCTTGTAGACCTTGGGTCACATCCTTTATAGGTGGATGGGTGGATTTAGATAATGCCATCAATTTATTTTTTAAATATCTAAATGTAGGGCATTGATTTGATGGACGATTAGATGATGGTGGGGGTAATGAAGATTTTGATTGGTTAGAAGGTAAAGAGGCCAATGAATTAGGAATCAGACATGGTGGCTTATGGATAGGCATTTGATTGGATGGTGGTAAGGGTGCATGAACTAGATTGGGGTTCCCCTTGTCAAAGGTGACATTAAGACTTAAATGCGCTTGATTTTGTTGCCAAGGTGGACTTGGGATCCTATGTTCTTGTTGTGATATGGGTGGACATGTTGATGTGGCATTGTCATGATAGATAGATGTGTTAGGTTGGCATGATGATGAAGGTGACACGTAGGATTGGGGTTGAATGTGTTGAGGTTGAAATGGTGTTTGTACTTGTGATATGATTTGTTGTTGTAATGATGATTGAGGGGTTGTATAGGATAATGATTGTTGAGAGGTGGATTGGTATGGATAAGGGTTGACATTAGAAGACATGTGATAGGTTGATGAAGGGGTAACATGATACATGGATGAATGAGGTTGATATGATGATATAGGTGATACATAGGATTGATGTGAAATTTGTTGATGTGGTGATTGGACTTGATGATGTGCTTGTTGGATTTGACAAGTGGCCATGAGGTATTGGATTTGAGCTATGAGTTGTTGCAATTGAAGTGACTTATTTGCTTGAAGTTTTTGTATTATGTCATGGACTCTTTGAATGAATTGTTGGGGTAAAGGTTCTTGACTTGTTTTAGCCACGTGAAGCATGTGAACAAGCTCTTGTGCTACATCTTCCAATGTTTTCATGGTGTAAAATGATGTTGATTGGATTAAAGAAATGATGATGTGGAATGACAAGATTGGGTGATTTGGATGATGTGGAGAGTGTTTATTGGAAGTTTGACTTGGGCACTATCAAACACAATATTTCACATGTAAATGCATGAACACACACACCAAACACAATGATAAATTTTTCTTTGAAGATTAAATGTTATGATTAAGCAAGCACTCCAATACACAACAACAAGCCCTATGACTAGTCAAGTGGGGTATGGCCAATTAGGTCTCAAGCTAGTTTGCACCAAGTTGACTAAGGATGATTTGAAAGAAAAATCTTGCCAATAAGCCGAGAGAAAGGGGTAACCCACCCTTCACCTTCACTTCCCAAAGGTATAAAGTTCGAGTGACAAAAATTTTAACTTCCAAACAAGCGTGTCTTTCAATTCACACTTCGATTGAGGTCATCCCCAAGGGTGATGAAATCCCCTAGCAGGCCTCCTAGAAAGGGTTTGACAAAAGCAAACCAAGTGAGGTGTTTGTGATCACACACACACTTGATTCACACTCACAATGATTAATTTCCCTTAAAGAAATTGCAATGTTTATAAAAAAATTCAAACACTTGTTCTTTTTATCCCCAAATCAAGATGTGATGGAAGACAATGATTAATTTTAGACCCAATTTTTGAAGTGTGATTGAAGACAAGATTTTTTTAAAACCAATTGCAATGATGTGATCAAACAAGATTTGATTTTATGTCCCAAATTGAAAGATGTGACAAACAAGATTAATGAGATTAAAAAAATGGAATGTGTGCACCTGATTATTCGCTTTCCAGATTGTTGTGAGTGATATTTACTACTACTGGAGCTCCTTATGATCACCTACAAGATGAAAAAAATGATATTATAATGCAGCCAAAAATAGGTGTGTAGGGTTTTGACTATCATTCTTAGAGAAAGAGTTAGTCATCATTTTTATTTAAGCATGTCACATCATTTTCCATGAATGATGGATTGAATGATTATATCATTTTGTTTTTATTTTGCATTATGTTGAAATGATCTTAAAGATCAATCAACTATTTGTCATTCGATCTCTAATTTAATCATTCGTTAGACGGATTCCCATTATCATTTCTTCCATGTGATGTTCACAATATTAATAATCACCAGTCCTTATTGCATGCTCATTATCCTTCCCTAAATGATACCCAAATCATTCCATAGAACAATCACCATGAATAAATCTTACCAGTTTTGTCATCGAGCTATGTATGTCATTAATTAGAAATCATCAAAGTTTGGCTATTGATAATGTTTATGGTAAAACTGAATAGTCGTTCGATTGTTGATCATTCTTTAGAATGACAATGGCTTAAACATTTATTTTAAAGTAGTCACTTATAGAAACACAGGTTTTTCCATAACACGAGCAATAATAAATTGTTCCAAATTCTTATGTTTATTTTGGTTTTAAAATGACAAGCATGACATTTGATTCTTTTATTTGCACAAAAGATGCTAATATTGTTTTAATATTTGTATTCCTAGAATGATAGAAAATTTGATCGTTTACATATTGTACTAGTAAACATGAAACTGTTAATGAGAAAAATTGGCACAGTAACTTGTAAACTTCTACAAAGAACATGGATTTATTACAAATAGTGTACTAGTATGTAGTAGCCATTTCAAACAAAATTGTTCTTCTTTCTTTGAAACAGGAATATTTACAAGAAGTCTTGTATAGAAAACAAATGATATGTCAATCTGTAGCATTATTTTGAATGAAAGCAATCTATTATAATGGTTTTTATTTCAAAATGTATGCACAAATATAATAACTTAAGTTGGCACATAAATGTGTATGCACATAGAATTTCATGTACATACATACCCACACTTGTGACATACCTTCTTTTGTTACTTAATTTATTCATTTTCTTCTATATTGAATACTGAATTACATTAAATATGAAGTGGTAGAATACATTGAATGTACTCATGAGATACATGTATGAAATGGTTAATGTATTGAATAGATCCACTTAAACCATCTTTCTGAACTTGATTAAGTTAAGAAATTAAGTAGGTTGAATTACTTTTCCAAAGATATGTGTTTAAGGATTATTCATTTTGTTCAGTAGAATAGAAACACCTAAGTAGAATAGAGCACCTCAGGGTAGATGCTGTTAGAGGGTAGATAGTTTCTAAGGAAATAAACTTGTGTTGTTAGAAAGTTATCTTCTGGTATAGGTGTCGAGATGGAGTAGATAGGGTATTGGTTTTTCTTTATCCAAAACCTATCTTTTATTGTTGCAACTTAATTTTAATGCTTGACCAAGAAATTAGCCCATTATGTATATATGGAATTTGTGATAACACTCTTTGCCATTCCTAGCATAGATCTTGCATTTTTCTAATCATAGATAGAGATTCATGTTGATGTTTGGGCACACACCAAATTCTACCTTGCAGATTGTTCTCTTGCTAAATTTTTTGTGTAGGGTCAAGTATTCTTCAAGTAGGAAGAATTTTTGGGAAGCGTAAGCTTCGTGGTTCAATGGTAAAGCACTCCATCCATGTTCTCGTCCACCAAAGGAGGTGAGCGTCAAAAGGAAACCATGGATGTATTCAATTTTTTAGAGGAGAATGATGAAAAATTGATGTAAATTGTATATTGTATTGACTTTGAGGCCCTATGAGCCAAGTCAACTTGGATATTGTATTTGAAATTTGGAAATGAATATATATGTTTGACCGATATTTTGATTAGACATTTTTTTCTATGATTGGAAATAGCTTTTTAAGTTAGATCTTTTTAAAATTAATATTCATAATTTCATTTGCAATAATATAGTTAAGTAATAATTAGACTAGGTTATTACATTGTAGAAGCATAATAATGAATACTTTGCTTAAAAATACTTCTATAAGTTGTCTCATCAACTATTTTAGCATTGTATTCTTTACATAAATCCATGAGTGATTGGAGTGGAAGTTGGTTTACAATCAACTTTATCAAATTTCTTCAACATATCTTTTGCATAATTTTCCCAACAAATGAAAATTTTATTCCTAGTTTGATGAACCTCCATTCTTAGAAAGAATTGCATGAGAACTCAATCATTATTTTAAAATTTATTGGTCATAAAAATTTTAAATTGACCATCCTCCACTTGATAACTATTTCCCATATACAACAAGTGATCAACATACACACTTATAATAATGATCTTCTATTTGAAGCCATTTTTTAAAAACTATCCATCTTGTTACTTGTTTGAGGTCATACAAAAATTTCTTCAACTAATACCAATTAATATTATGAAATGAGTTTGTTGCTCCTTGATTTCTTTTACCATTCGAACTTTCATTCTTTTTGATATTCATTTTTTTGGGAAAAACTTTCTCATCACTTTCTCTAGAATTCTCTATAAGTATTTCTTCACAAGACATAAATGATCCAACTAAGTGATCAAAATGAGAGCAGTCAAATATTCTATCCTCAACAATCATCACAACATATTTAGCCTTGGTGTGAGAGATCTTTTAACGCATTTTCAATGAAAACCTCTTTGTTCACAATATTTTTAAGAGTATCCACCTTATTGACCACATCCTTTACTTTTACATAATAATCATTCACACGTTCAACTTCTTGCATCTTAAAATTCTCTTTTAAATGTTTGCAACTTGAAACTAATTACTTGATCACTCCCTTGGTAGGATTCATGTAGAGTCTTCTAGGAATTGTTTTCCATCATTTCACTTGTAATTCTTTAAAATAGGTTATTACCTAGAATTTTTTGTATATAAAGTGAGGATAAATAATTCTTATTAGTATACTCCTCCTTAGTTATGTTATTATTAGCCATAAGAGTGATCTAATTCTTTGGATCTTTATAACTTGTTTCCATGACTTCTCATAATTTATTTCCTATCAAATAAGTCATCATCTTGATGCTCAAATAATTGTATTCATATCTACTAAATTCAAGAATAGGAAAATAATTAATCTTTGACATTATTAATTGTTATAGAGATCTCAACCACAAAATCTATAACCCAAATCAATAACCTAATATAATAAAAAATTATGAATATTTTGGAATAAATTTGTTTTTCCTTTCAAGATAAATAAAAAATCATATAAAATAGAGAGTTCTTTTGTAATTATAGTTGATGGCAGGCAGTCGCATGAGTGTGGGATTCCTTGCCTACTACATAGGTTTGTGACATTTATATGTCTCACCCTAGTTAGGGTTTCCTCTACATTTCACCTCACAAGATTAAGACTTCCATGTTGTGTGTGGTGTGTGACATGCAAGTGGTGTGGATACCATAGTTGCTAAGTAGGGCTTGTTCCTTGGTGTGAGTTGCAAACCTCTACATACAATATTCTTTCCTTGCTTAGGTTTTTCATAGTTTCATGTGCATGGAAGTGAGTGGGAGTCCAAAGGAACCCCTATTATGTCCTTTAAAGAATTTCTAAACTATGATGATCCTTCCTCATCAGCTCATGTGGATGCAGTGAATTTTCTTTTGCATGTAACTTACGAAATAAGATTAGGTAATTCTCGAGGAGCCTATCTTGAATCAAATGGTTTTCTAGAAAAATATCAAGAATGCCCCATTTTGATAATAAATCCAAATTCTATATTATTGAAGATATTATATATTTATCAAATCATGCCCTCATATGCAAGTTTATGATTTGAAAATTTTATTTTCCTTTCTTGAAATCATGGTTTGGGAATAATTGTTCTTCGAAGAGCGATCTATAAATTATTATGGAAAAAAATGGTTATTTTTTGTGGTTTTCTCACAAATGGTAGATCAAACCAATATTTTTGAGGGTGGACCTTATTTTCACCATCAGTTGGGGCCTTTCATCAAATTGTGGTATGTGGGGTTTGATTCTTTAGAAGAGCTTCCTTCTAAAATTCTTGTGTGGATTCGTCTCTTGAGGCTCCCTATGGATTTCTAGCATGCTGAAATTCTTCAATCCATTATTGCTATCATTTGGAAATTAGTTGGACCTTCTCATCAAACACTTGGTAGTAAGATAGCCACCTTCACCCACATCTATGTTGAAATAAATCTAAACAATCATCTTCTAAAATCTTTGGAGATCAAGCTAGGGAGCATGAACTAGATCAAACAATTTGATTAGGAATCTTTGACTTTTTGTTGTTGTATATGTCATCAATATGGAAACTTGTAGAGAAATTTCTCCAAATTTGGCCCTATTAAGTCTCCTCCAACTCTCAAGGCTCAAAATTCCAATTTGAAAGCTAAAGGTAAGGCTCCAATGAATTCCAATATTTTAGATCTTGATGGATTGATTCCTATTAAGTTTAAAGAAAAGGCCAATTATTTTATTCTCTAGTTTAAAGGTAATCTTGAAGCATATTCTATAAATAAATTTGGTGTTCTAGAGAGTTTTGAAGAAATAGTTAATGCTAAGTTGGAATTTAAAATGATTGATAAAAAATATTGTGCCTTAAACCTTGGCATTGATCCCTCTTAGAACCAGAAGATGGATACCTAAAATCCACTAAGAGAGAGGGGAAACCCTTCTCCTAGTGCTTTTACTTCTAATTAATTACTGTAGGAGGCCCCTCAAATTCAAGAAAAATTTGTAGTTGTAATCTAGGCCTCAAACAACAATTTAGAGTCTAATATAGTCATTGAAGTGGTGGGAACTAATCAAAGATTCAAGAGAAAGAGAAGATAGAAAAATAAATGCTCCTATTGTCTTAGGTATCCTTTAGAATCCCATTAAAAGGGAATTGTTGATAAATCATCAAAATCAAAGTGGAAAAAGAACACAAAAAGTGAAATTGATAGGGGAATCATTTAGGGAATCGACGGTTATAAGGAATCTGGATACCCATTTATCCAACCATCTAAAATGATTGCTATAACTTGAAATGCAAGGGGTTTGAGTAGCATCCCTAGAAAAATGACTATTCTAGATCTTCTAAGAGATCATAATCTTGATGCCATTTTTATGCAATAAACTAAGCTCTCCTATGAAGAAATGATGATGATATCTTCAAAAATTTGGAAAGGATGGAAATGTATAAATATAGGTGCATAGGGATCTTCTTGTGAGGTGGAATTTCTATGGAACTCATGTAGAGTTATTTTGGCTTGGTGGGTTGGGAATATAAACTCAATTTCCATAGTTTTTTCTTACTTCACATCTAGAGAACACTTTCTTCTTACAAATACATATGCTTCTTTCAATTTTCTAGGTAATATTTCAGTTTAGTCTCATATTTGATTTACGTGTTCTACTATTCTTGTTCTTCCTTGGACCATAGTAGGGGATATCAATGGTATCATAATTTTAGATGAGAAAATAAGAGGGACTTAGTGCCTGGGCCCAAATTATACATTGCTAAAGGATAACATATCCTTCTTAACCTAGTGGACATGATGCCTTAGAATGACAGCTTGACATGGAGTAACTATAGATGTTGAGATTATTCAATTTTAGAAAGACTTGATAGATTTCTTGTCTCCAATTTTTAGATTGGTAATAGTTGGTCATCCTACTCTGAGATCCTTAATTGGAAGGGGTTTGACCATTGGCCCATTATTTTTCACTCTTTTATGATCATGTACGACCAAATATGTTGGAACAAAAATATCTACTAAGAGGGAGGTGAATCAATATATTGCTTAAAACTAATCCTTTAATACTTTTAATGTAGATTAGTGTTGAAAAAATGTGTCTCAACCTTACAATTATATACAGTTTATTGTTGATAGGATGTATATATACTTATCTATAAGTTTCCTAGTTACACTGATAGGTGTATACAATGGTAGAATGAAGTGAAATGTGAGTGTGCTAACTTCTTTAGGACACTTCTAGAATGGCCAACATACATTAAATAAAGGATATATTATAAATCTGGATCATTCATTATTAGGTTTTAGATCTAATAGGAGATATTTCATTGGCATGTCTTTCCCTAGAATGTAACTCTATTTTATGAGGGCATTGTATTACAACTACGGTAGAAATTCTAATGATTTTTGAGAGTCTAATAGTGGTCGTATTGTTTCTTGATCTCTGATGGTGATACTCCTATGAGAAGCTTGCTCTGCAAGTATATTGTAATATTTGTTATTTACTAAATAATATATTGGGAAGATTTTGGAGTGTGGGATTTTTCTCTTGAGAGGGTTTTCCCCATGTGAATCACTATGTCATGGTATGCATGATATTTATGTTTATTTATGTTAAGTTTCTATAACTATTAAATATTTGTAAAATTTTTGCATTATTATCCTCTCAAGATTAGTGTAGGAAGTTGTTCTGCTACTATAGCTTCCTTACAAGTGGTATAAGATCTTGATCACCTTTGTTTTCAGTTGTGGGTTGGGTTTTTTGAACTAATCCATATTTGAGTGGGAGCTTGTGTAGAAGATACTTTGTGATCTTGTTGTAGAAATTTTCAGATGGCAAGTTCATCATGGAGAATAGAGTTGGGGAAATTTTTTGGAAATAATTTTGAGATGTGGAAGCTAAAGATGTAGGATCTGTTGACAGATCGATATCTATGGGATGCTATTGATGAGATGGTTTAAGGGCTTGCAGATCCTACTTAGGCCACTCAATATGATGTTATGGACCGTAAAGCCAATGGTCTAATTAGATTGTGCTTGGTAGACTCTGTTTAATTAATGTACATGAGGAGACATTTGTACAAAAGCTATGGAAGAAGCTTGGTGAGATGTATTAGGCCAAATCTTTAGCGAACAAGATTTTATTGAGGAAGAAGTTGTATTCCTTCATAATGGAAGAGGGTGGATAAATCATCGACCACCTAGAAGCATTCAATACTTTGGTGGCTCAATAGACATCAGTTGGTGTCAAAATGGCTAAGGAGGAGAAATGTTAGATCCTACTTTGTTCTTTGCTTGATTCATGGGATTCTATTGTTATGTCTATTGGGAGTACTATTATTTTGAAGATTGAAGATGTGGTGGGTTATTTACTTTGTAAAGAGATGGGGAGGAAGGTATCCATCACTTCCATGGAGGCCCTAAATGTTTGTAGAAGACCTAAGGAAAAAGGCAAGAAGAATGAGATGCGTGACAAATCTAAGTCTAGGGGGAGATCTAAATCTCATAGAAAGTCCAAAGTTATTTGCTATAATTGCAGTAATCCTGGACATGTTCATAAGGAATGCAAAGAAGAAAAGAAGAAGAAAAAGAAGAAATTTGATTATGATTTTGAGTCCCAGAAGGATGATGGCAATGCATTCATTGTAGCTTTGGCAACTCATGCAAGTAATAATGCATGGTTAATTGACTCAAGTGCATCTTTTCATATAACCTTTAATAGAGATTGGTTTTGTGAATATGAAGAATTTGATGGAGGTAAGGTGTACTTGGGTGATGATTCTGATTTAGACATTGTTAGCCATGGTAAAGTTAAAATCAAGTTTCTTGATGGTAGAATAAAAATGATTAATGGTGTGTTGCATATCCATGGATTAGCACAAAATTTGTAATCTGTGAGGAAACTAATAGATGTGAGTGTGCAGGTAGTATTTTCTAATGCAAGATGCAAGATGGTTAGAGGGGCTATGGTGATTTCTAGAGGTGTCAGATATAGCATATTATATAAGCTGGATGCATGCACTATTGAGCGCAATAGTACTTTGGTGAAAAGAAAGTCTATGGAATAAGTGAGGGTTTCACCTTTAGTAGATGGTCATGGATTTTGGGTACCTAATGGTGCTCTTTCTTTTGAGACAAAGTTACCTATAGAAAAAACTATGTTATGGCACCAAAGACTTGGCCACATTGGAGAAAAGGGTCTAAGGACCTTGAAAAATGAAAACCTTGTTGAAAGTCTATCTGATTGTAATCTTGAATTTGATTTATGTGAGCATTGCATTTATGGAAAAAAAATTGAGTTAATTTTTACTCGAGTTCTCATAAATCTTGTGGTGTATTGGATCTTATTCATTCTAATGTGTTTGGTCCTATAGATGTTCCTTTGATTGGTAAATCCACATATTTTGTTTCATTTATTAATGATTATAGTAGAAGGACATGGGTATATTTCCTAAATAGTAAATTTGAAGTTTTCAATTGATTTAAAGAATTTAAAACAATGGTTGAGTTGCAGACTAGAAAGAAAAAAAAATGTTTGAGGACAGATAATGGTAGTGAATTTTTCTCTAATGATTTTGATAAATTTTATAAAGATTTTGGTATTCATAGAAAATACACAACTCTGTATTCTCCACAATAGAATGAAGTTACTAAAGAATGAATAGGACACTGATGGACAAGGCTAGGAGTATGTTGAGTGGTGCTAGTCTAGAACAAAGGTTTTGAGCTAAAGTTGTTGCCACTGCTTGTTACCTAATTAACAAGTCTCCTACATCAGCTCTTTTGATAAGATGCCTATAGAGGCATGGTTGGGCTACAAGCCTTCATTGGGACATCGTAGAGTTTTTGGTTGTGAGGAATATGGACATGTACCAAAGGAAAAGTGAACAAAGATGGAGAAAAAGGTTGTGAAGTGTATCTTCATCGAATATAGTTATGGTGTTAAAGTATACAAGCTTTGGGATCTTGTTGTACAAAAGGTAATACATAGTAGAAGTGTTATTTTTAAAGAAACTAATCCTTCTTCTATTGCATTGTAGCCATAATAAAATAAAGAGGAAGATGTGATTCAATTTCCTTCTACACTAGAGAAAGTTGAATTGAGGCCCAAGGATAGGCAAGAAGTGGAGGAGAGATCATCTAGCTCTAGATCTTTAGAAGAGGAGGAAGAACCTCCAACTTAACTTGTTTGTAGGTCTATGAGCCACAGACAACCACCTAAAAGGTATTCACCTGATGATTGGAGATGTATTTTTTCTTTTAATACTAACATGGATGAACCCAAATCTGTAGAAGAGGGACTAGGTATGAATGATGAAAAATCCTAGAAGATTGCTATAGATGAAGAAATGGTATCTTTGAAAAAGAATGATACATGGGATCTTGTACATTGCCTAAAGGATGAAAACTTGTTGGTTGTAAATGGGTGTTTAAGAAAAAGATTGGTTCAGATGGAAGCATTGAGAAATACAAAGCAAGGTTGGCTGTGAAGGGTTATAGTTCTCAAGTTGATGGTGTTAATTATGGTGAGATATTCTCCCCTGTTGCAAAGTGTTGAAAATGAAGGTGAAATTGTAGATTAAAACTTATAAAACTATGAGAATGTAGATCTAATTAAGTGTTCTTTGTTACAAATCTTTGTGTATGATTATCTGTTTAGATCGATTCTACCAATTGTAGAAAGAAACAAAATATTATAGAAGAATGAGATAAGGAGATAGATGTGATACAACATATACATGGAGAAACCTTTTCAGGAAAAAAATCCACCATAATCAATAGTGCTAGTATTATTTTACCTTAGAACAAGATTAAAATAATACTATATCAATCCTTGATTGATATGATTCCTTTCCTTCAACAATCCTTCTTTACAACCTGCAATAAACTCTCATGAAACTCTCATACACTTGCTGCAATTAATAGACAATTAATGAGCATGTAAACTCAATAAAATTTGTACAAAACAAGAGAAAAAAGGTCCTCACAAAATCTATGCCTAGATTGGGCAAGTAGAGTTCCACCATGTAATCTAAAATCAAACCAAAGTATTCCTCAATTTAGGCACCCCAAATTGAACACTTAACTGAACGTTGGTCAAGAAAATATCTTGCAAGCATGACCTCAAAGTTGGCACCCAAGAATGAGCCCACTTGACTAAGCCTTGTAAATATATTCTTATGCAAAATGTGTTAACTAAAAGATGCCAGCTTGGGTGCCCAAGGTGGTTCCAAGTCAATCTTAGTTTATTGAAACATATCTCTCCACCAATTCATACAAAAATTATGCATGATTGATCATCCCCACTTACCTAAAATTATCCACCTATTATCTGTCATACAATTGAATTCATTAGTCATGCAACTCAAGTCAACTAAAGTCAACTAGAATTCAACTCAAACTAACTACATGCATCTAAAGATAATTGAACCATAACTGAACTAAACTGAACTAAATTGAATTGAACTGAACCCAACTGAACTCAACTGAACTCAACTGAATTGAACTAAACTGAACTCCACTCATGTAAATATCAATCCCTGATTTGTAGGATCTTTACATGCATTACTGAAGTGTTAGCAATCCTCCAAATAGTTAACTAAAGCAAGGTGGGTTCCACCTTCCATGTGGGTGCCCCATGTGCTCCTATTTTGTAGGAGCTCTTCTTGGACATGTTCCAACATTTTTCTATCACTTATGAATAATTACAAATGTTAATTTACATGTTCATTTCATTCAAATTTAATCTCTTTCTAATCCTAGTTCTGGAGAACACTTTCCAAGGACTTAGGAGATACATGAAATATGCTTAGGATTACAATTAAATGGCATCGTATTCCCAACATTCTCCCACTTGAAATTATACATTGCAATTATTCTAAACAAGGAATCATTATTATAAATCAAGTACAGGACTCAAGGCCAATGGTCTTCCTGCACCAAGAGAACTTATCTATAGGAACTGGTTTTGTAAGATAATCTACAACATTGATGAAAGTGTCAACTTTCTCAATCAATACCTTCCCACTCTCAACCATTTCTTGCACAAAGTGATACTAAACATCAACATGCTTAGTATGAGCATGATACATAGGATTTTTGGTTAAACAAATAACACTTTGAATATCACATTCAAGTCTAATTTTCTTGCAATTAAAACCAATACTTTTCCCAAGTCTCTATAACCAAACTACCTCTTTAGAGGCATGTGTAGCAGCCATGTACTCTACTTCTATGGTGGAAAAGTCAACCATGGGCTGCCTCTTACTCATCCAACTAACAATAGCTCCAATCAAAGTAAACACATAGACACTTGTCAACCTCTGACTATTTAGGTCTCCTGCCCAATCTGAATCAACAAAACCATGTATGTCCAATGATCTGTGCATAATATCAATATCATTAGCACCTTGATAAAGAAAATAGTAATCAAAAGTACCTCATAAATATCTAAACACCCTCTTAACATAAGTCCAATTTTTTTTACTAGGGTTAGACATAAACCTACTTAGAACTCCCACTGCTTGGGCTATATCTAGTCTTGTATAGACCATTGCATAAATCAAACTACCAACTGCACTAGCATATGGAATTTCAGAAATTTCCTCATGATCAAAATCAGATTTAGGGCTCATTTCTAAACTTAACTTCATGCCAATTGGTAAATAAATATTAATTGGCTTACTATCTTGCATGTTAAACCATTTCAAAATAGTATCAAAATAGTTGCTTTGACTTAAGCAAAGATTTTTTTTACCTCTATATCTACTGATCTCCATACCAAGGATATATTTTGCAACCCATAAATCAAGATTCATCTCAAATGTGCTAGAGAGTTGTGCTTTCAATTATTTGATCATTTCCTTGCTATTACCAATAAACAACATGTCATCAGCATACAAGATAATAATTAAAATTTGATCATCGATAACTTTTATGTAAACACAATGATCTTCCTCACTCCTAACATAACCAATTTTCAATGCAAAAGCATCAAACTTCTAGTACCACATTCTAGGTGACTATTTCAATCCATATAAAGATCTCTTTAACTTCCAAACCAATGATTATTTTCCTTTTATAGCAAAACCATTAGGTTTTCTCATATAAATATCCTCATCAAGATTCCCATGTAAGAAAGTAGTTTTCACATCCATTTTCTCTATCTCAAAATCATAAGCAACATCAATAGATACAAAGAATCTAATAGAAGTTAATTTAGCAACATGAGACGATATTTCATTAAATTCAACTCCTTCTCTCTGGGAGTATCCCTTGGCTACTAATCTAGCCTTGTACCTTTTGAGATTACCATCTACTCCAATTTTATTTTTAAAGATCCATTTACAACCAATGGCCTTTCTTCCTTTGGGAAAACTCTCAAGATCCCATGTGTCACAAGTATCCAAGGAAACCATTTCCTCATGCATAGCTTGTCACCAAATATTTTTCTCATATGAAGAAAAAGCTTCCCTGTAAGATCTAGGTTCATCATTAGTACTCATCAAAGAAAATATACAACAAAAATCAAGTGGGATATGCCTATCAGTGGGATTTTGTTGTCTTGTGAATCTTCTCAAAGGAGGTTCTTCTTGTTCCTCAATATTCTCATCAGAAGAATCTATCTTAGAGCTCTATAAACTCTCCTCATCCAATCCATCCAATTGTTCTTCAACATCTGCATCTTCATGCTTCTTAGTATTTATCTCAAAATGCACTGTTCAAGAAATATCCTTCTCCTTTGGTTGTTCTTATCCTGAATAAGTTCTAAATTCCTTGAGAATCACATCTCAAGATAAAGTAATTTTTCAGGTTATAGGATTCCAAAGCTTGTAACCTTTTACATTTTCACCATAACCTTGAATATGCATTTTTGTGCTTTTGGATCCAACTTAGACCGATTTTATTTAGGCACATGAACAAAATCCTCACAACCAAAGATGCTTAAATGTGCAACACTAGGCTTCCTACCTAACCACATTTCATAAGGATTTTTATCTTCAATAGATGAACTAGGGGATCTATTGATTAAATAACAAGAAGTACTTACAGCCTCAGCCCAAAGGCACCAATCTAGCTTAGCACTACTTAACATACTCCTAGCTCTTTCCATTAAGGTTCAGTTCACCCTTTCTGCTATTCCATTTTGTTGAGGTGTATATGGATTAGTTTTTTGTCTCACAATTCTTGCATGCTTACAATAATCATCAAATTCCTTAGAACAATATTCACCACCATTATCTAATCTCAACATTTTTATCTTATGATCTGATTGTTTATCAACTAAAGCCTTAAATTATTTAAATTTATTGAACACATCAGATTTGTTATTATTGATGCAAGGATATTGATTGTGGGCTGAATTATGCTTGATCCATGAAGAATCAAAGCATAATGAAGCAACCAATACTTGAATCTCAACAAGATCAGTCAATCAAAATTGAAAGTAAAATTTTTATCAAAAAACCTAGCATGCTAATTTTATGAAAGCTTTAAATAAAACATCTACTCTAATCCATTGAAATTTATCCTATTGTGGAATTGGTGTCATGTTGATGTAGATCAATGACCCTTTCCCAATCCCGTGATAGTGAGCTTGTTTTATTTGATTCTATGGAAGAGAATTGATGAAACCACGATGTTTGATGTATGAAAAAACTAAATTAAGCTAAAATGAACATGATGCAAGCTAAGTTACTATGATTTTATGCTAAACGATCTAATTATATAATTTCTAAGCTAATCTAAGCTGATTTAAGCTAAGATGATGCTAAAAAATGAAAACCCTAATTTATTTACAAGCTAAGATGGATGCATGGAAACCATTAATGAAAAATCTAAGCTATTTTGCAACTAAAATAAACTGAAAATAAGCTAAATGTGTGCAAATTTATAGTATGGATGTGAGAAAATTCAATATCATTACTTTGCAATAAAAGGTGTATCCATTTGTCTCCAAATAGTGATCTATTTATAGGAGAGCAAATGAGGAATGAATGGTTGAGATCAAAAAGCTTAATCAACGATTCAGGATCAAAGAGATGAGAGGCATGGATCATGGATTCTCATCAATGGATGATAATGCAATATGTAGATTAATCAAAGGCTCACAATTACTTCAAACAAACACACTTTTGACTTGCTCACACAGGTCAAAGGTAACCTGCTAGAAAGGTAAGAAGGTTAACTTGCTTTTCAAGCTAAGTGAGTTGATTGGAGGAGAGGGAATATTCCTTAGAATATTCCATTTGGATGAGGAAAAAAGGTTAATTTTCAAATTAAAACAAAGTTTTAATTGTGCAAAAATGATAAAGAATATTCCATGGGAATATTCCCTTTGATTAGAGGAATAATTAGTTTCATTGCTAATTAAATAAGGTTTAATTTATGCAATTAGGGGATTAGAGGAATTAGAGATATTTATTAAATTAGATGATTTGATAAATAGGGGAGGGGTGAAATGATATTTAATTAAATAGGATAGGGTTATTTAATTAAATAAGATGACCTAATAGATTAAATTAAATATTTTGATCTATTCAATTTAATGAGATGAAGTGTTAGTGCGAAAAGAGGTGAATTAACCCAATTTAATTAATTAGGCTAATAAATGAAAATTATGCAATTAATTAATTAGCTATGCTAATTGAACTAATTAAGCAAAAAGAGGATAGATAAAGAGGAAATGATGTTAATAAATCCGATTCGAGTGTATAACATCAATTAGGACATTTTTCAGTGTTTACAGTTATGCATAAAATAGATCCAAGTGTATCTTGAAACATCATCAATAAATGTGACATAATATCTAGATTTTCCAATAGAGTCAATATCCATAGAACCCATAACATTCAAATGAATAATCTCTAATAATCTTTTAGCTTTATTTGTTTCATTAGGAAATGAATATCTAGATTGCTTTCCAAACACACAATGCTCACAAAAATCATTTTTTCCAATATTATAACTAGGAATATCATCAACCAATTTCTTATTAAGAATGGTCCTAAGACCTTTTTCACCAATGTGGCCCAATCTATGGTGCCAGAACATACACGCATTTTCAGCTTTAGTTACATTGGCTGATTTATTCAAATTGGAGGTATTAAGCTTAAACAAAGTCCTAATCTGAGATCCTTTAGCAAGTACTATATTCCCTTTCACCAATCTGTAACCACCTTTGTCAAATGTCACAAGCATTCTAGAATCATTGAACTTAGATACATAAAGTAGATTTCTAACAAGTCCTAGAATATGTAAAACATCATTAAGGGCCTTAACCCTACTATCACTCAAACACAACTTTACCTCTCCTTTTCCCACAACCTTTGTTGTGCTAGTATCTCCAAAGAAGACATTCCCTCCATCATATGTAGTATACTTAGTGAAACACTCCTTGTTAGGAGTCATATGATAGGAGCAACCTAAGTCAATAAGCCAAGATTTATCACTAATAGTATTAGATGAAATGACCAATGCACCATTACTGTCATTCAAGGATTTCTCTGTAGAAGCATCATAACTCTTTTTCTTTCTCTTAAAATCCTTCTTTACATGTCTAGGTTTCCCACAATTTCAACACTTTACCTTACTCCTAGTAGGGGTTCTAGACCGTCCTTTGGACTTACCCTTTTCTTTCTTGTCTCACTTAGGTTCCTTTTCCTTAGGCCTACCTATTACAAACAAGGCACCTTGGGAACCCATTTTAGACTTCCTCCTCATCTCCTTTGATAGGAGAGTAGGAATTATATTGTCCATTGTAGGATCTACATCACTACCAATGATAGCAACAATTATATTTTCCCAAGATGCTGGTAAAGAAAAAAGTAACAAAATGCATTTATCTTTATCTTCATCTTCTAGCTTTACATCTATAGATACTAACTAACTTAGAATCAAATTGAAAGGATTTAAATGATGTGCAAAAAAATCACCATCTTTCATCTTTAAATAATACAAGTGTCTTTTCAAATACAACTTATTAGTAAGACTTTTGGTTTGATAGATATCACCTATCCTCTTCCATAGTTTATATGCAGTAGTTTCAACTGAAACATTCAAGAGAACAACATCAACAAGAAATTACCTTATGGTCCCTATTGCCTTCTTATAAAGCTTATCCCAATCCTCATTTGACATCATTGTAGATGGATTTGTCTCATTACAAATAACTAACCATTGATCTCTCTCTTCAAGGAGATCCTCCATATTTAGTTTCCACATCTCATAACTAGATCCATTGAATCTTTCAATATCTAGATGAGAAGTAGAACTCATTGTAACACACTTCTTTTACAAATTTGTAATAACAAAATAGTAAGAGCTCCCACTACATTCAAAAAACCTTCAAAATTTTAAGAGAAAGGTGTTCCAAACTCTACCCAACCATTAGATCTAATACCAAATGTTGAAAATGAAGGTGAAATTGTAGCTTAAAACTTATAAAACTATGAGACTATATATATAATTAAGTGTGATTTGTTACAATTCTTTGTGTATGATTATTTGTTTAGATTAATTTTACCAATTGTAGAAAGAGACAAAAGATTGTAGAAGAATGAGACAAGGAGATAGAGGTGATACAATATATAGATGGAGAAACCCTTTCAGGAAAAAAATCCACCAGAATCAATAGTGTTTGTATTATTTAACCTTAGAACATGATTACAATAATACTATATCAATCCTTGATTGATATTCTTCCTTGCCTTCAACAATCCTTCTTCACAACCTGCAATAAACTCTCATGGAACTCTCATACACTTGCTACAATTAATAGAAAAATAATGAGCATGTAAACACAATAAGAGTTGTACAAAATAGGAGCATAAAGCTCCTCAAAAAAATATATGCCTAGATTGGGCAAGTAGAGTTCCACCATGTAATCTGAAGTCAAACCAAAGTATTCCTCAATTTAGGCACCCCAAATTGAAAACTTAATTGAGCATTGGTCAAGAAAATATCTAGCAAGCATCACCTCAAAGTTGGCACCCAAGAATTGTCCCACTGGACTAAGTCTTGTAAATATCTTCTCATGTAAAAGGTGTTAACTAAAAGATGTCAACTTGGGTGCCCAAGGTGGTTCCAAGTCAATCTTAGTTAATATAAACATATCTCTCCGCCAATTCATCCAAACTTTATGCATGATTGATCATACTCACTTAACTAAAAGTATCCACCTATTATCTGTCATGCAACTGAAGTAATTAGTCATGTAGCTCAAGTCAACTAAAGTCGACTAGAATTCAACTCAAACTAACTACATGCAACTGAATATAACTGAACTGAATTGAACTAAACCAAACTGAATTGAATTGAACCAAACTAAATTGATACTGAATTGAATTAAACTAAACTAAACTGAGCTCCACTCATGTAAATATCAATCCCTAATTTTTAGGATTTTTACATGCATTATTAGAAATCAAGATCAGACATGCAAACCAAAAAAAACCTTCCACAAGAGAAAAATAGAAAAAGTAGATAAATTTTCATGAAGATGTGCAAATGAATAATATTCAGGAATTGAGAAAATATAAGGGATGAATTTCTTTATAAAAGCAATGTATGCATAACTCTAAACCTAATGTTGACCTAAAATCAGCTCAACTAAATAAAGATTACTTATTAATTAAGTAAACTAATTATTACCTAAGTAAATTTAATAAAGTGTAATTAAATAATTAATTACACCAACACCCACCCTTAAGTGCAACTTAGGGAGACTAAAAAAGCATGCACCTAATGCTAGGATGAATGTATGAATGCATGAATGGGTCCCAAATACAAGGCCATGTTAGGTACCCATGTACAAATGCAATGAATGGGAAAGAGGAGAAAACCTAGTGGGACAAAACCCCCCTTAATGAGATGACGTATTGCAAAGAAGCACTGGTGGGGTAACACTAGAATCCTGAATCTGGAAAGAAAGGAAAGATACCTCTATTTACAAGAAACCATATGAGAGTCACTGAAGGACTCAAGCATAATCATGATAATGCAACAACAAACCCAATGCCAATGAACACTATAAAACTCAAAAACTAGAACAACCCTGGAATCTATGAAGCAACAATAGATGAATAAAGGATTCCCCCCATAAGAGGGAATGATTTGATGAAAGAATCTGGAAGCTATGTGTATTTTGATGCCGATGCCAAACTATGACTAAAACTGATCCATAGGAGCAAGTACCATGAAGATTCTGGAACATTAACCATAAAATGAATGGCCCTCAAACTAAGATGTGACTTGATGTGAACCTGATACGATTCAAGATCATTAACCATAAGCTCTTAATCTGAGATGTGAACCAATGCAAACCAAAATGTGTCAAGCTATGAGAAAGATGAGGCCAAAAGAAACTACAGAATCTAGATACAACTCAATAAGCATTCATACGATTCATGCTATGATACGATTCATGCATTCATGGTACCTGGGTAGATCGTATGACCACCTAGGTAAAAAAAATTTACCTCATGAACAATCAATGCCAAAATAGGGTGTATTATATGTCAATTTTTGTCTCTTGGACTCTTTGGAACTGATGGCAAGGTCGATTCAAGATGAAAATGCTCCAAAAATAAGCTCAAGGCATGAAACCCTTGAGGAACCTTGAATGTACTCTGCAATGAATTTCTCCAAAAAATTGAGAAAGGGTTGCAAATCAAGTCTCTGATACCATGTTAGAAACCAAGATTAGACATGCAAACCAGAAAAAATCCTTCCACAAGATAAAAATAGAAAAAAACAGAGCAATTTGCATGAAGATGTGCAAATTAATAGTATTCAGGAATTGAGAAAATAAAAGCGCTGAGTTGCTTTATAAAAGCAATGTATGAATAACCTTAAACCTAATGGTGACCTAAAATCAACTCAACTAAATAAATCTTACTTATTAATTAATTAAACTAATTATTACCTAAGTAAACTTAGTAAAGTGTAATTAAATAATTAATTACACCAACATGCATTACTAAAGTGTTATCAATCCTCCAAATAGTTAACTAAAGCAAGGTGGGTTCCACCTTCCATTTGGGCGTCCCATGTGCTCCTATTTTGTAGGGGCTCTTCTTGGGCATCCCCACATGTTCCTATCATTTAGGAATAATTACAAATGTCAATTTACATGTTCATTTTATTCGAATTTAATCTCTTTCTAATCCTACCATTGGGGAACACTTTCCAAGGACTTAGGAGATACATGAAATATGTTTAGGATTGAAATTAAATGACATCCTATTCCCAACACAAAAATGACATCCATTTTTTATTTCTATTGCTGCTGCTTGTGATTTAGAGGTTTAGAAAATGGATGTGAAAACTACTTTCCTTCATGGTGATTTGGAGGAGGATATTTAAATGACACAACCAAAGAACTACATGGTGAAAGGTAAAAGTAAATTGGTTTGGAAATTGAAGAAATATTTGTATGGCTTAAAATAGAGTGCTAGGATGTGGTACCAAAAATTTGATACATATGTGTTGAGTTTTGGATTTGATTGTTCTAAATTAGATCATTGTGTTTACTATAAAACTAATGGTTATCATTTCCTATTTATGCATAATATGTTGATGATATGTTATTTATTGGCAAAGGGAAAGGTATGATTCCAAAACTAAAATCTCAACTTGCTGCTAAATTTTAAATGAAAGATATTGGTGGAACTAAAAACATTCTTGGGATGGAAATTAAATGAGATAGAGTGAACAGAAAGCTATGGATTGGACAAAGTATGTGAATTTAATTTTTACAGAGGTTTGATATGTAGGATTGTAGACCATTGCGTGTTCCTATTTCAGTTGGAACAAAGTTATCTATTTTAGATTATCCAACATCTCCATTAGAGATGGAAGAAATGATCAAAGTGCCTTACTAGAGTGTTGTTGGAAGTTTGATGTATGCTATAGTTTGTACTAGACCAGACATTACCCAAGCAATGGGAGTTCTTTCTAGATATATGTCTAATCCCGATAGAGTTCATTGGGATGTAGTTAAAAGAGTCTTCAAATATTTGCAAGGTACCTTAGATTATTCCTCGTGTTATCATAGTAATATGACTGAAGATGAAATTTCCCTTGATATTTATGGTTATGTGGATTCAAACTGGGCAGGTGATGTTGATAGCAGAAAATCCACCAGTGCTTATGTATTTAGTTTATTTGGCAGTGCAATTAGTTGGATGAGTAAGTGGAAGGTTGTGGTTGCTTTGTCCACTAATGAAGCAGAGTATATGGAAGCTACTCATTCTTATAAAAAATCCATTTCACTTAATATATTGTGTTTAGATATTGGTATAAAACAAGTTGTAGTGACAATTTATTGTAATAGTTAGAGTGTGATATGTCTAGCTATGAACCCGACATTTCATGCCAGGACCAAGCACATTGATGTACAGTATCATTTTGTTAGAGATATGGTCAAAGATGGCAGGGTGAAGCTAGTTAAGGTAGAGACTTTGATGAATGTTGTTGATTCTTTAACTAAGCCTGTGAGCACAAAGAAGTTTAGATGGTGTTTAGAGACTATGGGCCTTTTGGCCCCTAGCAATTAAAGAGACGATTTTTATGCCCTCATATTGCTCTTGTAAGGTGTTCAACAAGTGGGAGATTTGGTGGGAAAATGCATCTCAAAGTTGCAATTATATGTAGTTTATTGTTGATAGGATATATATATATATGTTTCCTAGTTACATCGATAGGTGTACACATTCGCAACACAGAGTGAAATGTGAGCATGTTAACTTTTTTAGGAAACTTCTAGAATGGACACCATTCGTTATTAGGTTTTAGATATAATGGCAGATATTTTGTTGGCCCGTCTTGCCCTAGAATGTAACTCTATTTTATGAGGACGTTGTATTATGGATGTGGTAGAGATTGTGATCATTTTTGAGAGTCTAATAGTGGTCATGTTGTCTCTTGATCTCTGAGTGGTGATAGTCCTATGAGAATCTTGCTCTGTAAGCATATTGTAATCTTTGTGATTTACTGCATAACATATTGGGTGACTTTTGGATTGTGAGGTTTTTCTCCCGAAAGGGTTTTCCCCATGTAAATCACTATGTCATGGTATGCATGATATTTATGTTTATTTTTGTTTAAGTTTCTATAATTGTTAAAGATCAGTAAAAGTTTTGCATTATTCTCCTCTCAAGGTTAGTGTAGGAAGTTGTCTCGCTACCTTAGCTTCCTTATAATTAGAACATGTACAGATCACACACACACAAATAGACATAACACTATATATATGTGGAAAACCCAATATGGGAAAAACCATAGTGAGAATAGCTTGTACGAACTACTATCCTAATCTAGCCTCACAATAAGAACCTAATTGGTTACAATGCTTAAGGGCACCAACCTAAGGAGACACCAATCCCCTGAATTAAGAGTGCCAACTCTAAGGAAGCACCTACTCCCTAACTAAGCACCAACTTATCTTTCTAATGGACCCAACCAATTAGATTTATAATAAAAAATTATGGAGCTACAAGTCTTCATTACAAATGATTAAATTGAATCCAACTCTAAATCTATGTTACAAACCTATTTTGCAATGGTTAATTATGTTCTTCTCTACATTGCCTCTCTACACTTTAGAACATCCTTTTTTCTCTTTATTTGATTGATAATTATTCATCAACATCTCTCTCTTCTTTCCTTCTTCTTCTCCTCACCACACACTTGGTGTATATACTAGATAATTAGCATTCAGTCTAGGTATCTCTTCTTGTATACACACACTTCTCTGTCACTACAGATACATTATCAGTCATTACCTTGCACTATGTTTTGTTATGATTTTCTATTTTTTCTTAATCAACCAGCCTCATTTTCCTTGAGTTTTACACCACCACGATAATTCACTATATTTTATATTTTTAGTGTATGGGTAAGTGCAGAAAGATAGGGGGCCAAAAAGGGATCTTAAGTGGACACTTTTTTTCTAAAATTAGGAAATACTAACCTTGGATGAGAAATTGAAGATAGTTACGCTCAATATTTTAAGATGCAACAAAAATAATGTTAGTAGTGCTCTGAGCTTACTTTATAAACTACTACTTCTTTTTGAAAATGGTAGAGATTAAGAGGTTCAAAAAAGGGAGCCAAAGAAATCAGTGTTGTTTCCGTTAAAAAAACATAACATAGCATCTTTTGTGGCTCCCTCAAAAGGTTAACATTTTTTTGGTATTTTTAAAATTGCTTCGATGAGAAATTAGCTAACAACATGTAGTTTATGCCTAATTTTTCTTATAAATTTTTAATGAATATCAGATTTTTTACTAATTCTCAAAGTGGAAACATCCTAAAAAATAGAATTTTGGTTGTGCTACCCCTATAATTTTTGAAAACTAATTGAAAATAATTTTTTTTAATATGTCTAGAATGGAGTCTAGTTTATAAAAGTTTAATTTATTTGAAATTTCAATGAATGGTTAAAAAATGAAGTAAAAATGCCAAACATGTTGGTTTTTGACAAAAAATAGACACAAACAAAAGAAATTAAAGATGAAATCCTTAACATTATCAAATGTGAAAAAATTACATCATTAAATAGGTAAGAGAGAGCCTAACATTGCCTAGGTGTTTGATTTACTTGAACTTGAAACACATGCAAACCTAATGGTTAGCACGAACAAGATTATGTGAAAAAACATCTTTTGATGTTGGGAAGGCACTCCAAGCCTTTGGGTTGGCAATCTAAAGAAAATTCCAACCCTAAGGCTTGGGGATTCCCAAAGCAAGATATAATATGAGTGTGTTATAACATGCTCACATTATAATTCTCTCACATTATGTTTTGTTTTGTATTTTTCTCTTTTTTTGCAAAATGTTATTGCATGTTTCTCAAGCTTGGCATAACACAAGCACATTATAACATGCTTGCATTATGTATCGATTGGAATTATTTTTGTGTAATTTTGTTAAGTATGTTTGAAGTATGCATGTTTATATATATTTGTATGCATGTATGTCTTTATGTATGTATGTATGTATGTCTTTATGTATGCTTGTATGTATGTATGTATATATGCATGCTTGTATGTATGTATGTATGTATGTATGTATGTATGTATATATGTATGTATGGATGCTTATATGTATGCATGCATGTATATATGTATATATTTATGTATGCTTGTATGTATGTATGTAAGGGTTTAGGTTTATGGTATATAAGGGTAAGGCTATAGATTATAGGGATGAGGGTTGAGTTTTTTGGGGTTTAGGGTTTAAGGTATAGGGTTGAGGGTCAAGGGATTAGGTTTTAAGTAATAGGTTGAGCATAAAAATTAAATGGTTGAGGGTTACAATTGAGGGATAATATTCAACTTGTTGAGTGTATAAGATTGAGTGTGTAAGGTATAGGGATTAGGGTTTAGGATATTGGGTTTAGGGTTTACAATATGGATTGAGGGTATAAGGCATAGGGTGACTTGGGTTAAGAGTGCATATGGTTTAGGTTTTAAGTATAGGGTTGAGGGACAATATTCAAGGTTTAGGATGTAATGGTCAGGTTATAAGGTATAGGTATGAGGGTTAGTGGGTATAGCATTCAAGGTTTAAGGTATAGGGTTGAGGATTGAGGGATTAAGGCTTAAGTATATGGTTGAGGGTATAGGTTTGAGGGTTGAGAATTTACGATTGAGGGATAATGTTCAAGGTTGAGTGTCTAAGATATAGGGTTTAGGTTTAAGGTTGACGGTATAAGGCATATGGATGAGGGTTGAGGGTTTAGGGCATAAGTGTAGGGTTGAGGGTATAGGGTATAGGGTAGAGGTTTGAGGGTTGAGGGATAATATTTAGGGTTGAGTTTCCAAGGTTAAGTGTATAGGGTATAGGTCCATTAGGGTTTAAGATATTGGGTTAATGGATTAGGGCTTAAGTATAGTGTTGAGGTTTGTTGTTGTAGGTTGTAGGGTTTAGGGTTTAAGTGTTGAGGGTTTAAGGGTTGAGGGTTTATATATTAGGGTTTAGGGTTGAGGATTTAAGGTTTAAGAATTGAGGGTTTAGGGTTGATGGTTTAAGGGATAAGGATTTAAGGGTTGAGGGTTGAGGGTTGAGGGTTTAAGGGTTGAGGGTTTAGGGTTTAAGGGTTTAAGGGTTGAGGGATTAGGGTTTAAAGGTTGAGGAATTAGGGTTTAAGGGTTGAGGATTGAGGGATTTGGGTTTAAGGTATAGTGTCGAGGGTTGACGGTCTGGGGATAAGGTTTAGGGTTTAAGGTTTAAGGGTTGAGGATTGAAGCTCTAGGAATAGGGTTTATGGTTGAGGGTTAAGGGATTAGGGTTTAAGGGTTGAGGCTTTAAAATTTTATAGTTTAAGGGATTAGGGATTAAGAGTTGAGGGTTAAGAGATTAGGGTTTAAGATATAGGGTTGATATATTAGGGTTAAGGGTTTAGTGTATAGGGTAGAGGGGTGAGGGTTGAGGGTTGAGGGTTTAAGGGATAACGGTTGAGGGTTGAGGGTTTAATGTATAATGTTGAGGGATTAGAATTTAGTGTCTAATGTATAGGGTAGAGGGTTTAAGGGTTTAGGGTTTAGGGTTTAAGGGTTGAGAATCCAATTTATAGGGTAGATGGTTGAGAATTGAGGGTTGAAGGTTTAATGTATATGGTAAAGGGTTGAGGGATTAAGGGTTTAAGGGTTGAGGGTTTAATGTATTAAGGATTTAAGGTATAGGGACAATGGATTAGGGTTGAGGGTTTAAGGGATGGGGATTCAAGGATTAGGGTTGAGGGTTGAAGGTTGAGGGTTTAATGTATAGGGTTGAGGGATTAGGGTTGAGGGATTAGTGTTGAGTGTCTAATGTATATGGTAAAGGGTTTAAGGGTTTAGGGTTTATGGTTTAAGAGGTTGAGGGTATAATGTATAGGGTAGAGGGTTGAGAATTTAGGGTTGAGGGTTTAATGTATAGGGGAGAGGGTTGATGGATTAAGGGCTTAAGGTATAGGGACAAGGGTTGACGGTGTAAGGGATTAAGGGTTTAAGGGTTGAGGGTATAGGGTTGAGGGATTGGGGTTGAGGGTATGGGGTTGATGGATTAGGGTTAAAGGTCCAATGTATAGGGTAGATGGTTGAGAATTGAGGGTTGAGGGTTTAATATATAGGGTAGAGGATCGAGGGATTAAGGGTTTAAGGGTTGATGGGTTAAGGGTTGATGGTTTAAGGGTTGAGGGATGAGGGTTGAGGGTTTAAGGGTTTAGGGTTGAGGGATTAGGGTTGAGGGTTGAGTGTTTAGGTTTTAGGGTATAGGGTTGATGGATTAGGGTTGAGGACCCAATGTATAGGGTAAAGGGTTGAGAATTGAGGGTTGAGGGTTTAATGTATAGGGTAGAGGGTAGAAAACTAAGAGTTTAAGGTTTTAAGGGTTTAAGGGTTGAGGGTTGATGGATTAGGGTTGATGAATTAAGGCTTGAGAGTTAAGGGTTTAGGGTTGAGGATTAAATGGCTGGTTAAGGGTTTAGGATATTGGGTTGAGGGAAGATAGTTTAAGGTTTAAGGGTTTAGGGTTTAGGGTTTAGGGTTTAGGGTTTAAGGGTTTAAGGGTTGAGGGAATAGGGTTGAGGGTTTAGGTATTTGGTTGAGGGTAAAGGATTGAGGGTTTAAAGGTTGAGGGTTGAGGGTTTAAGGGTTGAGGGTATAGGGTTGAGGGATTAGGGTTGAGGGTTTAGGGTTTTATGGTTGAGGGTTTCAAGGTTGAGGGATTAAGGGTTTAAGGAGGGAGGGGGGGCGAGAGAGAGAGAGAGAGAGAGAGGTTTAAGGACTAAGGGTTTAAGGGTTTAGGGTTTAGGGTTGATAGTTGGGCTTTATGGTATAGGGTAAAAATTTTAGGGTTTAGTATTTAAGATACGAGGTTGAGGGTTAATGTAGAGGCTTGAGCGTATAGGGAATTATGATGAAACTTCATAAAGCACACAAATGGATGTGAAATGAACTTTCATAGATGGTTTTCTTGATGAAGAGGTTTATGTTCAACAACCACCTAGTTATGAAGTTCATGCTCATGGAAATAAAGTATATAAATTAAAAAAGGAACTTTATGGATTGAAATAGGCACCCAAGGCTTGGTATAGTAGAATTGATTCATATTTGATAGGTAATGGATTCAGTAGAACCAAAAGTGAGCATATAAAGACTAATGATCAAGGTCAAATTTTTATTGTATGTTTGTATGTTGATGATTTGATTATTAGTGAAAATTTGTCTATAAACATGCTTAAGTCAGATATAATGAAGGAGTTTGAAATGATAGACTTGGTCTTGATGAAATACTTTTTGGGTATTAAAGTTGTTCAAAAAATTAAGGGAATTTTCATTTGTTAGTCAAAATATTCCAAGGATGTATTAAGAAGATTTAGAATTTTGAATTGTAATCCAACATCAAATCCAATTGTCACAAGAACAAATTTGAGCAAAGAGGATAAGGGGTCAAATGCTAATCCAACCATGTTTAAAATTCTTGTTGGTAGTTTAATGTATCTTACAACTACAAGGCCAAATATCATGTATGGTGTAAGTTTGATTTCAAGGTTCATGGATTCACCATAGGGTTCTCATTGGAAATTTTGGAAGAGAATACTCAGATATTTTGTAGGAATAATAGAATATGGAATCCTATATTCCAATACTAACAATTTTAATTTGGCTAGTTATATTGATATTGATTTTTAAGGTAGTATAGATGATAGGAAAAGTACATCAGGACATATATTTCATGTTGGAGCTGGAGCTATCTCATGGGAATCAAAGAAGCAACCTATAGTGACAATTTCTTCAACCAAAGTAGCATATGTAGCCGCAACTCCTGCAACATGTCAAGCAATATTGATACATCAATTTTTCTCAAATTTGTTGCATGATCACGAGGAACCAACACCAATCCTTTGTGATAACAAGTCAGCCATTGCATTATCCAGGAAAGATGTATTTCTCAAAAGGAGCAAGCATATTGATATGAGGTACCATTTCATCAGGGAATTGGTCAACAATGGATAAATCTATCTTGAATTTTGCAGATTCAAAGATTGACTGGTAGACATTTTTCCCAAGGCATTACCAAAGGAAAAATTTGAATATCTAAGAGAAAAATTGGGAATTGTTGATGGTCAAAATTAAGGTGAGTGTTGGAAAGAAATTTATAATTTCTCATGTTGTTTTTGCAGTTTGATTTAGAATTTTCCAATTCGAACTCTTATGTTGTTTTAGTCTATTTCCATCTTGGTTTCTAGTTATGTTTGGAAGTTTCCTTCTACTTTTTTTGTTTCGATTGTTGTAATGTATTTGTAGTATGGGAAAATGCACACCCTTGCATTTTCACACTTGTTTGGGCACTCCTTGCTTTGTTTATCCTTATTTATATCTTAATTGGTCCTATTTTGCATCCACAAGCCTAATAAATTATATCTTTTCATGGATAATCCCAACAAACATCAAAGGATATATGATTATTTAATGATTCTAGCTGTTTGTCCCTAATTTTTGGACTGGGACTAAAATACCACCTAGGGTGTCTTTATCCTCCAAAGGTCTTGGGACCTTCATTTCAAATGCACCTTAAATTAACACCTTTTTAGAGTCTATACCCTGAGTTTCAAGCCTCGAGACTAAGACACCACCTAGGGCATATTAGTCCCCCTTAAGTTATTTTCAAGATTTAATTTCAAATCTTGGTAGGATTTAGCCTTCTTTAATTAATGAATT
Source organism: Sequoia sempervirens (assembly GCA_007258455.2). Classification (NCBI taxonomy): domain Eukaryota; kingdom Viridiplantae; phylum Streptophyta; class Pinopsida; order Cupressales; family Cupressaceae; genus Sequoia; species Sequoia sempervirens. Next base: position 563,254,522 of record VDFB02058242.1, read on the forward strand.
CATGTGTCATCTTGGTGTGCTGTAATTTTGGAATATTAATCTTGAATAAGTATAAATACAAGGTTCTTTCACTCATTTATCATCTAAGCAATTCATGATAGCATCCTATCAAGTTTGCAAGTGACACAAAATTATTCAAGAGCAATTCATCAAGCATTTGGAGCCATCATCAAGATTCAAGAATCATATTAAAGATATTCTTGCATCATGTGTGTTTTTGAGCTAATAGTTGTGACGTAGTTTTTTTTTATTCAAACAAGCAATTCAAGTCAAGATCTATCAAGTATTCATTCAGGTCAAGATCTACATTCAAGCTAGCCACTTCACACAGGTTTGTAGATTACATAACATGGGTTTGGTAAGTTGCAACATAGCAATTTTTTCATTCATCATTTCCCTTCATTATTCTATTTCATTCCAAGGTTTAATTACCAACAAGGAGTTAGACCAAGGAAAACCCCCATTTACTAACAATCAATAGTTTTTTTCTCCCTTGCATTTTTGTGTTTGTAGATCTAGGTTGAAGAATTGAATATCCTTTGAACTACAAAGTTGCAAAGTTGCATTGCAAAGTTGTCATCTTCACGGAAAGTCACCTACAAACCAGATCTAGAAGTTTCAGGACCTGAGGTCTGAGAAGAAGGAAGTGTATACATTGAGCCTTAGGATCACATTCACAGATTTTAGAGATTCAAGATGGGACTAAGACAACATTAAGTGTGTATTAGTCCTCCCAAGGGTATTTTACAGAGATTCATTTAGATTTTATTTTGAAATCTAAAGATTCTACATTTCCCTTGAAAAACAACAGTGGGACTAAGAAAACAATAAGGGTGTCTTAGTCCTCCTTAACATAGTTTGACAACATTTTTGTATTTCTAGATTCCTCATTACATTTCTAGATTTCCCAGGTACATACATCCCAACTTGTTGTTACTTAATTTTGTGATTTTCACTCATTATTTGGCTTGTATTACTAGGTTTAGTGAGTTGAATGTTAAGTTGTCTTTTCCAAGCTTTTCCTTGGTGGTGAACCCTTCAAAGCCTAAAGAATCCCCCTAGGTCTTCCATGTTGAGAATTGACTCACCTTTGTGTTGATATTCAATCCAATTTGGGATCCTAGGGCATTCTTGAATGATAATTGGAGAAGAGTGGTGTTATATGACATATGCCATAAAGCACCCATTCCCCTATTATTCATTTTGGTGAACTCGACATTTTGGGACATTCATTTTCTAATTTGGAGTTCACTAAAGTCATAGATCTAGGTTGTGTTCATTCTTGCATTACATCTTGCATTAGTGAAAGTGCATCTAGGGTTTCACACATTTGCAATGGTAATAGTGCATATAGGTTGCATTTTTTCTTTCTTGCATCATCTTATCTTATTTAAAAATTGAAAAGTGCATTGTCAAGCATCCTAATTACATTTAGGAACATTATTATCACATTCAACTTTGCATTCATTTGCACACTTTTCTATTTCTAAACATCAAGTCCCTGGATAGGCAACACATTGTAACCAATCCAAACTTTGCTATTTTTCTGAAAAGAAACCGCTGCTAGGACTAAAATGCCCTCATTGGCATCTTAGTCCTTCTATGGGTTTTTGGCCCAGAACCCTATATAGGTTGTTTAATTTCTATTCCAAATTTTTGAACCTCAAAATTCCTTTGGCAAGACCCAGCCACCCTTGTTGGAATCTTAGTCCCTATTGAATTTGATCTTGTAGTTTTCAAGGTTTGAAATTTCTTTTCTATGCTTCCATTTATTGCTTCTAGTTTTTCTATTATAGTTTGTAGAATTGTTATCTCAATTTCTTTCATTTCAAGTGTAATTGTAAGCATTGAATATTGTGTTGATTGCACTTTCTTTGGTTTCTCCCTTGCATGAGTTCTACTGCTTGGTTTCCTACTATCAATATTGTGGTTAGATGAAGTGTGAGATTCATGGCATCACACGATAAAACACTTGTTGTGGATCTTGGGTTATCTAGCTCTCTTACTTCTATTGTCAGTACTAGTGCACTAGGTATGGACCATACCTTTGACAACTCTTTTGATATACCTACCTTACCTACAAGTGATATGCCAAGTTTTCAAACAATGGTTTATCATATCCCTCAAGAAAGCATAATGAAAATGCATGATGACTTAGCCCATTTACAAGATAGTGTGAGTACTGAAAACATTTCCAACACTGTTATACCTGCCATAGATAGTATTCACCACATGACGGAAAGTGATGAAGGACTAAATTTTGTGCATAACATAGCTCAAATCATTGGAAAACACCTTACTTCCACCACCAATGGTGCTCAAACTTCAAACAATGTGCAAAAATAAGGAGGAATTAAAATTCCACCCCCTTCAATCATAACCTCCATTTCCACCTATACCAATCCTCAAGTGACAACAATGATGCAACCAACTATCAACATCCTTCCTAACTCAAACATTTCCACTAGTGGTCCTTATACCTATGTGGCATCTAACCTTATATCTCCTCCCACAAGCTATCCATTCACTTGTCATTCCAACACATACACACCACCACCATATTCACCTCCATCTCAAACTACACACAATGATCCTATCATTAACCACCTTTTACATAACCTCTCATCCATTCAATGTCAAGTTTACACCATAAATCAAAATCAAAATGGTCCACCCTCACACTATTTCAAAAGTAACCCATTATCCTTGGAGATATTGAGAACTCCAGTGCCACAAGGTATCGAGATCCCTAGACTTGAGAAATATGTAGGAAAGGGAGATCTTACTAACCATGTTAATTCCTTTATTGTTTTATGTAGTGACATTATCCTTGAGGAAATTTTTTTGGCTAAGCTCTTTCCCCGACCTTGAAATATGTTTCCTTGGAATGTCTTTCTGTGTTACCGAATAACTCAATTTGTTCATTTAATGAACTTGTTAAAGCCTTTATTAACCATTTACAAGTGCATATGGTTCCTAAAATGACACTAGCTGATTTAATGATATGTACAAACAAAATGAGGGTGAAAAAGTCACTAGATTTATTTCATGTTACCAATCACTTTATTCTCAAATTAGTGTGAAGATTCCTAATTCACACCTTCAAAATACGTTCATAGAAAATTTAAAAAGTAAGATATGCGACAAGATTACCATGATGAAATTCCCTTCCTTCATGCACCTGTGCACTACCCTTCGAGATTATTAGAATTTTGTAGGTAGTTGTGAACCAAAAGCCACCTCTACCTATCTTGAAAAGTCTAAATCTTCAAACCAAAACACCTACCATGCTTTCAGAGGGAAAAATAAAAGTTTCCTTCAATTAAACTCTACCTCCCAACCTACCCAACAAGTTGATACCCTAGTAGCTTCTATAATGAAGATTGATCCTTATATCTTTGGGGATTGACAAAGATAATTTACTCCCTTACTCGAAACACTTCAAAATATCACATGACTCAGCTAATAAACAAAAAATGCTAACCTTACCTCCCGTTCAACCTATCAACCCTAGCAAGCCATTACCTTTGAGCTTTAAACACAATTCCTATTGTTCTTATCACCAAAAAAATGTACATGATAAAGATCCATGCAAGTTTCTGAAACATCTTGTGGAAGACCTCATTGATTATAATCATATTCAAATTGGAGGTGTAAATGAAAAAGGTAATAAGTTTGTAGCTCCTCCTAACCAAAACTTATAAATCTTTACCAATCCCATGCCTAACCACAATATTTCATTTGTTAAGGCTAGTGAAACTAAGCCTGATGTGATGAGCGTTGAAACAAATGATGATAACATGAACAATAATGAACAAAATCCTATGTATACTATTGACCAAAGTCCTATTAGTACAATGATAGGAGTGATCAAAATCAATTCTCATAAACAAAAAACCATAATTCCCATTGACATTACTTCCTCTTCAATAGAAACAATAAAAAATGCACCTGATGGTCCTCTTTACATAGCCGACAGAATCAATGACATGCCCACTCCTAGGATTTTAATTGATCTCGTTTGTGGAGAGAATGTGATCATAGAGGATCTCTTATGTGTTCATGAAGTTACTCAAGATAGATATGATAAACCAAAATCATGGATTAAAACACATGATGGTTTTTCTCATGCTACAATGGGCTCAATCGCACCCCCTTTACAAGTAGGACAAAAGAAATTAAATTTGTCATTATTTATCATCTCTAACTCGAATAATTTTTTTGTGAAGCTAGGCTACAAATGGCTTCGCTCCGTGAATGTGGTGCCATCCATTTTTCATAAGTGCTTAAAGTTTCCAGTTGGAAATGAGATATTCACTATCAACCATAGTGGCTTTACACCTCCATATTCTCATGGAAATTTTTTCTTAGACTAGTTTTGGAATGAACCCATGGAACATATAAGACCCCGTGAGGACTTCCTTTTCTTAGCCTACCAAAATTTCAAAGAAAAATGCATAGACAAGTTATCCATCAAAATTTTACTCCACCTATGATTGAACCTCCACCCCTTGAAGAAAACAATATTGAGCTTAAATCCCTCCTGACTAACCAAGACCCATCTATAAAAAATCCCTTGCCTATTTTCTACAAAAGGCCAAGAGAGAACTAAACAAGTCCTAATCTTCCTCCTAAGAAAATTTATAAAGCCAAAGAGAAAGTGGTTGCACAACCTTCCTTGGTTCCTTCCATTCTTCCCTCACAAGAAGAAAAGGAACCTATGGTTGATAAAACTTCTCCTACATAAACACAACTTGAAAACTGTAATAAAAGAAACAAAAATACTAGAGAGCATAGGCGCATATGTCGTGCTATTGCTTGAAATATGAACAACATAGAAGATCAAAATCCAAACTTGAAAGAATCAATAAATGATGAGACTCCTCTATTACCACAACCAACAACTCCTATGTATCCAACACAACAAGGACCAACACCCTCTATGGATATTATCAATCATCCTCCTATTGTGGTTAACTTGGATGATGATGAAGAAACTGCTAAAATTGATGAGCAAGTGCATAATGAGTTGAATTTGTTATTTTCCTCTTCTATGAGCTTAGATAATAATAATCGTGATGATCCTCCTAAACCAAGTGATTCACCACATTTTGAACTTGGTGATTCTCCTAGTATATCACTTGACATGACGCCTCTTGCTAGTGATCTACATTCCACATATACTGAACAAGTCTTGAATGAAGATGACCTGCTAGATGGTTAACTCACATGTGCTTTACTAGTCATTTTGCTTTCCTTTTTTCTTTGTTTTTTGTTGATTGCATGTGTGTAATGTGAACCCCCATATTGTTTGATGTTTCCTCTCTATGTCCATTCCTCTATTTGTACCTTCATTCTTCCATATGTCGTAGGAAATTTTTCCTTTTCATTGGTCATTACCTTTTATTTTCATTTATCCTTTAATTTTTGTCTTGTGTTCTCCTTTTGGGGATTATGCAAGGCATTAAGACACCCTATGTCTCTTCCATGTTGACCCAAAAAAAAATTCATTATCTTTTCTTTTCCTTTCATTTTTGTCTCATGTTTTCCTTTTAGGGATGACATAAGGTGTTGAGACACCCTATGTCTCTTCCATGTTGACCCAAATTTTTTTTCTTTTTTTTCACTCTATTTTTATTATTCTTCTATTTTTATGTGTATTTGGGGAATGATGACAATTCCTAGCTCTCTATTATCATTGCAACAAACATAGATACTATCCTCGAATCCATAGATCCCTTGTGTGTTTCTGGGAGGCAACCATCTTTTTCCTCTTTTCCTTTTTCATGTTTGGCTACTTTAAAGTAATTGCTCATAGGATGGTGTTCAACAATTTCTTTAAAGTCAAGGCATACATTGGCATACATTGGCATTATTTTGGCATGATTTCATTTGCATTTGTTGCCCTATTCCTTGATGTGGTTTTCTTACTTCATGCAATGTTTTTTTATCTTTGCGGTGACATTGGGAGTAATGTCCTTCAAGAGCTTGATCTATCTTAGCATATTGCATTCCTCTTAGTGGTGATGCAATGCACTACATTCCCTAAGTTGTGAATATTTTATCCTTTGATTGGTCCTCTATTGGAGACATTAGGAACAATGTACCCTAAGATTAATACCTCACATGAACTAAGCAAGATCCCTTCGAACATCCCTCTCTCTTGTTGTATTTCCTTTTTGTACCCTATTAAAGTCATGGAGGTATGGCTTTGATATGGTTCCTTGGGGCTCACCTAGTGGACAACTAGCTTCACTAGCCCTTGTGCGCATACATTTCCTTTTTGTACCTTACTAAATTCATGGAGGTATGGCTTTGATATGGTTCCTTGGGGCTCACCTAGTGGACAACTAGCTTCAGTAGCCCTTGTGAGTGTGAATTTTCTTTCTTTTGTCCTTATCATAGTCATGGGGGTATGACTTTGATATGGATATCTTGGGGCTCACCTAGTGGATAACTAGCTTCACTAGCCCTTGTTAGCCTGTGTTTTATTTGTATAATGGATAGGACATTCCACTTGTAAACCTTTTTTGGAAAAATAACCTAGACGTGGTCCACAACGCGTTGGATGACCAGTCAAAGCTTGATCCGTTGCATTTTTCTTTTTTCTTTTTTTGTTTCTATCTTTGATGGTGTATGTTGGAAATCTGGTTATGGCTTCATATATCATCCACAAGTGTGTTCCTTTGGGTCTATGTTGGTCTACCATAGGATCTTAATCCTAGGGGCTTGGCCACTCTCTTGGTTATTGTCATCCTATCTTACCAGCATTCGTACATTTGAACCCCTCTTGATTGCATGGTTGGCTACTTTAGTGTGAGTTTGAAGCAAGTTCATCATCTCACTAAAGTGGGGGCTAGATGTAGTGTAGGAAAATGTATACCCTTGCATTCTCACACTTGTTTGGGCCCGCTTTGATTTGTTTATCCTTATTTATGTCTTAATTGGTCTTATTTTGCATTCACAAGCCTAATAAATTATATCTTTTCATGGCTAGTCCCAATAAACATCAAAGGATAAATGATAATTTAATGATTCTGGTTGTGTGTCCCTAATTCTTGGACTAGGACTAAAATTCCACCTAGGGCGTCTTTGTCTTCCAAAGGTCTTGGGACCTTGATTTCAAATGCACCTTAAATTGGCCCCTTTTTGGAGTATGTGCCTTGAGTTTCAAGCCTCGAGACTAAGATGCCACTTGGGGCGTCTTAGTCCCCCTTAAGTTATTTTTGAGATTTAATTTCAAATCTTGACAAGATTTAGCCTCTTTTAATTAATGACTTCATATGTTAGCTTGGTGTGATGTATTTTTGGGATATTAAGCATGAATAAGTATAAATACAAGGTTCTTTCACTCATTTATCATCTAACCAATTCATGAGAGCATCCTAGCAAGTTTACAAGTGACACAAGAGAATTCAAGAGCAATTCATCAAGCATTTGGAGCCATCATCAAGATTCAAGCATCATATTAAAGATATTCTTGCATCATGTATGTTTTGGAGCTAACATTTGTGATGTGGGGTTTTTGATTCAAGCAAGCAATTCAAGTCAAGATCTATCAAGCATCCATTCATGTCAAAATCTACATTCAAGCTAGCCACTTCACACAGGTTTGTAGATTTCATAACAAGGGTTTGGTGAGTTACAACATAGAATTTTGTTCATTCATGATTTCCCTTCATTATTCTATTTCATTCCAAGGTTTAATTAAAAATAAGGAGTTTGACCAAGGAAAACCCACATTTACTAACAATCAACAAGTTTACCCTCCCTTTCATGTTTGCGTTTGCAGAATTAGGTTGAAGACTTGATGATCATTTAAAGTGAAAAGTTGCAAAGTTTTCATTTTTACGGAAAGTCACCTACAGACCAAATCTAGAAGTCTCAGGACTTGAGGTTTGAGAAGAAGGAAGTGTAGAAATTGAGCCTCAAGATCACATTCAAAGATTTCAAAGATTCAAAATGGGACTAAGACAATAGTAAGGGCGTCTTAGTCCACCCAAGGGTATTTTGCAGAGATTCTTTCAGATTATGTTCCGACATCCAAAGATTCCATATTTCCCCCAAAAATAGTAGCAGGACTAACACAATAGTATGGGAATATTAATCCTCCTTAACATATTTTGACAACATTTTTGTATTTTTAGAATCCTCATTACATTTCTATATTTCCCAAGTACATACATCCTTACTTTTTCACTCATTATTTGGCTTGCATTACTAGGTTTTGTGAGTTGAATGCTAAGTTTTCTTTTCCAAGCTTTTGCTTGGTGGTGAACCATTCAAAGCCTAAAGAACCCCCCTTAAGTCTTTCTTGTTGAGAATTGACTCACCTTTGTGTTAATAGTCAATATAATTTTGGATCCTACGACATTCTTGAATGATAATTGGACAAGAGTGGTATTATATGACCTAGCCCATAAAGCACCCATTCCCCTATTATTCAATATCTATTTAAATAGGTTGTTGTAGCCATTTTGGCATCAAAAAACTTAATGAAAATAGTTTATTTTGTTCAATAACATTCTATTTTTGTTTATATTTTGTTTAAATAATCTTTCTATCATCTGATAAATAATGGAATATGGAATGGAAAATTACTACCATTTTCCATTCTAATATTTCATGGAGAGAATTGTTACCCTGCTACTACCTACAAAAAGGAATATTTTTGCAACCTAAAAAGAGAACATTTATGCAACCTGCTCTAATACCAATTGAGAAAATAGAATTCTAGAGCTCTTATAATATACTGAGAAATCAAATTAAAAATCACCACACTTAGAAACTAATAATCAATAAGAAAAATCTTAACAAATCTGCTCAAGGCTTGAGCGAATAGCAGCGCTGAAAAAATTCTATATTATTTCACTCTATTATAAGGAAAAACTCTAAAAAAGGTATCGATGTCTAAGAAAGTTGAAAATAAAAGATAAACACATGTAAAATGGGTGCATGGATAGAGCATAAATAAAAATAGTTTTAACATCACTTAGTCTAACAAGGTAAACAAACAAAAAAAACTACGCCTATTATAACTACACATGCAATTTTATTATGGATGAAAAACTAAGAAAAAAACTAACAGTGATTTCATTCAAATCCCATGAATCTCGTTGTGAATGCATGTCTTCAATGTTCATGTAATACCTTGTCAACTTTTTGGCTCTAGTATTTTTTTGTAAAGTAGGTTTGTGTTTTGTTATTGAAATTCTAATTGTGATTTGGACCTATGTAATGTGTTCCATCATTGTGTTGCCCTCTACGATTGTGCAGGAAGTGGATGCCGATGTTCAAGGTATAAATGATCAAATATGGCTATAGTGTGGTATTGACCTATTGTGGTTCTCTGTAGAAATTATATATTTTGTTCTTTGATTTATTTTATTTTCATTTGTCGATGTACTAGTTTGATGTTATAATCAATTTTTCCCAAAAAATAAATCTCCAAACTCGGGAACTTTTCTAGTTCTTCAGTCTCTAATCATTTCTAGAGAACTCTTACAATTCCTTTAAGAAATATCTTCTTGGTGCATGTTATGTAAAATTTGTCTCTTCGAGCTCATAGATGTAGATTTTGTGACCAAGCATTTCACATCTAACCTCAGATGTTTATTTTTTAGGCTTGGTTTTATTTACTGTATTTTCTCTTATATCATTGTTAGGAAATTAAAGTTTACATTTAATAATTTGTTATTTGGATAGTTAGTTGGGTGGGAAGTGTATATGCATAAAATTGGTCATGTCTAATCATGGCATTTAATTAAATATTTTATTATTTAATTAATTTCTCTAAAGTCCTCTACATATGATTAAATTTAATTAATTTAATTATATTGTTCATTCACTTTATTCTTCCACCTTAATTAAATAAATTTACTTTATTTAGTTATTTAACATCCATATGTCTAATTAATTAATTAAATAAATATTCTTTATTTATCTTAATTAATTATCACCTTTTTGAATTTAATTAAGTCTTTTGATTTAATTAAATTTAAATATTTTTTTCTCCTATTCAAAACTTTCTTCTAATTAATTAAATATTTCATTTAATTAATTTCATCCACATGTCATTTCTTAAACAATTTAATTAAATATCTTTCATATCTTTTCAAATCATAATTAAATATTTAATTTAATTATGAAATCCTCCATTATTCGTCAAATCTTAATTAAATATTCTATTTTAAGAAAATATTCCATGTCACCAATAAATGAATAATGAATTTGATAAACTCATTATTTATCTTCAAAATCTTTCCAAAATCTCACAAAAAGATGATTTTTACAATTTATCTTTATCATCTCATCTTATCTCTTCTACGGAAAAGGAAACAAATTCTACTTTCTAGTTTTCTTATATTTTTCTCTCCAGTCTTATCCATCTTCGACTGTTTGATCTGCCAGGAATTTTCATAACCGCTGATCACCTTAGCCAATTAGAATCTTTTGAAAGTTCTATAAATACCCCTACGAACATAAGCATTGGTTACAACACACGTACATTAAATCTTACTTGCATTCTAGAATTCTAGCATTTTAGCATTATCATTATCATCTTTAGCTTTCGTAATTTCGTAATCTTTCATTTTAATATTCATAGTATGTTAATCATATATTAGCATAGCATGCATCCATCTTTAATCTCGTTCTTTAGGAAGACTATTTGTTGAGCCTAGCCCAAGATCTAAGAGCAAGCTAGAATCAACAAAAACATTGGAGATAGAGGACAATGGAACATCTTTGAAGCATAAACAAAGTTTGCATTTCTTTTCTTTACTTTATGCTTTGATTTAAAATTTCATTGGTGTGTTTGATTTATTGTTTTTACATTTGAAACACCTAAAATTGATCACACATTTTTGGTGCCCACCATGGGGCCTTGCCCAATTTTTAACATCCACTTGCAGGTTTTCTGATAGGTTTTTACATTCTGGAATTCGGCTTTCTGACAAAAATTAGTGTTTTAGCGCATTCATGGGTTTCTATAGCACATCCATGATTTCTTTCAGCACTTATGCAGGTGTTTTGGTGCATTCAAGAACTATTTCAACACATATAAGGAACATAATGCTGCATATAGGGAACAAAATAACACATCCTTTGGCTTACTTTATTTAAATTGTAAAATTTTGCATTCTTAGATTAGCACATATAAGGTTTTCTGCAGCACATTTACTATCCATTTTAGCGCATTAACTGTTTGTTTTAGCACATATGCAAGATCTTTTAGCGCTTACAAGTTGTAACTAAACAAAGTTCTAAGTCTGATGCCTTCCATAGACAGAACTTTTTCTGGTTAAAAAGAAGCAACCCTAGGGTAGACACAACAATTTAAAATGAACCAATCCTAGGATAAACATCGATTAAAATGAAGCAATCTAGGATAGTCACCACACAATGATTTTTGTGGTTAAAATGAACAACTTGTTTTTGGTGAAGCAACATATTCACATAGATTAAATCATTGTTATTTGGGCTCTAAAAAGAATATTGTCTACTTTATCTATGGCAATAGGTCTATGCTCTCCCCTTAACTAGGTGATTAGAATACCAGAATTTCCTTTTCATTTTATGCAATTTTAATGCTTTATTACATCCTTTAGAAGGCCTACTCTTGTGGGAAAAAGTACTCACCCAAGAGGAATGACCCAAGTGGGTTCAAGCCAAAGCCAGACTATTCCACCCCACTATAAAATTTAAAGAAAATCTGGGGAAACCCACTTTTTCTGGTAGTGTGCAAGCTAAACATCCCCAAAGCCTTTATTCTAAAGTTTGGGAGGTCTCCTGAGGGAGTTTATTATTGCCACATCGAACAAAAACTCATACTACAAACCTAGTGTAGTAGCCAACCGTGTCAGTTTTTGAATATTCTAATAATCACAGTGCAAGGGGAGGGAAGAATCTACCCCCAAGACACTCACCATATAACTGCCAAGGATCATTTGCTTAGGGGATCCAGTATCCACTTCTGTCACTCTGAGTACATGCTTGGAAAAGAAAAAAACACGGGTGCCCCTTCAGGGGTGACACAGATGTGTGAGTCGACACAGTTCTAAGATGTGGGTTGTGGTTATTATGATGACCTACTTGAGTACTAAGAGTGAGTCTACTTCAATTGTCTGTTATGTGTGAAACCTGTGAAAACACTTTTTGAAAAACATTTTTGAACATACACTTGATGTTTAGCATAGGGCTTAAAAACAACTATTTTTAGAGTGTTTGTTGTGTTTTCAATCACATTAACTTAGATAAAAGATCATCCAAGATGAACATGCAAAAATTCAGCTGAAATTGTTCAAAAACTGTTCAAAAAACTGCTTTGGAAAACTGTTTTAGCACATCTAAGGAATATGTTAGTTCAGTGCATTTACAGCCTGTTTTAGAGCATAGGCTGAATATTTTGCAAATAGTTTTTCTCACCAGGTCAAAGCTTTTTTTTGTAGCGTATATAGGACAGAGAGTAGCGCATCTAAGGTTTGTGTATTTGACTATTTATTTGATGCATATGCCTATTTCTGAAGCGCATGCAGGGCACATAGTAGCGCATCTGTCACTTTTTCTAGAATTGTTACTTTTGACAAATCTAAGTTTGTAACATCCTTGGTCTAGTAGCATTCTGACATTTCTCTCATGCTTAGAGATTGGAAATCAACCAAATTTGTTAGGAAATTTATTTCCAATAGCATCAAGAAGCCCAAGAAACATTTAGGTTACAAGAAAACCTTACAATGAAGGAAGTTTTTGTATAAAAGTCAAAACATCTTGCTCCATTACCATGAGTTCCTCCATAGATGCCAAGATTTCCCTAGGGGATTTACTGACGAATACGCTATAGAGCCTTTATATTCATGAGCTTATTTCTAGAGAAGAGCTCTATCACAACAACATAATCACAATCAACCTCTCAACTTTGATTATCTACCACAACCTTCCATTGAATATCCAACACATCCTAGTAGAATCTGTCAGTGAATTTAATTAGGCTATCATTCTTCAAAAACAAGGATCGAATCTTAAAAGTGCACCTTTCAAGCAAATTTATGATTATTGATTCAACTTCCCCAGCAGGATTCTGATATCCTTTATCATTGGAAGCTACAATTAAGAATTAGGAACATCTTTTGATCATATCATAATATTTTCATCTTATCGGATCAAGACATCATCATTTTTGCACTTATTAAATTGTGATCTAAGTCTAGAAGAACATTTCAAAATCATATGCCTATTTTTACAAGATCTCAATACAATAAGCTGAAAGAGGATATTCAACAAGAAGATCATACCCAAAGAACTCAGGAAGAAGGTGAGAATAGTAATCCCCTTTATAGTGTGAGTCAAAATCCCCTCTTTAACGACAACATGGGTGAAAGAGAAAAGAATATGTTCCCTTCCAATAGAGACATGAGCAGAACTCTTGTAGATAGTGATGATGAACAAGATGAAGAACATCACCTTAGAGAAGCTGAACAAGATCCTAAATTTCACAAAGCCTTAGAAAAGATCTTAGAGCGCAACAAAGAGAAATATTTCCTATATTTGGCTAACAAAGGAGCTAAATTCCCTAATGATTTTGATACTAAGAACCTAAAGAAAAGTCTTGATGATACACCCTTGTCTAATATTAGTGCATTGTATCAATATGTTAAGGTACTTCAAGGAAAAATTAAAGATCTACAAGGGGGAACCACAATGAAGAAATGTGCTCTTGATGACATATGTCCTTATCCTTTTGATCGACGTCTCAACATGATCTCGTTTCCTAAACATTTTGAAATCCCAAAGTTTGATCATTGCAATGGGAAATCAGATCCAATCGATCATATTAGGGACTTCTAAAATATGACTTTAGAGTTTTCACATGAGGAAACATACTTGATGTGTTTGTTTCCTAGAAGTATTGGAGGTCAATCTATGGAATGGCTATTGAAAATCACACCACCTATCAAGAAATTTGAGGAATTGATTAATGAGTTCATATCACAATATTCCTACAACATACAACATCAAATAACCATGATTGATCTTTGCAAGGCTAAATAGAAACCTGGTGAACCATTTATTACATTTCTTCAGAGATGGAGAAGATTGTTCACTAGATATCCACGCCATATTCTTGAAAAGGAAAAAATCACCACTTTCATAAAAAACTTAGATCAAGAGATGAGCTATTGTCTTAATCTTCATTTTCCTCCCTCTTTTCAGAAATTTATTGAAAATGTCGTCACCATTGAAAGTGCCTTGGTCCAGAGAGGGATAATAAAACTTGATAAGGACAATCCTAGCTCGTCAAATCACTACAATGACAAATCTAAGTTTTGGACTCACAACAAAAATGTGGTGAATGATGGTGTTGTAGATGTGAATCATGTCTCGACTAAGACATTTTTTCTTAGTGCTCCAAGTGCTCCTCACAACAATAACTATAACAATGTCAACTTGGTCACAAATCAGGGAAACAATCCTCCTCCTCCAAGGAATGATGTGAATCAAACTTCTACTCCCAATCAATGGAATGCCAACAATCAAGGTTACTGTGGAAATGATAACAACAAAAATGCCTTAAGCAATACCTCAAAAACAAATCCACAACTATCTTCATTGTTCTCTAGTAGAAGAAATTTTACTCCATTGGGTCAATCCTTAGAATCTACATTCAAAGAATTGATAGCTAAAAATGTTCTTACTTTGCTGCCTCAACACAATTTTGAACCCAATGTGAAGCCTCCATCATGGAATGATGCATAATATTGTGATTATCATCAGTGCAAGGGCCATCACACAAATAATTGTCAAGCCTTGAAAAATAAAGTATAAGACTTAATCGAAAATGGCACCATCACAATAGAAGGACACCAATAATCAAACGAAGACCACCAAGCATTTTGCAACCCTTTGCTCAACTATCAAAAGGGTGAGTCTTCTAGAAAAAGTGTGAATCATATCAATGATCATATAATCAATCATATCTACATTGATGACGAGTGGATCAATGTTATAAAAGTTAAGGAAAAGATGGAATATAGAGAAGCTAACGCAACAACAAGGGCACAAGCTAAAGTTGTCTTAAAGGTTTCTTCTTCAAAATCCACTATACCTCTGCCTCAACATCAATATGGCTTAGTCAATCAACTTTGAAAAACTCCTGCTCAAATTTCTATCTTAGAAATCCTAAAGATTTCCCTAGCACACAAGGAAATTCTAGAAAAGGCCCTCGTTGAAACAACTGTATCCACTAATCTGGATGTGGATTGATTTCAAGCCATGGTGGGACACTTGTCCTCACCCACATTCCTCTCATTCTCCAAAAAAGATGACATTTCCATGACACATCCACATAATTCATCACTATACTTAGAAGTCATGATCCATAAGTTTTGTGTTAGACGCGTCCTAATAGATGGAGGTGCTGGTTTGAACATTTGTACCATGAAGTAAGTTCATGCTTTAGGCTTTTCTGAGGAGTCCATTGATCCCAAAAGAAATATTAATATTAAATCCTATGATGAGGAAAGAGTGTCCAAGGGTTTAATCATGCTGCCAATCAGAGTGGGGCCTATTATCAAAAATAATTTCTGTCAAGTGTTAGATCGTGATCTTGCATACAACATCTTGTTGGGTCAACCTTGGATCCAAAAAAAGAAAGTTACAGTCCCATCCACATATCATCAATGTCTTAAGTTTCCTTATGACGAAGAAGAGATCACAATACTAGCTAATAATTCGAACAGTCAAAATTGTGCCAACATCAAAGCTAGTTAAGATACTTTGGTTCCCAACAATCGAGAAGCTCCTGTTAGTACTTCTCTCAAAGTTGATATACAAATCAGTCAGTTAACCAAAATCTTTGACAAGCAACTATGGTTCAAGGACAATGGAGTAGGGGAGTACTCTCTTTCTCTTGCTAATCTACCTATATCACCTCGGTCACATGGACAACCTTCTATTGCACAACAACAAATATCTGTAGCATCAACATCAACGCAACCACCAATAGAGCCAAATACAAAGTTTAATGGATGATTTATCAAAGAAAAATTTACCATAGTAGATTCTGAAGATAGAGAAGTTCTAAGTTGGATCTATAAAGATGAAGATGAAACAGTTCTTAATGTAAAACTACCAACTGATCGATATGGTAAAGGATATGCAATCATGCAAAAGATGGGCTATGATGGTAATGGTCCTATTGGAAAGAGAAAAGAAGGAGTAGTTGAGCCTATTCACCTTCTAGAACTTGCTGAAAAAGATAAAACAAGACTAGGATATGATACTAACTCAAAAGAAGTAAAATCTAAGCAGTTGCATGATACTATTCTCACATTGCAAGAAGGGTCTGATACAAGAGAAGCATGTTTGACAGCAATTGAGAATTTTGTGGATAATAACTCTGACACAGACTTTGGTGAATATGAATGGGATACCATCCACAATGATGAGTTCTAGAGGGAAAAAAGGGTTGATGTGGTACACAAGTACACCCCAACTTTAATCAAAGGTGAAGGGTCAGGGTCCCAACTGCAAGAATCTGAACTATAAGGTGACTATGATTCTAGTGATACTAAGTCAGATTTAATCGAACAAGATTATTATGATAACAGTACCATCATTGATTTTCCTCATACCTCAGATCCTACAAACAATTCCGTTATGACCATAACCATAGCCAATTTCACACAGCCTAATGACCCACTACCGCTGATCCATCCCGATCTCATTAACTAGGATTCATCCAGACCTATCAATCTACCTATGTTCCCAAGTGATGAATCTATCGTGAACTTCCTTTCCATAGATGACACAAATGATTGTTCCACTAGTGATTTTTGTTATAGAGTCTTTAATCAGGAGAGTGTCAAGTCTCCTAGCTACAAAAATAAAAGTCAAAAAGAAAGATCTAATGGTGAAAACCAGAATCTGGCAGTGTTAGATCAAACAAAAGATAAAATAAAGAGTGTATCAGATGGTGAAAACCTTTTTAAGGCACCTGATGATGGGATACTTGACACTCTCCCGAAGCATTATCATGAGTGATCGACTATCTTGATTGAGCATACAAAAGTAGTTAATCTTGAAATTATAGAAAAACCAAGGATCCTACAGTTGGCTGCATCAATGATAGATAGAGAAATACTTGAGCTCATGGAATTTCTTAGAGAAAATAAATTCAATTTTTCCTAGTCTTATGCAAACATCCCAGGTCTTGATCCTAATGTTATAATGCATCAGTTTTCCATCAAACCAGGAGACAAAATAGTGAAACAAAAACTCAGAAGCATCCTCATGTTGCACTACTGGTTAAAGAAGAACTCTGAAAACTCCTTGATGTGGGATTTATAAGATCGATTGACTATGCAGAATGGATCTCCAACATTGTTCCTATGTCCAAGCCTGACAAAAGTGTTAGAGTGTGCATAAATTTTAGAGATCTTAATAAGGCATGTCCTAAGAATGACTTCCTGCTTCCAAGCATCGATACTATAGTTGATCTGACAACTGGCCATGCCATGTATTCACTAATGGATGGTTTTTTTGGTTACAACCTGTATGAACCCCAATCCTAATACCTACAAAACACAATGATTAAACACATTAAGTTAGAGATTGCAAGCAAGAAAAAGGATTCCCCATGAAATCCATTTACAAAATTCAAATTAGGAAAGAAAACAATGAAGAACACAATGAAACAAGAAAATATAGATTCAATCCTAATTAGAATAGCAAACATATGATCCCATGGGGGAATTGGTGCCAATTTGATGTGAAAATTGGCCCTTTCCCAATCCCTAAGATGCAAGCTTGATATGTTGATGATGATTTGATCGACTTTGTTGATGAAGAATGAGAGCTCCAAGCCAAAAATCTGCATAACCTAGCTAAGATTCAATGATAATGTATGGAATTTGCTAAAGATTTGAGCATAGTAAGTTTACACAAATTGTGGATGATCAAATGAAGAGATTACCCTCTTATTTATAGAATGCTAAGTTGAGGAGATGATCAAAATAGAGCAATGTGGACTAAGAATTAGCCAATGGCAAAGTGCCACTTATCAACTTGTGAATGAAGGAAGCTTGAGCACATTTTGATCAATGTGCAAGTTTGAAATTTGAATTTGATGAAATGACATGTTTAGGAGGGATGAAAGATGAGTTAAATGCCAAGTGGGAGACATGTAAGAGACAATGTAAGAGCTTTAAATTCTTTGTTGGATGGACAAGTCATTTTGGGGGGAGATTTAAAATTTGAGGAATATTCCCACTTGGATGCCTTTTTTGAATGAAAATAGGTGATTTATAAAAAAATTAAATTGATTTTCATGTGCAAGTTGCAAAATCTAGAGGATTTGAGTGATTAGGATTAAATGAATTAGGATTTGATTAATTTAAGGGGAGATTTAGCTGATTTGACCATTTGATTTAGATTTTAGGATTGAAATAAATCAAAAAGAGATGAAAATGATTAAGACTTAGTTAAATAAATATTTTGATTTATTTAACCAAAAGGGGTGATGTTAGATTAAATTAGATAAATGTTTGATTTATTTAATTTAATTAGATGAACTTTAGAAATTTAATCAAATAATATGGATTATTTAATTAAATAAAGACAGGAAGATGAAATGACCTAGCTAATTACACAGAGACGATGATTTAATTAAATTGAGGGATTTATTTAATTAAAAGGGGAATTATGATGAATTTAATCAAATAAGGCTATTCGATTAAATGGCTAGACAGAGGGATAATTCAGAATGAAATGATATTAGTAGATCGGCATCGAGTGTGCTATATCAATCTATATATTTTCTATGTCTACATTTTGCCCCTCTTTGAAGCAGTGCACTTGTTACATTGGTTCAAAGAATAATCTTTCCATGATCAAAAGTAAAAAATTCTCTCTTTTTTTTTTTGGATGCCCCACTATTGCCCAAGCGAAAAGAATTATGCCGATATACTGCCCCCTTGAGAGATCGGGCGAAGAGGTTTGATTTGAGGGACGATCTCTCGACAAAGAGGTTCAAGATCAGTTCAACTCGAATATTTGATGTAGATAGATTTGATGATGTAGACAGTCATAAGCCATGGGTAGCCTCATGCCTATTTTGATATATTACACCCACTTGATCCTGATTTGTACCATGACAGTGACATTATTACTGATGAGATGATTATGATGTTTATATGTAATGGATGATATGATGATACATGGATGATATGGATGCACATGATATGATATGATATGATGATGATTTTATGATTATGCGTATGGGTGATAGATGTATGGTTTATGAGATGTTTAGAATAACCAATCTATATTATGCAATGATGGGGATGAATGCATGTGGTATGATTAATGCTTTCTATATGGTATGATATGCATTATGCAGTATGCTGATAGTTTGCGGATGTAGGACGGATGCATTAGCGATGATTTATGATTAACTGTCATGGTACCATGTTAGTGTGAAAAGAAAGAGATAGAAGAAAATAAGAGATTACAACAAGACATGAGATGATGATTACTTGCTGAGGAGTTGGGATTTTCAAAGGGCCAATTACCTTATGTTTGATAACACATGTAGGCATGATGCATCAGGGTATAAAGAACCAGGATGGTGTTGTACCTAATGCGATGGACTTTGACTCGACAAACAGATAGGATTATTCTTGTTCACACTTGACATATGAAAATCTTGCTAGGACGTACCTAACAAAGCAAGTATTCACCAAGTTATATTACAAGAACGTCCAACAAGCGTAGCAGATAAAAAGATAATGATCATTGCCCCATTCCTATCTCTATAAATCCCTTCATTGGGGACATCATTGAGAGGTCCTTGGAATGAGTACAATAAGATAAATCAAAAGAAAAGATCAAGTACACAAACAAGCCAATGTTCTTAATACCTTCGGCCAAAGGGATGTATTTTGATAGGATGAGAATCCAAGGTGATATCCAAAATGATGCCCATTGTCAGAACGATATATCCTAGGACATGCATTGTATAGGATGATGATGGTTTGATAAGTTGATTGATAGGTTGTTGATCTAAGGTTGATTGACATGTTTGAAAATGATCAAGAGTTTGATTTTGTGGTTGTTTCTGTTTGTTTTGCCAAAGGATGAAGGTGACGATCAATTTATTATGGATGATTGATTGTTTCGAGTGAAAGCGAGATGAGACAGATGGATTTTTTCAAATATTTGGACTTTTTTGACATTTTGCAATGTTTTGAGGCTGTTTTTGGTATTTTATGATTTTATGACTATTTTTTATTTTTTTATTTTTGATGTTTTGGGGTTTTCCGAGATTTTATGAATTTTTTTGGATTTTGTGTTTTTGAATGTTTTTGGATTTTGATGTTTTTGAATGTTTTTGGATTTTGATGTTTTTTTTGAATGTTTTTAGATTTTGATGTCTCAGGGGCTAATCAAAGATTAGCCTTGCCTATGTTTAAGCTCAAAGAAGATGTAGTTGAGATATCATGTTTTTGATGTTTTTTGTTTTATAGATGGTTTTTGGATTTTGATATGTTTTGGATGTTTTTCGATTTTCACATGATTTTAATGATTTGAATATGGATATGTGTGATGATATCAGTGGTCTGTTTGAGATTTTGTTGAAAACCAACCTAAGGTTGATTAATCAAATTGATGGGTTGATTATGATAACAATGTTGAGGATGAACAACAATGTAAGGATAGTGTTAAGCAACACGAGGATTAGGATGGATATCCCAAGATGATGAGGGATTGATTGGATTTGATTGATCAGGATTGATGAAACTTGGTTTGGAACAAAATATGTTTTGGATGATTTGATTTGATGTTGAAGCACACATTAGATGCAACTAATAGTGATTGTTTGGATTGATGTTCACTGAAAGATGAAGATTGATAAGGAATGTCTTCTCATCAAAATGTGCCATGGGCTCGTGATTTGGTTTTTTCCTCACAAGTGGTTTGAACAATTTGATTCTACATTTGCCAATGTTCTGATCACCACATAAGTTGGAGGATATAGATCAAGATTTATTCCTGAGGCAAGATGTAAATATCTTCCCCTAGTGTCTAGCAATGTATGGAATGTGATGTGTGGATGCTCGGATATGTGTATGGATGGATGGATGTGGCAAGCATGCAAAGGATGCCAAGGATTATCTTGCAATAAGATAAGGTGTTCAGATAGAGGATGGTTATTTGGATAATGCTTCATGGCTCAGATAAGGTTGGGTAGGATAGGATCAATGAAAATAACCCATGTCAAGATGTTAACCATAAGCAAGCGTAAAGTGTGCACTGAAGTTTGTCAAGATCAAGATAACTTGGATGATGGATGCTGATATATGAAAACTGGATTGGATAAATGGTTCATGGATGAATGGATTTATTATGGATAAGATGGATGGAATGTTACATTTATTACGGATAGGATGAGATGCTTTCACCTGAACTGGTGCACGCAGATGCTCGATTCTACACATGATTCCTATTTGCCAGGTTTTCATCATGGTACCTATCCAAAGTGCCACCATAGTGGTTTTCACTAGAGGATGATTTTTTTCTTTACTATTTTCAATCCTTTTTCTGATTTTTTTTGGATTTTCATATTTTTTGATTTTTTTTATTTTTCTGAAAGATTTTAAGCTCATGCCGAATCACAAGGTGTCACTGATGTAGATGCCTCTGCCATAATGTGCCATCAATATCCTTCTTGAAGAAAATTCTTTGCTAAGATACGTGCACTTGAATGCAACTTTTGGGATTATTGATCTACTTTATTGATATCGGGGTTAACTCTATCCCTATGCGCACATTGCAATAGAGTGCCTTCAGAATCCTTATGATGAAGGGTCATAGCCAATACATAGTCAATTTTTGAATTGGATATCATGCGTGGAGGCATGGATGGAGTGTGTTTAGGGATAAGAGATGGATTGGTTGACAGTTTGGAACCTTTGACTCTCCAAACTTGGGAAGATGAACAATGATGGGTGGATATGGAAGTGTGCGTGGAATTAGGACCAACTACTTGATACACTTTGTACGTCACTTGAAAATCTTGCTTTTGCTTTTGTGGAAATTTTTGATGGATATTTTTCCCTTTTTATTTTGCCCCATAGTTTCTTTGACTAATGGAGTTTGATAGGGATAATCTTTCTTTGTATTCTTTGGTATCCATGTGTATTTGATCTGTCCATTATGCTTCTTAGTTTCTTTTGCTTTGATAATGTTCTTTGTGCTTTGATTCACATCCTTCAATTGATGTTGGTCCCAATTTGTGGATGGGGTAATGGGTGGATGAAGATTCATGATGTGGCTGGTTGTAGTATTGACACTAGTTTCATCATAAAGACTCTTCATGCTCCCTATGTTGAAGTTTGCTTGAGACATAGTTTCCCCTAGTATGGTGGTAGTGGCACCTTCGTTCCTTGATTCTGCTTGTTTTGATGGTTCCTGTTTAGGATGCATTCTCTGATAAACAACCATTGCAGATGATGTTATTTCGATTGGATGCTCTACTAACTCCAAAATATCTTGTTCTATTTGACCTACTTCCTTGAGTGGATAATGTTGGATATCTTCATACATGATGTCTTTAGTATGGATTTTGGATATATCTAATCCTGATGTTGACAAATTTGTTTGACTGTAGGAATCAATAACCTGCTCTTTTTGTGTAATAATATCAGGAGTAAAGGAATCATTTTCTGAATGAAGATCATCTACGTGTCCATACATAGAAAGTATCTCATGGGTGGATGGAGTATGTACTATGTGGATATGATCATCATTTGTGACATCTTGTATAGATAGGAGATTGTCCAGTAGATCATTGTAGTATCTTGGAGATACAAATTCTTGATCTTGATTAATTTCAAAAGTGCTTTTGACATGCTTTGGATCAAGTTCTTGACATGGGTCAATTTCAAAGGATGGATTGCTTATAAAGGGTTCTTGAATGTCATCTATAGACATGGTAAGTGGTTCATTATCTTCAAGTGTCAATTTTAGGGTTCCTTCAGTATCTGTAACCATGAGGTCAAAGGGGGTCAACATGTCTTGGAAAGGACCATTGCTAGACGTTAGTGAAAGATTTTGATCTTGCTTTGGAATAAATTCTTGAGATATGTCCTCTAACTCATAAGGCAATGTAGAGATATTTTCAATATGATCATTGATCGATGGATCATAGATTATGTCCATGGGATCAAATAATTCTAACACTCCTTGAAATAGATCACTAAAAAGTGGCTCTTGATGTATGGTGAGTTGATCATGAGATGGGGTGGAAACATCTTCAAGGTGCTCATTGATGGAGAGATCTTGATCATTGTTTTCAACAATTGAGGTGGAGGGATTTTCAATGTCTTCAACCATAGGGTCAAATGATGCTGACATTTCTTGAATTGGATCATTGTTGGGTATTGTTGGTGGATTTTGATCATGATTGAAAAGTGATTCTTGATGTATGTTAATTTGATCATTGGATGAGGTGGAAACATCTTCAAGGTGTTCATTGATGGATAGATCTTGATCATTGTCCCCAATAGTGATTATCTTTTGATCCATAAGGTCTTGGATGATATTTTTGAGTTGAATACAACTTGATGTTGTGTGTCCCTTTGTTTTGTGGAAATCACAATGGTGCTCCTTGTTATACCCTGGTAGTTTAACTAGGGGTTCTTGATAGTTCCCATAGACAGGGAGCTTGATGAGATTTTCTTGTATCAATTGTTGGAGGACTAATTCGATTGGTCTCCCAAGTGGTGTGTATTTTCATTTATTGCTTTGTGATATTTACACTTGACCTTGTGGTGATTGACTTTGGAGATGTGGTGATTGATTTTTGAAATTTGGCAATTGATCTTCAAGATGGGGTAATTGGGTTTGTTACTAATGTTGATCTTGATATCTAACCTCTTGACATTGGAGATTTTGTTCTTGATGCGGTTGTGGACACAACTCAACGCTTTGATGACATGGTTCAACCAAAGGAAGAGTGTACTGATTTTGGAGTGAAGATATCTCTTGGCTCAATAATTCAATTAGTTTGGCATGCGAAGCAAGTTGTTCTAGTGAAATTTGATCTTGATTTTGAATTTGACTCCCTTGATTTGGCTTTTGTTCAAGCAGATTTGGGATGTACACTTGTGGTGTTTGCATGGGATCATGGACAAATTGATTTTGGACAATGTTCTGACTTGGGATGATGTTCATATTTGGCATTATGGGTTGAAATTGAATGTCATTGATGTTGGGAATCACATTGCTTTGATTTAGGTAACTTTGATTTTGCATGGTGTTGCCTTGACTTGAAGTTGTTAACATCTTGCTTGGACTTTGAACAATATTCGTATGATTTGCAAACATATCCATCCCAAAGTTTACCAAGTTTGGATTCAAAATGTTCATGTTTTGTAAAGTTGTACTTGGTACATTCACATTTGGCATGTAGGGATTTGATGGGATGATGTCGTTCGTTTGAAGTATCATGCATTGAGTGTTTGGTTGATAGATTTGTAGGTTTGGACTTGGATTTAAATCTACCATTGGAAAAGGTGTTCCAAGATTTAGATTGGGTATACTCACATTTGTTGTACAATTGAGGTTTGTAGGAGATAATGATCCCATGTATGGATTGTATAAATGTGAGTTTTGAAAATCAATTGGCATTGTAAGGCTTTGATAATTTGGTTGGTTTAGACCTCTTATAATGTATGGATCAAGTTTATATTCCATGTTCTTCTTGTGTTTTGACTTTGTTGCAAAAGTGACCTCTTAGGTGTTTAGGACCAATGATAAGATGAAGGATGAAAAGGGTGAATGATATGGGTGTTGTTTTTCTTAGGAACTTTGGATCAATGCTAGACTTTAGGATTTTATATTGATTGGTTTTGATTGGATAATGAACTTGTAAACCTTAAGATGTTGGATGTTATCTTTAGGATAAACTTGTTCAAAGGTGTGCTAATTTAACTAGAGGTATGAGAAAGGATGCATTCCCATAATCCTAATTAAACAAGGTGATTTTTGATTTGGTTTAAGGATGTACCCAAGTCTATATAATGATGTTTCCAAAGCTACAAAGTTGCTTGTGGGATGGGATGATAAATTTTTGAAATGGATGAAGTGTTTGATTTTGGTCCTAAATGAACCTAAGAAGGATTTGTTTACAAGGCCAAGGTTTTGAAGAACATGCTTTTTCCTTCAAACCAAAAGATCAATGTTTGCTCAAAATACCATAAGACAATAGATAAACAAGCACATGTGTGGGGTTCAATTGATTTCATCTTGATTAGTGAATTGCTTTTACCAAAAACACTTCTTTGATTATATTTTCCAAACTAGATGTCCAATGTCCTAATTTCTTCAAATCCCACAAAGTATGTTATGTGGAAATTTGATGAATCCAAGGCAAGGGTTACCTATTGTTGATCTTTAGTAGGAAAATTGAGATGTAAGTTCAAGTGTTTAGAAACCTCTAAGGATGTGAATCCCAAGGGCAAGCAATAACACATGAATTTGGTCAATTGTATTTTCCTCCTAAAGGGTTTTAAATTTTGATGAGGATGTTAAGTGTTTGTTTTGAAATTTTTTCGAACAAGAAAAGTGTTTTGACTCATAAGCAATATAACATCCTAGCTCAATTGGAACATTTTTCTTGGTGGGCTTGCCTCATGCCCTTCATAGAAGAAGAGATGATTTTACATGCAACCAAGGAAAGAGTATAAATGTATGTTAAGAATGAAGTCTTAATAGGTCTCTATACTTCAACCAAGATTGGACATGGCAAGTAACTTCTTGGAATCTAAGTTCCAATGCACCATTTTGATAAACTCGGTGAATGGGTTAATAGGCCACTACAAACAAGGGTTTTATTTTGGACTTTCCATTCGTGGAGATTGACCATACAGCAAGAGTCCCCTTTCAGATCCATCTTGTCAGAATCAACCACGTGATATTGGGGTTTACTCCAATGCCCACATTTATATCCCGGTTGGAAATACTCTTGGCTTTAGAGTGTTACCGGTTGAGTCGTTCCATTGGGTGAGTACTTTTTCCCCAAGGCAGGTCCTCTAGGGTAAACAAAAGCAAGCAAAGACCATATTCCTAACTTGATCAATCTTTGTTTGCAACAAAGAGAGAGAATGTACACAATAATTCCCCTACTCACACTTGCACAAGATTTTGTTCAATTTTAAACCCAAAACGAAGTGTGGAGGTGATTGCTTTGTCTCAACCTAAAATCATGAAAAAGGTCTTTTGATTCTCAAGATAGCTATAAAGTGCGAGAGAAGCGCATACGTCCTTTTTCAATGAGGTTAGTTCAAGTAAGCCTTCACAAAATAAGATAGCATATGTTCATTTTAGATCCCACAAAGCAATAATGAATTCTTTTCAAAAGCACCAAAGGAAAAATGAAGTTGTCTTGTTCAATTGTTAACCAAAAAAACAAACTCTAGTAAGTTGTAGTCCTAATGTTTATTTTAAACCTTTTGCAAAACTTGCAAAGATTCTGTTTAAACCCAAATGAAATTAGTGTCCTAGGAAAGAAGTGATAACAATTTCTTAAGAGTGTTAAGAAAACACTAAAGTGTTTAAAAACACTTTGAATTTGTAAGATACCATCATCATGTTTCTCCTTCTTTTGCTTTCAATTTGATCCAACCTACAAGCATGAAAAAAAGTCAGATTCTGCAAAATACAAAGGTCAAAAAGAAGAAAATAGAAGATAAATTGATCATCTGAAAAATGCACATGCTAAAATTAAATTTCCACTTTTTACTCCCTACCAGCGACACAACCCGTGATTGTGTCGAAGTTTGATTTCTCAACGGTGCTCTACAACACAGTTTACCAGTCAGCATCACTCTGTGTTGAGGATAGTGAGCTCAACTATGTCACACTTTTGCACAACATTGCAGTTTGGTTCTTTGAAAAGTCCAGCGGGTCAAATCGGTCAAGTGGCAGAGTTTGAAATTCAAATTTTTGGGCAGGAAGACTCCAGCGTCGCAGTTTGAATTTCTAGCGGTGCTATATGGCGATGTTGAAGAGTCAGCGGTGCTAAAACAGTGACGCTGAGCACTCAGCGTGGGAATTTTTCTATGTATGAACAAAAATGCAAATTTTTGTGAGAAAAGTGATAAAGAATGAGATGTTGCCCTCCTTCTAGCACCAAATGTATGAACCCAATCCTAATACCTGCAAAACACAATGAATGAACACATTAAATTAGAGATTGCAAGCAAGAACAAGGATTCCCCATGAAATCCATTTACAAAATTCAAATTAGGAAAGAAAACAATGAACACAATGAAACAAGAAAATATAGATTCAATCCTAATTAGAATAGCAAACATATGATCCCATGGGGGAATTCGTGCCAATTTGATGTGAAAATTGGCCCTTTCCCAATCCCTAAGATGCAAGCTTGATATGTTGATGATGATTTGATCGACTTTGTTGATGAAGAATGAGAGCTCCAAGCCAAAAATCTACATAACCTAGCTAAGATTCAATGATAATGTATGGAATTTGCTAAAGATTTGAGCATAGTAAGTTTAATCAAATTGTGGATGATCAAATGAGGAGATGATCAAAATAGAGCAATGTGGGACTAAGAATTAGCCAATGGAAAAGTACCAATTGTCAACTTGTGAATGGAGGAAGCTTGAGCACATTTTGATCAATGTGCAAGTTTGAAATTTGAATTTGATGAAATGACATGTTTAGGGGGGATGAAAGATGAGTTAAATGCCAAGTGGGAGACATGTAAGAGACAATGTAAGAGCTTTAAATTCTTTTTTGGATGGACAAGTCATTTTGTGGGGAGATTTAAAATTTGAGGAATATTCCCACTTGGATGCCTTTTTTGAATGAAAATAGGTGATTTATAAAATAATTAAATTGATTTTTCTTTGCAAGTTGCAAAATCTAGAGGATTTGAGTGATTAGGATTAAATTAATCAAGATTTGATTAATTTAAGGGGAGATTTAGCTGATTTGACCATTTGATTTAGATATTAGGATTGAAATAAATCAAAAAGAGATGAAAATGATTAAGACTTAGTTAAATAAATATTTTGATTTATTTAACCAAAAGGGGTGATGTTAGATTAAATTACATAAATGTTTGATTTATTTAATTTAATTAGATGAACTTTAGAAATTTAATCAAATAATATGGATTATTTAATTAAATAAAGATAGGAAGATGAAATGACCTAGCTAATTACACAAAGATGATGATTTAATTAAATTGAGGGATTTATTTAATTAAAATGGGAATTATGATGACTTTAATCAAATAAGGCTATTCGATTAAATGGTTAGACAGAGGGGTAATTCAGAATGAAACAATATTAGTAGATCAGGATCAAGTGTGCAATATCAATCTATATATTTTCTATGTCTACACAACCAAATCAAGATTGTACCTGAAGACTAGGACAAAACAAGGTTTACATGCCCATGGGGGACTTACTATTCAAATGTCATGCCTTTCAGTCTAAAAATGCCATGACTACTTACCAAAGAGTTATGACTACAATTTTTCATGACATGGTGCACACATTCATGGAAGATTATGTAGATGACATATTGGCAAAGTCATACACAAGAGAAGGACATCTTGAAGTGTTATCCAAAATCTTTGTAAGGTTGGAAAAGTTCAAAGTTTGCCTCAACCCCAAGAAATATGTTTTTGGGGTCACATCTAGAAAACTCTTGGGATACATAGTATCAGGAAAAGGAATTGAAGTAGATCCTACCAAGGTACAAGTGATCATGGAAATGCCTCCACCAAGGAATATTAGTCAGTTGAGGTCATTACAGGGATGACTTCAATCTATCTGAAGGTTCATTGCACAACTGGCAGATAAAATCCTACCTTTCACACATCTATTGCATAAAAATGTTCCTTTCAAGTGGGATGACAAGTGTGAAATGACCTTTCAACAAATCAAGCAGTACTTAATAAACCCACCAGTTCTAGTACCACCAAATTCAGACAAACCTCTAATTTTATATATTGCTGCAATAGAGACATCTTTGGGGGCATTATTAGCACAAGAGGACTCTATAGGAAAGGAACATACAATTTATTACATCAGTCAAATGCTAACAAGTCATGAACTCAACTATAGTTTCATCGAGAAGACTTGTCTCGTAGTAATGTTTGCATCACAGAAGTTTTGACACTAGATGTTAACTCATACAATCAATCTTGTTGTAAAGATTGATCCACTCAAGTATCTACTAAGCAAGGCTACATTGACAGGTAGGTTAGCAAAATGGGTTATGATCTTGAGCGAGTTTGACATCCATTATTTTGATTGCAAAGCAATCAAAGGACAAGTTATCACTGATCAACTGGCTAAAGCACCACTACAAGCAAAGCATGCCATGCACATTGAATTTCCAGATGCTAATGTCTTCACTGTAGAATCCAAACAACCATGGTCATTATATTTTGATGGTTCTTTTGAACACTCAACACGGATCGGGGGAAGGCATACTCTTTTTCACCCTTCAAGGAAATACCATTCCTCGGTCATATAGGCTAATGTTTCCATGCACTAACAACATAGCTGAGTATGAAGCTTTAATCACTGTGCTCAAGATTGCATTGGAATGGAGGATTACAAAACTACAATTCTATGGTGACTCACTATTAGTCATTAATCAGATCAATGATGATTATCAAACCAAAAATGACAAACTATTGCTGTATAAGAAGATGGTTGATGATTTTAAGAAATACTTCATAGGTATCAAGTTCATACAGGTTCCAAGACTTGATAACAAGGTAGTTGACGCCATGGCCATGATCGCATCATTATTGTAACTCCCAAAAAATAGGCTCGCTATGAATTTCTGGTGGAACAATCATTTACACCTGCCTATGAAACACCTGAAAGCCAAATCATTTGCCACTTAGTAGGATCTGATTCACCTTGGTACAGAAAGATTTATGCCTACCTAAAAGATGACATTTTACCACTTGACTTATCCTGTAACCAAAAGCACAACTTTATTCACCAATCCTCTTGCTATACCCTTATCACTGACACCCTCTACCACCATGATCTTGATGGTACTTTACTTTGATGTCTTAAACGTGATGAATCTGACAAGGCTTTACAAGAAGTTCATGGTGGCATTTGTGGTACTCATTCAAGTGGACTGACCCTATCAAAAAAAATGATTAGAATGGGTTACTACTGGCCGACTATGGAGAGGGAATCATTCACTTTCATGAAAAAGTACTCTAAACGTCAGATTCATGGGAATCTCATTCATGCTCTTGCACAAGAACTTCAACTGTTCACACCAACTTGGCCATTCTCTCAATGGGGGTTAGATCTAGTTGGAAAGATTCATCCCTCATCATCGAACGGAAACAAGGTTATCATCACAACAACATAATACTTTACCAAGTGGATTGAGGCAGTACCTCTCACTAAGGTTACCAACAAACAAATCTCGTCATTCATACTCAACTATCTCATTTTTCAGTATGGCATTCTCAACTCCATTATCACAAATAATGGACGACTATTCAAGAATTAGGATGTTGATGAAATTTGTGAGAGATTCCATATCTAGCACAGATATTCAACACCTTATTATCCACAATGGAATGGCCAAGCAGAGGCCTCAAACAAAACAATACTGAAAATCCTGAAGAAGACTGTGAATGATGCAGGGAAAGATTGGCATGTTCAACTCAATCCCACATTATGGGCCTATAGAACTAGCATCAAAATGCCAACAGGAGCAACACCATATGCTCTTGTCTATGGAGCAGAAGCCATTTTTCCACTAGAGGTTGAGATTCCATCACTCAGGATATCATTGAAGGGTCTCACAATAGATGATGACTACCAAGTTTCTCGACTGTAAGAGCTGGAACTCCTTGATGAGAAGAGACAATGAGCAGTTGATCATTTGAAAGCATATTAATAAATGATGTCTCACAACTATAATCACAGAGTCAAGCCCCATACCTTTCAGGTTGGTGATCTTGTTTTAAAAGAGAACCCATGAAATTAGCAAGACAGAGAGAAGAAAGGAAAGTTTGAACCAAATTGGTTGGGTCTATACGTGGTCATCGCAGTCTACGGTTTAGGAGCATACAAGCTATCAATGCTAGAAGGGGACCTGTTTGATGAACCCATTAACAACATGCACCTAAAAAAGTACTATGTCTGAAGCAGTTATCATCATCCATAAAAGTTCTAAAAAAAATACAAAAATAGTAGAAAAATTCCTAAAAAAATACAAAAAACAGCAAAAAAAGTCTTGAAAAAAATACAAAAATAGCAGAAAAAGTCCTAAAAAAATACAAAAACATCAAAAAAATGTCTTGAAAAAAAAAAGAAGTCAAAAAGAAATAAAAAATATGCAATAAAAAAAAATAGTGAAAATCTGGCAAACATACGCTATTTGTAGCTCTCCATCTATTAGTTCATGTTCTATACTTAGCTTTTCAGCCTTCATTTCATGCATCTTTCCATCATCTTAGGGCCATACCACATCATGCGGTCATCATTTTCCTAGAGCGATAACGTCTTACCATGGCTTGATCATTGTACATATTCATTTCAGCAAATTGTGTCAATACTAAGGGAAAACGTTGACATACTGGGGGCAACCAACTTTCAGGTTTTACCAAAGCAGCTAGACAATGACATAACATCTGATCATGCAAACAAACAATCAAATCACATGAACAACTATCCAATCATTGATCCATATCACAATAGTTTTCAACTACGTACCATATCATGACTCATATCTAGATGATCAAAAATCTGAATAATGTTTGGAATAGTAGTATTATATTTTGAACAATAGTTTTTTTAATTTTTGATATCATCTCTCTAGAGCACACTCAATGATGTACTAAACTAGAGTGGTGAGGAAAGAGGACAATTTTTCTTTGTTTGTTGTCTTGAGGTTAACTATCAATTCAGTGCAAAGATGTCACGAGACATGATTTCCATAGTGTATCATTGATGACAGTTCCACATTTGCATCAGAAAGTGGTTAATCTTTTTTGTTTATGCAAGAAATGCTTAGGTCATCTTGGTTCAATTATATCTTGATGCTTGTGTTCACTTGCTATATCAAGAATCATGAAAGTTGTACTTAGGTCATCATTGGCGCTAATTTCCCCTCTAATGCTTGTACATACTTCCAACATTTTAAAATGCTTTATGATGATTCAGGAAAGCTAACAGAAGGCTCAACAAATATTTGGTTTCATTTAGATCATTGTACATATCTACATACTGGATTTGCATCAGAGTTTTTAAAGGGATGACCAATAACATCAATGATTTTCATGTCTCTTTGGACTAGTTGTGGAGGACATTTGGACATTTATCATCTTTTATTTCATCATCATTTCATTATCAATGTCATTTCATCGAGGTCTTGTACATATCATATAGTTTATCATTTATCATTTCATCATTTATCACTATTTTATCATCTCACTTTCAATTATCATCATATCATTTCCTATCATTACCATCATTATCATTTCATTTTATCATTTTTTTATCATAATTTTATCATTACCATTTCATCATTGCATTTTTATCATTATTTTATCATTATCATTCCATCATTGGATTTTTATCATTATTTTATCATTATCATTCCATCATTGCATTTTATCAATATTTTATCATATCATTTTCACTTATCATTTCCTATCATTTCATTTATCATTGCATTTCATTTATCATTATCATTTTATCTCATTTTCATTATCATTTCATAACATTTATCGTTTATCATTTCATCATCATTCCATTATTTTATCATATCATTTTCATTTATCATTTATTATTTCATCATCATTTCATTATCATATCATTTTCATTTATCCTTTATCATTTCATATCATTTTCATTATTATTTTATCATCATTCCATTACATCATACATTCCATCTCATTGTTGCACTCATCTATCATTTTCATATCATGACATTTTTCCATAAACATTCGACTCATATCACATATCATTTCTTTTCTTAAATTGTATACATACTACAAATTCATGATACATGTCATAAACATAAACATCCATTTTTCATCACATCATCATTATTCATTGCATTTGAAAAATTCACAAACAAAAATTCCATGCACACATTACACTTCCACATCATTTTTAAACATATCATCCACCTGCATGACATCATTAGTACACAACACCAATCGTCATCATAGCATGAATCATCCTGCATCACATGGTTAGTCAGAAAATCATTAACATACATATCAAAATCCATCTCATAATGTATACAAATGCATATCCATACCAACATCACATCATCACACCAACAATGAACATCATCAAAACTATTGCTACTGCATATCATCACTCATCAAAAATACATACAAAATGTCCAATGTCCAATGAAACTAAATAGTATAGAGAGATACATGAGATATGATAAAAAATAATATACATGCTCCCAGAAAATTAGATACATCAATAATCCTATATCAATAACTCAAGGCTAGCTGATGGACCCCCCTGATGGAGCTGGTCTCAAGGATGATGGCCTACCACTCGTCCCTACATCAAGATCTTGTCATAGCCCTATGACCCCTCTGTTGTGTGTGGTCATCTACGATCTACTCCTGGTCCTACTGCGGGTCCAAGGTTTAGGCTCTCTGTGATCAGGAGGACACAACTCCTCATACCTCACCCTGTAGTACTCAGCCTCCCCAGCAATCTTAAACCCCTCTGCAATGGCCTCTCATAAGGATGCACTCTCAATAGTGCCCATAAGTCTTTGTGCCACACCCTCTGTCTCCACTACCCTCTATCTGAAAGAGTCTCTCTCTGCTATCAAATGGGCTACCTATGGGTCTGGGGTAGGAGGGAATACCTGTACCTGTGCAAGCTGTGCCTATAACTGCATTGTCAAACTTTGAGCCTAAGCCAACTGGCTCTGCAACTGTGCCTATTGCCCTTGAAGTGTCTGCACCTGGGCCTGTAGCATATCTATCTATGCCTGCTACACTGTAGAGGTGACCCTAATCACTGTCTACCATCTGGTATCACTCCTCAGCCTCTGCATGCCCTGAGAACTACCCGAGATATCAGTCTTCTGCCTCACTGGCCTCTACTTCTCCCCTCCGCCATCTCCACTATCATCCCCATCACCATCATCTAAGCTCTCCTCCCTATCTCCACTCTCCTCCTTCTCTCCTCTGCCAACTCCCTGCTCCCCACCTGCCACATCCCCCTATCTCCTAACCCCTGGCTGTAGTGCCACCAAAATGGGAGTTGGCTCATTTGGACATGTGAACTACGAAAATGGGTGTGTGTGATAGTAAACAGAGAACTCTTCCGACATGCCCGCATCAACAATATTGGGTCTGCCATCCCATACCTCAGGCTATAAAGCTGTATACTCTATATACACAACCTAATAAGAAATGCAGGGCCCCCATCCAGGCTCATCCTTGCACCATCCATAGTGTGCAACACCCTGAGGCATCCCCTGTGTAAATCCAAACTACCTTTGTACTCACAAGGCCAAAAAGCTCTCTATGATGAATGGAGTAGGACCTATCAAAATACGGGGTATACATACAAACGACATCTCCAACTGATTTGTATCCCACACCTCACAATCTATGTATGACCTCCATATCACCAAATCCATATCATCTAGGGTCTGTCTCCAGTGCTCCAACTTGCCCAGCTTGGGCTGGACAAGTGAAATAGAATATGCATATACATACGGCCTACCTTGTGGCCTAACTCTTAGACACAGTGGTCTCATCACAACAATATGCTCCCATGCCTAGATCTGGAGTAGGGTAACACCACACAACAAACTTGATGATCCTCTATATACCACCTGGTGTAAGTCATGATATAAATAAGCTAACATACAACTCCCCCAGGCATATCTCCACGACTGAACCATCATCTACTCGATGATCCTCCCCCACCCAACTGATAATCCCTTTGACTAGCGATCCAGACAAAGGAAGCCTCCAATGAAAGCACCCAACACTACAAGTAAGGCTAGATATCCCCTAAAGTTTTCCCATGGCACCCAATACCCTGTTATATGCACATCACCATATACTCTCCTCAGTGCCTCTGTACCACCTAACTCCTTGTGGTCATAAAACACAAGGGTACCTACCATTGGGATCCCCAAAATCCTATATACATCCTCTGGGGTCACTATCATCTCACCCGTCAGCAAATGAAAAGTATTGTGCTTAGAATGCCATCTCTCGGCTAGCACAGTCAACAGTCCCTTGTTGACCCTAATAGGAGGCATAGACAACAATGGTCCCAACCCAATACAACTATCAACTGCACATTTGCAGGTGTGAGATCTTGTATCCAATCCCAACGTACATTGAAGTGCTCTCTAATCTAGAGGTTTTTGAAAACCTCCTATTTTTGGTCATCACAAGGACAATCAATTAGACTCATATCAAAACAATCTATCTACTTCACATCATACATATCAGTGACCCATATCAATCAAATTCATCTCAAGTGACAAATATTAGACTCTTATCAAGTGCATCATATCATGTGAACCATATCAAGTGTTCTATCTCAAGGACTCATATCATGAAATCAATGCAAAATATATCTATCTGAACATTAAATCAATTTCTTCTATCATCATTTATTATTTGTTTTTCTTTTTTACAAAGGAAAAATTATCAACAATCAAATCATCATCCTATTTGTACTTTAGTCACGAATTTAAATATGTTTTCAATCACATTATCTACTATTTATTTTCTATCGCAGAAGGCAAATTTATTAGAAGTCATATCAGTCATCTACTCTTTGTTTTCTAAAAGCAAAGTTATCAGCAAATCACAAAACAATCAATCATTTCTCAAAATTTCTATCATTTCTATCCATATCAACATGATGACAAAGACAATTTATCTATCTATTGACCAAGGAAGCAATAATACATCATCATTTTCATCATACAACATTCTGTCTAAATTTTCCTAGATGCACTACTTTGTAGCCTAAAAGTGCTAAAACCCTAAATGCGCTGAACTTTCCCCTGGATGCACTAAAACCCTGGTTATGCCATTTTGCACCCTGAAAGCTCTAAATCAAATCCTATATGTGCTATTTCCCTATATGCACTAAATCCCTAATCGAATGCGCCATTTCATCTACTCGATGTGCGAAAACCCTAAAAGTGCCATTCTGTGTCCTAAATGTGCTAGTGTACCAAATTTTCTATCAACATCCTATATGCACTATTTCACCTATCAAATGCGCTAATCTGCCTAAATCCTAAAAGCGCTAAATTATTTCCTATATGCACTACAAGACACATCATAAGCGTTGTTTTATTCCCTAAAAGTGCTAAAACGGACTGTGACAACCTAAATTCGTGCCAAAATGCATCAAATATCGACTGAAAATGAAAAATTTCAAAGCAAAGTGGGTTGAATCAACTCACCGATGGTCCATACGCGGCTGGTCTCTGGTATCAGCGGGCCCGCTCGAATCTATGCCTGTGATAGGGAATCTCCATCTCGCCAAGTCACTGTCATAGCAAATAGTTTCTAAAGTCAAAAGTTGATAATGACTTGTCCTTTTTACCCTTTAACCTTTTAAGGGTCAAACAAGGTGAGTTTTTGGTGGCATTTTGTTATTTTCAATCTGGGGCAGCTTTTAATCAATTATCAGGAGCTAAATCACTGCATCCCTCTCACCATCCAAACTTTCATCACCAACTCAACATTTTTCTCATCATCAGTGATTTACCTCCCGAGGGGGCGTCATCAATATCAAGCACGTTAATTAGGGGCATATTAGTTAAAAATTTTCTAATCAGGGGAAAAATCAAACACAGCAAAATTTTAAAAGCAGGAATATTTTCTTTGAAGCAATGTGTTTCACACATCACTTCAAAGAGGGAAAAAATGTATATGCATAAAATTGGTCATGTCTAATCCTAGCATTTAATTAAATATTTTATTATTTAATTAATTTCTCTAAAGTCCTCTACATATGATTAAATTTAATTAATTTAATTATATTGTTCATTCACTTTATTCTTCCACCTTAATTAAATAAATTCACTTTATTTAATTATTTCACATCCATATGTCTACTTAATTAATTAAATAAATATCCTTTATTTATCTTAATTAATTATCACCTTTTTGAATTTAATTAAGTCTTTTGATTTAATTAAATTTAAATATTTCTTTTCTCCTATTCAAAACTTTCTTCTAATTAATTAAATATTTCATTTAATTAATTTCATCCACATGTCATTTCTTAAACAATTTAATTAAATATCTTCATATCTTTTCAAATCATTTTATTTAATTATGAAATCCTCCATTATTCTTCAAATCTTAATTAAATATTCCATTTTAAGAAAATCTTCCATGTCACCAATAAATGAATAATGAATTTGATAAATTCATTATTTATCTTCAAAATCTTTCCAAAATCTCACAAAAAGATGATTTTTACAATTCATCTTTATCATCTCATCTTATCTCTTCTACGAAAAAGGAAACAAATCTTGCTTTCTGGTTTTCTTCTATTTTTCTCTCCAGTCTTATCCATCTTTGACCGTTCAATCTGCCAGGAATTTTCACAGCTGTTGATCACCTCAGCCAATCAAAATATTTTGAAAGTTCTATAAATACCCCTGCGAACCCAAGCATTGGTTACAACACACGTACATTAGAGCTTACTTGCATTCTAGCATTCTAGCATTTTAGCATTATCATTATCATCTTTAGCTTTCGTAATTTTTTAATCTTTCATTTTAATATTCATAGCATGTTAATCATATATTAGCATAGCATGAATCCTTCTTTAATCTCATTCTTTAGGAAGATCATTTGTTGATCCTAGCCCAAGATCTGAGAGCAAGCTGGAATCGACAAAAACACTAGAGATAGAGGACAATGGAACGTCTTTGAAGCATAAAAGGAGTTTGCATTTCTTTTCTTTATTTTATGCTTTGATTTAAAGTTTCATTGGTGTGTTTGATTTATTGTTTTTACATTTGATACACGTAAAATTGATCACACAGGAAGTTATTCCTGTATAGTAGTTTTTATGGGAAGCTTGTGGCTTCATAAGAAAATTAATTCAATGTAAAATTATCCCAAAGCATTATAATATTTTCTATTAAATTTCTTTTATTTTTTTTCACAAATGATATAATTTTTGCAATTTGCATACCATTCTAACATTTGTATCAGAGAAAATAGATCATGAACATGTTAAATTAGGAATGGAGGGTAGTTGTTATAGAGAATTCAATAGGTAAGCGTGGAGAGGCAATTGTATTGATAGTTAACAAATTTTCAACTGTTAGTTTAAAGAAAAATGCATTGAAGAAAATAGCTTCACTTTCCTTTTCAACAACTAAATATCTAGTCGTTAGATCAAGCATTAATAATCATTCTTTTGTTGTTAGCATTGATGTTAATGATTCCCTAAGAAGAGCACTCTTATTTCAAATTATTTCATCCATCTATTACAAGGAGACAAACCAAGCACTAAATCAAAGAAATTAGTGAGTATTCTTCATTGTTGGGTGTTAAACTTTGAATGCTTGTGCAAATTTTATATGTAGCACCTCTTTTTCCTTACGTTGCACTAAAATTGGTCGCTAATGTACACATAGGAGTGGAAAAATTAAACCAAGTGTTGGAGGAGTTGATATCAATAGGAGAGCTAGAGAATGCTACTTATTTGTAATGTTGTCTATAATTCTCATTGAAAGTCAAATGTTTCCAAGGCTGGTGCATGGAGATGGGTAGCCAATTTGTGGCCACTTTAAATTTTTGTTTTTGAAAAGTCATAACGTGATCGCGTTATAATGCACTCGCATTATGGCTTGGTGTGCCAAGCTTGAGGCTCAGCCACAATGAGACCATAACAAAAGCATGTTATAAGATGCTCACGTTATGACATGTTAAAAGAAAAAAAAAAGTGAAACTCATTCATTCTTCATTTTGACCATGTTTTTTGTTGTGCCTGCGGCCAAAACCCCCATTTTTTGTGCTCGCATTCTAGGAGGAGGTATTATACAAAAATCTTCACCAATGGTTGCTATTTCCTCACAAGGATGGTGCCATGATGAGGAGGTGTGAGAGGTAAGAATTGTTTTATTTTTGTTTTGAATTTGTTAGTTTTAGGTTGTATTTGATTTTTTTTTTTTGAATTTGTAGGAGATGTAAATCAACCTACAAACCATCAAATTTCTCAAAAAGAAGA
This sequence comes from Sequoia sempervirens, assembly GCA_007258455.2. Taxonomy (NCBI): domain Eukaryota; kingdom Viridiplantae; phylum Streptophyta; class Pinopsida; order Cupressales; family Cupressaceae; genus Sequoia; species Sequoia sempervirens. Next base: position 563,293,824 of record VDFB02058242.1, read on the forward strand.
GCAACTAAATCCTTGACAAGAAAATCAACCTCAACAACAACCTCCTCCACCAATCACTCAACACCCTCTTGGCACTCAACAAAATTTAATGAGTGAAATTAAGAACAACAAAAAACAAATTGAGGATTTAATTAGTAGGTTGAATGATCCAAATGGTTCAATTGTAGAAATAATGACCCTAGCAAGTTCATTGAAAGATATATTAAAAAATGTAGATTCAATTAGCAAACAAATAACTGGATGGCAAGATAGGAGGTAGGTGGCTAGGGCTTATTATTCAGATAAACTATCCTATAAAGATGTAAAGGATTTAAAAATTACAAAAGGTGATTTGTGCTCATTATTCATTGACCCACACACAAATCAAAATATTACCCTCAATGTGAAGAGGTTTCCTATTCATTGGTGCCACCACCAACAGATTAGGAACTATTTTTATGATAGGTGGTACATGGTCTTTGATTACCCACTGTGCAATAATTGTGAAGTCCCGTAGTATTTTCTTAGGAAACTATATAGTGAGTTCATATTGAACAAAATCCAAAATTATTTTGATATGAGGGACTTCTAGGGGAGAGGTGGGGGGTTGGCTCAAGATAGACCCAGTGCATAGCCAGATCCTACGTGGCAAGGGAGATGAGATTTCGCTAGGCCATGTCGTGAGCACGTTGGTATGCCTTTCATCATGAAGGAGAGTTTCGATGTAGAGACATTGTAGGCGATTAACACTTTGACCCAAAGTGTCATCCATCATACTAGCCCTATTCTACAATACCATCCAGGGGAGTCTTTGATTGGTGGCCTTTGAATCCATGTGTGTCAATCTTGCGGGGCAACTTGTTCATATGACCCCACTGACACTTAGGTGGCTGCTATGCAGGATCCGTATGTAGCTATGGAGATGGAGAGGGAAGTTGACATTTTGCATGAGGCGTATGGCATTGATAGTTAGGTAAAAGTTAGCATGTTCATTGAATTTAATTTATTAAATTTCAATTTTGAAATGCAAGATTAACTAATTTAGTTTTATGATTTTAATAAAATTGCAGGGTCATAGTGTTGAGACTAGATACATCGACCCTACACCTACTTATTTATGCAATACACTTATCAGTGGGGTATGTAACTAGTAAACAATTATAAATTTATTACATTGTAATAGCATTGTTTTGCGAATGGTATTTTAATATATGATTTTGGATGTTGAACAGGCTAATATTGGAGGTTTCAAGGGAAAACCTCCCAGTGCTAGTGGATTTACTTAAACCTACACACAGGTAATAGAATAAAGAGTTTAACTAATGAATTTTACTTAATAGATTTGTGTAGTTTATTTTCATATCATTGATTATGTTGCATTGCACATCATTCAAACTCAAAGCATTACTTCACATTCCATAACTAATAACTAGATGTTGATAGATGATAAAACTTCAACTACAATATAGTTGTTTAGAAAGTCAACATAAGGAGTGATGCAATTACTTCACATAGCATAAGTAATAAGTCTAAGAGTAGCTTCCAATTGCATTTGCTTGTCAAGGCATTCCATGAGACCACTTTTTACTGCTCGACATCTTTTCAAATATTTCACTGCCTTGTCTATGCTATGGATGCTTGGAAGGAATATATGAAAGAATAATAGTAAGCAATAGCTAGACAAGGCAATGAGTTTTTGAAAAAATACCTCAAAGAAATGCGGTCTCATGGTAATTTCCATCACCATGAGACCCAATTTCTTTGGCGCACTTTTTCAAACAGCTCACTACCTTTTCTATTCTACCACTTTTTCCACACATGTCTACCAAAGCATTTTATCAAATAGTTCATTTCCTCACTGCTATGGCTAAAAGCTTAAAAAAGGTGCTTTCCAAAAATATGATGCAATGCAGGAAAGTCAAATAACTTAACTTCATCATTCAAAAGGATTCAATCCACTTTGCAACTCAAAAACTCAATTCTTTCTTTTTTTTCAAACTTCTACCTAGTCTTCCTACTAGGTCAACCAACCCACTTTTCCTATCAAAACTTTCAATTTTCTCAAACAAACTTGTCAAAAAATCCCTAAATTAGTCACCAATCATGGCCTACTTTCACATATGAAAAACTCAATACCAACTCCTTTGGATCAGTGATATTTTATTAGTTTTCTCCTTCACTCTCTCCGACAATAACTTACATTGATGGATCATATAATTTTTAAACATTTCCCAACCTTTCCAACTTCCTACAACAACTCAATAACCTCTACAACTACTTTGACCCTTGCCACTCAATACCTTTACACCTATTTTGCATTTTTACAACATTTGAAATTGACAACTTTGTCAATATTTTGCAATTTTGCACTTTATGCCTAAATTAACTAAGACTATTACAGCCTCCAAAATAGCTAGTTAAGACTTATTACATCATCAAAACACCTTAACCAATTCAATATGCTAGATTTTCCTCATGGAGGCATGTGCTTGCAAAGGTGCACCTACACGACAAACTATGAATGCTTGGAAAAAATCTATCAAAGCTAATAGTAAGAAATAGCACAGGCAAGGCAGTTAGTAGTTTGAAAAAATTCCTTGAAGATATGCAGTCTCATGGTGATGGAATTCCATTCCATCACCATGAGACCGCATTTCTTTGAGGCATTTCTTCAAACAACTCACCACCTTTTTTTATGATACCACATTTTCCATACATGTGTAGCAAAGCATTTTATCAAACTACTCAATTCCTTGCTACTATGGCTAAAAGCCTAAAATAGGTTCTTTCCAAAAAACTATGGATGCTTGGAAAAATATCTATCAAAGCATAATAGTAAACAATAATACCATAGAGAAGGCAATGAACTTTCTAAAAAAATTCCTGAAAGAAATGCGGTCTTATAGTGATGGAATGCCATGCAATGCATTTATTTGTAATGGAATTCCATCACCATGAGACCTCATTTCTTTGAGGCATTTTTTCAAACAGTTCACTGCCTTCTCTATGCCACCACAATTATTTGTACATGTCTATGAAATAATTTTATCAAATGGTTCACTGGCTTGTTGCTATGGATAAAATCCTAAAAACATGTCCTTTCAAACAAGATATGGATAGGGAAAATAGTAAGCATGATAATCAAAAATATATAGTTTAATAAGTACTCAAAAATTTGTTCGTTATCTCATACATTATAAGTCATGATGTGGATCATTTTTGTACTTTTATTGATTGAATAATTTGTTGTTTTATTTTCAGATGTTGCAAGTTGAAACACCTTCGAATGTGATGAGGGCAATGCAAATTGATGTTTCATCTGCTATACAATCCTTGATGGCTCTGATAGGGGAGGTATGAGGAAAATTAGTAAATTTCAATTTACATTCATTTTTATAGATGTTAGTGAGAAATCAAACCATTATTGATTAGTAGTTTAATTTCTATTTGGATGGTTTATATTGGGTGTGTAAATATTTCCCTCATGGAGAGTGATCATTAGATGGCGGTAAGTGATTATTTTGTTAAATATATCATTTTTTATAATGTAATTTCTATATATTAATGTCTTTACTTCTTATTGTAACAATTAAAACTTCACAATGAACTAAACACTAGGAGAAGCAGTAGGAGCATGCCTCGAGAGCAACAAAAATGAGTGACAGACCTATCACCATCAGATTGACAAGAAAAGGGAAAGAATTTATTTCTAGAGCATGGAGAGCAATGAATTTTGATTCTATAGCCCTTTGTTTTATGCCTACATGGAAATTTTGTACATATTTTGTATTGGATATATTTGACATTGTATGCCTCTATGGCATTCTCGTAAGCCTATATGGCTATTTTGTACCTATATTTCATACTTATATTGACATATATTGATGTGTTCCTACATGGCTATTTGGTTAATACACATATTTTTTATCGATGATGTCCATATTTGCATTCTAAATTGATGGTTCAATAGATATGAGCTATGTGTATTCAAGTCTAAACATTACAACTTATGTGTATACATTGTGACTTACATGTGTTTCAATGTATACTTTGTGACTTACATGTTTTCATGTGTATACCTTGTATTCGTGCATATAATTTATATTAATTTGTGTATACTATGTATTTGTGTGCATACTTTAAGGCTTATGCATTTTTGAGTACTTGTGCTTCTTGTATTCACATGTACATGCTTGACTTATTCACATGTATACTTATTAATTGGTTAGCCCTAGCATTGATCATTGTTGTCCTTCATGGTTTGTCTTGAATATTAATTGATTGATGCTAAACAACTTTATCTAAAAGAAAAAAACATGTTTTCAATTGGTATTCCATGAAATGATTCATTAAAAGACTTCAATATATTTAATCCTTTGATTGGGACAACTCAATTAAACAAAAGATACATAATCTTCACAACACTTGCAAAACATAATATTCAGAGTAGATGAAATAGTTAACTTCTTGACACATTATCATACAAACATTTATCTTCAATAGTCTTTAAACATTTTCACAGCATAATCCTGATAGTGCAAAATGAATTGTTATGTTCTTTATGCATCACCATATATAAACACGTTGAAAGATTTATAAGTCAATTTTTTTCAATATTATTTCTTGTATATGAAATGGACTCAGGAGAAAGCAAGTTATAATTTATAATACAAATAAGAAATGGACTCAACACCATCCTAGACCCTCGAATAGGTCTATTTAACAAAGCAACATGCCCTCAATCACTCTTCCAATTGCAAAACACCATTGGGCAACATTTACCAATCTACAAATCCATAAAATCCACAATTTTTAGGGTGTGATTGGCCCTCTAATCCCACTATCCTCTAAACCCTCACTTTTCTCAAATTTCATTAGGGTTTATTGAAAACCCCATATCCATACATCATACAACCTCAAAACCTCTTCCAACACTCTTCATTCTACCTGCACAAACTTAATTGACCACCAAATTATGCTACCCCTTGACTTTACCCACTTTTACTCCCTCAAAACTCTCTTTTCCATTCAAAACCCCTCTATTCCCAATTAGGGCATCATGCCATAACATAATTTTGACCTCCCTTGTCCTTGCATACTATTTAAACACATCAAACTCCACAACCTCACCCTATTTGCAACCTATTCTAACTTATTCTCAAGCAATTTCTTCTTTTTACCTCGTTTAGCCTTGCTTTCAAGGCCTAAATTCTGAATTTTGAATAGAGGTAGTGTTACTAATCTCTTCCAATGCCTTTACCAATGCTATTTTCTTATTCGTACTTACATAATTGACTCAAATGACTCCACACTAACTAAAAACTAAAAGAAAGATTACAAAATGGCCTATCATGGCCTTATTTGACATTATAATGACTAAAACCACTGAACTAGACCTTCATCAAATGAAGGAACAAGGTGCTCTACACCAATGATCATGCACTTTTTGTGTGGAATACTTAGACTTCTCAACCATCATGTGCATGTTTATCTTTTCCATTGTTTTGCATGCCATCATAAGGGATCAAGCCGGTTGAACGTAGCTCAGAGCAATTCCGCATGTTTGGGTGTGAAAGAGGACCATGTCTAGTGTAAACCTACCTATTGGGACATGTTGGAGTAGTTTGTTTGGTCACACAAATTGCAAAATGAAATTTGCACCACTTTACAACTTTATACTACTTCCATTTGACACTTTTTCCATCAAGTGAAAACTGGACACCACAAGAAAATGACTTCGAGATAAAAAAACCGAGAGAGGTTATTGTAGAGAGGCCCAACATGATCTCCTAGGCTTAGATGGAGAGTTCGTAAGTGTCACAATTTCTGAGTAATAGCCCATCAAAGTTTTCTTCCCTTTTACACTTTGGACCCTTAAGGGATCGATTTGGTTGAACGTAGCTCAAAATGATTCTACATGTTTGGGTGTGAAAGAGGACCATGTCTAGCATAAACATACCTACTAAGATGCGTTAGAACAATCTGTTTGGTTACACAAGCTACAGAGCGAAAGTTGCACCACTTTGCAACTTTGCACTACTTGCATTTGACACTTTTTCCATCAAGTGAAAATCCCTCGCCATGGGAAAACCACTCAAAGATAGCCAAAATCGAGAGAGGTTTTTGTATATGGGCCAAACATGATCCTGTAGGATCAAACAAGAAGTTTCTAAGCATCACGGTATTCAAATAACATGCTAAAGTTTGTAGCCATTTTGCACTTTGGACTCTTAAGGGATCGATCCAGTTGAACATAGCTTGGAGCGATTCCATGTGTTTGGGTGTGAAGAGAACTATGCTTAGCGTAAGCATACCTATTCAGATGCGTTGGAATAGTCTGTTTGATCATATGAGTTACAAAATGAAAGTTGCACCACTTTGCAACTTTGCAATGCTTCCATTTGACACTTTTTCCATCAAGTGAAAATCCACTGCCACAGGAAAACCACACCGAGATAGCAAAAACTGAGAGAGGTTTTGTAGAGGGGCCCAACATGATCCTATAGGATCATACATGAAGTTTCTAAGCGTCATGGTATATGAGTAACAACATGTTGAAGTTTGTAGCCATTTTGCACTTTGGACTCTTAAGGGATCGATCTAGTTGAACATAGCTCAAAGTGATTCCACGTGTTTGGGTGGGAAAGAGGAACATTCCTAGCATAAACATACCTATTCAGATGTGTTGGAATAGTCTGTTTGGTCACATGAGTTGCAAAATGAAAGTTGCACCACTTTACAACTTTGCACTATTTGCATTTGACACTTTTTCCATCAAGTGAAAATCCACTGCCATGGGAAAACCACTCTAAGATAGCCAAAACCAAGAGAGGTTTCTATAGAGAGGCCCAATGTGATCTTGTAGGATTAGATGAAAAGTTTCTAAGCATCATAGTATTCGAGTAATAGCATGCTGAAGTTTCTAGCCATTTTTCACTTTGGACTCTTAAGGGATCGATTCGGTTGAACGTAGCTTAGAGAAATTCCACGTATTTGGGTGTGAAAAAGGACCATGCGTAGTGTAAAAATACCTATTTAGACACATTGGAATAGTCCATTTGGTCATACAAGTTGCACCACTTTGCAACTTTGCACTGCTTGCATTTGACACTTTTTCCATCAAGTGAAAATCCGCTGCCACAGGAAAACCACTCCGAGATACCCAAAACTGCCAGAGGTTTTTATAGAAGGGACCAACATGATCCTGTAGGATTAGATGAAAATTTTCTTAGTGTCACAGTATCTGAGTAACAACATGTTGAAGTTTGCAGCCATTTTACACTTTGGACTCTTAAGGGATCAATCTGGTTAAACGTAGTTCAAAGCTATTTTGCATGTTTGGGTGTGAAAGAGGGCCATGCCTAGCATAAACATACCTATTTGAATGTGTTGGAACAGTCTATTTGGTCACACGAGTTGTAGAACAAAATTTGCACCACTTTGTAACTTTGCACTGCTTGCATTTGACACTTCTTCCATCAAGTGAAAATCTACCACCATGGGAAAACCACTCTGAGATAGAAAAAATTGAGAGGTGTTTTTGTAGAGGGGTCCAACATGATCTCATAGGCTTAAATGGAGATTTTATAAGCGCCATGGTTTTCGAGAAATACCCTGTCAAATATTGCTGCCCTTTTGCATTTTGGTAATTTTTTATGCACATGTTCCAAGATAGTCACTATTGATTTTGAAGTATGTGTTGTAACTCAATAATGGATATCTAGATTAGTCATTTTTTTGGGAATTCATTTGAGAAGTTTGTGAGAAAAGGTCTAAAACCAGGGTCTATTGACCTACTAATCAAGGCAGAGTGAAGGGTTAACATTGAAGAGATAGAGAGTTGTTGGTTGAATCTTTGTTTGAAACTCATTCATTTGAGGTTTTGTGAAGATTGAAACCCCTTGCTTACTAATGAAAGAGCATCTACTAGGATCCACAAACCATTAGGGCACTTCTAACCCAATTAACAAAAGAAGATCAAATTAAACAAACATCATTCTTTTGCTCAACTTTCATAAAAAATGCACTTATCCATTCACCAAAATCCCACTTTTCCCATTAGAAACTATAAGGCAACCAACAAGCCAAGCACTTCATCAGTATTCCATGTCATTATCAAATTCAAAAACAACCTTACCAGCATCATATTAACTGTATCAAATCCATAGCTTGATCAACAACATTAAACCATTCAATTCTTTCATTTTTCAACCAATTACCCATCATTTCAACTTGTTTCAATGAGGGAATAAGACTACAAACCATTGATTATTCTTCTAACCATTCACCAGACATCCAAGACACTGTAAACAACCTTTTCTTGACTAAAATAAATTAGATACACACTTACAAACCACTGGCCATTAGACTTACCATTAACTTGCAGTCAAAAACACCATTTTGCACCAAATATCCACCTTACTCAAAATAGAAAATCTTCAAGATTAAAGTCTAAACCTTTACAAAACCATAGATACATCTTTAAATACATTATCTTGGCAATTTCAATACACATTCAAACTCTGAAAAACTCTGTTTACTCAGATTACCACTTTTTAACAATCAAAACATAATTTTACACATTCTGTAAACCTTGCTCAAAACACCAAGTTAGCTTCCTAGATCTTATCCAAGCATCGATACATATTTTCCAACACCTTTTAGACAGGCTCCAATCATAAAGAATCATTCAAATCACTATTTACACATATTTTCCCATTTTAGCTATCAAGCAATCAAATTGGAAGTAGGTTTCCAAACCTTGAATCAGGTGTAAATTCTTATTAAGATCCTTTCAAACTTGGACCAATAGCTTTTTATCAACCCATTTTTTCCAATAGTAATATATCCAAAATTTAGATATACGTATTTTGGAAAATATGTGTAAACCAATAGCCTACCCATTGGAAAATGCTTCAAATTAGCCCAAATTTACAAAGGAGCTACCAATGAATCAACTCCAAAACCCAATATGACTTTAAACATTATTTTATCATGTTCCAAAACTTATGATTCACCAAAATTTAGGGGCTTAAAGGCCCAATTAAATACCCAACAATAGAAACCTTTTTTTTAGGCTTAAACCATGCAAAAAGAATTAGGGTTTGATAGAAAACACCATTGCAAACCTTCAAAAGCTTAGAAAATACTCCAAGAATGTTTATATATGTCTACATATTCATTCTAAACCTCCTTCCATCCTTGGACACTTCATTTTCCTCAAAACACCACTTGGAGCCACATATTTCACTTGGAAATTCATCATAAAACCCTATAGCTACAACTCCACCTTTGTTTCTTGAATTCCCCTACACAAATAAACACACACACACCTCAAAAAAAAAATAATAACCTACTCCACTTATCTAAACTATCAAATTTGGTGGAGTATTCATTATTGGTTATCTAGACTCTCAAAACCCCAATCTTAAGGGTTTACAGATCGAGTTGGAAAAATCAATTCAAACTAATGATAAACTCAATGGATACCCTTCTAAATAGATTCAAATGAAAGATAATTCACTATTCTACCTTAAACAACAAGATTCAATGTCTTAAACTATTGTACAGGTTGTACAAGTTAATGAACAACTGGAAAAAACTCAGAAAATCACTAAAACATGGATTTTATTGATTGTAAGTCTTCAAGAATAAAAAAAATCTCTGTTTTGCTCGACCTTACATGCTTTATACATATTTTTCCCAAATAATAACTTCCTTTTCAACTTCCTTCATTGACCTATCCCTCTAATTTCCCACAAAAAGACTCTTCAACTTCTAATTTTTTTTCCTTTTCTTGCATTTTTGAATTTTTTTACAACTTTTGCACTTTTAGCATGTTTTTTTTTGCAAATTCAATTGCCTCACCTCCTAGTTACCTAATAAACATTCAAATACATTGAAATAGGTCTTCACATGACCTTTTACATACATTTTACATTTGAAACTTTATTTTTTTGAAAATTTTCCTTTTGTAGGCATTTTGTGGGCAAGGTGCTCCTGCACCACTTACATATTCAAATTGAAAAACACCTAATTAAAATACATCATAGGTGCTCATTATGAGGCTAAATTCAATTCAGTAACTTTAGATTCCCTCGCTAAGCTTCACATGCTCTTTTATAATGGCTTCAAATCAGAATTGAGATTTGTCAAGATCATCAAAATAAGGATGTTGCATTGCTTTTTTGGCTGAGATTCTCTTTAATGGATCATAAATCAACATTTTCTACAACAAGAGAGCAATCAATATTTAGTAGTTTACTTACAAATACGCAAAGTAAAAGAGAAAAAGAAAGAGCATCCAAAATGGAAATGAAATGAAAATAGATGGAAGACACTTACAGATAGGCATGCTAGTATCTCAACTTAGTCACTCCTGGTCATACATTTTTAGTGGGAGTTCCAAGATACCTATTGCACACAACACCTCTCATGAATAGAGTAAGTTTAAATTTGGCATGCTCTTATAATGCCTACATCATAGCTACTCATGATAAGGTTAACTTCAAATGAATAACTTGAAATTCCCTCACCAAGTTTTGCACACACTTTCGTAATGGATTAGAATCATGATTGAGATTTGTCAAGATCATCAAAATAAGGATGTTGCATTTATTTTTTGGCTGACATTCTCTTGGATGGCTCATAAATCTGCATTTTCTGCAATGGGACACCAATCAATTTGTAGTAGGTTACTTACAAATTGGCAAAGTAAAAGAAGATGACAGCATTGCCATCAAAAAAATTAATGTGCATACAAGTATAAATTAATAAGAACCGATGTGCATACTTACAAATTAATCCAACAAACCATTCGGGTCTACTCTACTCTTTATTGTGTCAAGTATTTCCTTGTGGTTAGTCTCACAGACCTTCCACAAGACCTTGTTCAAAGGTCTACCCCCATATTTTGTCAAACGAACATTGGATTCCATGACAAGGTTCGAGTAATGAAGAATCTTACGATGTGTTCCAAAGTCCTAAAACAACCAATGTTTAACACTCTTATGCGGGTACCTTCTAAGCCACATTCCAATAACAACAACTGAGTCTATAGGGTATTCGATGTTTTCTCCATCTATAACTAGGGCATCCAATTTCTTTTTGGCCTCAACACAATGACACAAGTAATAGTTCATTCCCTCTTCGTAGTCTTCATCTGCAATAACTGCATAAACTTGCCCTACATTGATATGTGCAACAAATCTCTTGAAATTAGTCAACATTAAGAATACACTACAAAGTAATATAACAATATGGAATTTCAAAAACTAAGCAAGTAGACATATTACCTAGTTGAACTAGATCTGATACATGGTCAAAGTTGATAGATGATTCCATCCGTGTTAGTTCCAATGCCGTTGGAGGGTGATATGTGTGAAGTGGGCTAAGATAACTTGGAAACCAGTTTTCAACCCACTCCCCTAACTCACAATCATTCGAGGCTTGCATTGTACATGAAGAACAAAAGCATGCCATCTTTCATGTATCAATACTCCATGAACTTTCATTTGAGCTAAGGAAAGAGTGTAGCTCACTCAATCCTATTAGTGTACAAAAATTCTCATATGGTGCAATGTTAGTATCATCCATCAACCAAAAATACCTACAACTGAAGACGTACCTTCATTACCTGGATCCATCGAAGCATTACACCACTCGATGATTGATCTTACATTTGTCAACTTTGCACTGTCTTTATACTTTAACTCTTCTCAAGCTAATTCTTTTTTCACACATGCTCCTACACCATCATGCTCCCCCTTTCCATGCTTGGCCTCACAAAATTTCCACATATGTTGTACACCTATAATGATATGCATCTTGCTCAACTAGTAGAACATGTGCAAGTTCTTGAATTGTGCTACACAGTTATCTGACCATATTATATGTCGACCGTATGCTATGCCCCTCTGAGCCAAATCACTATAGAACATCTGGAAGCAACCTTGCACAAACTCTGGAGAATGTGTGCAATCATCACTAATATAAAAGTGATACTCCCTCAATACCTTCATGTGGTCCTTTGTACTATCAGTCGCACATGAATGAATGTTATTTGCACAAATATTGAAACCTATGTGGAGTTGTAATATTGTGACTGCACCTCACGCTATGGCTATAGAGTGTAGTTCTCTGCAAATTCAACCACGGATACTATGTTGCCAACTAGAAAGGTTTCCTTGCATAGCTTGAATTGTGTGTCCCGCCATCGAGCTCTATGGGTATGCCTTGCATACTCATACACTATATTGTCACAAAACATGGAGATAAATTGATACACTGGAATCTTTTGAATAACCAAATCACACCTTTTTTCTTTAGACCCATATTTTGTAGCATATGCCATCATTTTATACTTCCCAAACTCTACTAGTTTTTGTCCCACCTCATTTGTTCTTTCCATATGTTGACATACTGGCATATGCTACAAGCCACTGCAACACTCGCATGAACCATCCAAGCATGTTGTCCTGTAGAATATTTGGCTATCCTCTATTTCACATAAATTTTTTGATAAGAACTCTCTTGAATAATTTGGTGGAGCTTCTATGCCACAATCCTACAAAAAAAATTTAGTATGCAAATCACAACATATAGAACGATAAACATCATAATGGTTAGAGAATTCAATATGTAGTCTACAACAACAAGTATTGCGTGTGTGATTTATCTTGACATAAAAAGGTTTAAGCATTTCAAAAAAAATTTGACAAATACTAATTTGAGGATAATTTCCATTTGAAATTTACAAAAAAATTGGGTTTGAGTAATATCCAAAAAATGCTTTGGATGTGGCTCATGGTTCCGACTACCGATTCTCCTTCTTATCACATCCCTTTGATTCAAAGGGCCTTGTGTTATTCTTCCAATACTCTTCAATTAGTGTTCTCAATGCTTCAACAACCTTTTTATCTTTTTGTGGCAGTCTCCCCGAGAATGCCCATAATTCATTTGAATCGGTGCCCTCAATTCTTTGCCACCTTTGAATGGCTTTTGATAATTTTTTTCTACTAATTCTCATTTGTTCACTCGTCTTTCTAATGAGACAAGCTCTATTTGTTTGACTGCTTACCAAAGTTGATGTAATGACATGTCGTATGACATTACTATCCTTTGACCATGAGGTCTTACCCACACTCTCATATGCATCCATTAGATTCTTCATAATAGTGTTTTCACTCGATGCATTCGATGTTCTCAACCCAAGAGTCTTCATGATGTCTCTATACTTTATACCACGTATCATTTCAATAAATATTTGACATATTGCGGTCTCATTTAGCCTTTCAAAGTAGAATTTCCAAATATTATCAACATATCTTCTACAAGTGCGTGCTGAAATATTACCTTCCATGTGCTGCAAAATATCCTCATCAATATTATTCAAATAATTTGGCTTTCTACACAAAATTCTAGGTGGTGTTCTTCTAGGTACATACATCTCAACATTAGGAATTTCATCAATATTTAATTGAGGTGGGCTAGATTGTGTACCTTCGATCAAGGGTGGAGTAGAAGACATAGCTTGACGTTTTCGTGGGGATGATGGCATACCTTCTTCATCAAATCTGAGTGACGATGTACTCTCAAATTGAGATGCATTGGATGGTGTCCAACCATATTCACTTGCGATAGATGGTGTCCCTCCACATTCACTTGTAGTAGCTAGTGTCCCTCCATATTCTCTTGTGCCTAATGGTGTCCCTTCATATTCAATTTTCGTAGAGGGTGTGTCTCTAACTATGGTATCTGAATCTATCTTAGCATGATGCTTTCGCATTCATGCCCTTTGTGTTGCCAAATCATGTTCTCTTTTTGATGGTTGAGGTTCCTCTTTAATTGGATTTTTTTTGTAAATAGTACCCAATTTCTTCTTTTCATGATATGCCGCCACTCATTCTCTCTCCTTTGTTTTGAAGGTTTCATACTCTTCATCTGTTAGTTTATTCCTTATTTGTTTCTTTGGCATGGTAGATAATTTTACCTGTAGCATGGTAATGTGATGAATAGTAGTTCCTAAAGTATTTTTTGATTCAAATAAACAAAGTATATGTCATTCAAGGCTTCATAAAAAATACTTACAATCATCTTGTACAAGACTATTTCATAAAAGCAGTGTTGGAGGGATACAAGCCTTTAGGTGTGTGTTTGCGATAAGTTGAGTGTATAGTGTTTAAGGGGTTGGTTTATTGTTTCAGTCTGATCATTTTGAGTTGGTTGGGGTCTTCACCACCTAGGTTGCTATCACGCTGCCCCTACTTTCTCAACCCTACCCTATTGGGAAACTAGTGGAGCATTGGAAAGCTAGCTCAATCACTAGCTTGCTAATACGGTAGGGTTGAGAAGGTAGAGGCAGCATATGCCTCATAGAAATGGGGTACCATAGTGATATACCACTAGCTTGCCAATGTGGTAGGGTTGAGAAGGTAGGGGCAGCGTATGCCTCATAGAAATGGGGTGCCACGATCACCGTGGTACCCCATTTCTATGAGGCATACGCTGCCCCTACCTTCTCATCCCTACCACAATGGAAAGCTAGTGGAGCGTTGGCAAGATAGCTCACTCACTAGCTTGCCAATGCAGTAGGGTTGAGAAGGTAGGGGCACTGTATGCCTCATAGAAATGGGGTGCCATAGTGATATCACCATGACACCCCATTTCTATGAGGCATATGCTGCCCCTACCTTCTCAACCCTGCTGCATTAGCAAGCTAGTGGAGTGTTGGAAAGCTAGCTCACACACTAGCTTGCCAATGCAGTAGGGTTGAGAAGGTAGGGGAAGCATATGCCTCATAGAAATGTGGTGCCATAGTGGTGGCACCCCATTTCTATGAGGCATACACTGCCCCTACCTTCTCAACCCTACCGCATTGACAAGCTAGTGGAGCGTTGGCCGGCTAGCTCACTCACTAGCTTGCCAATGCAATAGGGTTGAGAAGGTAGGGGCAGCGTATGCCTCATAGGAATGGGGTGTCACGGTGATGTATATGACCGTGAAACCCCATTTCTATGAGGTATATGCTGCTCATGACATGGTGATATACATCACCATGACACCCCATTTCTATGAGGCATACACTACCCCTACCTTCTCAACCCTACCACATTGGAAAGCTAGTGAGTGAGCTAAGCCCATTCTATGAGGCATGCAATGCCCCTACTATGTCAACCATTTGTGAGACCGGCCTGAAGACACAGTATTAAGGTTTGAAAGTCATTTAAAATGGTGTATTGACCCATTCATTTCACCATGGCCAGCCTAACTTGAGGAATGGGTATGCAACATTACTAAAAAGGTGTGGGAATGTTGAGTGTGTACAGGGTAGGTCAAGAGTTGATTTGGGCATGAAGCCCTAGAGTGAAATTTGGTGTTTTCCACGTGAATTTGAGAGGTTTTGACATGCTATAGTGAGTATTGTGTTAGGGAAGCATTGTTTCTTGTTGAATTGAGTTTGTGTTAGAGCATGTGATTGTATACCTTGAAGGGTCCTTGAAATGGTTCAAGTCTTGGTCTGAAAGAATCTTATCGAGAAGAAATACATGATTGAATGATTTGGCAATGGTACAAGGAAGAGTGTTGATTTGGTTAAAAGTGAAGAGTTTTGAGAATTGTGACTTGTGAATTGTTGTTGAACTGGTTGATTTTTTGAGTTCAGTTGTGTTGCAGGAGCTCCCCTAGTTGCATCACAATTCAAATGCTTTTTCCATGCTTCCATTTTGAGCCATGATTGCAAGATAGGTTGCACCTTTCCCCATGTTGCTAACTTAGCCTTCAGTAAAGAGTCTTCTAACAGTGGAGAGAAGGGTTAGAATCCCTTGTAGGTAGACTAATCAAGGAAACATTTAAAATATATCACAAATACAAGTGATGAGGTAGGTTTAGTGATGAGGTAAATTTAGAAATAGAGATGAAAACCAAAATAGTTTCTAAGATCTATCAATGTGGGAGGAGTATATTCCAATTTTTTAGAAGGATGTATGGAAAATTTGGTAGCATAGATAAGGCAATGAGCTTCTTGGTACAATTTTTTGACAAAATACCTCAATGAAAGCTTCAGAGAGTGGTATGCACTTCCATAATAAAGGATTGAGAAATGACATTTTATTTTACTTCCTTAAAACGTATGTCATATATATGTCTATACAAAATGTGGAAGCATACACAAGCTAAGTCAATTGTTAAATAACAAAATGCCTCAAAGAGATGTGGTTAAAAAATGTAATTGGCAAGTGTATAGAATTGTGTAATTTAAAATGTGCATTGACAACCTAATGTTATAATGACAAACAAATAATGATCAACATGGAATATGAGAAATAACAAAAATGAAAGCAAGCCATAATAGAATGAAAGAAAATTTTTAAAGACTTCACATACCTTAAAAACCAGAGTTTCAAATGGAGTTCAACCCAATTATTAGCCTTAGCTTCTTCTTTCTTCAAAATCCTCAACAATTTGACTTTTTCAAAAGCTTTTTCCCCTCCAAACTTCAAGTGTATATCAGTTTTCAATGGAATTCAAACTTGAATTAATATCATATGTCTTTCAACGTGAAAAATCTGCTATTTCATGCAAAGGTGGTAGAAAGATCATGAAAAAGGTGGTGGAATGTGAAAAACATGCATGCACACTTCACAACATCATCAAAAAGATGCTTTTTGTTAGAGCACACATAGAACTACGAGAATATGTAGAATGTAGGCCTCAAGATCACGGGTATATTGATTTTTTTTACCATTTTTAGTGCAACACAATACATGCTTGCATTATAATGCTAGCATGTTATTTCTTCCTAAAACAACCATATTTCTACTTCTTCAAAATGCACTCGCGTTATCTGAAAGTTGGGTTTTTAATAGATTTATTTTCTCTCTCTTTGTCTATACCCTATATACCCTAATTCTATCTCTCTTCCCTCTACCCTTATACCCTAATTCTATCTCTCTCCCAATCCCTCCCTCCCTCTCTCTCTCTCTCTCTCTCTCTCTCT
>VDFB02058242.1:563310898-563460344 GCA_007258455.2 Sequoia sempervirens
ATCTTCATAACAGTAAGCGTGGAGCCATGCAGCTTCTATTCCCTGTGGAGAAAGATTGATTCCACTGTACAGTTGTTTTCTCAACGAAAAACCATCTGATGAGTACAAATCTGTAATAATACATTGCATGACATGCGATGAAGCAATGATATAAATGTAAAACTGCCCAACTCAATGTAATGAATAAAATAACATTTAAAACATTCAAACAGATTATCATCCGATCGTTATACCTGAGGAGTTGTACCATTTGTTTTCACTACTATCCCACTTTTTTGTCTTAACCACAGCGTTCCAAACACAGTTATAATTGGGTTCTTCGCGGACAACATTGAAATCAGCAGGCACCCATCCGTCTAAAAGACGTATGTCACCACTACGCTCTTCGTAAGAGGGGCTAATTCTCTTAACGGGCAGTTCCCATTTCTTAAACATGTCTAAATTCGTTCTGATTTCTTCAACTGTTGCCAAACGGTAGCCCTGGGGCATCAATGGCCCTCCATTAAAGAGAAACCTCTTGAACTTGAGGCGCTCTTGTGGCTCTGCCATACGGATGGGTGACAAACAAAACAAGGCTTCCCCGGCAATACCCTGACTTCAACTTAATAATGCCGTGTACTTACCAGAGTGCAAAAGGAAGCTTCCTTCCATGAAAATATTCCAAAACTAAAATAAATTAATAAATAAATCTCCGACTCTCTTTCTACGCTAAGTTCTCGTCGAATGCGCTTTGCTTTACCTCGGTGCGTTTCTTTTTAGCCGATGTGACCGCTTGTTTACAAGCATATAAATTTCAATCCGCGAGAGAATTCAAATGGGTTAAATTACTTTATTTCAAAATTCTACCATGCAATCACATTCTTTAATTGGCCATTAATCTATGTAACTCATAATTCTAAGGCCATACTACACGTCTAGATAAATAGGACAAAACAATTTATTAATGTTTATTTATTGAACCAACCTTTGGAATTCTATTAGCATTCATATATTTGCGTAATAGTGAAAATTATACATTTGTTTTTTTTGTTTTCAACTAATTTGGTTTGGTTATTTCTTATGTAATGAAAAGTGTATAAGTCACATTTTTTTAACTATGAGCTAGCATGTAATCCAAATCTTACCTTATTCAATTAGCATTCTTTCTAATTACAAGTTTTGATCTTTAATTTTTTTTCATTCCTCCAAGTTTAGATCCATGATTTGTAAGATTGACCCAAGTGAATTAGGTGCTTTGTGGAAATGAGTATACAAAGTATAAATTTCAAATTTAAATTTGAGCTAGCCATAACCCTTCCAACTAGTCATAATGTATCAACTTGAAACTATGAAAAGTTTGACTTACGACTTTTGGAGTTGTATTTAAAGACTAACCATAATTAATTTTCAAGACATCTAATTTTAGATGGGTTTACTTAATAAAACAATGTCATAATGCTTGCATCCATATGGTACTAATAAACATCCTTAATTTCATTTATATCTCTTCAAGTTTACATTTTTATACCCCCTTTTCATACACTAGTATAAATAAAATGCTTCATTCTTTTCACCAAGTATCTTATGTATCATATTTATATCCTCTTATTATTCTAACCTGCCATCCAAGGGAATTAACCACACCTACCTCCCATATACTAAATCCTTAATAGAGAAAATCTAGATGAGCTATGAAAAATATGTCATGCAATATAAATATTTTATTTTAAATCACTTATACATCTCACTTTATAAACCCTTGTCATTATCACACTAGTAATGAATCCCCCTTGTTGGTTCTCTAATTTGTTGTTAATTATTTCTAAAGAATCTTTGTGATAAAAATAATTAAGATGTCGGGCCAACAAATGAGAGATATATAACTCTTCCTTACACTTTATGCTCCACAAAACCTAGGCAAGTGTACCTAATAATATTGGATATCTATAGAATACTGAGTTTATCACAATGAAAATGGAAGATAAATGGTTCATTCAAATATGACAAGGGTTTGAAGATAATTTCATAGTATTAACTTCCTTATACCTTGAATGGGTTAGCATGAACTATCAGAAATAACAAAATATACAACACCAAAGTATTCATGGACAAGGATACTAGAGAAGATCAGTTCCTACTCCTTGGAATAACAAATTTTTAAACTTATACCAATATGATATTACATCAATTTTTTCATCTCTAGGGTTTAATAATAATGTATTATTTTTATATAATCGTCACATCCCATTTTTGAGCCCTCCAGATTATGTTATAATTTGATTTAGATGCCAAAACTTGTTTTAAAAAGACCTTTTATATTATGATGATGATTAAGTTTTTTATCAATTTGATATTGCTCTAAAAGAAATACATATGGGAATTTGATTATCTTGAGATGTTAATGAATGATTTATATGTCTTAGTGATATGATTTGTTGGACTAAATAACTTGTTGTTTATAGATGAGGTGGATGTAGGAGATAGTCTTTTCCCTCTTGGGCGAGGAGGGAGAGCATCACCAAAGAGAGGGAAATATATATTGAAGAAAAGCTAGGATCACCATGAAATTGAGAATGCACACACATAGTTTAACATATGAGTGCAATGAATGTGGATGTTTTCCTTGGGTTTTTTTATTATTGTGTATTTGGTTGTCTTGTATATTGAGTTAGATGATCATGAATGTTGTATAAACTATTCCTTCTTCATGATCATTTTCTAATGTGTAGAATTTTGTCAAAATAATTATCTTAAGAAGGTAAACATGATTTATGTTTCAAAAAAGGTATTCTTATCATACAATAAAAACATATTTTCTTAGTTAGATCTATATATATTTATATAAGTATATAAATAAGAAAATATTTATATACTAATGTAAATATATATTTTTATAATTATAAATGCTCTTATTTGAGAATCTATTTATCTCAATTCAAGATAATTGTTAAAAATGTAAACAATTCTAAACATATTTGAATATATATGATACATATATAGCAAAATATACATATGCACACACACATACACATATATACATATACATATATGTGTATACACATACATATAAATATATATACATATACATATACATATACATATACATATATACACACACACACATTACCAGTTGAAAGAACCAAAAAACTAAATTTATAACATAAATTGGAGAGCCCATAGTGATGTTCAAACAAAAGATTGTAATTTTCAAAAGTAATAAATGTTTCCACAAACACAAGAAAAATAAAGGAACAATGACAAAAAATAACTTCATAAGTGAAGGACAAAAGTGTTCAAACAAACACCTTTCAACATCAATTTTAAAAATTATAAACATTTGAATATTTTTAATATAAATTTTAAAAAACAAAGAGACTTAAGCATTAAACTAGACATTCTACTAACCATAACTATCTCTTTGAAGATTGTGTAGAACCCAAAAAAAAAAGTGATGTATGATGACCTCACCTTCCATTTACAAAATTAAAATAAAATGTTGGTTCATTGCATTAGTGAGGTTTAATAACCTCACCTCGAAGTAACTGAAATGTAGATGTTGGTCTCAAACATGAGTAGTGTGTGGACCTCCATGCCAAGAACCAATTCCCTTTGTGTTGGTGCCAAGAAATCCTATGGAAGTCATGGCCAAAGGAGAGTGTGCCTAAACAACCATTGGTTCCAAACCAAATGATCTTTCCAAAACAAGAGGGTTAGTAGTGAAGTGGTAGTAGAAGATTAATGTTGCAATATGCAACATTGAATAGCCTATTGCTTTGATATCTAGCTCCATCTTGAAAATTGAAATATGAAAGGGTGCATTGTTCATGCAACAATTTGGTAGTGGAATGTGAGACGACAAGGGATAAATGCTACTATGTCGTATTGAAACATGCCTATTCATTTTGTGATCCTACAACAAGGTGTAAATGTAGTAGGGTGATCGGGAACTACCACTAGGGATCCTCAAGATCCACCTTCTATCAACATTTAAAATGGTAAAGAAATGTGAAATTTCCTCTTCTTGTCATCACCCACATAGTAGCTAACTCAAACACCCTTAAAAAGAAGATTTTTAACTTTATCACCTCACAACATACATGACAAGGAAAAAAAAGATTTTTGTCTTGTGTAATGCTCCACATGAACCCTAAGAGGTAAGGTACCCCACTTTGAGGCCCTCTCCCCTAACAGCAATAAAGAAACCATAGATATGTTAAAGTGGTACATAATAATCAAATAAAAAAAATTACTATATAATATTTTTAATTTTATTAAAAAAAATTTTATAAGAACATCCCGTACAAGAACGGATGGTATCCATTGTTGACAGCCCTCTCAATATGTCGGTAGATCCCCACTTAAAAGATAAGGTGCCGCACTTTGAGGCCCTCTCCTCTAAGAGCTGTAAAGAATCAAAAAATTCAAGGGATAATTGAACCCATTAAAATTGCTGGGTTGCAGATAGGCTTCAAGACCAGATGAGATTACAAAAAGAGATCTAATAGCTCTGGCTGGGTTTGTGTGCAGTAAAGCCCTCGAACTACCGGTGTCATTATTTGATCCAAAGTTTCAAAGCAAACATGTTGATAAAAAAGCAGCGATTTCCATATTTATTATCATGGGTTTTCAATTGAAGTGAAAAGTTTGAGTGACCATTCTGTGAAACAACTATACTATTTAAGAAAAAATGATCGATTCTGGTTAGGTCTGTGGCAGTAAGGGCTTCTGATTGTCCTTTTTATAATTTTATTTAAAATTTTAAAGGCAAAAAGGTTTAAATAAAGGTAAAGGTTTTGATGTTTATGTAATTTAATTGTTTAATTTTTAAAAGTTAAATTTATGTAATTTAGATTTTTCTTAGTTGGTTGTACTTTTCTAGTGTGGTTTTCAAATATTTAAAATAAAAAAGTTGAGTTTGAGAGATCATTATAGGAAATAGCTATGATAAATGATCATCTAATAAATTTCAATCTAATAAAGATATTGTATAGTAATTATTTTTATGAACATTTTATGCATAATATTTTTATGAAAATAATTGAATTAGTAAAATTATATTTAAATTAAAATTCATCAAAATTATTATCAGTGTGAGAACTTGATACAATCTACCTGAGTTTGAAGACTATCTTGTTCAACATAGGCGTCATCTCTCTAAGAAAGAGTCTGATCCATCTCCCTCTATGCCCAATCCCATATAGACAAGGGTGATCTCACAAAGCTGGTTTACAATTTTTGGGAGATTCTGATTTTTGCTAAAATCACATATTTTTAGAAAATATAATGATTTAAGCCTTAAAAAGTTTCATTTAAAGCATTCCAATTAAAGAGGGTTTGATTAAACTACCTTAGATCAAACCCCCTTGGATAAAACCCTACTAGTTTTAAACCATACCTATAATGAAGTCTCTTTTACACTTATCAAAATGTTGATAAAAAACCACTTTTGATTTACATTTTTGGGGAGCAAACAAATTCATTTAAAATTTATTTTTTGTAAGTATGTAGTCCTTATTATAAGCTTCCCAAAAAAAATAATTTTAAATAAATTTAATTTAATTATTATATTTATTTTTTATTTCTTGTGAATGTAGATTTTTCACTGAAAATCAAGCTCTTTGTTATGCACATGATGAAAAATAGAAGATTATCAAAAAAAAAAATGAGTGCACTATATATTGAAATCCTTGATCCAACAAAAAAAATAGAATTTTGATATATACAAAAAAAGTTGTGTTTATACAGTCTGCCTATGTTTGAATTATAATTGGTTTGACTTCAAAACTTTATTAAGGAAAAAATATTCAATATGTAACATATATTTTTGGGAACCTAAATGCTTGCTCTTGAACTTCTAGGGGTTTTCACCTAAAAGGAGAGAGATTTAGGTCCAAAAATGCTTATGTAACACTCAAATTAGGATGTGTGCTATGTGATATAATGTAAATGAACTTAACTAAATGCAATTGACTGATTAAAATGAACTAGAATGAATACAAAAGTGCAATTTAAGCTATGTTTTAAAACACATTATGATATGAAAACAACTATGAAAATGAAGAAATTATGCAAAACATAGAGTACAAGGGTAAATCTAAGTGCACCTAGATGATGTGTGAGCTTTATGGAATGTCTAGAATGTTGGTGAATTTTACCTATTTTTCATAGTGAGGCTCATTCGCCCAGGGTGGAAAATTAGTCCACCTATTGATGCAAAACTGGCAGGAACTGATTTTTGTCTGTCAGGATCTAAAATATGAAAAACTCAAGTTTCCAGTCCTAAGGTGGGACTCATTCGCCACAAGTGGCGAATCGGTCCTCTCCCAAATTTCTAAAAATGTAGGAGACAACTCTAGAACACTAGAACTCGAAATGTCTACTTGTCGGGTTGTCAAAGTCATATCTATAGAAAATAGACAAATAACTCTCTCCAAGCATGAATTTGACTTATGTTGACTTGAAACACCTAGTTGACATAAAAATCAATCTTCAACACCTAATAACTTGTCAAATCTACAAACAAAAGGCTACAAATACATAAGCAAAAGGGGAAAAATGATTGGGGTTAGTGAATAGGGGTTTGCCTTGGTCAAACCCCACTTTTGGTAATTAAACCCTTGAAAAGATAATCAAATGCCAGAGAAAGATAAAGTAATAACATGCAAATGATATCAACTCACCTAACTCTTGATAATGTAAGTCTGAAGTAATGTCAATGGCAGCTTCAAAGTGCTTGAAAAGTGTTTTAATTGATGATATACAATGCTTCAATGTGATGTGTGATTGAATGCTTGAATGAATTGATTGTAGGAGATGTAAAATGATATGAAAATTGCCTATTTATACAATTCTTGTGCCTTACTATCCATTCATACCTCATCATAGGCCACCATCAAGTGATTTTGAATAAAATCTTAAAAGGAAATTTAAAATATTTTGAATTTGGGGCCAAGGGGTACTCATTCACCACCCATGGCGAATGGGTCCCACCTAGAACCTAAAAACAAGTGTCGGGAATAATGTTGTATTTAATGTTATTTGTTAGGATAACATTCAAAAATACACTTAATTAAGTCATATGAGGGCATAAAAAGACAAAATAAAGCACGAGAAAGGTGTAAATAGTGAAGATATTCCTAGAAAAGTGTGACAACTTGTTACAAGACTTTACAACACTTCAATATAGGACTTGATGAGAAAAAAGGTGATTTTTTAGGTAAATTGTAGTAAAGAGAGTCTAGAAGAATGTAGAAATGTCTTACAACACTTCACAACACCTTCACAAGACATTGTTCTTTGAATTTTAGTACCTAAATAAGCATGTTCAAGCCATGTTACAACACAAAATCAAAGCAACATAATTCCAACACCATAAAACAAGACCTAAAAGGCCATGAAAATGACAGGGGGGCATTTTTCAAAGGAACATTTATCCCCCACTTGAGTGAGAGGATGAACCTACTTGAAACTCACATTAAAGTAGCGATGAATATTGAGGGGGAGGGTTCAAATGCACTTACGTTAGCAATATGAAATACAACGATCAAGAGGGATGATCAAGCCCCCAGGATGAAGATCCCATGGCAGACTAGGCATAAGGACAAAGGAACACACAAGTGTTGAAAAGAATTAGATGAAGCTTTGATCATCAATCCTGCCAGTTGTGAAAAGAGATCTAGGTTGATTGTTTGAAAAAGAGAATGTGTACTCACTCTAGGCCCATGGAACTAGTTGTCTGTAGGGTTAGAAAGCCCAAAAAGTAAGATACATATTCTTGTTGGTATGCACTCACAAAACACAAAAGTCGCTATGGGGAAAAGTCATGTTGCTAGTTGGGCTTCCTGCTCAACCATTTTAAAGCTATACCACTTGATAACTTTAACAAGGATCCACAAAGAAAAATGTTATGAACAAAAAGGAAAAGGGTTCCACAATCATGCAAGTTGCATTATGCAAGGTGGCAAAAATGTAAAATGTAAAAATGTAAAAATGTAAAATGTAAAATGTTTGAAGGAGTCTTGTTAAGTTTATGCATGGTTAGTCACTTAGGGAACATTATGTCTAATGTCTCCAAGAGAGAACCAATCAAAGAATAGTATATTCACAACTTAGGGGATGCAATACATCACATCAGGCCACCAAGAGGAATGTAGTATGCTTAGATAGATCACACTTATGAAGGACATCACACCCAATGTCATCCACTAAGTGACAAACGCAGCACATAAACGACAAGGATACACTAAGAAGTATGAATGCGCAATGAAATAATGGTAATGTATTCCCCCCACTTTAAAGGAATTCCTACACGTTGTTTTGTGAGCAATTGCTTGAAAGTAGAGAAGAAAAGAAAATGCAAAAAGAAGAAAAAGACATGAGAGCCAACTTGGAAAGCTTTATGCCAAGTCATATGTTTCGAAGTTAGGCTATGTTGTGTAAAAAAAAACTAATTTAAAATAAAGAAAGGGAGTTTCTCCCTAGAAAAGAAAATACACCAAACACATAAGGAACCTTTGGATTTGGGGTTAGTATGCCCATTACTACAATGTTGTTATGAAAGAGCTCATGACTGTCATCATTCCTCAAATACACATAGAACTGGAAGAATGACACAAAGAGAGAAAAAAAAGAGGAAAATAAAGTCTATTTTGAGTCAATCATGGAAGAGACATTGTGCTCTCAATGCTTTGCATCATCCCCAAAAGGAAAAAAAAACAAAGAAAAAAGAAAAAGACAAGGACCATTTGGGTCAACATGGAAGAGACATAGGTTGGGTCAACTTGGAAGAGACATAGGGTGTCTCTACGCTTTGCACCATCCCCAAAAGGAAAACACAAAACAAAAAAGAGAAAAAGACAAGGAATGTTTGGGTCAACATGGAAGAGACATAGGGTGTCTCTACGCTTTAATGTCATCCCAAAAGGAAAACAAGAAACAAAGAAAAGAGAAAAGACAAGGACCATTTGGGTCAACATGGAAGAGACATAGGGCATCTCTACGCTTTGTGTCATCCCCAAAAGGAAAACACAAAGCAAAGAAAAGTGAAAAAGACAAGAACTGTTTGGGTCAACATGGAAGAGACATAGGGCATCTCTACGCTTTGTGTCATCCCCAAAAGGAAAAATACAAAAAAAAGCATGACAAATATAAGAATAAAGGTAAGAATATAAGTGTACAAAGAGAGGAAATATCAAATGCATGATATGGGGGAACATGATACGCATATGAAAAGGTAAATAAAAAAGAGAAAAGAAGAGAAAAAAAGGCTAGTTAGGTGAATGCAAGTCAACCATCTAACAGGTCATTCACCTTCCAATCATGTTCATTGTAATGCGAGGGTGGTTGACTGTCCAAAGGAAGAATTGCAAGTGTTGAACTAGGAGTTGTACCAGGTTATTGACTTGGTGGAGAGGATTTATCATTTAAGCTCATTATAGATGAAAATAAAGAGTTCAAATCATTGTGTACTTCTTTGTCTATTTTATCAATCGTTGCATCATCATCATCATCATCAAGATTAATAACAATGAGAGGACGAAGGGTGATTTCTAAGGATGTATGTATCAAGAGTGTTGGTTGTTGGATGGGTTCATTTTGTTGCAATTGTCGGGCTAAGCTATCGTGTGGTAGGTCAAGATGGGGAAGGTGGTAATCTATCATGTCTGTCAAGGGTGAAGGTTGATTGTCTTTATCGTTGTCCATACAAGATTGACGAGCAAGGAGATGACGACGATGTAGACATTCCCGAGCACCTCGATTTAGTTTAATTTTGTTTTGGAGTTGCTGAGGTGTAAGAGAGGATTGAGTCATCATAGGTTCTTCCATTTATGAAGGGGGAAGAGTAGGAGAAACCAAAAAGGATGGATCAACCACTTTCTCTTTTGCTTTATACAACTTTTTGATATGAGGAGGTAGGATAGGAGTTATTTCATTTTCTCGTGGTCGTTTAAATGATGACTGGGAAGTGTCAAGAGGGGATTGTTCAGAAGGTTTGATGGTTTTTTCAATATTGGATTCAGGTGTAATCATGGTTTCATCTAGGATAAGATGGGTGGAGGTGTAAAAAGATGAGTTATGAAGAGATAATTCAGCTATATTTTTGGATTTAAAATTTTGATAAGCAATGGAATAGAAATCCTTACGAGGGGTGATAGGTTCCATGGGTTTAGGCCAAAAGGATTCTAGTGAAAAGTTACCTTTGGAAGATAAAGGATTAAAGCCACTATGGTGTACAGTGAATACCTCATTCCCATGTGGAAACTTCAAGCACTTACGAACAACTGATGGAACCGCTTTCATTGAGTGAAGCCAAGGAAGGCCTAGCCACAAATGAAATTGATCAAATTGTGGAATAATGGAAAATGTTACCTCCAAAGTCTTAGGTCCTATTTGTAAAGGTAGCATGACTGATCCAATTGTAAGGCATGCAAAACCATGATGTGTTTTAATCCATGTAGTTGGTTTATTATAGTCATCTTGATATAGATCATGTAATACCAAAAACTCCTTTGTGATCACATTCTCACCACAAGTGGGATCTATTAATATCCCATTAGTAATTTTATCATAGATTTTTCTAGCTATATTGAGAGGACCATCAGGAAGCTTTTGCAATATGTCCTTAGCAGAAAAATAAATATCAAGAGATTTAGTGGTTTGGCCCTTATGAGGAATAAGATCTATTGTAGCTACAAGTTTATCCATAGGACTAGCTTGGGTAACAATAGGAGGTGTAGCGAGTTGTTTGTTGTGTGTATCAATAGTCATTACATCAAGCTTCAAAGGTTCACTAGCCTTGACAAATGAGGTAGTGTGTTTAGGCATAGGGTTGGTGAAAATTTGCAAATTTTGGTTAGGTGGTGCAATAGACTTATTGCCTTGATCATTAACACCCATAATGGTCAATTCACCTGAATCAATGAGGTCTTGAACTAAATGTTTAAGATACTTACAATGTTCGGTGTCGTGGTCATTTTGACAATGAAAATAGCAATAAGCATTAGGTTTGAAGGTAGGTGGTAAGGGTTGATTACGATCAAGTGGTTGAACAGTTGGTAAGGTGAGCATGCATTTTTGAATTAATTGGTTCATTGTGTGATGGAGGGTATCAAGTAAAGGAGTGAATTGTATGTTTGGATCGCCATAATGATAAGGCACGACTGTCTTAGTAGTGGCTATTGAATTTTGAACTTGTTGAATTGGTTGCGGTTGTGGTGAAGGAGGTGGATTAAACTGTAAAAAGCCTCAATTAGGTTTGCATAAATTTTGCGTGTTGTTTTGGTTGTGATTGTTGTTTTTAGGTTTATCAACTCGGTTGGAAGTGGATTTTGACTCACGGCTTGAAACTGAATTTTGATAATCACATAAGGTTGTACATAAATGCATGAATGAAGGAAATTTCATCATGGTAAATTTATATTGAAGGTTGGTGTGCAAATTCTCAATAAACATCTTCTGCAAATGTGCATCTAGAATTTTTACATCAACTTGAGCATATAAGGATTGGTAATGGGAAATGAAATTTGCCACTTTTTCATCTGTGTTTTGTCTACATCTCAAAAGGTCATCCATTGTCTTTTTAGGTGTCATGTGCACTTGAAAGTGACCAATTAAAGCTTCCACCAATTCATTAAATGAACAAATGGAATGATTGGGCAAGTTGGAAAACCATTCTATAGCGGTATCTTTCAAGGTCCTTGGAAAAAGTTTTGCTAAAATTTTATCGTCAAGGACAAAGTCACTACACAAAGTGGTATAAGCATTGACATGGTTGATAGGGTCTCCTTTTCCTCAGTATTCCTCAAACCTTGGCATTTCTATCCCTTGTGGCATCGAGGTATGTAATATTTGTATTGATAAGGGGCTACTATGGACAAGGTATGTGGGTGGAGCAGTTTGACCCTGACTAAAGGTGGAAAGTTGGTGTTGCATGGATGAAACAGTGTTAAGGAGTTGTGTAAGAAGAGGATCAAGATAATTGGTTTGAGGTGGAAGGGTAAATGGTGATAGTTTGTAAGTGATGTTAAGGGAGGTTAAAGGAATGCTAAGGGGTGTGAATATGGTGGAAGGAACTTGTCGTGCCATAAAAGAAGTAGGAATGCTAGTATAAATCTGGAAAGAAGTAGCCACATAATTAGGTTGATGCATAGTTGTGTGGACTTGCGGATTGGTGTAAGTTGGTATGGAAGCTATAGTTGAAGGGGGAGGAGCTTGAGGTGCTCCTTGGCTTATAAGAATGTTTGTGGATTGGGTAGTTGAAGAAGTATGTTTATTGTAAATCTCAACAATTTGTTTTAACACTTGCAATCCATCATCATTCTCAATTAAGCAATGAAGATTCTCAATAGCAGGTATATAACAATGGTGGAAATGTTTTCAAGTGAAAAATCTTGTTGTA
This sequence comes from Sequoia sempervirens, assembly GCA_007258455.2. Classification (NCBI taxonomy): domain Eukaryota; kingdom Viridiplantae; phylum Streptophyta; class Pinopsida; order Cupressales; family Cupressaceae; genus Sequoia; species Sequoia sempervirens. The sequence continues at coordinate 563,323,275 of VDFB02058242.1, forward strand.
AATGTGCAAAGTCTTCATGAATATTAATGACCTTTTCTTGCGAGAGGGATTTGTTGTGATTGTCAACATGCAGAGGATGGAAAGGTGAAGGCATGGAAGTGGCATTGTCAAAGCCTAATGCACCATTGTCCATACCATGAGTAGGAGCTCATGAGATCCCAAGGTCCACAAGAAAAGTGCTATTGTGGGATGCCACGATTCTAGAACTTCTTCTCACTAAAGTATTATCAACAGGGCACCAAACACTTATGCAAGTACCACAAAAGAGGGGTGGATGGAAATGAAAGCTAATCTAAGAATGCAAATAACAAAAAAAAAGAAAAAATTGCTAACTATAATAGAGATGCAAATACATAAAACAAAAATATAGGAAAATGCTAGAAAAAGCACAAAACTACTATTTGAAAAGTGCAGAGGGATTGATTCACCCTAGGTGGCGAATGAGTCCCAGGATGCAATTTTTTTTTTGTTTTTTAGAATTTTAAGGATGACTTAAAAATTCTACATAATGAAATTACAGATTCATAATGCATTTTTGTTTACTTCTTTCAGTGAAATTGAATGCAAAAATGAAAACTAAATGAATGTTTCACTAATGCAAAATGAAAGGTCCTAGAATGCAAGAACAAATCAATGCCCTAATTGAATGCTAATGCAAATGAAAACTAGGATGCAAGATATGAATGCAATCAGAAGTTTAAAGTGGTCAAAAGTTGGGTTCACCAAAATATGACAGATTTTTGGAAACCTAAATGCTTGCTCTTGCACTTCTAGGTTTTTTCACCTAAAAGGAGAGAGATTATGTCCAAAAATACTTATGTAACACTCAAATTAGGATGTTTTCTATGTGATATGATGTAAATGAACTTAACTAAATGAAATTGACTGATTAAAATGAACTAGAATGAATTCAAAAGTGCAATTTAATCTATGTTTGAAAACACATTATGATATGCAAACAACTATGAAAATGAAGAAATTATGCAAAACAGAGAGTGCAGTGGTAAATATAAGTGTACTTGGGTGATGTATGAGCTTTCTAGAATGTTTGGAACTCTGGTGAATTTTACTAATATTTGATATTGGGGGGCTCATTTGCTAAGGGTGGCGAATTAGTCCACCTATTGATGAATTGTCGGGAGATGATTTTTGTCTATCGAGATCTGAAATTTGAAAAAACTCAAGTTTCTAGTCCTAAGGTGGGACTCATTAGTCCTCTCCAATTTTTTTGAAAAACCAGGAGACAACTCTACAACACTAGATCTAGAAATGTCTTCTTGTCAGGTTGTTGAAGTCAAATCTATAGAAAATGGACAAATAACTCTCTCCAAGCTTGAATTTGACTTATGTTGACTTGAAGCACCTAGTTGACATAAAAATCAATCTTCAACACCTAATAACATATCAAATCTATAAAAAAAAGGCTGCAAATACACAAGCAAAAGGGGAAAAATGATTAGGGTTAGTGAATAGGGGTTTGCCTTGGTCAAACCCCACTTTTGGTAGCTAAGCCTTGAAAATATAATGAAATGCAAGAGAAAGATAAAGTAATAGCATGCAAATGATATCAACTCACCTAAATCTTGATAATGCAAGTCTAAATTAATGTCAATGGCAACTTGAAAGTGCTTTAATTGATGATGTAAAATGCTTGAATGTGATGTGTGATTGAATGCTTGAATGAATTGATTGTAGGAGATGTAAAATGATATGAAAAATGCCTATTTATACAATTCTTGTGCCTTACTATTTGTTCATGCCTCATCACAGACTAACATCAAGTGATTTTGAATAAAATCCCAAAAGGAAATTTAAAATATTTTGAATTTGGGGCCAAGGGGGACCCATGACTCATTCGCCACCCATGGCGAATGGGTCCCACCTAGGACCTAAAAACAAGTGTCAGGAATAATGTTGTATTTAATGTTCTTTGTCAGGATAAATTCAAAAATACACTTAATTAAGTCATATGAGGGTATAAAAAGAAAAAAAAAGCATGAGAAAGGTGTAAATAGTGAAGATGTGCCTAGAAAAGCATGAAGGCTTGTTACAAGACTTTACAACACGTCAATATAGGACTTGTTGATGAGAAAAAATGTGATTTTTAGGTAAATTGTATTAAATAGAGTCTAGAAGAATGTAGAAATGTCTTACAACACTTCACAACACCTTCACAAAACATCATTCTTTGAATTTTAGTACCTAAATAATCATGTTCAAGCCATGTTACAACATAAAATCAAAGCAACATAATTCCAACACCATGAAACAAGACCTAAAAGGCCATGAAAATGACAAGGGGGCATTTTTCTATGAAACACAATAAAACACTATGAAACCAATTGAAGGCACTAGATATCATAGTTACAAATCTAAATTAAAAAAAATAGAATTTAATACTTCATAGAAAAAAAGGTTATGTGTTATATGGTGAGCATCACTCCTTAAAAATGGTGTTTACTTAAAAAAATAGTTTTCGAAGGAGATGGAAAATGAAGTGCAATCTGATTTCAAAAATTTTGAAAAAAATATATTTAGAATCTACAAAAAAAATGTCACAAATTACAAGTTTGTATCATCTTCAAATTCCTCACGGTTTAGCTGCTATAGGTGCCCAAAAGTGAAGATTTTTTTAGGAAAAATCAGTTCAATGTCCAATTTGGCCAAAAAATTTAACCTAGTATTGTGAGATCACCCACAATGTAGTAACTAATTGTACCTATAACCCATCTTGTCTCCCTATCCCCCTAAACATTCACCTCCAACCCGAGCCTCTCCTTGTCCTCCTCCCCCTCCACTACCCACTCTCTCCCCCTATCCTGCACTATCATCCTCACCATCATCCCCACCCTCATTTAATATAACTTCCTCCTTATCCCTTTGTTGTTATCTCCAACCTCCACCTTCTTCCTCACCTTGCCTTCATCATCTAATCTTGATACCCCTAGATTGACCAATCATATGAGCCTCCGGGCCTCTCACCACACATCATACTTCAATGTAGTCCATACATCTACCACACTAGGAAGAATATCCCACTACTATGGTACTAGACACTTAAAATCCACTATAATTGTATCAAGATCCACCTTTAGACCCTAGTCTATCACCTCCCATTGATTATGATCAAAACTAGCCTTGTGAATCGACACTATCTAAACTAACCCAAATTGTCGCCATAGTCACTCTGACATATACCTCTCTATGATATGTGTTGTACACCCAATGCGATAATGCATCTATCAAAAATATACTAACTACTTAGTTTCACCCACCAAAACCTCACACTAATATAATGGTCTTTGTATCACTACATCTAGGTCATCTAACACCTATCTTGAGTATGGTAAGTTTCCAATCCACTAGTGAGTCAATACACCAATATATAGATAAACAAAAACAACCCTACCCCCTAGGTATGTATATAATCAGTCATGTCACAACAATGTACTCCCAAGCCCATATGTGCAATAATGTGACACCACATGCAAGGCTCACTCTGTACTGATACACTATATGATGCATGTCATGATATAAGTGAGCCAAAAAAAATGGCTCCCAGGAATATATGACATCCCCATTGATCATCCAATCTAACAATTAGCCCCAACCAACTAAGAAATCCCTAAACCTCTAGTCAAGAATTAATAGCCCTCCAATCAACCTTCCTACCACTATTGTAAGTGTTTCAAACATAACATGACCTATCACAAGTCCATCTATCCATCCTTGATCCCCACATAATTCATTAGGATACTCTCATCAATGCACTCTCCCTAGTATATGTACCATATATATAACTCTCTCATTATGAATTGAGATACATAATATCCTCTAGACATCCTCCAAAGTGATGGTGTACTCACTAGTAGGTAGAATGAATGTGTTGTGCTCACTATGCCACTGCAACACTAATGTCATAATCATAGATCAATATGCTCTGATCTCGAGCATGTATGCGGCATGAAATAAGCCATTTGTGCCTAGAAACTCTTGAGCCCTCTACCTTGGCCAACTCAGGCCTCAATGACACTATGGGATGATGATGCTTTCAAGACATGATAACATCTCCTACAAAAATAATGCACACATCATTGGCCATTTTCTTAAAAATACCCAAGACCTAATTTTCTATCAATTGTACCAAATTCCCAATCATATGTGACCCATATTTTTAATTGTGCTAAACTATCAATCAATTGTAGTCCAATTTTTTAATTGCATCACTTTTTTGTTCATTATCCCAAATTTATATCAAAAGTTCCTATCTACCCATCACATGCATAATTTTTCCATAAGCTCATAACACCTTATTATTTGTGAACCTAAATCAAATGTGCCATTGTATTGATCAAAAGTGTAGTTGGACATCATTAGCACTGAACCACAACTCATTAGCACCAATATGGAATGTTGATGCATTTGATTTAATCTATTTCTAGTTGTCATTAATGCACCTAAACCTAAGCCTAGGGACCCAAAAATTAGACACATACCATTGGAGGTGAACTAGCTAGCCACTAGTAGATCCATGCATGCTCCACTCAATAATTCTCCATTGGAATGTCTATCATCTTTGCAACTACTTCATGCTTTGAAGGCTCTAATTCTATAACTAGAGAGAGTTGAAATGAATATAAATGAACCCCCAAAACCACAATATCCCCTCTACACCTTAAATTTTCTCCTTAATCTTCATCACATCTCCCATTTTTCCCATTTTCCATCATTTCAACTCCATTTTTCATCCTTTATACACTAGTCCTAGTTGCTCCTTCCTATCAAGAGTTTGACCCAAAAGAATCCTAGGTGATATCTTGAGGGGGAACCTTACCTCCATCCTTTAGTTCATTGGGGCACACTAGGGCACATCACTAGTCAATTTTTTTGTACCAACAATATGTCTTTGAAATAACACAATAAATAAATTATCTCAAAGAGGGAAAAAATGTAGACACCTAAAAGTGACTAACACATTCTTTCTCATCATCTCATCATTTCTCATCAAATCCTCTATCAATATTAATTAAATAAATTATTTAATTATTTAATTGAGCTAACCCACTATTCATATCAATTTCTCCCATCCATATTAAGTAAATATTTTTTTATTATTTAATTGATTCATTAATTTCTCTCATCTATATTAATTAATTATTTTTTAACTATTTAATTAATTTATCAATTTCTCTCATCCACATTAATTCAATAATTTTTTAATTATTCAATTAATTCATCAATTTCTCTTATCCACATTAATTAAATATTTTTATTTATTTATTTATTTATTTAATTCATTTAATTCTTCTCATCAGTATTAATTAAATATTTTCTAATAATTTAATTTATTCATCGATTAATTTATTCTTATCCATTATAATCAAACAATTTTAACTATTTAATTAGCTAACATTTTGTCTGTAATTAAATAATTTAATATAATTTATTTAATTACTTTTTTATTTTCCCTCTAAATAAATAGAACTAATATTATATTTATTTCCTCCTCGTGCACATGAATTAAATTTAATTATTTAATTATATTAATACTCTTCTCAAATCCATCAATTAAGTGAGTTAACTAAAAAGGAACACCATCTCACTCAGACTCACTCTTTGTCCCACTCACCAATCAAATCCACTTCACTCATCCATGCAATTAGTTAACTCATCAATCAATCCCTTCACAAGGACACATGTAACATGAATATTTCTCATGTTCTCCAAATTGGCCTCATCTATTGATTCCTTTAATAATTTTGCACCATTAATTAATGACATGAAAAATCTATAAAACTTCCACCTTCCAAGCCATCAAGGATCCACCTTTCGTGAGAAAATTTGTGCTATCATCCTATCCATTTGTTATCAAAGGTTATTCTAGTAAGAAGAGAAATCCACATAATGTTCTATGTTAAGATATTATTGAATGTGAAATAGGTACCTTTGTTGTATTGTACTTATTTTACAAATTCACATTTTATCATGCATAACAAGTGTAGTATCAAAAAATTCCACCCTTAACAGTTTCACAATATGTTTCCCCCCTAAATTACTAGACCTAATAAAGACCCTAATTTCCTTAAATTATGCATTTTGGAGCCCATTTGCACCAATTTTTGATAAATTACAAGCATTGAACAAATGCAACCAATCATTAAATTTCCCTTGACACTTAATGTCCTAGAAAGTAGGGCCAAGACCCATAAGAGTATATAGGTCCCCCTACTTAGCATATGGACCCCCCTACTTAGCCAAGACCCAATTTTGGGCATGTAGATGTCAAAATTTTAACATTTAAAATTCAAATTTCAAGTGTCAAAATTTGGAATTTAATTTTTGAAAAATTAAATAAATACCTGTAAATACCTAGTTATTACATCATGTAAAACTAGAAGGATTATGACCTAGCAAGAGGTGAACATTAAGATCAAGTCAAGAGAAAAATTTCAAGGTCTTATTGCAACAACTCAAGATCCAAGAATCATGTCAAAGTGTATGTGAGTTCATGTTGTCATGTTATCATTGTTTTGTGAAGGCTAACCCCTTTTGTAGATCTCCCAAGCATTCAAGCATTCAAGCAAGAAAGATCCAAGACATTGAGGTGATATGTATGAATTTATTCCTTCAAGAAAGTCATTAAAGGGTGGTGAGTTTTAGTAATTTGTGATTTCATCATTCTTTCATTTCAATTGTTCATTTTATCATTGACATTACCATTTTGGAACTGGAAACACTTACACGAGGTTTGACTAGGGCAAGCCCTTAAATGGCCCAACATTCTCCTTCTCTTTGAATATGCAGATCTTAGGTTTGAAGGGAAGTGAAAGTAGATTGAAGAAAATTTGTTCATTGTTGAATTAAAATCCCTAAATCTTGTCAAGCCATGAAAAACTAATTATATATTTATTTGATGTTATTTCTACAACTCTGCAACTAGGAATGAGAAGCTCAGATCTACATCAAAGGAATATAAAATTAGTTTCAGGACCCCCCTATGAAAGACTCATATGCCCTTGGGAATATAGGTCCTCTTAGGCATATTGAAATCATTTTTTTTAGTAGGTACATTGTCCTATGCAATTCCCAAATCTTTTGGAAATTAACTGTTTCTTTTCATCAGTTATTGGATTCTTGCAATTTTAGTATTAGGGCATATATCCTAATTATCTTAATCATTTCAATCAATTCCAATTCATTTCCAAGGCCCCAACTATGTAGATCTAGGTTTGATTGACTCACCTACATGGTTGAAAGTCAATTTATTCACCTTGTTGATTTGCATCCTAATGTAATTTTGAAAAAGGCCACGATTGACCCTAAGTTCTTTACACTAGACTTAGGTTCACTTTTTCTATATTACATTTTGGTGAACCTATTTTTTTTTTATTATATTAAAACTAGAAAGGGATAGTACCCATTACAAACCAACCATAGAGGCAAGCTAGTTACTCATGAGCAGTGAGAAGACCAAGAAAGTAAACAAAAAGTTAGAGCTTAAACAATTTGGCCAACAGGAAAAAAAATAAAAATAAAAAGAAACCACAAGACTAGGACCAACACAAAAACCAGAAACCTCCACATCTCCTAAAAGCTTGAGACTAGTGATCGTGTTCCACTCCTAGGATAGGAACTCGAGCTTCTTCTCAAAAGTCGCAAGCCCTCGAAGGCTAGCTCGGGTATCCTTGGTAACATCATGAGTTGAGTTGTCCACCTTCTTACCTTTCTTCTTCTATACATTACCATCATCCTCCCCATTCACAAGCCATTTCTCTTGGATCTTTCTTATCTCATCCTGAAACACCTGAAGAGTGAGGGTCATATTTTTCACAATTTCGTTGATATAGTCAGTGATAACCCTCAAACACTACATGGTATTCTCCTGGGTCTAGTGAATGGCATCAATTTCAGCCATTAAGCTCTTTTTATCTTCTTCCAACCCAACAATGGCCCGTAGATTGTCTAGTCTCCCACCTTTCCCACCTCTCAAAGGACCTAGCCAAGGAGGTAATCATGTCCTAATGTGGTTTTTTCTCCACCTCCCTAGGCCACATAGTCTACTATTCCAGTATCTTGCCTTCTAGGATTTGAATCCTCTCCTTAGCAGTAACCAATTACCCCAAGAGCCATTTCATAATATCCTTCTAAAAATTGATAGTATCAACAATTTCATTCACCTTTTTTTTTCTTATGCGGTCGGTAGGAAAACGAATAGACCTAGGAACAATCCCAAGTTAATCCAAGTTAATGTAGAGGTTGGGGGTATTATGAGGGCTATGGTTAGAACTAGATGAGTTGTTGGGGACCTTCAAGTTGTGGCCCTGAGTTGAGGATTAGATAGGGGAATTAGCCAGGTTGGGGTTCCATGAATCATCATCATCATTGGTTTTATCAAAATCCCTTGACCTAGAGGAAATGGTCATGGGTGTAGGCTCTGACATGGGTTTGCAATTGATAGGGACAGGGCTAGGGGGGGTCATATTATCATTAGAAAGGGATTTACCCTAGGCCTTGGTACTATGGTGGATGGTAGGAGTTTTGTCAATAGTGACATAAGGGCTAGTGTCCCTCGGGGGAATAGTGGGGTCCATAATAGTCAAGGTATTATTTCCCACAGTAGCAGGGGAGGGAAGCAAGGCCTCATGATACTTACATAAACCTAGGATAAGGCCCTGATGAAGAGGAAGTTTCTTACTTTTGGCATGGACATTCCTGATGGATTGCTCAAGCGAAGACATAACTCAGAAGGGGAAATTCATCTTAGTATTGTACTTGAAATGATTGAGCATGGGGAAAAGGTGGGTATGGAAGTGATGAAAACACCCTTCTAGAGTGATGTACCTCATGAGAATCTCAGCAAAGGTGATCCAAACACTAGGGATGTTCGTACAATTGAAACCATTAACTGTAATCTGTTAACCTTCTCACCATCTTTCAAGAACCATTTCATGTCCTCCTGGTAATGGCTCTTGGAATTGCATGGAAGAAAAATTCCCTCCAAAGAAAGCCCCCTGACATGTGCTATAAGTCTAGGGGCCGCCAAAAAGAGATACCACCCACAATCACAATCTTCTCCACCATGAATTGGAAAACTCCATGGATAATTTGGGGTTAACACCCTGCATCCCCTCCACATACGAGGCTAGCTTGCCCCTTTCAAGAATTTCCTAGACATCTTTGTCCTACTTCCAACCCTCACAAGTAGTAGGATCATGATAGGGAGGTTGGGTGAATCAATCACTGATTCATGCTCTAGGTCTTGTTTGGAAGACCTATAAGGTGTCTCACTCCAACAGTTTAACCTATAGGACCTTCTAGTACTTAGGATCCCCTAGTCTTGCTTTTCCAACCCCAACTATCAACACAAATTCTTTCTACCAAGTCAAGTCTTGTTGCAAACTTGCAACTCTAACCTTAGCCCTTAATCCACCCTAAAGGCTACAAACCTCCAAATTAAAGAATTAAACTTTGCAGGGGTGTGGAGGTGCTTCAAAAGACTTCAATCCATCCTACTATGGTTCTTGAAGGTCCACCTGACTCCAATTCTTGGTCACTTTCACCAAACCCTCATTTAGGTCTTGAAAAGGCTACTAGCCCTAGGAGCCCCAATTAGGTCTCCTTCTCGAAGAAAACAGGTTGATTCTCTCAATATTTCCAAAGAACCCCCAATATTTCTTTGATATTTCTGGTTCATGTGAACACCTCTCAAATATTTTTAAGGTCTTGGGTCTTAACTGCCCATACAAAGCCTTAGCTTGAAAATGGGCAAAAACTAGGGTTTCTTAAGCCATTTTCTGGTTACTCTCAAACTGTCAAGTCTTTCACTAACCAGATGAGTTGGTGGAGTTTCCTCTTGATTACCAGACCTTGGCAAGACTCCCACCTACATTCTCCAAAATGAAATTAGTCAAGAATTTTTCACCCCTGCAAATTATGTGCTCTGCACTTAAGTCTTCCTAGTCGGGCACTTCCCTGGCTCGCCTAGGGAAAGACTTTTCCAACAGCTCCTATGATTTCAAGGAACCTAAACCCTACAACCATGGAGTCTAGTCACTGTTCCCAAAGGTCTGTACAATTTGTATGGTGGGAAAGTGAACTAACACTCCATTTCTACAGAACTGTCTGGTTCAGACCAGCAATAGCAAGAAAATAAAACTATTTACAATAATGCTTGAAATTGAATTGGAAACCTATCTAAATGCCACACAAAGATTGAAGACTAAAAACTCTACATCCTACACAAGTTACAACACCATGATTAATCCATTAAAAGCTCTCCTCAATGCACAAAACAAGAAATTAACACACAAACACACTATTTTCCTTGAATTCACAAAACTTCAAAGCAATACAAATGCTTCCAACCCCAACTCCAATGCTAAAGCATCTCCTAAATAGGGTCTCCAATTCAGTTATGCTCTCCCTTGGCTCTTCTTGGCCGCATGTAGCTCTAATTGAGCATTATTAGAAAAAGTTGAAAAGAAACTCCTAAAAGTCCTAAAAGGTCAAAACCTTGTTTTAGCTAGAACCCAATGACTCCTATTCTATGGTCAACATGACCTTCATCAGATGATCAACACCTAAGCAAAGATTCCCTTAAGGCTTACATTCAAATGAGCTAATTTTGATTGCTTAATTGTCCTAGATAAACCTTCTAAACAACCTATGGTGGTCTATGGGTGCTCCTGAATCATTCTCCCCCCTCTGCACAAACACTAAGGAATGTGGGGAGAGATCAAAGATAAATCAATACCCTGCTTCTTGAACTCAGTTTCATCCACCCATGTAGCCTCAGAATCTGGTTTATTCTTCCATTTGATGAGATGTTCCATGTACTCCTTATACCGGGTAGACTTCTTCACCCTTGATTCCAAGATCTTCTCTGCTTGTAGCTTGTCTTTAGGAGGTAAGTCTATGTTACTCACATCTTTCAAGACATCCATACTGTTCTGATCCAAATCAGTGATTGGTCCCTTATATCTGATCAAATCAACCACATTAAACACTGGTGAAATGCCCAAGTCTGCAGGTAGCTCCACCTTGTAAGAATTATTTCCATACTTGGATAACACCTTACATGGTCCCACTCTCTTCATCTACAACTTGGTTGATGTTCCCTTCTGCAATCTAGATTTTTTGAGATGGACCATGACATAGTCTCCTACTACAAATTGGAGATCTTTCCTAGACATATTCACCTTGGCTTTCAGCTTGTGAGTAGCCTCTGTAATTGTCTTCTTCACTTGCTCCTGAATCTCCTTCATGGTCTGAGAGAAATCTTCAGCATGGCCACTCCTATTCTCCATAGCTCCTAAGTCTCTAAGTTCACACACACCCCTTGGGTGCATTCCATACACTATTTCAAAAGGACTTCTACCTGTGGTCCGGTTCACATTGTCATTGTAGGCATATTCAGCCTGTTATATGACCAAGTCCCATGTCTATCCATACTCCTTGGTTAGGCATCTGAGAAGGTTACCTAACACTCTATTAATCGCCTCAGTTTTCCCATTTGTCTGAGGATGGTAGGCTGATCCAAAAGATAAATTAGTACTAATCTGTTCCATAGAGTCTTCCAAAAGTGGCTCATGAACTTCACATCCCTGTCTGAGACAATGCTCAATGGAAATCCATGGATCCTTACAATCTCTTTGAAGAAGAGTTGAGCAATATAGCTAGCATCATGGGTGGTCTTGCAAGGAATAAAGTGACTCATCTTACTAAACCTATCTACCACCACATAGACACTATCAAACCCTGTCTTGGTTTTAGTGAATCCTACCACAAAGTCCATGCTAATACATTCCCATGGTCTAATGGGAATAGGTAGGGGTTGATACAAACCTGCATTACTAGCTCCCCCCTTGGCTTTCATGTACAAACTACACACTACTCCACATACCTTCTAACATCCCTTGGCAACTTGGGCCAATAATAGAACATCTGCACTAGTTCCATTGTTTTGTTGATACCAAAATGACCACTAAGACTACCATTGTGCTTCTCCTGGATAAAATTCTCTCTCATTGAACCTTTCGGAACACATAACTGGTTTCCTTTGAACAAAAGTCCACTCTGCAGTGTATACTCTGAGAATTGGCTATGAAAGTGATTCTCAAAATCAGAACATACCTTATATGCCTTCAAGAAGTCTTCATCTTCACCATAGAGATCCTTGAAACTATCTATTCCAATGCTCTTTATCTGTATCTCTTGCACTGTCAACAACCTCCTGCTTAGTGCATCTGCCACCTTGTTCAACTATCCCTTCTTGTGCTTGATGGTAAAAGTGAAGGCTTGGAGGTATTCCATCCATTTCAAGTGTCTATTGCTCAACTTCTCTTGTGTGTTGATGTAGCTAAGTGCCTAGTTATCAGTAAACACTACAAACTCTTTAGGTAGGAGATAATGCCTCCACTTTTTAAGTGACTACACTAAAGCATATAGTTCTAGGTCATAGGTAGAATACTTTGTCTTAGCTTCATTGAGCTTTTCACTAAAGAAAGCTATAGGCCTGCCTTCTTGGCTTAGCACTCCTCCTATTGCAATTCCACTAGCATCACATTCCATAGTGAATAACTTATCAAAGCTAGGTAACAAAAGGATGGGTTGAGTTGCTACTTCTTGTTTCAGTTTCTCAAAACCCTTCTCTACTTCAAGAGTCCACTTGAACTTAGTTTTTAGGCCACCTTTGATTGTATCAAGTACTGCTGCACATATGCCTCTAAAGTTCCTTATAAACTTTCTATAAAACCGAGCTAACCCATGAAAACTCCTTACCTTTGTCCCTATGGTTGGTGTAGGCCAGTTTAGGATAGCTTCCACCTTGCTTGGGTCCATCTTCAATGATCCTTGGGATACTACAAACCCTAAATACACAAGCTCTTGTTTAAAGAACTCGCATTTTTCTAGGTTGATGGCTAACCTCTCCTCCTGCAACCTTTTAAGAACCAACTCCACATGCTTTAGATGTTCTTATGTTGTCTTACTAAAGATGAGTATATCATCTAGATATACCACCACAAATATACCTATGAAATCCTTAAGCACCTCATTCATGAGCCTCATGAATGTGCTAGGGGAATTTGAGAGGCCAAATGGCATTACTCTCCATTCATACAACCCATCAGTTGTCTTAAAGGATGTTTTCCACTCATCCCCATCTTTGATTATGATCTGATGGTATCCACTCTTGAGATCCAACTTGGTAAAATAATGAGCTCCTCCAAGACAATCCATCAAGTCCTCAATCCTAGGAATAGGGAACCTATATCTAATTGTAATTCTATTTATAGCCCTATAATCAATGCATAGTCTCCACTTACCACCTTTCTTGGTTGCTAAGACCACTGATACTACACACGGACTAATGCTCTTCCTAATTAGTCCTTGGTCTAACAACTCCTACACTTGTCTAGCTACTTCTAGGTTCTGATCTGGTGTAAGCTTGTAAGTTGCTTTGTTTGGCAATGAAGCCCCTGTTATGAAGTCAATCTAATGATTGATGGCTCTCTTTGGAGGTAAGGTTGCTGGTGTTCCATCACTGACTATGTCCTTGTACTTCTCAAGCAACTTTTGGACTGCTCCTGGTATGACTATTTTCTTAGTCTTATCTTCCTCCTTAGATTGCACCATGACCACATATCCTCCCCCTCCTTTTTGTGGAGTATTGATAAACTCCTTGCTACTACTTAACAAGACACTAGGGGTCTTTGACTATCCTTCTTCTTCATCTGATAGTGACTGCAGTTTGAATATATTTCCTTCCTTCTTGAATGAGATAGTGTTCTCCCTTCCATCATAGATGGCTCCTCTGTCATACTGCCATGGTTTTCCCAATAGAAGATGGCATGCATCCATGGGTAACACATCACAAATCAACTTGTCCTTGTACCCTCCAATGGATAACTCCACTGTTGTGTGCTCATTTACAAGAACACTCTTCCCTTTGTTCAACCATGTCACCTTGTAAGGATTAGTGTGGGGTACCTTCTCCAACTTCAACTTCCTCACTGCCTCCTCAGAGATTATGTTATCAGTAGACCCTGAGTCCACTATAACCTTACACACCTTTCTCAATATTTTGCATCTTTCCCTGAATAAGGCTCTCCTTTGCCTTGGCTCTTCTTTGACTGGTTGTCTGATTAGAACCCTGTTAAACATCAAGTTCTCCCCCATTTCTGACTCAATGTGACTAACCTCTGGTGACTTGACACTCATAGTGTCTTCTTGAGCATATGCTACTCTCTTTTTTGTGTTTGAAGAAGATGCTTTCTCTGGGCACCTATAAGATGGATGACCTACTTGACCATAGTTATAACAGTTCATAGTGGCAAAGTAAGAGCTACTTCTACCTGCTCCTCTCCCTCTATTTGAACCTCCTTGAGGTCCTCTACCCCTTCTATAGCCTCCTCTAGAAGTTGTCTCACTTCCATGCTCTGTGAGTTTAGACTCACCTTGATTTCTTTGTTCAGTCCCTCTACCTTGATATCCACCTCTATGTCCTCTTTGATCTCTGCCTTTTCCTCTGCTCTTAGAGGCCTGATCTTGTTTCCTCTTACTCCTCTCTTCAATCTTTATAGCCAATTGATAGCATTGGTGCACTGTTTTGGGACTTAGAAGAGTCATCTCCTCTTGAATGTTCCACTTCAAGCCGTTAAGATACCTAGCCACCTTGAGACTTTCATCCTCTGTAACATTAGAGCTCATGCAAAGTTTTTGAAACTCCTCAGTATAAGAATTCACATCTTGATCTCTTTGCCTCAAGCTCTGTCTTTTCTTGTGCAACTGAATTTCATAATCATCTAGCATGTATGCTTCTCTCACTTTGGAAACCATTCCCTTCCAAGTAGAGATAGGCTACTTACCTTCCTTTTCCCTCTCTGTCTGAATGAACTTCCACCATGTCAGGGAAAAACCTCTTAATCTTGACTTTGCCACCATCACATTCAAAATGGTTTTCCATTCCCTCTATCCAATCCATGACTAGATTAGCTTTCATTTTCCCACTAAACAGTGGTATGCCTTCAAGTGATTTTCCACTCAAAGCCTTCAATGCTTTCAAGAAAGGCTCTTCTTTCAAAACAAGGTCAGGTTCAGGGATCTTGTCTTCCTCTACAACCTCTTCTTTCTTTGGTACCCTTCCTTCGAACTGTACATCATTCAATGCTTGCTCAAGTTGGTCTATTGTTTCCCTCAATAGCCTATTGTCTTCCTCTTGTCCTTCGACCATCTTGGCCAATTCTGCATTTGTCACCATGATGGTAGAACCACTAGACTCAGTCTCAAACATACAATAGTCAATCCCAAATCTTTTGCTTGCTCTGATACCAATCTGATAGGGAGGTTGGGTGAATTAATCACTGATTCATGCGCTAGGTCTTGTTTGGAAGACCTCTAAGGTGTCTCACTCCAAAAATTTAACCTATAGGACCTTCTAGTACTTAGGATCCCCTGGTCTTTCTTTTCCAACCCCAACTATCAACACAAATTCTTTCTACCAAGTCAAGTCTTGGTGCAAACTTGCAACTCTAACCTTAGCCCTTAATCCACCCTAAAGGCTACAAACCTCCAAATTAAAGAATTAAACTTTGCAGGGGTGCAGAGGTGCTTCAAAAGACTTCAATCCATCCTACTATGGTTCTTGAAGGTCCACCTGACTCCAATTCTTGGTCACTTTCACCAAACCCTCATTTAGGTCTTGAAAATGCTACTAGCCCTAGGAGCCCCAATTAGGTCTCCTTCTCCGAGAAAACAGGTTGATTCTCTCAATCTTTCCAAAGAACCCCCAATATTTCTTTGATATTCCTAGTTCATGTGAACACCTCTCAAATATTTTTAAGGTCTTGGGTCTTAACTGCCTGTACAAAGCCTTAGCTTGAAAACGGGCAAATACTAGGGTTTATTAAGCCATTTTCTGGTTACTCTCAAACTGTCAAGTCTTTCACTGACCAGATGAGTTGGTGGAGTTTCCTCCTGATTACCAGACCTTGGCAAGACTCCCACCTACATTCTCCAAAAGGAAATTAGTCAAGAATTTGTCACCACTGCAAATTATATGCTCTGCACTTAAGTCTTCCTAGCCGGGCACTTCCCTGGCTCGCCTAGGGCAAGACTTTTCCAACAGTTCCTGGGCTTTCAAGGGACCTAAACCCGACCATATTTACAACCATGGAGTCTAGTCACTGTTCCCAAAGGTCCGTACAATTTGTATGGTGGGAAAGTGAACTAACACTCAATTTCTACAAAACTATCTGGTTCAGACCAGCAACAACAAGAAAACAAAACTATTTACAACAATGCTTGAAATTGAATTGGAAACCTATCTAAATGCCACACAAAGATTGAAGACTAACAACTCTACATCCTACACAAGTTACAACACCATGATTAATCCATTAAAAGCTCTCCTCAATGCACAAAACAAGAAATTAACACACAAACACACTATTTTCCTTGAATTCACAAAACTTCAAAGCAATACAAATGCTTCCAACCCCAACTCCAATGCCGAAGCATCTCCTAAATAGGGTCTCCAATTTAGTTATGCTCTCCCTTGGCTCTTCTTGGCCACATGTAGCTCTAATTGAGCATTATTAGCAAAAGTTGAAAAGAGACTCCTAAAAGTCCTAAAAGGTCAAAACCTTATTTTAGCTAGAACCCAATGACTCCTATTCTATGGTCAACATGACCTTCATTAGATGATCAACACCTAAGCAAAGATTCCATTAAGGCTTACATTCAAATGAGCTAATTTTTATTGCTTAATTGTCCTAGACAGACCTTCTAAACAACATATGGTGGTCTATGGGTGCTTCTACACTAGATCCTATTGGACTAAATCACCACCCATCATGCTACTCACAAAAAAAGCACAAAAAAACTAGAAATGGAGATGGTTTTACAAAAACCAGAGTGGAAGAAAGTAACAATGACCCATCAAAGTGTAATTAAGAAGCTTAAATTTCCATAAATAACAAGCATGGAAACTATCAAAACAAGGTGACGACAAATCCAACCCGATCTCAAAAGGGCAGTCCTTTGACATCATTATGGATTAAATCAAGAACCTAACTGGGGATATGGTGGATATTATCCCATTTTACCAAATTAGGAGTAAAGGATCCTAAATTTTCCAAGGCATCAACTATTAGTGTAATTAATATTTAATTACACTTGTGGGCATGTGCAGGATCATCATCGAAAAAATAGTAAGTAGCAAAAAAATTAGAAAAATCAGAGTTAGGCAACTTGATATAAAAAATTTGAGTAAGTTATCTATATCATCTCAAAAATATGTAAGAATAGAATTTGTAGAAAATTGAGTGTAGTTTCTAAACTACTAGGTTTGTTTAAAAAAAAAAGAAATCTATTTGGTGAAAATTTGAAATTTCAATGTAGTAGTACTTAAATTTTAGTGAAAAAATAAGTAGGTGTCTATCTGACCACCCTAACCACAATAAAATGATAATATTGTTTTATAATATTTTAGATATAAGTAGAGGACTCATGCCCCGATGTGATGCGTATTTTTTTGTAATTATTTTCCAAGTAAATAATTAATTATGAATTTTTTATTACAAATTTTCAAAAATATAAAAATCTCTTATGTCTGACCACCTTAACTTGGTCAAAACTTCATGAAATTCAATTTTTCTTTTTTTAATCCTATAGTATGAGAAGCATAGAATGTGACACATGTTTTGGATTCAAAAAATGTGATACCGTTTAAAAGCTACAGATGTTTTTCAATCAGTCTATCAGTCAGGACTTTAGTCATAATTTGAATAGAAAATGCATAATATTTACTAATTAAATTTAAAGTAAAACATAATTTATATTGGTGGAAAGCTGAGAATCTCCTTTAAAAACCCTTTTCGTTTCATTAGTTTTTGGTAAAAATAAAGTCATCAACCACATACCCATCATGATCCTGCACATACCCTTGTATAACTTTACTTTGGTAATATTTTAATTCCTAGGTTAATTATTCTCATCCTTATCTTGTTGAGCTATCTTGTTGCTCAAGATAAGATTAGGGTTATGCATACTTTTCTTTTATAAAGCAAATCATCTCATGTAATCATGAATTCCTGAATAATAATATTTTGCACATCTTTTGCAAAGCTCTTGCTTTTTCTAATTTTATCTTTTGTGGAAGGCTTTTCTGGTTTGCATTTCAGATCTTGGTTTCTAACATGGTATTAGAGCCTTGATTTTGCAGCCCCTTAGTTTTTTTGGAGAAATACATTACAGAGCATGTTCGAGATTCCTCGAAGGTATCATGCCTTGAGTTCATCTATACAGTGTTTTGGAGCAGATCGAGCTTCACCATTGGATTCAGAGCACTGGAAAAAGTGAGGATTGACTTTTATTTTGTAGATTTTGGTCATTGTTTGCTAGATCTGTGAGGGTTTCAAGCTCAGAGATTTTTTGCAAGCTCTGGGGGTAGCTGATTTTTCAGGGCACTTTGGGCACAAATGGAGGTCACCATCGTGTTCGCATCGGCCAAAAACCCTAAGAACGCCTATCATTTCATTGATTTTGGTGAATTTGGTCCGAAAGGACAAAAAATTGTTTGGGGGGCTGTATGGCCTCGCTAGCACGTAGTTCAAGGTTCAAATCTCAAAAAAAATTCAAAAATTCAAAAAAAAAAATTTAAAAAATGAATTTTTTATGAGATCCAACTCCTCTCGCACAGATCAGACATGCAACTAGGTGGGCACTGGGCAGCTGCCAAACCTCCATCACCACTGGCCTTCCCCACCAGTCCGCCACTGGCCATAGTTTAGCCCACGCAGGCTCTAAAGCAGCTAGTGTCGGTCACATGGGGGACTCGGCGCTATGTACCCAGCCCTTGCTCGACCCCTCTGCATTAACCGGTGGTCATATTGATGACCAGGGGCTCCGCCCTAGCCCGCAGTCTGCCAGCCCCTAGTCACGCATAGGACTAGGGGCTTATTTTTTTTAAGCCCCTTGGGCTGCCTATAGGCCTTATTGGCCATTTTGGAGCAACTTTCACTAAATCAAGTGTATTTTTTGCGTACGATGTCTGTTTTTCACAAACAAGATACCATTGGAAAGCTAATTCCAACGCCAATCCAATGGTGTAGGTTTTTTTTACCAGATTTTTCTCCAAATTTATTTTTCAGGTCTTTGAACTCAGATGATGTTTTTTTTACTTCGGAGGGCATATCTTTTGACTCAATGATCCTTTTTTTGTCATTCTTGCGACATTGCAAATCTAGTTCAGTCCTCTTGACAAATCTGAGGTCTATTTTTATTTTTCTATTTATGCACATTAGCATACTCTCATTTTACAACCATTGGGTTATTGTAATAAATGAACTGAGATAAAGTTCCATTAAGGGGGTTTCTTGCATAATAATCTGATTAGAGTGTGCATGCACTTTGATCTCCATCTCCATCTTGTTTTGATGGCAAATCATATGGGTTATATCTGGTCTCTTAGTTTCTTTTGGCCACATTTTTCTCTTGCTATAGTTTGACACATATCAGATTCACATTGGTTCACACTTCAGATTGGGAGTTTATGGTTATTGATCTGCATTGGTTCAAATCCTTCTCAGTTTGAGGGCCATGTTTTTATGGTTAATGTTCTAGAGTCTTTATGGTACTTGTTCCCATGGAATATTTTTAGTCATAGTTTGGCATCAGCATTGAGATACATGGTTTCTAGATTATGTCATCATTTCATCTACTATTGCTTCATAGATTCCAGGGTTGTTCTAATTTGTGAGTTTTCTAGTGTTCCATGGCATCGGTTTGTTGTCACATTATTATGATTCTAATTTGGTTTCTTGTAGAAAGAAGTATCTTTCCTTGCTTGTCAGATTGCGGTTCTAGTGTTACTCCATAGTGTTATTCCAGTGCTTCTTTGCAGCAGTCATCTCATTGTAGGGAGGTTTTATCCCACTAGGTTTTCCTTCTCTACCTCATTATTGCATTTGTACTTGGGTACTTGATCCGGCCTTGTTGTTGGGACTCATTCATGCTTTCTTGCATTCATCTTAGTTTTAGGTGCATGCATTTTTAGTCTCCCTAAGTTGCACATATGGGGGGTTGTTAGTGTAATTAATATTTAATTACACTTGCATAACTTTACTTAGCTAATATTTTAATTCCTAGGTTAATTATTCTCATCCTTATCTTGTTGCTCAAGATAAGATTAGGGTTATCCATACTTTTCTTTTATAAAGAAAATCATCTCATGTAATCATGAATTCCTAAATAATAATATTTTTCACATCTTTTGCAAAGCTCTTGCTTTTTCTGATTTTCTCTTCTATGGAAGGCTTTTCTGGTTTGCATTTCAGATTTTGGTTTCTAACATCGACAACTTTATTACCACTCCTAAACACGTGACACACTGTGCAATTCCCAAGGGAAATCATTAGCTTGTGAACCAAGGACATAGGGTCTTGAAGAGTCCAACAAGGAGACTCAATCCCAATCAGCATAAGAACCGTATTCCTGAAATCTCCTTCAATGATTAAGTTAGAGAACCAAACTTTCATGGAAATTTTGATGCCATGGAAAGCCACTGCTACCTTAGCAAAACTAGAGGATTGGGTTGCCAATTTAACCATGTAAGCCATCACAAATATACCCCTGTGGTAACAAAATACTCGACCCCCACCCGCCCAGCCTAGATTCGGTTTTGTCAAGTCGTCAAAATTGACCTTTAGCTAGCCAAGCTCAGGGGGTATCAATGAACGTGAAATGTTAATATTATAGAACTAAAATATGAAGCAAATCATCCTAGATGTAGGTTTTATATTGCATTATTTTGCATGTTCATTTAGGGTTTCATTTTTGCATCATAAAAGGATAAAAATTCAAAAAAATTGCATCACATATTGCATCATGGGTTACATTAGAGTTTTTTTTAGTCATTTAGATCAGATCTACATTCAAAATTGCATTCAAAATTGGCCCTTATCATTTGCATTGCATTGTTTGCAATTTTCATATAAGGTTTCATTTTTGTATTATAAAAGGATAAAAACTCAAAAAAATTGCATCACATATTGGATCATAGGTTCCATTAAGATTTATTTAAATCATTTAGATGAAATATACATTCAAAATTGTATTTAAAATTATCCTTTATTGTTACATACTTGCATTTGAATCACATTGTCTTAAATTGAAGAAATTCTAGAAAAATAATCACTTTCAAGCTTGTTTGCTAACAAAAACAACATTAACTAGCAACATAGACATTCATTTTTTTAATTTTTTGAACCCCTGTCAAGGACTCAAACACCCCTAGGATTTTGTATCCTACTATATTTTTATCAGGGAAACTTTATACAGATTTATGTCTTTGTACTTTCATTCTATTCTTTCTTGCAAATATCTATTTGAAATTCTTAAAATTGTTATTGCATGTTAAAAAGAAAATTGTCATTTTTCTTAGCTTGTTACAAAATTTGAAAGAATTTTTCTTTTTAGTAATTGAAATTATCTGATTTGTAAGATAATTATTTACATTTCTCGAAGCATTGCATAACTTGTGTAGATTAGTTTTCACTTTTGCATAAATTCAAAGTTCTCTAGGTTGTTGCAACACATTACAAATCCATAATGCAAGTAGAAACACGTTTCCTTTTTAAAGATGTGGTTTCCATAGGATAACACATAACTTGTATGATTGTAATATTTCTACTTATCAGAAGAATCTAAGGAAACAAAATAAAATCATTGAAAAGTATGTTAGTCACTCTCCCAATATCTCTCCTAATAATGAGAATATTTTTGGCACAAGAGAATGAAATCATTGAAACATTTCTTAATATAAATTTTCCTAATCTTCATTCATCTCCATATATTTCCCCTACTTGTAAGAATGTTTTGGTGCAAGAGGATGCTATCATTGATAATCATGACAATCATGTTTCTTCTTCTCTTGATACCTCACCTACTTGGGAAGAAGGTATCTTGGTGTTAGAAGATCCAATTGTTAAGCATTATGAGAATATTTCTTGTGGACTATCCCAATACTTCTCCCACTTGGGAAGATATTATGGCACAAGAGGATGAAAGTATTAATACATTTCTTTCGAAACATAAAAAGAGGGACTACATAGATGAAGAGGCTAAGGAGAACATAGATCCCCCCTTGATACAAGATCATCAACAAGAAGTTAAATCCATTGAGGTTATGAATGCACAATTGGATATTAGATCTCCTTTGATTATTGGACCTCTTAAAAGTCCTCTAATTACTAGAAATCCTAAAATTCTTCTAATTATTGGATGTCCTAAACCTCATAGCCATATCCTAAGCTTTGCAAAAAAACTTGCATAATCATGTGTCACAACAACCATGTTAACATACCATAGCTCACAAAGAACTATAAAACTATAAACAATAAGAAACCAAAACAAAATCCAACATCCATTCCATTTTTACAACCATATCTCCCATCTAAACCTAACATTTTGTAGTGTAGTGGTAAATAATTTGATATTATTGAGCAACTTCATAACAATCTTGCTAAGATATCCTTGTGGGATCTCATCCAAACATCACCTTTTTACCGTAGCATGCTTCAAAATGTTTTGCAAATTTTTTTCATGCCTTCTAGTGTATAAACAAATGACGTGGTTGCTTTGATTGAGAATATGATTTCACCTAGTATGAACATTTTCTTTCAACAAAATGAGTTACCCCCTTTCTAAACACAAAACCAAAATTATGCTTTGATAATATTGGTTGTTATTAACACGGTTGGGATTAGGCGTACCCTTGTTGAAAATAGTTCAGGGCTTAATGTTTTTAGTGTAAACCTTTTAGATAGAATTGGGCCAAACAAGACTAGAATTCAACCAGTTAATTTTTTGTATTCATGGTTTTGAAAATGTGGGAAAATAAGCACTTATTGTGATAACATTACCTATCAAGGTTGGTAAGGTGATGTTACAAACTCCTATCCATATTATGCCTCATGATATTTCATATAATATTCTCTTGGGTGGACCATGGATTCATGAAATGAATGGAGTGCCTTCAATGCTTCATCATGTAATGAAATACACATACAACAATAAGGTTTACACAATAAATGTTGATCAAAAATATGATTTTTTTTTACAAACTAAAACAAGAATGAAAAATCATCTTACAACATCAATTGAAACTAACTACAAAATTGGAACCTTTAAAAATTGAAGACAAATATGAGTGTCATTTGTTGGTAACAAAGTTGTTAGATGATGATTGGGGATCATTAGATTTCACACTGATATTTTTTCAGGAATACAAGGTTACATAATCAGAATTAGGGAAAGATAAGGAAACCACAATGATATCAACACAATCTATGACCAAGTCATCAAAAGCATATGATTTCACAACTTCTAACAACGAGAAAAACACAAATTACACATCTACATATGATGAAAGTGATTATGAACAACCACCTTCTTCGAAAGAAATGGAGGTCATTTATGGAAGAGTTTACCAAATTTTGAAAGAATTTGGTTATAATGGAAAAGGATATGTTGTAAAATAACAAGGTATTTGTGTCCCTATACAACATAACACACAAGAAAAAATAAAAGGTCTTGGTTATTTTTCCTTCAAAAATGTCAAAAAGGCCTTCACTTAATCATGATAGATAACATTAGTTGCTGCTCCTTGCCATGTAGTAGTGGTAGTATCACACAATACTCACTACTATGCATGGGAGTATAAACTTGGCTTTGGGTAATCATAATTTCTTTTGTAAGGAGCAACATATCTTAATCTATTTTGGCTCATATTTTTCCCTACACTTGGGGGCCAAGGGGTTAGATAGCCTTGTCCTTGGTGCATTCCTTCTAGTGAGGGACCCCTTTTTATCTTCATAAAACATTAGTGTGGCAAGTACACTACCATTTTAAGGAGGGGGCATATGGTCCCCCATTCATTGTTTGCATAAGAAATGGTCCCTTCTTAGTGATGATAACATATATTTCCTAGGAAGTGTGACCTTGTCAACCAAAGTGTGGCCTTCTTAATCCATGTGATGTATCTCCTTTATGGTGATATTAGGCTTGATGTCCTATGAAAGTGTGATATTTCCTGGCATATATGATATTTCCCTTGGTGGTAATGCTAGGATCAGTATTCCCTAAGATGTAAATTTTCTATTGTGTGACTAGTCCTCTCTTGGTGGTGAAGTCATGTGTGATATTCCCTAAGGCATGACCTTCATGCATTAAGAAAAGCCCCTATTTTTATTTTTTATAAATTACCTCTTGTGGTGATGTTATTATAAAACCACTTGAGCTTTGGTATTATCTTATCATTGTTTGTGCACCCCTTGATGTTTTTTTTTTTCATCCTCTATGACATTAAACCTTGTGCACCCCCTGAGGTGAGTTTTGGAATTATTTCTTCACTTTTTAATGGGTTTTGAACTTAGTGATGCCTTGGCATAAAATCATGATCATTTTCATGGTACCTTATCAAGATTATCAAGGATTATAACTCAAGTGGTATGGTTGTTTGTGGGTACACAACTAGTGAAAAGTGTTCCTCACTAGACTTAGTCTGTTTCTCATTTACCTTATCTCGAGGGCTTGTCTAGTGAATATTAGACTTTACTAGCTTGTGTTCCTTATAGTTTATGATTCACCTAGAAAATATTAGAATTTTCTATGGTATGATTCATGAACACCTCTTTAACATGGCCACCTAGCATAACATAGCTTTCTTTCCAATGGATCCATGTGTTTCGTGAGCGTTTAGAATAACACAATTTTCTAGCCTTGTGGAAGCCATTATATTGCATGTACACCTAACATTCATGACGTTCTTTCCAGTAGATCCATGTAGCTTAGGTGTTATGTGACATAACACAACTTGCTAGTCCTCATGGTATCATTAGCATAGCTAAAATTTATTCGATGGATGACATTTGGTATTTTAGAAAATTTAATACTAAGGTCTCTTTTCCTTATCGACTTGAATCTTTTTATTACTAACCTTGTGTTTTTTTTGTATTGTGTTTATATCATGTTTGTGTTTATTTTTTTATCATCTATATGTTATGTTATATTGTGTGTTTTCATCATGTATGCTTCATGTTTTCAACATGTATGTTTGTGTATGTTATTTTGCTGCATATCATACATGTGCATGTTCCTTTGTGCTTCTATTGGCTTGGGTATGTGCAGGATCATCATGCAAAAAACAGACCCTTAAGTGGTAAAAAATTCAGAAAAATCAGTGTTAGGAAACTTGACGTAAATATTTGAATAAGTTATCTATATTATTTCAAAAATATGTAAGAATAGAATTTTTAGAAAATTGAATGTAGTTTCTAAAATACTAGGTTTATTTAAAATAAATAAAATCTATTTGGTGAAAATTTGAAATTTCAATCGCATGAGTACTTAAATTTCAGGGGGAAAAAAATAAGAAGTAGGTATCTTAGACCACCCTAACCATAATAAAATGATAATACTTTTTGTAAGATTTTATATATAAGTAGAGGACTCATGTCTGGATGTGATGCATATTTTTTGTAATTTTTTCCAAGTAAATAATTAATTATGAATTTTTATTACAACTTTTAGAAAATATAAAAACTCGTCTGTCAACCACCTTAACTTAGTCAAAACTTCATGAAATTTAATTTTTATTTTTTTAATCCTATAGTATGTGAAGCATAGAATGTGATGCATGTTTTGGATTCAAAAAATATGATACCATTTGAAAGTTATAGATGTTTTTCAATCAGCCTATCGATCAAGACTTTAGTCATAATTCCAATAGAAAATGAATAATAATTATTTATTAAACTCAAATTAAATCATAATTTATATTTTTGGAAAGCTGAGAATCTCCTCTAAAAACCCTTTTCGTTTCATTAATTTTGGGTGAAAAAAAAAGTCAGCCACATATCCTACAAATATTGCCACTTTTTGGCGCACCATGATCCTGCACATACCCGCTTTCTGTATGATCTTGGATCACGGGGGCTTGCACATGCCCCCTATATTCACTTTCATTCTATCTTTTTGACATTTGGACAATCAAACCCCTCTTGACATAGATTTTCTACTTTCATGTGAGTTTGACCATAAGTTCATACTCTCACTAAAGTTGGGACTTAATGTAGTGTCTATCACCCTTAACAATTTCAAACTATGTTTTGGCCCCCCTAAATTACTAGACCTAATTAAGCTCATAATTCCCTAAAATTATATATTTTGGAGCCCACATCTACCACTTTCCAAGAAATTGCAACACTGAACAAATGCAACCAATCATTAAATTGCCACCAACACTTAGGCCATGACCCATACATCCTTGGTTGTATGAGTCCCCCTACTTAGCTAGGACCCAATTTTGGGCATGTTGATGTCAACATTTTAACATTCAAAAATAAAATTTTAAGTGTTGGATTTTTGAATTATTTTTTCAAAAATTGAATAAATTCCTATAAATACCTAGTTATTTCATCATTTGAATTTAGAAGGATTATGACCTAACAAGAGGAAAACATTAATAGCAAGTCAAGAGAAAAATTTTAGTGTCTTATTATAAGAATTCAAGATCCATGCATCATGTCAAAGTGTATATGAGATAATGTTAGATCATTCTTATCATTATTTTGTGAAAGCTAGCCCCTTTTGTATGTCTTAAAAGCATTCAAGCATTCAAGCAAGAATGATCCAGGACCTTAAGGTGATATGCATGAATTCATTCTTTCAAGAAATCTATTGAAGGGTGGTGAGTTGTAACACTTTGTGATTTCATCATTCCTCCTTTTAATTATACATTTTTATCATTGACATTGTCATTGTGGAATTGGGAACATTTACATGTGGTTTGATTGAGGAAAGCCCCTAAATGGCCCAATATTTTTTTTCTTTGAATGTGCAATACTTAGGTTTGAAGAGGAGTGAAAGAATATTGAAGAAATTTTTTCTATTTTTTCATTCAAAGCCCTAAATATTTTAAAGCCATGAAAATTCATAGATTTATTTGATGATATTCTTATAACTTTGCAATTGGGAATCAAAAGCTCAGATCCAACATCAGAGGATAGAAAAATGAATTTTAGGACACCCTATCAGAGATCTATAAACTCCTAGGAATATAGGTCCTCTTAGGTACATTGAAATCATATTTTTGAGTTGGTACACTATCCTTTGCACTTCCCATATATGTTGAAAATTGACTGTTTCTATGCATTAGTTGTCAGACTCTTGTAATTTTCATATTAGGGCATATAATCTAATTAGTTTAATCATTTCCAATCAATTCCAATTAATTTCCATAGCTCCCAAGGATGTAGATATAGGTTTGATTGAATCGCCTACATGGTTAAAATTCAATCAATTCACTTTGTTGATTTGCATCCTAATTCAATTTATAAAAAGGCCACAATTGTCCTTATGTTCTTTGCATTAGACTTAGGGGCAGGTCTTTTTCTATGTTACAGTAGGAAAAAAAGAGAGGTGATATTTGTTGTTATTATCATTGCGCTAGAGTTCTTATAAATATCTTAAATTTGAAACACAACCATCCTTGTTCACACAAGCCACATTACATTCTAACTCCATCAAGGATATTAGTCAAGAGGAATAATGCCACAACATCAATGCTACTATATTTCTAAGTTATTTAAAATAACATGAACATTTCTTCCACATGAAAGTGTTAGGTTTATTGTTAACTTATCCTCAAGTCATAATGGATACTGGTATTCAAAATACTATCATTCCTCATAATATAGTTTGTCACCTAGGTTTTTTTGCCAACATGTATCCAAACTCTCCTTAGGTTTTCTATAGCAAGATAAGGACATTCAAGTAACCAAATAATAAAATTTTAATTATGTATTTTAATATATGTAGGACTTTATCACTTGTGATAATTTCCCTTTAGAATGACTTCCAAGAAATTACATTTTAGAAAAATTAATTGAATCTCCCTAATAATTTGCAATATCATAGGTTTTCTTGAGATAATGATGATGTTTAGTATTATATCAAAAAGATACTTGATCACACCCGTTAATGTGTCCTTAGGGGTTCATCCCTCTGCCTATGCAAGGGCCTTAGTTTACTAGTGTAAACCTAAAAGGGGGTGGATAAAAATTAATTTTGATGGGGCGTTGAAGGGTAATCCAAGACCTTCGGGGGTTGGGTGTGTTGCTCATGATGATACAGGTAACATTTTAGCAATTGAGAGTAAGAAGTTGGTGGAAGGCATGAATAATGAGGTAGAGGTGCAAGTTGCACTCCTAGCAGTGGATTTGGCAATCAAGCTACATGTAGAAAGATTACATCTGGAAGGGGATTCATAGGTGATTGTAAATGTGATTGCCAATGGCAAAGCACAAGTCTAGAAAATTGACAAAATAGTCAATATAATTTGAACCAAGCTCAATAATGTCCGAAAGTTTAAATTTTCTCACATCTATTGTGAAGGTAACACCTTGGCCAACCAACTATCAAAAATGGTGGTGAAAATAGCCAAGCAATTTGGTTTGAACATATTAGAAATTTGGTAGGAGGGATAAAAGTGGTAGTCGATGTCAGTCTCATTAATGAAGCAACCGATTGATGTGGTGTGGCATCATTTCAATTTGTGTGGTACATGGGCTTTGAATGTTGGGTGAGTTTGAGGAATATTTACTCCTCGACACTTTTGATGTTCATTCATTTTTTTCTTTCAGGCTTTGTTGGTGCACACCAAAGGTTGATGTAGGTAGGAGAATGGAAGCAAATTTTTCCCTCAATGCCTCAAAGCAACAAATGGCATTTCAGGGGCCTGTCATGGATGAAATACTAAATAATTTTTTTGCCAAAAGTGACCCATTCTTCCTCAGTTTCATTTGATCTCTCCTGGGAATGGAGATTTTGGTTTCCAAGTTTCGTCATCACACAAACACAAACATTTCTTCTCTATTTTTTGCATGGAGTCTCCATTTTGGCTAGTGGGAGGAGGTTCAAAAGGTGATGGAAAGATGTGTCAAACCTAAATGGTGGGTTGGCTTGGAGGAGATTTTGGCTTGTGCAGTGCTAGGGCGAGGTTTCATCGCTGTTGATGGTGACTAGATTGGATTCCCAAGTGTGCCTCATTAATGGAACCCCTTTCTTCTACACAGAGCTCTTGGCAATACCCTATAAAGGAAGGCAAAGGATAAAAAATATTGGGCTTTTATTCTAGACTTTGTCCATGATTGGGAATAAGAGATTGCGGTTGGGATTCCCAGAGAGAAAATAAATCCAGAACTCTTTAGCTTCAAGCTAGCTAGTTTGTGGCTAGACATGGAGTTGTAGAGGAAGGATCGAGGCCATGGTGAGTTGTGTGGAAGGGGTCATGGTGAAGCGTGAGGTGGTGGCAGAGCTCGTGGTCACCGTACTGGTCAAGGACATGGTTGCAAGGTTTGAAGTGGGGTAGTTTTGTACCCTTTATCATTTTCTTTTGCTTCTTTTGATATTCGGTTACTAGTTGTCTGTGGTCCTATAATGGCTTCAAATTTTGTAATTTTACTTTGTGGGTGTTTTAGCTAGTGTAGCTTGTGGTAGATTTTTTGTTTTGTGCATTCATACACTTGATGACGATTGTAAATTCGAGGTTGGGGTTATTTTTTGGGTGGTTACTGGTGATTCATGGCTGGATTGGCTTTGGCCTTCCAAGATAGATCATATTTTTTGTAATTTCACTTTATAATTTAATAATTTAATAAAATATATAGTTTATCGACCAAAAAAAAGATAATTGATCAAGGAAAGATATAGCCTAACAAAATTCCTCAAAAAATATTGGTGTTAGTATAGTTTATTACATTTTCTTTATTATTGTTTACAAGGTAGTTGCAATTGTGTAGTTACTAGTTACCACTGTTTTGTTAATTTCTTTCTCGTATTACCTTATTTTTGCTTGTTACACCGAGAGGCATTCTATCAGTCACATTAGAGGATCAAAAGACCTGAGTACATAAAAAAGAAAGACAAACACAACTGATGAGAATACCATGTGTCACCCAAATGCCTACCATTTGACGTACATTTTTGGCAGTCAAGCATAACCAAGGGAAGTAAAGGTGAATGTAACAGATGGAAGTGGAAGAGTCAAGCATGTTCCAGTTTTCCTTATATAGACGATTCCTCTTGCTTTTTAGATCACGATTGGATTGGTAATGCAATTTCTAGAGGGGTTTTGTAAATATTGTTCTATCCGTGGTGCATTCCCCGTTGATCTATCAACGGTCTGGAAGCTGTATGGGATTAAGACTTGCATTTTGGAGATTCACATCAAAGGAAATATTCTTGCAAGTTACTATTATAGGCTATAGAAGTGGTTTCCCAACATGAAAAATCGTGCGACAAAATGGAAGGAGCGCCTGAACAAAGCATGGGCTTTGTGCATATTTGCACTATTCCAGACTTTGGAATGAATTTGCAACCTACGTGTCTGAAATTTGAGCCCCTTGGGTCAATGCTGAGCTTTTTTCCAACTCCACACTAGCGGTGAGGGCGATATCTTGGAGGTGATATGTGGCTTGGAGGATATCTATTCCTTAGTGAGTAAAAATGCCTGCATTTCCATGAGTTTGTATGTCTTATCTATTCTTCCATATTGCAGATTCTATTTGCATGCCTTATCTTTGCTTCCAAAATTACATGCAGGTATACCAAATTTTCTATTCCCATGCCTTGTCTTTGCTTCCAAAATTACATGCACGTATACCATATTTTGGTTTGATGGCAAGAGCTGGAATGGGGACAAACACACCACTCCTAGAAACTGCGGTAATGGCCAATGACTCTATTTGTTACACAAATGGCATTGCATTAGATTGTAATTTCAGGTTCTTGAAGGTGTAGGGAATTAGGATCAGTTTCAACCGGTTGTCGTCAACAGCACCAATGGAGATTTTTCCTTGGATTTAAGAAAATCAAGCAAGATTATTTTCTTAGATTTCTGTTGCATTCACACTTAGAATAGTTGTTTTCTATCTCTTGTAGAAAATCAAGTAGCCATTTCATTTCATTATTTTTGGGTTTCGTTGGCCTTGCCCGGGAAGAGTATGTTCAAGTCACTAATTGGTGCCACAAACAACACACCTCTTCTTTTACAGGCATGGCTCTACCTCTATCAATTCCTTCTAAATCACATGATATGCAAAGCAATTAGTGCTTCCATTTCAGTTTTAACTATTAATGTTTACTATAAAATCTTCAAATCTTTAAAAAATCTAAGATTTCTTTTATCTTTATGCATTTTCTTTTGGTAGTTTCCCTCTTTTGGATGTTTGATTTTGTGATTATTTTTAAGGACATGCACAATTTAAATAATCCACATTTTGAAACCTTTTTCAAACATTTCTTCATAGATAGCTAAATTCTAATGTTAACAAACTCCATTTACACATTTGAGACTAAATATATTTAAGCTTACTTGCACAACAATCAAATAATAATGAATAATCCCATAAATAAAATTATGAATTATATTAATTTAATACAATTTTGGATATTCTAGGGGGAGGAGCTCCTATAAACGTATTTTTTTTTTTTCATTACTTTAATTTATATCAATTTTGGTTGCAGGTCTTTGGAATTTATCTAAGCTCATGTAGAAGTTCCTATACACATATTTTATAGTCATTATAAATATTAAATAGCTACTTAATGATTCCAAATGTTGAAGGAACTTTTCATT
Source organism: Sequoia sempervirens (assembly GCA_007258455.2). Classification (NCBI taxonomy): domain Eukaryota; kingdom Viridiplantae; phylum Streptophyta; class Pinopsida; order Cupressales; family Cupressaceae; genus Sequoia; species Sequoia sempervirens. The sequence continues at coordinate 563,354,974 of VDFB02058242.1, forward strand.
GTTTATTTTCAAATGTCTTGCATCAGTTGAGATTTTCATCTTCTACATTTAATGTGTCTAGATCTTAGAAATGTCTAATTTGATGGAAAAAAATTGCAATAAATGATATTACTAATTGAATATTGTGTTATTTTTTTAATTTTATTTTTATCATCAATGAATATTTTTCAATGTTCTTATGAATTTTGGAAAGGCTAAGACATATCTTAAATTTTAAAAAATGGGTATAAAACAAATATTCTAAAATCCATAAGAACATAAAAGGAAGTTTCTAAAATTTTAAAAATTAAGTATAAAACAAATATTCTAAAATCCATAAGAATATAAAAAGAAGTTTTTAAAATTAAAAACTTAAGTATAATTTTACTTTTTTTAAATTCATAAAAACATAAAGAGAAGTTTCTAAAATTAAAAAAATTAAGTATAAAACAAATATTCTAAAATCCATAAAAAACATAAAAAGAAGTTTCTAAAATTTAAAAAATTAAGTATAAAACAAATAAGCTATTTCATATAAGCAATTTTTAAAATTAATATACTTAAAATTTACGAAATATTGAAAATATTAAAAAAAAATCTTTGTTTCTTTGTAAAATGTTTTTCTTAATATAAGAATGGGAAAAAAATATTATAAAGCAATGAAAAAAAATGTTTGTTTTAAAAATTCTAAATAAATTTAATGTATTTAAAATTTAAAAAATTGAAAATTAAATAAAAAGAAATATTATAAGCTTAATTAAGGTTGAATGATGAAAAATTAATTATAAATATATATTTTTCATATTGTTGATTTCTTTTTATGTTGAGGAAGATAATATTCTTTGTTTGATGCTTCTAAGTTTTTCAAGAATTAGACATGAAAATGAGAGTTTATAATTTATTTATACAAAACATGGACTAATTAAATTTTAAAATAAATAATTTTTTTTATTAGATATATTAAATTTATTTATTTATTTACGTTGTCTTTTAAAATGATTGACATAATTTAAATTTTAAAAAATTAAGTGCAAAAGAAATATTCAAAGTTTATAATTTCATATAAAAGAAGTTTTTAAATTAGACTTAAGAAAAAAGTTTCTAAATTTTAGAAAATCAAGTGCATGAAAAAAATATTTTAAATTTACTATCTCATACAAAAGTAGTTTTTAAATTAGACATAAAAAGAAGTTTCTAAATTTTAGAAAATTAAGAGCTAAAGAAATATTTTAAATTTCTTTGATATTTCATGAAACAAAAAAATCAAAACAAAGAGCCATTAAAAAAAAAATCAAAACAAAGAGCCATAAAAAAAAATCAAAACAAAGATCCATAAAAAATCAAAACAAAGATCCATAAAAAAAACAAAGAGATTTAATGAAACAAAAAAATAAAAACAAAGAGATTTCTTAAAAGAAAAAAATCAAAATCAAAGAGATTTCATAAAACAAAAAAAAAAAAATCAAATCAAAGATGAAATGAAAAATATCAAATCAAAGATGAAACAAAACAAATCAAATCAAAGATGAAACAACAAAAAAATCAAATCAAAGATTTTTGGCGATGGCGCTCTACACTTGCATGCTCGCCTATGACTATTGACGCTTCGGGTGCATGTTGTATTCTTCTGTTGCATGTGTCTTCTCTCTTCTGGATCGGTTTGTCTATGGTGTGCAGCGTACAGGGAGGGGTTTTTAAAGCTTTTGGGGGGAGTGTTTTGCTCGGTTCAAACTTTTGTTTTTTGTTCCTTATCGCTGGTTAAATCTTCTGTCTATGTGGAGCGATGTTTGCTGAGTCATGGTGATTGGTGCTTGTGCCCACAGTGGCATGGAAGCTGGGTGCTAGGGGTCTATATGTGCATGGGTGGTCCTTTGTCTGCCACTCTCTTCTTTTTGTTGCATGGGAGTGAGAGGGTTCCTGCATAGTGGGAAGGGGGGTGGTTGGTGGTAGCGTAGGGGTGGAGTGGAATTAGTGTAGTGGGTGGTGGTGTGGGTTGGGTGTGTGACTCCCCACGTAGTGCTGGTTGGTGTTCTTGCTCTACATGCCCATCTTGGGCATTCCAATGTCTATGTTTCAGGGTGAGACATTCAGGGAGTCTCCTGATATGGACTTCCGGGCTACGATCAGTTTAAAATCTTTGAACCATCGTATGAAGACCTTTGATAATAATTTATTGTCTCTGGATTTAGGGGTTGGCGGTGTTGGTTTGCATGGTGGCTCATAGATCATGAAGATTAACAGTTGTCTTGAACGGTGCAAGGAGCGACCAAAATTGGTTATTCCACTAGAGATGATTGCTAAGCATATAGAATAGTATTCAAATCACTCTTTATATTGCAAGTTTTTGGGGATAAGGGTCTTATTGTAGTTTTTGGAAACTTGGGCCTAGAGGACATGGGCACCGGAGGGCGAAATGGAGATCATGTTACTGGCCAACAATTACTTCATGGTTACATTCAATTGTGTGGCTGATCGCATTATGATCTTTGAGGGGGGCCCTTACTTTCATAACCAGGTGGGACTGTTTATCAAACCTTGGCATGCAAGGTTTAACCCCTCTGAGGAGTTTTCGAATTAGGTTTCGGTGTGGGTTCATCTATCTTGGTTCCTGGTGGAATGTTGTTGAGAGCATGTTTTGCACTTGCTAGCCTCGATGCTTGGAAAACCAGTTGGGTCTTTGTCACAAAATTTGGGTAAAAAGGTAATGACCTTTGCCCGCATTTGTGTTGAAATTGATCTAAGTAAGCATTTTCCTGATGCTATGGAAATGTGTGTGGGATCTTACTCTTGGGTGCAATAGTTGGATTATGAGACCCTCCCCTTCTGATGTTGCCTTTGTCATGAATACGAGCATTTGCAGTGTAGATGTCCAAGATTGAAGCCAGTGGATTCTTAGCCTTCACAACCCCCTCAAAATCCCCCTAGGGATGACAAAGGGAAGGGCCTTGCTCCTAGTGAGGTGGTTGGTGTTGATGATTTTTTTCAAGTCAAGAATCATAACAGGAACTGGGGTCAAAAGAGGACCTTAAAGGAAAGACAGGAGGAGGATACCTTTAACAGGTTTGAGGTATTGGATGATCTTAGCCAACAAGAAGTGAATCCGAGTTTGATGAGTTTAGATCAGGGGGTTGTGGGTTCAGTTCAGGAGGGCCTTTTTCCTGATGCATCTATTAATCTACAGGATGTTGTTGCTTTTCACATGGATACTGATCAGCAGCTACTGATCTCAAAGGTGTCAGTTCCTTCTGTTGAAGCCTTGAAAGGTGGGGGGGATTCTTCTCATCCTAGGTGGATTGTGGGATTGGAAGTGGCCAAGAGTACCAGGCCTTCTCCTCAGCTGGGCCTTTTGCAAAAAGATCTTAAGAAAAGTGGGGCAGAAAAAGTTGCTATAGGTAGAAAGAAGGATTTGGAAAAGATTAAGCTGATTTGTGAGACTTTGGTGGAGTCATGGTTGGTGAAGACTCTAGAATCTCATTTTTTGAGCCCCTTGAAATGATTGTTCTATCGTGGAATGTTAGGGGCTTGGACATCGGCCCTAGACAAAAAGTGGTTCATGACTTGATTAGAAATCAAGGTCCTGATGTTCTTTTTCTCTAGGAGACTAAGTTATATGTTGGGACTATGTTTGGTTTAGCTCCTAAGTTGTGGAGGAATGGGGATTGTTAGTGTATTGGTTCTCATGGGTATTCTAGGGGTGTAGCTTGCTTGTGGAACTCGCAAAAGATTCGTCCTCTTTGGTGGTTATCTTCTAAGTTTGCTATGTCTATGATTGCTTCTAGTTTTGAGATGGGGGAGGTTTTACTCCTTTCTAATATTTATGCACCTATTGACTTCCAAGGTAAACAATTATTGTGGTCCCATATCAGGTTTTTCCGCAGTTTGGCTCCTTTTCATCCTTGGATTCTAGTGGGAGACTTTAATGTTATATCTGAGTTGGCTGAAAAGCATGGTGGTATTACAAGGTTGGAGCCCTCTATGTTGCTCCTGCGTGAAAACATTGATGCTCTAAATTTAGTGGATATTAAACCAATAATGGTAAGTATACTTGGAACAATCGTAGGGTTGGTGAATACTATGCTGCTGAGAGATTGGATCGCTTCTTGGTTTCTTGTTACTGGGTTGGTGGTATGTGGTCTTCTTGTTCTGAAATCTTGGATTGGAGGGGATCCAATCACTGGCCTATCAAGCTTTCTATTGATTCAACTCATGTGCCTCATGCTCCTTCCATTAGATTCTAGCTCATGTGGTTGCGGGAGCAGTCTCTGTATGACTATATAACTAATTGGTGGAGTGGTAGACCTACTTTTGGTACAACAATGTATACCTTTACAAAATTACTTCAACAAGTGAAATATCATCTCAAGCATTGGAATCATCAATGCTTTGGGAATGCCTTCCAAGCTAAGGCAGTTGCTCAAGTGGAATTGAATGGTATTACAAGATTGATAAGGGAGGATGGGGTAACTTAAGAGTTGCTTCAAGAAGAGGCTCGGGCTTTGAAAGCTCTGGAGGAGTGTGAGTTGCAGGAGGAATTGTATTGGAAACAAAAAGCTCGGATAGAGTGGCTTAAGGAAGGAGATAAAAATATAGTTTTTTTCTTCAATTCGGTAAAAGACAGGAGGCATGACAACTCTATATTTATTTTGGTGAATGATAGAGGTGAGCAGCTTTTATCCTTTCCTGAAATATCAGGGGAGGTGATGCAATATTTTTCCTCTCTTTTTAGGGAAGACTCTCTTGGGGGATCACCTGAGGAAGCCCAAGTTCTTTCTTGTATTCCCCCTTTGGTTTCTAGGGAACTGAATGAGAAACTTATGAGTGAAACCATGCTTGAGGAGTTAGAGGGGACTGTTTTCCATATGAAGAAAGGGAAAGTGCCTAGTCCTGATGGCTTCCCAGTTGAGTTTTTTCAAGAATTCTGGGATATTGTCAAGATGGACCTACAGGTGGTTATTCAGGAATCTCAGTGAAATAAGCAGATGCTAAGGGCTTTAAATTCTACCTTTCTTGCTCTCATTCCTAAGTGTGATGGGGTTGATAGGTTAAGTCAATTTCATCCCATTTCTCTTTGCAACGTAATTTATAAAATTATATCTAAGCTCATTGCTGACAGGTTAAAAAAGGGGCTTAAAGAGCTGATTTCTGAGGAGTAGAGTGGTTTTGTGGCGGGTAGGAAAATTATGGATGGGATTGTTATTGTCACCGAGGCCATTCATTCTATGGCTAACTCCAAAGAAAAGGAAATGTTCATTAAGTTGGATATGGCTAAGGCTTATGACAGGGTCAGGTGGTCCTTCCTTCGGAAGGTTCTCAGTGCTTTTGGTTTTGAGGAAGAATGGACTCAATGGGTTATGAGCTGCATTACTTCTATTTCCTTCTCTATGCTAATTAATGGGGATCACTCTGAGTTGTTTGGAGCTTATCGGGGGCTTCGTCAGGGGGATCCCATGTCTCCTTATTTGTTTCTTCTCCTTGCTGAAGGCTTGGGGTGGTTGCTTAGAAGAAATGTGGAGGTTGGTCTTATCTAGGGTTGGTAGTGGGGTGGTGACTTGCCTCCACAGTCTCACCTGGAGTTTGTGGATGACACTGCTTTGATGGGTATGGCTACAATGAGAGAAGCTGCTAATATTCATACGGTGTTGGATGCTTATTTGATTTCCTCAGGTCATTTGATTAATGAGGATAAGCCTCTCATCTTATTTTTCAATACCTCGGGCCCCATTCAACAAAGAATTGCTCAGACTTTGAGATTTTAGATTGGGACTTTCCCTTTGACCTATGTTGGTATCCCCATCTCGGTTGGTAGACTGCTCAAGGAGTCTTGGTAGAATATTTTGGATAAGTTTTGGGTGAAAGTTAATCATTGGACTCATCGATGGTTGTCCTTTGCTGGGCATGTTCAGCTAATATTGTTTGTGGTGCAAGCATTTCCCATTTACAAATGCATGCTCCAGGTTGCCCTGGTGAGCTTTGTTAAGGAGTTTGATTTGGTTTCAAGACAATTTTTATGGGCTGATTGTTTGGTGTCTTCCAAATGGAGTCTGGTTAGATGGGAGATTGTTTATAGCCCAAAGCAGTATGGTGGTCCTGGATTATGACAGTTGGCTTTGACTGGTGTGGCTTTGGTAGTGAAGTTGTATTGGCAATGGTGCATTGAGCAGGATAAGATTTGGGCCAGGATTCTTTTGCAGAAGTATTTCATGGGGATCCCTCTGCTTGATCTCCCTCTAAATCCCTTGGTGGGGAAAGGCTCAGTGATTTGGGACACTCTCAAGAAAGGGGCTAATCTTATTAAGGAGTGCTTATTTTAAATTTGTAGAAAAGGGACTAGGGTCTATTTCTGGTCTAATTCTTAGGACATATTTCCTCCCATAATCTCTCAGTTTCCCAATTTTTTGAATATTTTCCAATGGTTTCTTGAGGCTAGTTGGTCATAGGTGAGTGAATGTAAACCCTTCTCTTCTAGTGGGATGCTAGATGTGGCAAGATGGAAGTGTCCTAATGCTTGGCCAGATGTTGGTTTGCAAGAGGACTGTGCTGAGCTACAAGGTATCCTTTCTAGTCGGTAGTGTAGTTCCCTCTATGATGAAGATGTACTAGCTTGGTCTCCTAATCCTAAGGGTGTCTATATTGTTGCTTCTGGATATCAGGTGTTATTGTCTTGCAGGATGGTTGGGGAGGAAATGCAGTGGTGGAAGAGGGTATGAAACAAGTTCTCTTGGCCAAAGTGTAACTGCTTTGTCTAGATGTTGGCATGGAATAAGTGTTCGACTTGGGATAATATTAGGAAGAGAGGTTTCCATGACCCTTCTGTCTATGTTTTATGTGGGGTTGCTGAGGAGGACTCTACTCACTTGTTTTTCCAGTGTCCTTTCACTCTGCAACTCTGGCATTTTTGGTGGGGTGTTTAGCAGAGCCCTTGTGTTCATGCTTCCTCCTTGATTGATTTTTGGAATAGTTTGGGTAGGCCTCCCTCTTTGGCTTCCTTCTTGCAAGATGTGTGGTTTGTGGGGCCTATCTTCACGCTATGGCAGATTTGGTTAGAATGGAATCGACACATCTTTTGTGGAGAGAAGAAGTTTTTATAGCAGGTCTGGCAGAGAATTTTGGGCATGATTCAGGAGACTATGGAGGCTAAGTGTGATGTGATTTTTCCCTTGGAATGAAAAGACGTTGAGGTGGTGGAGAGATTGGGGATTCATGGGTTATCTGTGACTTTTGTGTGTGTCAAGAGAGAACGAAAGGTAAAGCAAAAAATTCATAGGGTAGGTAGTTCGTAGCTCCCTCCTGATGGGATTATGAAGATTAACACTGATGGATCCTCAAGGGGCAATCTTGGGCCTATTGGTATTGGGGGGATTGGCAGGGATTCTTCGGGTTCGATGATCTTCTTCTTTTCGATACATGAGGGGATGCAGACTATCAACATTATGGAAGGGATGGCTATTCTCTCTACTTTGGAGAGGGCTCATGCTCTGAGGTGGAGAAAGATTATATGTGAGTCTGAATCCCAGGTCTTGATCAATTTGCTTATTGAGCAGAAAGTGGTGGGTGTCAGTTGGTAGTTGGCTATGATTGTGCAATAGATTTTGCAGGTTAGTTCATTGCTAGAAATGGTGTCCTTTGTTCATATTTTGAGGGAGTGGAATCGGGTTGCTGACTGCTTGGCGAAATGGGCTTCTAAACATTTAATTGGCTAGAGAATCGAGGAGTGAGAGTTGGTTCCTCAGGTGCTTCGCCATGATTTGGAGAGAATTCTTGTTGAAGATAGGGATGGAAATAGAGTTGGATGATTCTTTTCTTATGTAATTGCTGGTTTTTGGGACTTCAGTCCTTTGCTTTCTTTGTAATGGTCCTTTCTAATTTTCAATAAAGTTTTTACCCCTTTTAAAAAAATAATCAAATCAAAGATGAAACAACAAAAAAATCAAATCAAACACGAAACAAAAAAAATAAATCAAAGATATTTAAAAAGAAATCAAAGATAAATCACAAACATTTGAAAATGTTTAGTATAAAAATAAATTAAAAAATCAAATAAACAAATTAAAGGTTAAAAAATAAGTTAGGTTCAAGTATAGAGCTTAATTAGAGTTACTATTAGTGTTAGGGTTAGGGCTTCAATGTAGTTAGGGTTTAATTATTAATGTTCAATGAGAGATAAGATAAAATAATTATCTTAACCTTTATAATTATTAAATATAAAATATTTAATGTATAGAATTAGGATATAATAATTTATATTAATCATATTAGGAGGTAACATTCTCCACGTCTTTTCCCCTGGCATTTTGTATGTTCAATAATGGGTTTCAGTTGGTGTCGAGGCTCATTGTGCATTTTGATGTGTTTTACAATCATTTCTCTATATGCCATTGAGGGTGAAAAATAAAAATAAAACAAAAGGGGTAAATTAGAACTAGATATAATTAGGATTGGATTTGAGGTTTTTGTTAGGATTAGGGTTATGCTAGGGATTAGGTTAAGTGATAGGGTTAGGATTAGGATGAGGATTAGGGTTAGGGTTAGGGTTAGGATTTGGGTTGGGGTTTGTGTTAGGATATCTCAAGGTTATGGTAAGAGTTATTGATTAGGGTTAGCCTTCTAATTTTAAAATAATGCTTGGGCTTAGGCTTTAGGGTTCAAATAAGGTTAGATTTAGGGTTTAGGGCTCAATGTTAGGTTAAGGTACAAGGGTTCAAATTGGGTTAGATTTTAATCAGGGTTAGGGTAAGTTTCAATTCCAGTAATATAGTTAGAATTAAGGTTCCCACTAGAATTAGGGTTAGTGTTAGATTTAGAATTATGAGTAAAGTTAGAATTATGTTAGGGTTATAACTATAATTAGGGTTAGGATTAGGGTTATGGTTAGGGTTAGGGTTATCATCACGAATAGGTTTATCATCATGAATAAGGATTACGGTTAGGGTTAAGGCTAGGGTTAGGGATAGGGTTATGGTTATGGTTAGGATTAGGGTTGTCATCACGAATAGGATTAGGGTAAAGGTTAGGATTAGGGTTAGGTTTATCATCACGAATAGGATCAGGGTTAGGGTTAGGATTAGGGTTAGGTTTATCATCATGAATAGGATTAGAGTTAGGGTTAGGATTAAGGTTAGGGTTATGGTTATGGTTAGGGTTAGGGTTATCATCATGAATAGGGATTAGGGATTATGGTTAGGGTTAGGGTTAGGGTTAGGGTTAGTGTTAGTGTTAGGGTTATGTTAGGGTTAGTATTAGGGTTGGGTTTATCATCATGAATAGGTTTATCATCACAAATAGGGATTAGGGTTAGGGTTAGGGTTAAGGTTATGGTTATGGTTAAGAATAGGTTTATAAATGATAAAATATAGTAATTTGGTTAGGGTTAGAGTTAAAATTGGGATTAGGGTTGGGGTTAGGGTTAGGGTTAGGGTTAGGGTTAGGGTTAGGGTTAGGTTTAGGACTAGGGTTAAGGTTAGGATTAATATTAAGATTAATATTAGGACCTTTCCATAACCATAACCATAACCCTAAACTTAATCCTAACCCTAATCCTAATTCTAACCCTAACCATAACTCTAACCCTAACTCTAACCCTAATCCCTTTTCGTGATGATAACCCTAATCCAAATTCATGATGATAAACCTATTCGTGATGATAAACCTAACCCTAACCCTAACCCTAACCCTAACCCTAACCCTAATCCTAACCCTAACCCTAATCCTATTCATGATGATAAACATATTCGTGATGATAACCCTAACCCTGACCATAACCATAACCCTAACACTAACCCTAACCCTAACCCTAACCCTAACACGAACCCTAACAAAAACCCTAACTCTAACCCTAACTCTAATACTAACCCTAATCCTAATCCCTATTCGTGATTATAAACATATTCATGATGATAACCCCAACCCTAATCCCAATTTTAACTCTAACCCTAATCAAATTTTATCATTTATAAAATCACAACCAAATTTAACCCTTACTATAATTGAACACTCACCCTAATTGAAACCAAGCCCTATTTTAACCCTACTCATAACCATGTCTTTAATTCTAATTATAACCCTAACTCTAATTCTATTTATAACACTAACCATAACTATATTCTATAATTCATAATCTTATTTTAAGACTAACCCTAACCTTATTTAAAATTTAACCCTAAGACTAAACTTAATTAAACACTAACGCTAATGTTAGTTGAATGTTAGCCATAGTGTAACCCTAACACTAACTCAAAGATTTCCCCTAATTCAACCCTAACCCTAACTCAAAGGTTTTTCCCTAGTTAAACCCTATTTTAACCATTACCCTAACCCTAATTAAAGTTTGAACCTAACTATATTTGACCCCTAACCATAGCTTATATTAAATTTTTATATTAAATATACCAAAATATTATTATTTTAATATATCTCAACATAATTTATATTATAATATTATAATTATATAATATTCTTATTATATATTATTATAATTATATTATTATATTATTAATTCATATAATATAATATTATTAGTATATTATAGTATTATTTATCTTAATATTATTATGTATCTAATAATATAATAAAATAATATATTAATTCATGTTATGTGTTGCCTCACGACTACTACTAGCATATATATATTAAATTTAAGATATATAAATTTCGTCAAGATATATCAAGGAATTTAATTTTTCATCATTCAACTTTAATAAAGATATATTAAATTGAAAAATTAAATGCCTTGATATATCTCTTGACATAATTTATATATCTTAAATTTAAGATATATATGCTAGTACAAATACTATTGTAAGCATCTGAATAAAACATCAATTTTTTTGAATCATCTTGTCTTCATATGGTATCAAACCAGGCAATGAAAAAGGTGATGGTGTAAAGAAGAGAAGGTGATGAGAAGGTCCAAGGCATGGAAACATAGGAGATCTAAATAATATTTTTTTATTTCCTAAGGATGCAAGAGCATTGGTGATTCATTGGTGTTATTGAGATAATGAGTTTGTAGTCAGAGAATATAGGAAATAATAATATCATTGGTTGTATTCATTCCTACTAGTATCTTCTTCAAATAAGTTGCTTTGGATATGAGATGGAATGGAATCCGTGTGCTGAGCTATTTTCTTCTTCTTGAGAGTGTTGGTATGAAGCTTATTCATTGCACCTATTTTATGTTTCTTCATCACACTAGCCATGGATGAAAGGAGAGGTGACAAAGGGAAATGTGAGTTATACCTTTCAGAGAAATTCTAAACCCTCTAATATATTTGAAGAGAAACAAAATTAATTTATTTTAAGCATTTTAGGTTATTATGGTGAAATCTATTGCATAGAAGAGGCATCAAATCCTCTCTACCGAGAGAAGATAAACGTTAGTGTCCAATGGAACCCTTGAAAAAATTCTTTGGATTTCATTTTAAATCTTGCAAATACTTGGCTAGGACCCTCGTTTTTGGTTTAGGGTTATGTTCCTTCTCACTATTTTAGGGTTTTGTGTTGCCTAAATCCCTCAAAATTAACCTATGAATACAAAAAACATTGGCCATTTTAATTTTGCATTGACCTAATGTTCCCAGTATCTAGTCATTCTAGTTGCCTCTTATTCCATTGAAGTTGTTGTGTTCATCGCACATTGAGTTTAGGTTTGTCAGTTACCTTAATCCTTTTCAGAGTCAAAATTTCTATGGTTAGGCTTGATTTTAATGACTTAAATCTTTAGCCTTCGTTCTCACATGGGTCAAGTTCTCGTATTCCTACAGGTGGCCCCCTTTTTAAATTAAATTTTATGGCATGTCTAGAATTAGGTTTTCACATTGGCCATTTGATCGTCAAGGGTTGATCACCACTATTCCCCGTGTGCCCATATTGGTTTATTCCTTATTATTTTATTTACACGGGCTATCGAGCTTCAACCACGTGTCTGGTGCATCGGTGGGCCCGATCTCCTTGGTAAAGATGTTTGGTGCCATTAAAGGAAAATCAATGATAGTTATTAAGCAATGTGGCCACATCATGACCACTCCTAGTGTGCTCGTGTTGGTTCATTTCATATTATTTTAAAACACATAGGCTAGCGAGCGATGGAAACATGTAAATGATGGACACTACAACACATGTCTTCATTTGGATCATTCCCCACGTGCCTATTTGTCTTGTGCATTATGGAGAGATGATCAAATGGGCTAGTGGGCAAGGCAACATTTATCATTTTTGTGGGACCCTCCAAGCTTTGAAGATGGTGACAACTTCATAAATAATAAGATCGATAGTCGATGGTGGTGATGTGGGTCAATCCTGATTGCTCCCCACCATCCCATGAGGGGCCCTCTTGTGTCCCATATTTTCATCAGGAAAGTGCCACATGGAATGTTTCAAAGGCTCCAAGGGACTTTAGTAGAGTTGGAATGCTACTAAAATTAGCCGATATAGCACTGTGATAAAAGTGGCACCATTTTTGAGATTATTCTTTAAAGCACATGTTTAGGATTTCAGCCGTCAATTCTAACAGTTATTGGTACATGTGGGAAGGTTAAAATAAAGCAAGGTAGGGTATAGACAGATATTCTTAGATCAAAAAAATATCATTCCTCATTGTTTTTCTATGAATAAATACAAGTGTATTAATTCCCATGGGTGAGCGGGTAACCATGGAACAAGTTTTAATTGATGCTAAGTATGTGGTCCAAATATGTGTACAAAGTGGATGCATATCTACTTTGGGATTTTCTAATTAGGAAAAGGCATTAATAGCATATAATTAAGATTTATCATGATTGGTTACACAAGTGATAACTGTTTGTTGATCTATTTTTAAAACATGATCAACGGTTGAGATTTTAAAAAATCAAAGTAGATTGCGGTCAGCTCAGTCGCATAAACTTTTCTTGAGTATTAATGGTTGGAACACTTGCATGGATTGATATAATGAGAAACGATGGCCATATTTTTCATTTAGAATGTACATTTGATAGAGACAAACAATTGAGTTTAGTCCGAGAGCAGAATTGGTGACATATTTCTAAGTCTTCTTGTTCTGGTTATTGAGAAGATGAGTAAGGAAAGTCTGTCAAGCTAGTCCAAAGGTCTAGGAGATTGAGTATGCTGGAATCTAAAGAAAATGCTCCTGAAACACCAAAGGGTAGAAGGGCATGCAAGAAATTCAAGAAATATGGTGCAAGGAGTAATTATTGCATAAGAATTCAGACCGTTTTCAAAAGTGTTGGTCAGGTTTAAAGGGAAGGATCTGGTTGAGTATGAAAAGAAGGAAAAGAAGAAGTGAAAATACTGTAAGGCCTATCTAGGGAAAAATAATTATCCTATTGATAGCCCTTCAAATAGCAGAGGTGACACTGATCCAAAGTGTAACTATTATCCCCTTTCCTTGGTACCTTTTGAAGACTCTGACAAGGAAGTGGTGACAGTTCCTCGAGTTCCATCATGAACAAGATGTGGGTGAGCATACTATGAGGCTGATGAGTCAGAGTGATGGCTTTGCCCCATTTTTGTTTTTGATGACACCATAGCTACCTTGTCAGGATCGTCCTCTTCATCATGTTTGTGGTTTTTTTGTTTTTAGCATTGATGTGGAATATTTTTAGGTTGGTGTGTTGGAGAAGTGCCAGATTTCCTAGCTTTAACGACAAGTATACATTTTCTGAGAAGTATGCAAATTTTTTCTCGAGCTACAAATACAGAATCTTCTTTGGTCAACAAGGACAAGGTGATGCTACTCTTGAGGAGCTGGCATGTCTTCATTCAAAGGATGTGGAGTCTAGTCTTTTACTCTTCCATTTTTCACAATGATTACATGTAAGTAACTGGTGAACATCTCAAATTCTAGTGAAAATTATCTTCAAATGAAATTAAATTTAAATTTAATTGAGTTTGATGATTGTTGCTCCCTTATTCTATAAAACGGATCTTAGGGCTCATTACATGGGTTAGATTCTTAGGTCACACTATGGTCTAGGTGAAGAGCTAAGGAATTCTAATAGAGAACATGGATGAATAGAATAGTAGAGTTTCTTGGGTACGAGTCATGTATGTAATAGTCTTAAATTGGTTTTATAGAAGCTACTGATACCAAAAACAATCTTAGTTCAAAAATAAATACTCTCCTATGTATCTTTCTTAGAAGTTATAATTGAAAATATTAATAATATTCTCATTTTTCTTCAATTGTTCCATTGAATGTATGATTTTGTTTTAGCTTTAACTCAAAGAGTTGATTAAATTATTGAATCTGAGGGTTATACATTTGTAAGTAATTGCATAGGATTTGCTAAGAAGTTATTGTTTCAGGCATTGTGAGTTTTCATACTGCAAAGTATTATGAAAATAGTCCACCAATTTCTAAGTTAAATAGCTTATATATTATTGGTTCATGCATATTTGACTCCATTGTACCAATTGATGAAGCACTAGTCTATTTGTTAGATAACCTTGTATAAAAATAAGCTACTAACATGCTTAACCATAGATTTAAAATAAGAATAATATTCATTTAAAAATATTTTGAATTATTATGTATGGGTTTGAGAGACCTGTAATTCCTAACAAATAGATAATTGTTTGCTCAAAAGCTCTGCCAAATCTTCATTAAAGTGTATTTTTTTGTAATAAGTAAGAAAAATTTGTGTATGAATGTTTTACCAACTTGATTAACCTCATCTAAACATAATAAGGAACACCCTCATAGTTCTTACAGATCTTGAATTGTAGGAGTATAAGTCTCATAGATTTTACTTGTTGTGTTGGCCACTAACCTTGAAGTTTCTTAACTAGAAGGGTTGGCTACCCCAAATTCAAGGTTTTGCTGGAAAACGAACTAACAGAAATGACAACTCTGCTAGGGAGAGAAGTGAATTACTTAGTTAATTCTATCCTAGAATATCTGATGCAATTTTTTTGAAGTCCATTTGGAAAGAGTCAAGGATAATGAATGATTGGTTTAGATATTGAGAAGTTTTTAAACCTTGAAGTGAGTTTGTTGCAGAAACAATTTCAAATAATTTGTGTGACTTTTTTGTGAGAGAAGACCCTAAATAAAATTCATTCTTCAAAGAGCTTCATACTACTTGAAGTTCAGTCCTCTATAAAGAGAGGTGGAAACTTTTTCCAAATAACCTACTAAAGATTTGAAGATCTCAGATCTACAAAAAATTTCAATCAAGAAGAAAGGTTAGCAACTACTCCAAGTTTCCAAGTATTCTCATAAAATTTAAAGAAAGTATTATTATGTTTTAAAGTAGTTTATGAGAAATCTTCAAGTTTGAAATAATGTTGATTCCCTATTGAGTGAATTAAGCACTAAGAAAGGGAATAGTAGTGATTGTCTCACATACTTCTATATTACTAGATTATAACATCTACTATGAAGTGAAGTATGCAATATTTTTGAAGAAATTCATTTAGAAGGTCTTAAGAAAATCAAGATAAAAATATGCATTCTAAAGTCTTAAAATTATATTGTAAAAGAACTTGGAAGTACCCCTTGTGATTGCAAAGTTGATAAGAAAGAGTTTATAAAGGTGTAAGACAATATACTATCAATATATGCATCTTTATACATTCTTCCTAGTGCAATCATGGTTTGTAATCAGCTTTAGTCATGTTGTAAGAGAATTTTTAACTCTAAAATATATAGATCCTTCAACTTTAGTGGAATTATGGTTACCCAAATGTTATTCCACCTGAAATTGGAGATAAGTTACCAAAATTTAGTGGTACAAAGTATGAAGTAGCAAATAAGAATTTGCAAGAATTCAACAATTTAATGGATGACTATGAGGTAGATCATGAGGATGTAATTATGAGATTATTTTTTAAATCTTTGAAACGGGACGTAAGGGATTTGTTCTATGATTTACTAGCTTTCTCTATTTATTCTTGGAAGGAGTTCAAAGAAGTGTTCATGGAGAAATTTGGTGTAAGAATAAATACTAGTTTTGTGCTCAATAAATTTATGAACATTGAGAAAGAAGAGGATGAGTTAGTTCCAACATCTAATTGAAGATTTGCTAAAACATTGAGGGATATTCCTAATGGTATGAGACTAAGTGATGCAGTATGTTTAGTTGTTTATTTGGGAGCTTTTGATAATGAGATGAGCTATCTGCTGAGAGACAAGGATCGCAGTATGTTTAGTTGTTTATTTGGGAGCTTTTGATAATGAGATGAGCTATCTGCTGAGAGACAAGGATCCTAAAACTTTGCATCAGGCCTATGGTATAGCCATGAACATTGAAAACAACCAAAAGTATGGGATGCAAAGAAGTTATTTAAATACAAATGTTTGTTGCCCTGAGGTACCAAATGTTGATGAAAGGTGTAATGCATAAATTAAAGATGAATGTCAAAGCATGTACACCCCCATTGTTTCAACTTGCACATCATTCCATAATGAGGATCACATAGAGCCCCAAAGAAATAATCAAGAAATTGCATGCATGTGTGATCCTACAATCTTTGTTCAGGTCCTCTCCTACATAAGAAGACACGAAGTAGAATCAACATATGATCTTTATGCAAGGTTTATGGGTACTTTGTCTTCAATTCCTAAATGTCACATATCTGAAAAATAAGAATGCATTGATTTATTTTATGAATCTTATGAACCATGTTTGAGTGATCTACCAAAGGAGTTCAAACCTATTGAGCTTGACAAAGTGTGTGAATAATTTTCTCTTTTTTGAAAAAAATATAGATGATCACCAGGAAACTATCATGTTCTTAACCTATGATGATAATGATTTTGTGGCTCCACATGAGCTAAGAAGTGAGATACCATATAAAGAAGAATCAAGTAAAGCCAAGGTTGAAAAAATATGCCTCAATGAAGAAAATGAAATGTTTGGTTTCAATTCTTCTAAATATTTCAATAATTACACTCCTTTGGAAGACATAAGACTGAGCATTCAATCTAAAAATTCTGAACACAGTTGTAATGTAGACAAGTCCTCTTGTTGTAGTAGTGACGTTGATAATCAATATGATCACTCTTCTGATAGTCATGTTTTTCCTCATAAGGAAGAGATTGAAATTTTTGCTACAAATAAGAAATATGATAATGGAAAAATATATTTTGCTTGATAAGGAACAATTGTCTCACTGTGAAGAGATTTTAGAGTATGAGTCAGAAATGTTGATTTTCTAGAGGATATAAATGAAATTGAAAATCTATCTATATGCTCTTCTAGTGATTGTAGTGATTTTGAATACAATGATGATAGGGAAGATTTAGATCTTCATGCTAAGGAGGTTGGGGCTTTTATAAATACAATGAATGTAATAGAAAACCCCTTGTTTAATGAGCCTCCATCTTCGGGTATGTGCAGGATCATCATGGAAAAAATAGGCCCTTAAGTGGCAAAAAATTTTAAAAAATCAGAGTTAGGCAACTTGACGTAAAAATTTGAATAAGTTATCTATATTATTTCAAAAATGTGTAAGAATACAATCTGTAGAAAATTGAATGTAGTTTCTAAACTACTAGGTATGTTTAAAAAATAAAAAATCTATTTGGTGAAAATTTGAAATTTCAATGCAGTGGTACTTAAATTCCGGGAAAAAATAATAAGTAGGTGTTTGTCGACCACCGACCACAATAAAATGATAATACTTTTTATAAGATTTTAGATATAAGTAGAGGACTCATGCCCCGATGTGATGCATATTTTTGTAATTTTTTCCAAGTAAATAATTAATTATGAATTTTTTATTACAACTTTTTAAAAAATATAAAAACTCGTATGTCTGACCACCTTAACTTGGTCAAACATTTGTGAAATTCAATTTTTCTCTTTTTAATCCTATAGTATGCAAAGCATAGAATGTGACGCATGTTATGGATTAAAAAAATGTGATATCGTTTGAAAGATATAGATGTTTTTCAATCAACCTATCAATCAGGACTTTAGTCATAATTTGAATAGAAAATGAATAATAATTACTTATTAAATTCAAAGTAAAGCATAATTTATATCAGTGGAAAGTTGAGAATCTCCTTTGAAAACCCTTTTCGTTTCATCAATTTTGGGTAAAAAAATAGTTGTCAGCCACATACCCATCATATTGCCACTTTTTGGCCCATCATGATCCTGCACATACCCCTTCACTAGAAACTTCAAAAATGATGTGCCTTATTGGTGTAGAGAAAATCCACTTTTTGTTGAGAACTCTGATGGTGCATCTGATATAGGGTTAGAATGTGGCCTTAAGAAAAAAAAGAAACACATTGATGAGCTCCTAGAGTGTATTACATATGAATGTTTTACATTTGATATAGATGTTGCAGATAAGGTTGAATATTATGATGCTAGTTACTTGGAAGAGTATGAATACTTTCAATTCCTAGTTCAACAGTGAGGTATTTTGATGGAGCAAGAAAATGAGATGAATAACAAGGAATGCTATTTTTACTATGAGCATGTTTCATGTGATGAATATAACATAGGTGTGTCATGTGATGATGGAAATTGTTCAGTTTGTGCTTGGGTATACAATGTAGAATGGAATAAATTACATTAGCAATGGTATGCTCAGAAATTTTGTGAAAGATGTTAATAACAATAATTGTAAATAGGAAATTTTTAAGGGTAACCATATATTTCTTATTGAAAAGGGAGGATTATACATGTTGCAGTGATATGACAAAGGTAAAAGTGAATGGAGGAAAGTTAGTTCTTTCAAAATATTGGTCTTTGATAGGGGCAAGAATCAACCCTAAGTTTAGTGGCTTGGTGCCACCAATTAGAATTGAAGTTGGGTTAGATTGTAGGGTGCATACTAAAAAATTGCACAGGTCAAATAAAGGCTTCAGATTGGATGGAGATTTGATCTCCCAGTTTAGGTCTTTATGGCTTATGTAAAAATTGTATATATATTGGTTGTCTTGTTTTTTTTTTTGTTCTTGGTCTGCTTCACCCATGATTTTGGGATCTCACCATGCTTGCGAGAGGCATGTGTCCCCAATAGGAGCCACTAATGGAACCCCTCAAAAAATTCTCTAGACTCTATTTTAAATCTTGCAAATACTTGGCTAGGACCCTCATTTTTGGCTTAGGGTTATGTTCCTTATCACTATTTTAGGGTTTTGTGTCACCTAAATCCCTCACAATTAACTTATGAATCCAAAAAACCTTGGTCATTTTAATTTTGCATTGACCTCATCCTCCTAGTATCTAGTCATTCTAGTTGCCTCTTATGCCATTGAAGTCATTGTGTTCACTGACCCTTGAGTTTAGGTTTGTTGATTACCTTAATCCTTTTTAGCATCAAAATTTCCTATAGTAAGTCTTGATTTTAATGACTTAAATCTTTAGCCTTCATTCTTATGGGTCAAGTTCCCATTTTCCTAAAGGTGGCCCTCTTTTTAAATTAAATTTTGTGACATGTGCAAAATCAGGTTTTCACATTGGTTGTTTGATTTTCAAGGGTTGATCACCACCATTCCTCATGTGCTCGTGCTAGTTTATTCCTTATTATTTGATTTGCAGGGGCTATCACGCTTCAACCATGCATTCGGTGCATTGGCAGGCCTCAATCTCCTTGGTAAATATAGTTGGCACCATTAAAGGAAGATCAATGATAGTTATTAAGCAACGTGTCCATATCTTGACCACTCCCCATGCACCTATGTTGGTTCATTTCATATTATTTTAAGACACATGGGCTAGCGAGCGATGGCCACATGTCATGTTTGGTGGTTGAACTAGTGTTTCCAAAGGCCAACAGACATAGCTTCAAAGAAAGATCAATGATGAACACCACAACACATGTCTTCATCTGGACCATTCCTCACACACCTGTCCATGTTGTGAATTTTGAGATGATCACATGGGCTAGTAGGAAAGGTTGCATTTGTCATTTTTGTGGGACTTGCTAGGCTTTGAAAATAGTGACCGCTTCATAAAGAATAAGATCAGCAGTCAATGGTGGGTGACATGGGTCAATCCTAACCGCTCCCTGCCATCCTGTGAGGGGCCCACTTGTGTCCCATATTTTTAGCGGGCAAGCAAGAAAGTTCCACGTGGAATGTTTCAAAGGATCTAAGGGACTTTAGTAGAGGTGGAATGCTGCTAAAATTAGCCAAGATAGCAATGTGATAAAAGTGGCACCATTTTTTAGATTATTCTTTAAAGCACATGTTTGGGATTTTGGCCTTCAATTCTAATAATTATTGGTACTTGTGGGAAGGTGAAAATAAAGAAATGCAGGGTATGGACCGATATTCTGAGATCAAATCAAGATCATTCCCCACTATTTTTCTATGAAGAAATCCAAGTGTATTAATTCCCATGGGTGAGTGGGTAACCATGGCATGACAAGTTTTAATTGATGCTAAGTATGTGTACAAAGTGGATGTATATCTACTTTGGGATTTTCTGAATAGGGAAAGGAATTAATAGCATACAATTAAGCTTTATCATGACTAGTTACACTGGTGAAAACTGTCCATTGATTTTGTTTTAAACATGATCAACAGTTGAGATTTAAAAAAAATCAAAGCAGACTATTGTTAGCTCATGAGCATAAGATTTTCTTGAGTATTAATGGTTGGCACACTTGTATGGCTTGATATAATGAGGACTGTTGTCTATATTTTTCATATAGAATTTACATTTAGAGATAAAAAAATTGATTTTAGTCTGCGACCAAAATTGATGAGAGTTGTTTGAATCTTCTTGTTCTAGTTATTAAGAAGATGAGTAAGGAAGGTAAGTCTGTCAAGCCAGTTCAGAGGTCTAGGAGAATGAGTTTGCTGGAATGTAAGGAAAATGCACCTGAGGATGAAATTGAGACAAAGGGAGCTCCTAAAACACCAAAGGGTAGAAGGGAACACAATAAATTCAAGAAATATGGTGTAAGGAGTAATTATCGCTTGAAAAGCCGAACCATTTCAGAAGAAGTGGTCAAGTTTAAAGGGAAGGAGTTGGTTGAGTATGAAAAGAAGGCAAAGAATTGAAAGTATCGTAAGGCCTATCTAGGGAAAAATAATTCTCCTGTTGATGTTTCTAATAGCCCTTCAAATATTGGAGGTGACACTGATCCAAGGTGTAATTATTATCCCTTTTCCCTAGCACCTTTTGAAGACTTTGACGAGGAAGTGGTGACGGTTCCTCTAGTTCCACCATGAACAAGGCGTGGGTAAGCATACTCTAAGGTTGATGACTCAGAGTGATGACTCTATCCCATTTTTGTTTTTGATGACACCATAGTGACCTTGTTAGGATCATCCTCTTCAGTATATTTGTGTTTTTTGGTTTTAGTAAGTTGATGTGGAAATTTTTTAGCTTGGTGTGTTGGAGAAGTGCCAAACTTCCTAGCTTTAATGGCAGGTATAATTTTTCAGGGAAGTATGCAAAATTTTGCTCAGGCTACGAATGGAGAATTTCTTTGGTCAACAAGGACAGGGTGATGCTACTCCAACAACAAAATTTTCCTAACTGGTGAATGTCTTCATTCAAAGGATGTGGAGTTTGGTCTTTTACTCTTCCATTTTTTGCAATGATTACATGTAACTAACTGGTGAATGTCTCAAATTATGGTGCAAATGATCTTCAAATGAAATGAAATGTAAATGTAATTGAGCTTGATGCTTATTGCTCCCTTATTCTATAAAAGGGATCTTAGGGCTCATTAAATGGGTCAGATTTTTAGGTCATAATATACTCTAGGTGGAGAGCTAAGTTCAGAAAAGGCATTTTGATAGAGAATATGGATGAATAGAATAGTAGTGTCTTGGGTATGAGTTCTGCATGTAATAGTCATAAATTGGTTTTATAGAAGCTACTGATACTTAAACAAATCTTAGTTCAAAAACAAATACTCTCCTATGTATCTTTCTTACAAGTTATAAATGAAAATATTAATGATATTCTCACTTTTATTCAATTGTTCCATTGAATGTGTGATTATATTTTAGCTTTAACTCAAAGAGTTGATTAAATGCTTGAAGAGGGTTATAGATTTGTAAGGAATTGCATAGGATTTTCTAAGAAGTTATTGTTTTAAAGGAATTTTGAGTTTTCATACTGCAAAGTATTATTAAAATAATCCACCTATTTATGAGTTAAATAGCTTATATATTATTGGTTCTTTCATGTTTGACTCCATTTTCCCAATTGATGAAGCACTAGTCTATTTGTTAGATAACCTTACATAAAAATGAGCTACTGGCATACTTGACCATAGATTTAAAATAAGAATAATATTCATTTAAAAATATTTTGAATTATGATGTATGGGTTTGAAATACCTGTGATTCCTAGCAAATAGATAATCATTTTCTTAAAAGGTTTGCCAAATCTTTAGTGAAATGCATTTATTTGCAATAAGTAGGAATAAATTTTTGTATGAATGTGCTACCAACTTGATATACCTCTTTTGAACACAATAAGGAACACCCTCTTAGGTCTTATAGAGCCTAAAGTGTAGGAGTAGAAGTCTCACAACTTTTACTCATTGTGTTGGCCACTAACCTTAAATTTTCTTAACCATAAGGGTTGGCTACCGTTTAGAGAAATTTAGGGTTTTTTTGGAAAAGGAACCAATAGTGTCTACTTTATTTCATTTCTAAAAGTCATTTTGAAAAAAAGTATGTATGACATGGGGAATATTCTTAAGCATTGGAAGAATGGAGTATGACAAGTGCTCATTGTCACAATGAAGCCACGAGTCATTTCTTAGATCTGCAGAAGTGCCACTAGCTTGACAGAGTGAAGGTAGGTGAGAACTATCAAAATACTACATGGAAATATTACTGCAACAAATGTAGTTTTTATTATTTAGTTGGTATGTAGAAGGAACACTCCTATTTAGAAGACTCAACGCATCAATATTTTTTTTTAGTATTTTTTTAATTTCAAGAAGAGGATGCACATTCTCTTTACAAGTTTGGATGTTGGTAAGACTATTATTTTTTACAAGTTGAAAATCTATGTTATCGTTACTTCCATTCCCACTATTAGTTTCAATATTGAGATTATTGAGTTACAAGATGTTCTTCTAGTCATTGCAATGAATGTTATATGTTGTATGCATATGGGAAATGTGGTTACTATTCATGAATGTCCCAATGTTAAATATGGTAATTGCATTCATGTTTTTCCAATTGATAATACCATCAAGAGTGTCACCTTGAATTTGATTGATGCCTGTTTAAAGCTCTATTTGTTGGAAGCTTATCACCTAATGAGAAAAGGGGATCTTCTTACTATTGGTGTTTGAGAGAGTAAATTTATGATGAGATTTGAACTACTTTTGGTGAAGCTAGATCCAAAGAAGGGAATTTTCTTTAGCTATATCAAGAGTCATTATATTACAAATAAGGACATTATAAAATTCATTTAGATTGGGGCTATTTTTGCAACCGTTGATGTCAATGTCTCCAAAGACTTATTCAAGAATTTAAATAGATAAGTGTAAGAGGATCAAATTGGAGGCTAGTGGCATCAGAGGATGGAGGAATCTCCATCATCTCAAGTTAGCTTCTTTCTTTGAGATGATGCTTTGTATGAGAATTTATTTTTCTTTATTTTTTTTCTTTGTTATTGCTAACAGATTTGAAGATACAAGTATTGTGAAGTTTCTTTTTGGAGACAGGTATGGGGTTTGGTGAAGAGATCAACATAGATTGTTTCCCAAATAGTTCATGAGACTGTGATCAAGGATAACACCTTTATGTGGGTTGAGGAGACAACCTATTGAGGGTGGTTTTCCAGTAATTATGATCAAGGACCAAGGGTTATACCTTTATGAGGATTGATGAGACAACCCACTGAGGGTGGTTATCCAATAACTATAGTCTATGGTTCGAGAGTTCATGGAGGAAGAACTCAAAAATTTAGCTTGGAGCTTCTGTAGGAGTTTAAACTGATTCAGGATTTGCTTCTTCACAAGGAGAATCTTCTCAAGATTTTATAGCATAGTTTATTACATTATCTTTGTTATTGTTTATGGGGTAGTTGCAGTTGTGAAGTTACTAGTTACCACAATTCTGTTAATTGCTCTCCTGTATTACCTTCTTTCTACTTGTACAAAGACTATTGCAAGCATCTAAATAGAACACCAAGTTTTTAGCATCATCTTGTCTTCACTTGGTAGTTCTTTCACCTAAAAAATAATAGTTCTTGGCACCTATACATAAAATATAAAGTAATTAAAAAGATCACACTAAAAAATAATTACTTTCTTAGCCAGCTTTGAGGTTCACAATACTTAAACAAGATCAACCTCAAATAATGATATCATTAGGCACTAGTTTAGATCAAATCCGTTTGGAAAACTACTTTCAAAACTCAAGGAATATGAATGGATGTTTATAAGATTATACCTAATAAATGCTCTAGTGACATTTGTGTGCTTAATGAATTATATCATCTCTTCACCAGTTCATCATCATCTACTAGGATGTTATAGTGGTCTAGAAATTATAACTTAGGAATAACACATGGTGTAGGTATCTTATGGAAATAAATATAAGCCAACAAGTTGGAAAATGTAATTTTAGCATCACTCATATTTAGTACTTGTTCTATACATGCAAACATCTAGAACTTGACAAGATCAAAGTGATCTAGGATTGACTAACATTATAGAGTCTCATTGACCTAGAATATTTCCTTAGATCCCCAAAGTTTCATTGTATATTCATCCTTGGTTCCTCATATATTTCCTAGTCACTCAACTAGATCATGGACTATAGTCTAAAATATTTTAATGGATAGATACACAACATGATTTTGAGGGGATAAAGAAATACCTATTCTCATAATGTTAGACATTGGACAACCATTCAAAATTTTCACCGATGCATCTAACTATACATTCTTAGTGTTGTAGTTATGCAACATGGAAATTTTTTGTGTATCTTTTAGAGACTTTTAGTAACAATTTTTGACACTAATCTACCCTATAAAAGTATTTATATACCATTTTAAAATTAATCAAGTAATGGTTCCTCTACATCCTAGCCAAGGAGACAATCATCATTTATAGTCATAAGACAATCTATTTCTTGTGTATAATTAATGTAAAATAGAAAACATGTGCACCATAAGTTGGATGGATTACTATTGTAGTTCCATATATATTTATCATTCATAAGAGGGGAGAAGAGAGAAAGTAAACTAAACACCTCATTTAACATCCCATTCATGCACTCATTAGAGTTTTGTACTTACACAATTACAACTCTTGCAAGATGAACAAGCTATTGAGTTATACCTATATCTAATAATATTATCTACAAGATTGGGCATATTAATGTTCTAGATGGCATGCCATGCTAGATACTTATCTAGGAAGCACATTGTGCAAAAATAGTGGATACTTTGATATAACCAAAATCCTTACAACATTTCAACAACACTTTTATTAGGTTTAAATATACATAAGCATCAAGAGCATCACATCAAGTCTTCCATTCCTTGTAGAATTAAAAATAATATAAATAGGAAGCTTAGACTCTATAGTCCTCTCTTCTAGTTCCATCATGAACTCAATAATCTATCAATGTTATTTTTCTATGAATTATTCCTACAAATAATAATTAAAATGACCACATGATTGAGATAAAGAAGAGAACCATTGTTTTTGATACCATATTTCTTTTCTTCAACCATTTTGCATCCACTTTCACTTCCAACATCCATTATTTTCAATCACAATAGATAGTGTTTTAGTCATTAATGGAAAACAATATGGACCATTGTGTAACTATATTGGTCGATTGAACATTAAATTTATTAATACAAATAAAATAATAGAGGTATCCAACCATACCCTTGAATACCTTGTATGGATCTACAAAAATTTACACTTACATACTTGGGATGACAACATACCCTACATCTAACAAGCGTACAATAGAGATCTTCACATTTTTACAAGTTGTATTTTTTCCCAAAATATATCTTTGGTTTCAACCTGTGCAACATCCCTTGACATATCATAATGCATACCATCCATATTAGAGACATGTGAGTATGAATAGAATGTCATTAAGGAATGGTATTTTCTATAGAATGTTCACATTGTACATCAACAAGTTCAATAAATACTTATACAGAAAAACATACATAGAAATTATCACGACACTTGTCACTCACCTTAAATATTTTAGGTTGGTGATAAAGTATGGTTGTATCTCCAAAATGAGCACTTCATGTGTCCATGTCAAAATATTAAGATGCTACGCTATAGTCCTAAAACCATTATTTATATAGCTAGTTAGAATTTATTAGTTATCAACCTTCCATATTACTTAGGCCTATACTCAATATTAAACAAGGAATTCCTTAAGCCATGTGTTCCCTCTACTAGAGCTTACAGCTTTCCAATTGAAATCAATTGAAATTGGACCTGGTATATTCACAATGAACCATGAGGATTGATATGCTTGACATTATTTACACTCACACAACCTCCATTATTCTCATCAACTCTTCCAAGTTGTCAAGACCAAACAATGTGCTATGATCAAGCTGATTTGTACACTCTTGAATAATTGTAAATGTAGTTTCCTTGGTTCATTACATTCACAATTTATATCATCTCTCCTTAGGGGAGCACAAACATCTATCCAATCATCTTCACTCAATGTGCATAACATAGTACTTGTCCATCCATACACAATAGAATGATCATCAAAGAACTTAATTGAACCTAGAAGTAATGAATAAAATAAATGAACAATGATGTATTTTTATGGATCAACATAGCTAACCTTACATAATCATAAGGAAAGATCAATATGTGTTTCTATAAATTATTTTAAATGAACAAAAGGCTCTCCATTTTTATTGTACTTTTCAAATCGAGAACCCAAAAATCCTATAAGAAAGTAACATGCAATAACTTTATAAGATCAAGACATACAATGGGGAGAATTTCATACAATAGTACATATTTCTTGTTATTCTTATTCTCATTCTTTAGATTTGTAATTTCTCACACAAGTGCATCTAATGTGGCAATATAAATAAGTGTGGCATTGAGATTCTAGGAAAAATTGGATGAAGTATAAATGTGTTATAAAGTAAGAGTCATGGACATGGATGCAAATGAATTAGACATAAGGTAGGAAGTATTGATAATGTATCAGAATGGGGAAATAGTATTGGCTATATGGGTAGATAGTGTACTAATAGTGGCTATGGAGATGATAGTAGTAGATATGGGTGGAATATTAGAAGGGAAGAAAGCACTAGTGAAGGTAATGAAATGTGCAATGGTAACCTTTAGATAAACCATATTATGGATAAAAACCAAAATAGAATGACTTCAATTAATATAAATAGAAAGGGTAACACTAGGGTTTATTGTGGTAGTAGCTATAGAAGTGGTTGGATTGGATTTGGAAGAGGACACACCATTAAAAATACTTGATAAGAGTCCAAGATCTTGTAAAAAATTACTGTTATTTGTATATCTCACTAATGTCTTATAGAATATACCTTCCAATTGATGATGTGATTCATCTTGTTGTAAATTATCTATCAAAACATGAATTTTAAGATGAATATCTTTGTTAGGTCACATATGAATTAGGTTCATAGTCTTATTGGCCACCCAAGTTGATCTCAATACAACCACCATAAAAGATATTATTATTAGATTGGGTAGCCATATTAAGGTTCAAGTTCACACTAGTTATCAATGGAAGATTAGGTTCACGAGTAGTTCTTGGCATATACATTGATATACAAGGGTAAATCAATATAAGATCAAGAAATCAAAGGTAGATCATATCTAAAAATAAGTGGAAAAAGAAAACCATAAATCCAATATAAGGGTGCATAAGGTGAGTGATAGATAATAAACATATAAATAAGGACCAAACACTAAAAGAAAGATATATCAATTAAGCACAAGAATTTAAAAGTAAGTTGAAATCTAAAAATAATAGACTTGGAAACCCCAAAGTGATGAAAAACTCTAGAAAGAAGACCATGCCTTATAGGGTTCACCAAAAATGTAAATACAACCTTCCTTAGAATTAACCTAGGTAATTAAGTAAATGCAAAATATTGAGCACAAATTAGCCTAGGTTAAGTGATGATATCTAGGAATAATAAATTGGATTAATACAATAGCTATTTTAAGAAAGTATACTCAGCTTTATAACAAAATGATGATTGTCTTTGTTGAAGGGTCTAGAATTTGATAGGTATCTAATCAAGTAATGCAATCTTTCTCTTAATGAAATGCCTCAAAACTTGTGCTAGATCTATGTTTTTTAATGGTTAAGTTTATGGTCATGGATTTATGTTTTGAGTTTGGATTCAAATATATGTAATGTGAAATTCTACTTTGTTGTTTCATTTACAAAATGTTTCTCTACTCTAGTTTTTTTCTAAATTATAAGTTTTTTTTATGGAAATAGTCAAATTAGATAGATGCCAACATCTCTTTTTTAATATAGTGGATTGCAAAAATATGACTAAGCATACATCTAGAACAATTTTTTTCCATCAACTAAGTAGCCATGTATAGGGGGATCTTATCCATCAAAGTTAACAAGGTTTAAAACAAGGTTAAATATTGAGTATTTGACCATACAAATTGAACAACTTATGCCATTAAAATTTACTTTGTGTGCTTTGGATGACAAGATAGTCAACTATCTGCTCTTTTTAACACAACAATTTTTATCTATTGATAATCCTCCATTTATACATTCCAAAATACTACAATAGTGTTAAGACACCCTAACTATCTATGTGAATTATGTTCTTCGAAACTTACCAAATACCACATTGACAATCTTTTATTAATTAGATAGGGATATATAATGTCAAGTGATTATATGATTAATTGATGAAGATAATGATATAATTTTTTTTATTATATTATATATTAAGATTTAAATTTCTAGATTTTATTTTCTTAAATAATTTTGGGGATTTCTAACATAAATATATACATATTCATTATATTATAATCTTAACATAATTTAATAAAAATATTAAAATATATATATAATTCAATTATTTTCATAAAAATAATTACCTTTACAATATCTTTAGTGAATTCAAAATTATTTATACAACTACTGGTCACTTAACTTTTTCACTTTGAATAATTAAAAACCCTACATAAATGTGAAAGAATAAACTCCATCACTTAACTTTTTCACTTTGAATAATTAAAAACCCTACATAAATGTGAAAGGAATGCACTTGATCACTATACTTTTTCACTTTGAATAATTAAAAACCCTATATAAATGTGAAAGGAATACAATTGATCACTTAACTTTTTCACTTTGAATAATTAAAAACCCTACATAAACGTAAAAGAATACAAATAACTTTTAAAAATAAAGACAATACCGCAATCTTTACCTTAATATAAATATTTCTAAAGCACATACAAATAGAGGCTACCACATGGAATGGTCCCTGCAAGTTAACTTTAATTAAGAACCCATTACAATGAATGTGGGACAACAGAATTAAAACCTGGCCAGAGCTGTCTTTTCTAATTAAGGTTTGTCCCACAACAAATAACGAAATGGCTGCTTTTATATCGGCATCTCTGCTTTGGAAGTTCAAATCAAATTATCACGATCTCCTTTCTGTAATATCTTGAGGCAACTATAGTTGTTCCTTATATATGATGGTTTCTTTACAGCTGTTATTCAGTTGTTTTTACTCGAGAATAGGTGTCAAAATTTTGCACTATTCATTTTTTACGAGATGCTCTTATCAAAAACAGGGATTACAGACCCCATAAAAGTTTTTGTGGGGCTCTTCAATTTTGAAATTGAATTTGTGTTATTCATTTCTTCATGCTCTTTATCCCGTACACTGCTTACCGTATGGATAATTAAAAATATTGACGTCGAAAGCATTTGTTATGTGAAGTGGAGTAAAGTAGACTAGGTACTTTGTAAGATCCACAGCTCAGTCATGTCGAGAAGGGATTGTACGACGATTGCATTGATTTTGACCATTTGTTTTCACTGCCGTCGAAATTCTTTAACGTGAATGTTTTTTGCATCGTTAGCCTACTGAAAGTTAAATAAGGTTAATTTTCGAATTTACATGCCCATAACATTATCAGATTTTTAGGCAGCAAATGTTAACGGAAAACGACGTCACAACATGCATATGCAGTGCCCGTTCAGATCATCCAAGCTCATTTTTAAGTACATTTTTTATGGTTTCACGTAATCGCCTCCTAAATATCCTCCAATATGATAGGAGTCGCTCTTTCTTTGGCGGTCAGATAAATTCGCCATTGATTTTTGAAAATGAGAAAGAGCTTATCCAGAACGCACTTTCAAAATATAATCATTCAAGGGAAAGAGGGGCGCTCCTGCATGGAAAGGGAAGACAACGAAATGATTTTTGGTGACACTATGGGCAATAAAATCTATATTTACTTTTTATTTAAAAAATATTTTTTTACATTATAAAATATAATTTTCAAAAATAATTTTAATATAAAAATATAAAATAAAATTACATATAATATAAAATATGTTAGATTTAAATGTTTCTTAGTATATTATTATTATTATTATTATTATTATATCAAAGGAATCAAGAACTATAGTGCGTCTAATAATTTTTTCTTGGTAATTTTTTTCCCCTGATTGGTGATGTTGGATCAACATGCTCTCTGATACGATGGAGACAGGGGGAGCCTAGACCTCGTGACCTCTTGCCTACAATAGGATGCTTTAGCCAATCGAGCTAGGTCCCCCACCCCATTTTAGAGTATATATATTATCTATATTTATTATTTAAATATATTAGATTTATTGGAAAATATGTTCAAATTATAGTTATTATTACATATTATATGAAATATAAAGCACATTATATATATATATATATATATATATATATATATATATATATAAAAGAAATTTAACAACTTAATTTCTATTTTAAAGAGATGAAACGAGAGGGGGTGGAAGGTGGAGGAATAGATAGAAGGGAGGGATGAAAAACTACTGCTTACCATAAACAATACAACAAATAAAACTCGATTTCCCATGCACTAACCAAGTCAATAGTTCAACTAGTTAAGGGATTTTTTGAGTTTATATAGTAATTATTTCAGCTTTGTCAATAAAGTGGCTAGAGGCTTCTGTATAGGTACATGAAACTCTCTTCATACATAGACTCACAACTCAAACATATTGATCAACATTACTTACCTCTCTTGCTATCAATAAGTAATTTTATATTTATTAGTTAAATCCATCTCCATCTCCATCTATATCAAGCTATCTCTATCTTCCTCTTTATCTATCTCCCTATCTATATCTCATTACCTCTCCCCTATCTCTATCTCTCCCTCTTTCCCTATTGCTCCCTCTTTATATCTCTCTAATTCTCTATCCTCTCTCTATTTCTCTCCATCCCTTGCTCTCCCTCCTCTATATATTTATATATATCTCTCCCACTATATCTATCTCAATATCTCTCTCTTATTCAAACACACACACATCCCTATTTCCCCCTATTTTCTTCTCTTTCTTCCTCCTCTACCTATCTCTCTCCCTTTCTCTCCCTCCATCTCTATCTCTCTCTACCTATCTCTTTCCCTCTCTCCCCCTCCCCTCTTCTCTTTCTTCCTCCTCTACCTATCTCTCTCCCTTTCTCCCCTATCTATATCTCTATCTCTAGCTCTCTCTCTCTCCCTTTCTCTTCCCATATATATATCTATATCTCTCTCTTTCTCTCCATATATATATATATATATATATATATATATATATATATCTGTGCAAAATGAAGTTAGTTGGGGACAATAGCACAGTGCTTATAAACAATTGGAGTATGATATCCCTTTGCATGTTAGAGTTGAATCAAGTAACCCAAGGGATATTTATAGAGAATGGCGTAGAATGCTACTCAAACCAAGCTATCACAATAGGATTATGCCTTGTATTGAGGCAATTTACACTGAGTATGAGGTAAAAATAGCAACAAAAGAGGAAACCGTGAGGAGATGTTTATCCCAGAGGTGGAATAGTTTGAAAGATGAGTTGAAATAGGTTGAGCCTCATTCCATCCACAATTATGTTGCGACATTAAAAAGAATTGAGAGACACATTTAGATTGGAAGAACTCAAAGGATGGCATTGGCTTCCCCTAACTTTTCAGCCACCCATGTCCATATGGCCTGTTCCAAATTTTAGATTCTACCAGAGTGATATTGCCACAAAAAGGAAAATATGGGATAGATTTGACAGATTGGGAGTATTCTATTGGGATCCTAACTCATGCACTGTTGCCACTAATGTTGGACAACTCTCAATTGAAAATTTCAGAGCTTTGACCAAGTAGAAGAACAAATCTTCCCCTACTGGAGGACGAGCAAAATGTTAGGTTGGGGGAAGTGATGAGCCTAGTTTTTGGTCTAGTTTGGATAGAATCTATAGTCCATTTTCTCATTGATGTCATGTATTTTAATGCTTAAATATTGGCATTGGCATAATTTTTCCCTCAAACCATTGACATTCGACATTACCCTATCTCTGTAAGCTTTAATGATATTTGGCATAATATGCGGGTCATCTATGTTGATTTTGCATATGATTAATGAGTGTTTCTTAGAGTAGCTATTGATGTGCAATTATTATGCATACTAACCTTGGGCTGTAGACTTAATATGTCAAGCTATGGAAGACACTGCTAGCTGGGCATGAGCCATAATGTCTAGCTCAGAAGCCGCTCCAGGTCAAAGGCGGCCAACAATAGAGATTCTTCATCCAACCAAATGTAACTACCTTGTAGTGGACCTTAATGATTGAGCATGCATGGGCATTACTACTATGTTGGATCTGCCCTTGACATGCATGTCTGACCGGATTCCATGCACGTGTAACCACCACCACTCCACTTTCCCCTATTTTCCCTAAATAGTGTCCTCCCAGTCATGGAGCTGACTACCCCGTTAGTTGTAGTATAAATAATAAGTTGATGCTCCTTTGGAGTTGCTCGATTCTACATTGTACTCTCATTTCAGTGATACAAATACATTACTCTTTGTATGCACAATTTACAGTGAATGAAAATAAAATTCTGAGTTTATTTTAGTTTAGAGGATACTTATCCAAGGGGGCCCACATGGTGAGTAATATGTGTATATGTCTAAAAATGGTCATGATTAAGCTTGTTAATTAATTAAATATGAATTATTTAATTAATTCCCCTAAAGTCATCTGCATATAAATAAATTTAATTATTTATTTATATTGTTCATTTTCTAATTCTTCTACCTTAATTAAATAAATAATTTTATTTAATTATTGACATTTCCTACATTCCTCTTAATTAAATTAAATAAATACGATTATTTATTTTAATTATCATATCATTCTAAAGTTTGAATAGTTGAATATTCAAATAATGGAATATTCTCTTCATCCCATGATCAAATTTTATTTAATATTTTCCTCTCACTCTAAATTCATTTCTAAAACATGATTAAATACAATTTATTTAATTATGCGAGTTTCTATATCAGTCTTCACTTCCAAATTAAATAAATTTATTTTATTTAATTCTAACTCATTCTAAACTCATTCTTCGAAATGGCAATTTCCCTTCGGATCTCAATGACGGAAATTGAAGGAAAAGGGAAACCTTCTATCTCCCTCTCCACTTTCGAAAATCTTCCACCGTCCATTCGTACATGCTTAATCTGGGCCGTTAATCAAATTAGCGAATCAGATCCTTTCTAAGACTCTATAAATGTCGATACAAATCCAAGCTTTGGTTACCTACGCATACATACAAAAACACACGAACATACATGCAATCAGCTTATGCAATCACAGCCTTTTAGCATCACAACAATACTTTCATCTTAGCATAGCCTTGCATTTAGCATAGTGTGCATTTTAAAATCTCATTCTTTATGCTGTTCATTTTGTTGAGCTTGATTTGCTGATCTAAGAGCCATTGGAAACAACAAAACGCTGGAGTTAGAGAGAGATAAGATGATTTCGGGGAAGCTGCAGTAACAGTTTGTTCATTTTGTTTTCTTTTTCAGTTTTCTTGATTTAATGTCTTATTGATATGTGTTTGAATTCCTTTATAATTGATACATTTTTCATACACACATAAAATGGCGCCCACCGTGGGGCTCAAACCCACGAATTTAACATTCTCTGCAAGTTTTTTTTGACAATTTCCGCATTCTGGAGTCAACTTTCGAAAAAAAAATTGGCGTTTAAGCACATTCGACATTTTCTGCGGCGCATACGGGGTTTTTGACTCTTTTGTTTTGCAGGATTCTGGAGCACATATAATAACTGTTCTAGCGCATATAGTAACTATTTCGGTGCATATAGTAACTGTTTTGGCGCATATAGTAACTGTTTTAGCGCATATAGTAACTGTTTTGGCGCATATAGTAACTATTTTAGTGCATATAGAACCTTTCCTTTGGCACATATAGTAACTGTTTTAAGAGCATATAGAATCTTTCTTGCGGCGCATATACCTTTTGTTTCGGTGCATGTACCATTTGTTCTGGCACATATACCTTCTGTTCTGGCGCATATACCATTTGTTCTGGCGCATATACCTTCTATTCTGGCGCATATGGAATGTAACAAAAATACAAAATTTTGAGTCTGACACCTTCCGCAGACAGAATTCTTTTTCTTTTTCCGGATTTTAAAATGAAGCAATCCTAGGATAGCCACATCTGGATAAAATGAAGCAATCTAGGATAGTCACCACACAATGATCTGGCAATTAAAATTGAATAACTTGTTTTTGTGAAGCAATATCTTCACTTAGATTAGATCATTGTGATCTGGGTTTTAAAATGAACATTTGTTTGCTTTGTCTGTGGCAATAGGTCTATGCTCTCCCCTTAACTGGGTGATCAAAATACCAAACTTGCCTTTTCAATTTCATGAATTTTTACTGCTTTAATTACATCCTTTAGAGAGCCTACCGTAGTGGGAAAAAGCACTCACCCTACGGGAACGACTCAAGTGGGTTCAAGCCAAAGCCAGGCTATTCCACCCCACTATAAAATTTAAAGCAAATCTGGGAAAACCCTCTTTTTCCAGTAGTGTGCAAGATAACCATCCCCAAAACCTTTGTTCTAAAGGTTGGGAGGTCTCCTGAGGGAGTTTATTATTGCCGCACTGAAAAAAAATCCTTACTATGAACCTAGTGTAGTGGCCAGCCGAAGTCAGTTTATGAACATTCTAATAATCACAGTGCAAAGGGAGGGAAGAATCTGCCCCCAAGACACTCACCATATAACTGCCAAGGACTGTTTGCTCAAGGGATCCAGTATCCACTTCCGTAACTCTGAGTACACACATGGGTGCCCCTTCGAGGGTGACATGGTTGTGTGAGTCGACGCAGTTCTAAGATGTGGGTTGTTGATTACTAGAATGACCTACTTGAGCATTAAGAGTGAGTCTTTCTGAATTATCTTTCATGTGCAAAACCTATGAAAACATTTGTTCAAAAAAATTTCTTGATCAAACACTTCATGTTAGTATAGGGCCTTAAGAACAACTATTCTTCAAAATGTTTGTTGTGTCTTCCATCACATTAATTCAGATAAAAAGATCATCCAAAATGAATATGAAGAACAACAACTGAAATCACTCAAAAGTTATTCATACCTTTGGTCCAATAACATTTTCAATACTTTTCCCATGCTTAGAGATTGGAAATAAACAAAATTTCCCAAGAAATCAATGTCCAAAAGGATTAGAAAACCCAAGAAAACATTGCGAAAGAGAAATTTTATACAAAAGTCGACACATGTTGCTTCATTTCCGTGGATTTCTTCATAGATATCAAAAACTTTGTTAGGGGATTCACTAATGAGTATGTTGTAGATCCTTTAGATTCTCGAGCTTATTATCAAAGATTAGCTCTATCACAATGGCATAATCATAACCAACATCTTGAGTTTGATAACATACCACAACCTACTATTGAATATCCTTCACACCCCAGTCATATTCTTCAAAGATCTTGAAAGAATTTCTTTAAAAAAAAAAAAAAAGATCAAAATCTTTTAGAGTGGACTTTTCAAAAATAGCTTTCTAATTTTTGGTTCAACTTCCCCAACAAGATTCTGACATCCTTCATCATTGGAAGCCACAATAAAAAATTAGGAGCATCCTTGATCATATCATAAGATTCCACATCTTATCAGATCAAAATATCATTCCCATTGCACTTGTCAAAAACTGTGATCTAAGTCCAGAGGAACTTTTCAAAATCATATGCCTATCTCCACAAGATCTCAACACAATAAATTGAAGGATACAATCCAAAAAGAAAGTCATATTCAAAACACTCAAGAAGAAGGAGAAAGCAGTAATCCTCTTTTCAGCATAAATCAAAATCCACTTTTCAACAACAACATGGACAACAGAGAAGAAAATCCATTTCATAACTACAGAGATAAAATCCATGTGGATAGTGATGAGGAACGAGATGAAGAACATCTTAGAGAGGCTGAGCAAGATCCCAAATTTCATAAAGCCATAGAAAATATCTTTCAATGAGATAAAGAAAAATATTTTCTCTATCTAGCTGACCAAGGAGCTAAATTGCCTCATGACTTTAATACTGAAAACTTGAAAAATAAACATGAAGAAACACCCCTTTCTGATCTTAGTGCCTTGACCCAACAAATTAAGGCACTACAAGGACAAATTAAAGAACTACAAGGGGGAACAACCACAAAGAAATATACTCTAGAGGACATTTGTCCTTATCCTTTTGATCGAAGTCTTAACATGATTCCTTTTCCCAAGCATTGTGAAATGCCAAAATTTGATCGCTATAATGGGAAATCGGATCCAATCGATCATGTTAGAGACTTCCGAAACATGACATTGGAATTCGCTCATGAAGACACTTACTTGATGCGATTGTTTCCTAGGAGCCTTGGAGTTCACTCTATGGAATAGCTATCTAAGATTACACCTCCCGTCAGGACATTTGAAGAATTAATCAACTTATTCATATCACAATATGCCTACAACATACAACACCAAATCACCATGATAGATCTTTACAAAGTTGCACAAAAACTTGGCGAATCTTTCATTACGTTTCTTCAGAGATGGAGAAGAATGTTCGCCAGATATCCACATCCTATTCCTGAAAAGGAAAAGATGGTTACCTTCATTAACAGTTTAAATTCAGAAATGAGCTATCATTTGAACTTACATTGTCCTCCTTCTTTTGAGAAAATTATTGAAGATGCCATAACCATTGAAAATGCTTTGGTCAAAAGAGGAATAATAAAACATGACAAAGACAATCCTAGCTCATCCAACCATCACAACAATCAGGATAAGTCCAAATTCTGGACTCGCAACAAAAATATGGTGAATGATGGTGTTGTTGATGCGAATCATGCCTCGACCAAGCCATTTGTCCTCAGTACTCCAAACATTCACAACAACAATGTCAACTCGATTGCAAATCACGAAAATAATCCTCCTTCTCTGAGGAACAATATAAATCAACACTCTACTCCTAATCAAGGGACTTCCAACAAACAAGGTTACCGAGGAACCAATAACAATCACAATTCCTTGGGGAACACCTCGAATACAAATCCACAAAGATTTTCATTCTTCTCTAATAGAAGAACTTTCACTTCATTGGGTCAATCTTTAGAATCTGCATTCAAAGAGTTGATGGCCAAAAATGTCATTACTTTGCCACCTCAATGAAACTATGAACCCAGTGTAAAGCCTCCATCATGGAATGAGGCATACTATTGTGATTATCATCAAGGCAAATGTCATCACACAAATAACTGCCAAGCCTTGAAGAATACCATTCAAGACTTAATCGACAATGACATCATTACAATAGAAGGACATCAACAATCCAACGCAGACCACCAAACATTTTGCAACCCTTTGCCCAACTATCAAAAGGGTGAGTCTTCTGAAAAAAATGTGAATCATATCAATGATTATCATATAATCAATCATCTCTACACAGACGATGAGTAGGTAAATGTCATTAAAGTCAACAAGAAGGTGGAATATAGAGAAGTCAACGTAACAACAAGAGTGCAAGCTAAAGTTGTCTTAAAGGGCGCCTCTTCAAAATCCACTGAGCCTCCACCTCAACATCAATATGATTTGGTCAATCAACTTCGGAAAACCCTCGCTCAAATTTCTATTCTGGAACTATTGAA
This sequence comes from Sequoia sempervirens, assembly GCA_007258455.2. Lineage (NCBI taxonomy): Eukaryota > Viridiplantae > Streptophyta > Pinopsida > Cupressales > Cupressaceae > Sequoia > Sequoia sempervirens. The sequence continues at coordinate 563,393,131 of VDFB02058242.1, forward strand.
GATTTCCCCAGCCCATAAGAAAATTCTCGAAAAAGCCCTTGTTGAAATGAATGTCTCCACTGATTTGGATGTGAACCAATTTCAAGCCATGGTAGGACACTTGTCTTCACCCACTTGCCTCTCATTCTCTGAAAAAGATGACATTTCCATAACTCATCTCCATAATTCATCATTGTACTTAGAAGTCATGGTTCACAATTTTTGTATCAAACGAGTTCTAATAGATGGAGGTGCTGGTTTGAACATCTGTACCATGAAGTTGGTTAAGACTTTAGGATTTTCTGAGGACTACATTGATTTCAGAAGAAAGATTACCATAAAAGCTTATGATGATGAAGAAAGAGCATCCAAGGGTCTAATCATGCTACCAATCAGAGTGGGCCCTGTTATAAAGAATACTTTCTGTCAAGTACTGGACCGTGATCTTGCATATAACATCTTGTTGGGTCATCCTCGGATCCACGAAATGCAAGTTGTCCCATCAACCTACCATCAATGTCTTAAGTTTCATTATGATGGACAGGAAATCACGATACTAGCTAATAATTCCAATATTCAAACTTGTGCCAACATAAAATCCAGTCAAGATACTTTGGTCCCTAACAATCGAGAAGCTCATGCTAAGACTTCTCTAAAGATTGACACACAGATCAGTCAATTGACCAATAGTTTTGAGAAAAAAATGAAATTCAAGGATCATGGAGTTGGAGAATACTCTCTTTGTCTTTCCAATTTACCTACATCACCTCGATCACATGGACAACCGTCTATCAAGGAACATCAAATATCAGTAGCATCAACATCAAAGCAACCACCAATAGAGCCAATCACAAAATTTAATGGACAATTCATCAAAGAAAAATTCCCCATGATGGAAAATCTTGAGGATACAGAAATTCTAAACTAGCTATATAAAGATGAAGATGAAGCAGTCTTTAATGTCAAATCACCCATGGACAAATATGGAAAAGGGTATTCAATCATGCAGAAGATGGGCTATGATAAGGGTCCTATCGGAAAAAGGAAGGAAGGAGTAGTTGAACCTATTCACCTCCGTGAACTCACTACAAAGGAGAAAACTAGATTGGGTTATGATACTCATTCCAAAGAAAGCACATCCAAACAACTACATGGCACTATCTTCGCATTGCAAGAAGGCTTAGATTCACGAGAAGCATGTTTGACAACAGTTTAGAACTTCTTGGATAAAAATTCTGACATAGACTCTACTGAATATGAATGGGACACCATTTACAATAATGAGTTCTGGAGGGACAAAGAGGTTGATGTAATACACCAGTATGCCCCAACTCTAATTGAAGGTCAAGGTTCAGGGACCCAAACACGTGAATTCGAACTACAAATTCACCATGATTCTAGTGATGCTGAGTCAGATCTAAACGAACAAGACTATCATGAGGACAGTATCATCATTGACCCACCTCATACCTCAGATCCTATAGACCACTCTGTTATGACTATAACCATAGCCGATTTCACACAACCTAATGATCCGCTATCTTTAATTTATCCTGATCTCATTGATTGGGATTCAACCAAACCTATCGATATACCTATGTTTCCAAGTGATGAAGCTATCATAAACTTCCTTTCTGTAGAGGATATAAATGATTGTTCCACTAGCGATTTTTGACATAGAGCTTTTGATCAGGAGAGTGTCAAGCCTCCTAGCTGCAAAAGTAAAAACAAAAAAGAAAGATCTAATGGTGAAAACCAAAATTTGGCAATATTAGATCAAACAAAAGATAAAATAAAAAGCGTATCAGATGGTGAAAACCTCTTTGAGGTACTAGACGATGGGAATCTTGAAACTCTCCCGGACCACTACCATGAGTGATCGCCTATTTTGATTGAGCCTACAAATGTTGTCAATCTTGAGACTTCCGACAAACCAAAAATTTTACAGTTAGCTACATCAATGATAGAGAAAGAAATACCAGAGTTCATGGAATTCCTGAAAGCAAATCAAGTAAATTTTGCATGGTCTTACGTTGACATGCCTGGTCTTGATCCTGATCTTATCATGCATCACTTGTCTATCAAACCAGGGGCCAAGCCGGTGAAACAAAAACTTAGAAAGATGCACCCTCATGTTGATTATTGGTTAAGAAAGAACTGAGAAAACTCCTTGATGTGGGCTTCATAAAACCAATCGACTATGCAGAATGGATCTCCAACATTGTTCATGTATCCAAGCTAGATAAAACTATGAGAATATGCACAGATTTCAGAGATCTTAATAAAGCATGTCCTAAGGATGACTTCCCACTGCCAAACATCGACACTATAATTGATTTGACAGCTGGCCATTCCATGTATTCATTAATGGATGGTTTTTCTGGCTACAACCAAATCAAAATTGCACCTGAAGACCAAGAAAAAATAGCTTTTACATGTCCATGGAGAACTTATTGTTGGAACGTCATGCTTTTTGGTCTAAAGAATGCTGGGGCTACTTACTAAAGAGCCATGACTACAATCTTTCATGACATGATGCATATCTTCATGGAAGATTATGTAGATGACATATTGGAAAAATCATACACCAAAGAAGGACATCTTGAAATATTGTCCAAAATATTTGCAAGATTAGAGAAATTCAAAGTTCGCCTCAACCCCAAGAAATGTGTTTTTGGGGTCAAATCTGAAAAACTCTTGGGGTACATTGTTTCAGAAAAAGGAATTGAAGTAGATCCCGCGAAAGTACAGGCAATTATGGAAATGCCTCCACCAAAGAACATCAATCAGTTGAGATCACTACAAGGATGACTGCAGTCTATACGAAGGTTCATTGCATAATTGGCCGACAAAAGTATACCTTTCACATGTCTACTACATAAGAATGTTCCTTTCAAGTGGGATAACAAATGTGAATTGGATTTTCAACAAATCAAACAATATTTAATGACTCCACTAGTTTTCATACCACCAAATCCAGACAAACCACTAATCTTATACATTGTCACAACAGAGACATCTCTGGGGGCACTGCTAGCACAAGAAGACTCTACAGGAAAGGAACGTGCAATTTATTATATCAGTAGAACACTAACAAGTCATGAGCTCAACTACACTTCTATTGAGAAGGCTTGTATGGCAGTAGTTTTTGCTTCACAGAAGTTTCGCCATTACATGTTAACCCATACAATCAATCTGGTTTCAAAGATTGATCCACTCAAGTATTTATTAAGCAAAGCATCATTGGCAGGAAGGTTAGCAAAGTGGGTAATGATTCTGAGTGAGTTTGACATCTATTATGTTGATCACAAGGCAATCAAAGGACAAGTTATCACTGATCAATTAGCTGAAGCACCACTGCAAGCAGATCATCCCCTGCACATTGAATTTTCAGATGCTGATGTCTTTACTGTAGAATCTAAACAACCATGGTCCTTATATTTTGATGGTTCTTTCACTCAACATGGATCGGGGGCAGGCATACTTTTCATCACCCCTCAAGGACACACTATTCCTCGATCATATAGGCTGATGTTTCCATGCACCAACAACATAGCTGAATATGAAGCATTGATCACTGGGCTTAAAATAGCGCTGGAATGGAGGATTATAGAACTACAAGTATATGGCGACTCACAGCTAGTCATTAATCAGATCAATAATGACTATCAGACCAAAGATGACAAATTGCTGCCATATAAAAAGATGGTGGATGACTTCAAGAAATATTTTGTGAACATTCAATTCACACAAATTCCAAGACTCGACAACAAAGTAGTTGATGCCATGGCTATGATCGCGTCGTTGCTACAACTCCTGGAAACTCAGACTCGTTATGAATTTCTGGTGGAACAATCATTTACACTTGCTTATGATACCCTTGAAAGTCAAATCATTTTCCATTTGGTCGGATCTGATTCACCTTGGTACGAAAAATTTATGCCTACCTCAAAGACGATATCTTGCCACCCAATTTATCTCGTAACCAAAAACACAATTTTATCCGCCAATCCGCTCTCTACACTCTTATTGCTGACACCCTTTATCGCCGTGGTCTTGATGGTACTCTACCTCGATGTCTTGAACGTGAGGAATCTGACAAAGCTTTACAAGAAGTTCATGGTGGCATCTATGGTACTCATTCGAGTGGACTGACCTTATCCAAGAAATTGATTAGAATGGGTTACTATTGGCCTACAATGGAGAGGGAATCATTCACTTTTGTGAAAAAATGCTCAAAATGTCAGATTCATGGGAATCTCATTCATGCTCCCGCACAGGAACTTCAACCATTCACGCCAACCTGGCCATTTTCTCAATGGGGGTTAGACCTAGTGGGAAAGATCCATCCTTCTTCATCGAACAAACATAAATTCATCATCACAGCTACAGAGTATTTTTCCAAGTGGATTGAGGTAGTCCCTCTTACTAAAGTTAGCCACAAACAAATATCATCATTCATAGTCAACTATATTATTTGTCAGTATGGCATTCCCAACTCCATTATTACAGATAATGGACGTCCATTCAAAAATCAGGATGTTGATGAACTTTGTGAGAGATTTCACATTCAGCATAGATATTCAACACCTTACTATCCACAAGGGAATGGCCAAGCAAAGGCCTCAAATAAAACAATATTAAATTTTTTGAAGAAGGCTGTGAATGATTCAGGGAAGGATTGGCACGTTCAACTCAATCCCGCTCTATGGGCCTACAGAACCAGTATCCGCACACCAACAGGAACAACACCATTCGCTCTTTTCTATGGAGCGAAATCCATACTACCTTTAGAAGTTGAGATTCCCTCACTCAGAGTATCATTGAAAGGTCTTACAATGGATGATGAATACAAAGTTTCCCGACTCCAAGAACTGGAACTGCTAAATGAAAAGAGGCAACGAGCAGCAGACCATTTAAAAGCATATCAACAGATGATGTCTCACAGCTATAATCACAAAGTAAAGCCCCACACTTTTCAGGTGGGTGATCTTGTTCTGAAAGAAAACCCATGCAATCAGCAAGACAGAGAGAAGAAAGGAAAATTTGAACCAAATTGGCTAGGTCCTTACGTGGTTATCGCAATCTATGGTTCAGGAGCCTACAAATTATTGACGCCAGAAGGGGACCTATTTGACGAACCTATCAACAGCATGCACCTAAAAAAGTATTATGTCTAAAGTAGAAATCCAAAAAAATTAGAAAAAGTCCTAAAGAAATCTTAAAAAATCAGAAAAAGTCCTAAAGAAATCCAAAAAAACTTAGAAAAAGTCCTGAAGAAATTTAAAAAAATTAGAAAAAGTCCTGAAGAAATACAAAAAAATCAGAAAAAGTCCTAAAGAAATCAAAAAATCAAAAGTCATGAAGAAATCCAAAAATTAGAAAAAGTCCTGAAGAAATACAAAAAATCAAAAAGTCTTGAGAAGAAATCCAAAAAATTAGAAAAAGTCCTAAATAAATTTAAAAAATCAGAAAAAAGTCCTAAAAAAAATATAAAAAATCAGATAAAGTCTTGAAGAAATACAAAAAAAATAGAAAAAGTCTTAAAAATACAAAAAATTCAAAAATACAAAAAATCGAAAAAATCCTGAAAAAATACAAAAATCAGAAAAGGTCCTTAAAAAAAAAAAAGGCAATAAAAACAAATAGTGAAAATCTAGCAAACATACGCTATTTGTAGCTTTCCATCTATTAGTTTATGTTTTGCATTTAACTTTTCAACCTTCCTTTTCATACATCTTTTTCATCATTTTAAGGCCACACCAGCACCATGCTATCATCATTTACCTCGAGCGATAACGTCTTACCATGGCTTGATTATTGTACATATTTATTTCAGCAAGTTGTGTCAATACCAAGGGCAAACATGGGCATACTGGGGGCAATCAACTTTCAAGTTTTACCAAAACAGTGAGACAATGACATCGAAGCCAATCATACAAAAACAAAACAACCAAATCAAACCAAAACATCCAATCATTGATCCATATCATAGTAGCTTTCAGTTGCGTACCTTATCATGACTCATATTTGGATGATCTATAATCTGAATAATGTTTGGAATAACAGTATTTCATTTTTGAACAATGGTTGTTTAATTTTTGATATCATTTCTTTGGACCACACTCGATGATGTACTGAACTAGAGTGGCAAGGAAAGAGGATGATTTTTCTTTGTCTGTTGTATTGAGGATAATTATCCATTTGTTGCAAGTATGTCGTGAGACATGATTTCCAAAGTTTATCATTGATGACAGTTCCAAATTTGCATCAGATGGTTGTTAGTCTTTGTCTGTTCATGCAAGAAATTCTCAGATCATCTCGGTTCAATTATACCTAGATGTTTGTGTTCACTTGCTATATCAAAAATCATGAAAGTTGTACTCAGGTCATCATTGGTTCTAATTTCCCCTCTAATGCTTGTACACACTTCCAACATTTTCAAACGCTCTATGATGATTTAAGCAGGCTAGCCAAAAGGCTCAACAAAATGGTCAGTTTCATTTAGTTGCATTTCATTTTAGGTCATGGTACATAACTGCATATTGGATTTGCAGCAAGAGTTTTGAAAGGCCAATGGTTGTCATGTTTCTTTGGACTATATTTGTAGAGGACAATGCGGACGTTTGGTTCATTATCATTATCATTTATCGCATCATCATTCATTTCCTTTATATCATATATTTCATCATTTCATTCATTATCATTCATATTACTTTCATACATTTCATCATTTCATTCATTATCATTCATATTAGTTTCATTGGCATTTCTTCATTCATTATCATTCATATTAGTTTCATACATTTCATTCATTATCATTCATATTATATCATACATTTCATCATTTCATTCATTATCATTCATATTAGTTTCATTGACATTTCATCATTTCATTCATTATCATTCATATTAGTTTCATACATTTCATCATTTCATTCATTATCATTCAAATTAGTTTCATTGACATTTCATCATTTCATTCATTATCATTCATATTAGTTTCATTGGCATTTCATCATTTCATTCATTATCATTTATATTATTTTCATTATCATCTCATCATCGCATTACCATTATCATCATTTCATTCATTTTATTCATTTTCGTTATCATTATCATTTATATTATTTTCATTATCATCTCATCATCGCAATACCTTTATCATATTATATCATACATTTCATCATTTCATTATCATTATCATTCATATTAGTTTCATTATCATCTCATCATTTTATTATCATTGTCATTTCCTTGTTTCATTATCATTGTCCTTTCATCATCTTCTTATCGTTACCGTTATCATTATTTTACCACATCGTTATCATTTATTTCATGGTCATCATCATTTCATCATTTCATTATCATTATCAGTTATATTATTTTCATTTTCATATCATATCATTATTATTCATTTATCCATTCATTCTTATTACAAATCATTATATTTTCATCACATATTGTTTTATCATACATCTCCTCACTATTTACTCATATCATTTTACATCATATAATACCATTTTATCATACAAATTCATAATGCATATCATGAACACAACATTCATTTTTTCATCATATTATCATCATTTACTTGCATTGAAAAATCCAAAAAATAAACATTCCATACATACATTTCCATATACACATCATAAGTCATCCACCTATATAACATCATTGGTACAAATTATCAAATCATCATCATCATAATAAAAACATTATAATCGAATCATCCTGCATATCATGTTAGTCATCAGATCATTCAAATGCATACCAAAATCCATAAACACATGAAAATAAATGCATATCACATTATCATCTTAAAAATGCACATTACATCATCAAAAACAATCATTGCCGCTGCATATCATCACTCATCAAAAATAATACAAATGTCCAAATGTCCAATGAAACTAAAATGTCCAAAGCAAAATATATCAGATATGATCAAAAATCAGTATACATTCTCCAAAAATGGTACACATATGTGCACTATATCTACTAACTGGTCGATGCCCCTAATGGAGCTTGTCTGGAAGGAGGTGGCCTGCCACTGGTGCCTGCGTCTGGATCTCGCCAAGGCCCGGTAACCCCTAGGCTCTGTGTGCGTGTCCATGACCTACTCCTGGTCCTGTTGTGGGATCATGGGAATGGCTCTCTGCGATCAAGAGGACATAACTCCTCATACCTGACACGATAATACTTGGCCTCTCTCGCCATCTCCATTCCCTCTGCAATGGCATCCCGTAGTGAGGCACTCTCCACAGTACCCATCAACCTCTGAGCCACTCCCTCAGCCTCCATCGCCCTCCGTCTGAACGCATCTCTCTCTGTGATCACCTGGGCTAATTGTGGGTCTCGGGCAGGTGCCTATACCTGTACCTGTGCCTGAGCCTGTGCCAGCTGTGTTTGTAGTTGTACAATCAATCCCTATGACTGCATCAACTGACTCTGCAACTGTCCTTATTGTCCCTGCAGTGTCTGCACCTGGGCCTAAAGAGTAGCTATCTGCCCCTGTTGAGATGAGGATCCCATCCAGATCACTGTCCATCGCCCAATCCCTATCCTCGGCTGCCGCATGATCTGGACACCCCTCAGAATATCCAGTCTCGACCTCCCCAACACCTGTCCCTCATCCTTGCCATCATCTCCATCTTCCCCATCGGAACTCTCCTCCTCTCCGCTCTCCTCCTCTCCTCCAACTACTCCCTGCTCGCCACTGGCCACATCCTCCTGTCTCACTGCCCCTAGCTGTGGTACTACCAGAATGGGTACTGGCTCATCAAGACTAGTAAACTGTGGAAAGGGATGCATGTGGAAATATAGAGAATGCTCATAAGACATACCGGCATCCACAATGTCTCGCCTGTTAGCCCATGCCTTAGGCGCTAATGACATGAACTCTGTATATGTTGTCTAATAGGAAATACATGGCCCCCATCCGGCCTCATCTCTGCTTTGGGCATAGTGTGCAACCCCCTGTGGCAGCCCTTGGGTAAATCCAAACTGCCTCTGCACCCGCAATGCCAGTAACCTCTCAAGGATAAAAGGAGTCCTCCCTATCAGGAACCAAGGAATGCATACAAACGACATCTCTAGATCATTTGTAGCCCATGGCTTGCAATCAAGATATGGTCGCCATACCACTGTATCTATATCATCTAAAAGTCGTCTCCAGTAATCCACCTTGCCCAGCTTGGGCTGGGTAAGGAACTTAGCATACATATATATATAGGGCCGACCTAGAGGCCTAACTCTGGGGCACGTCGGTCTCATCACAGCAAGATGCTCCCATGCTCAGATCTGCAGCAGTGTCACACCACATGACAAACTGGAAGCACCCCTGTACACCACCTGATCCAAATCATGATATAGATGCACTAACATGCAACTCCCCCATGCATATCTCCACAGCTGTAGCAACATCTGCTCCAAAATCCTGCCCCATCCCACTGATAATCCCTTTGCCCAGCGATCCAGACAAAGGAGACCTCCAATAAACACACCCAAAACTACAGGCAAGGCTGGATATCCTTAAAATTCAGCCCTTGGTACCTAGTACCCAGCTATCTGTCCATCACCATACACCCTCCTCAAAGAATTTGTACCCCCGAGCTCCTTGTGATCATAGTACACAAGGGCACCAACCACTGGGATACCTAATATCCTGTATACATCCTCTGGAGTCACCGTCACCTCACCAGTCAACATATGAAAGGTGTTGTGCTCCAAATGTCATCGCTCTGCCAGTGCTATCAATAATCCTCTGTTGACCCGAATCGATAGCATAGCCAACAAGGATCTCAAACCATATGTATCTATTAAAGCTATGTCATTAGGTGTCAACTCAGGTATCCTATCCCATCCTGCTGAGTGCCGCTCTCTAATCTGGAGGTTTTTTAAAACCTCCTATTTTCATCACAAGGATAATTAATCAAAATCATACCATTCATTCAACCAAAATCAATTAGACTCATATCTATCAGTGACCTATATCAAGTGACCTATATCAGTGAACTATATCAGACCTATATTAGTGAACTATATCAGACCCATATCAATGACTCATATCACACAATCAATCCTATCAGGGAAACCAATACACAATCTATCTAGCTGGATATTATATCAAATCTACTCTACGGTCAATTACTATTTGTTTACTATCACAAAAAGCAAATTTATCAGAAGTCGTATCAATCATTTATCTAACATTTACTCTTTGTTTTCTACTCTAGGAAGCAAAGTTATTAGTTCAATCTACTCTTTGTTTTTGAAACAAAGTTATCAGATAATTACTCTTTTTTTTCTACTCTAGGAAATAAAGTTATCAATCAATCATCAGATTATTCTATCATTTCTATCCATATCAGCATGATGACATGACAATTTACCTATTTGTTGACTAAGGAAGCAATATTCATCATCATTTTCACATTACTATCATCAAATTGTACATTCCACCTATTTTCACTATATGCGCTACTCTGTGGCCTCTATGCTCTAAAACCCATATGCGCTACTTTGTGGCCTCTATGCGCTATAACCCATATGCGTCGTTCTTTTTGCTAGATGCGCTCAAACAGATCCCCTATGCGTGATTTCCCTATATGCGCTGCTTGAATCAACCTAAGCGCTACTATCATCACTGGATGTGCAATTTCCCTATATGCGCCACTGTTTTTACTCTATGCACTATTTCCTATATGTGCTACTATTTTTCCTAGATGTGCAATACTCCTAAATTTCTGAATGACACCCTATATGCGCTATTGTTTTCATCAAATGTGCTAAACTAGTTTTACCCTAACTATTTCAAATCTAGCCTGCATGCACTATTGTTTTTACCCTAAGCGACAAAAAAATCATTAAAAGCACTCAAACGTCATTTTCATATTCAAAATTTGCGAAAAAAGAGTAAATTTTGATTCAAACGCGAAAATTTTTGAAAGCACAGGTGGTTAGATTGACTCACCGGTGGTCCAAATGCTGCTGGCCTCTGGTATCGGCGAGATCTCTCGAATCGGTGACAATGATAAGGAATCTCCATGTCACGAGGTCACTCTCAGAGCTACAGTATTCACCAAGTTAAAAAGTGCAAATGATTTGTCTCTTTCTCCTTTTTTACCTTTTAAAGGTCAAACAAGGGTAAGTTTGCTGCCTTTTGACTTTATTTTCAAAATGGGACATTTCTTTTCCATCTTTTGTCGAGAGATAAATCACTCTCTCTCTCATCTGTGATTTACCTCCCGAGGGGGCATCATCAACAGAAACATCGAAAGTATATCAGGGGAAAAAAAAATTATTTTCTTTGAAGCAATGTGTTTTACACATTACTTCAAAGAGGGGCAGAATGTATATGTCTAAAAATAGTCATGATTAAGCTTGTTAATTAATTAAATATGAATTATTTAATTAATTCCCCTAAAGTCATCTACATATAAATAAATTTAATTATTTATTTATATTGTTCATTTTCTAATTCTTCTACCTTAATTAAATAAATAATTTTATTTAATTATTGACATTTCCTACATTCCTCTTAATTAAATTAAATCAATACGATTATTTATTTCAATTATCATATCATTCTAAAGTTTGAATATTTGAATATTCAAATAATGGAATATTCTCTTCATCCCATAATCAAATTAAATATTAAATATTTAATTTAATATTTTCCTCTCACTCTAAATTCATTTCTAAAACATGATTAAATGCAATTTATTTAATTATGCGAGTTTCTATATTCGTCTTCACTTCCAAATTAAATAAATTTATTTTATTTAATTCTAACTCATTCTTCAAAATGGCAATTTCCCTTCGGATCTCAATGACAGAAATTGAAGGAAAAGGGAAACCTTCTATCTCCCTCTCCACTTTCGAAAATCTTCCACCATCCATTCGAACAAGCTTAATCCGGGCCATTAATCAAATCAACCAATCGGATCCTTTCTAAGACTCTATAAATGCTGATACAAATCCATGCTTTGGTTACCTACGCATACATACGAAAACGCACGAACATACATGCAATTAGCTTATGCAATCATAGCCTTTTAGCATCACAGCAATACTTTCATCTTAGCATAGCCTTGCATTTAGCATAGTGTGCATTTTAAAATCTCGTTATTCATGCTGTTCATTTTGTTGAGCTTGATCTGCTAATCTGAGAGCCATTGGAAACAACAAAATGCTGGAGTTAGAGAGAGACAAGATGATTTCAGGAAAGCTGCAGTAACAGTTTGTTCATTCTATTTTCTTTTTCAATTTTCTTGATTTAATGTCTTATTGATATGTGTTTGAATTCCTTTATAAATTTTACATTTTTCATACACACAATATGTTCTCTTAGTTTAGCGTTAACTTAGTATTACATGTCATTTGATACTTAGTTTGAAATCTAGCATTGACTGTTCCTCTAGCCACTAGAAGTCCATTCTATGTCTATTACTATAGCCCAAGCAGAAAGAATAGTTTCATGTTTGTTGCCCAGATCTTTTATTTTTGTCACGCATTTTAGTTCAACATAGTTGTTGGCTGATGTTCATTATTTTCTTTATTTTCTTTTCAGCAATCTACTTTTAGCATTGTGTTTCTTAGCTATAGAATGCAATGACTACATGAGCCCCTAGTGCACATATAGTGCTGACCCATTTCAAGTTCACGTCCCTGGGTTGACAAGTTAAATGCACCTTCATGATGGTTCAATGACTATTTAGGTTAGATGTCCAATCTCTGAATCATTTCCATACAAGCCTAGTTATGAGATCATTGTAGGAGGCTAACACTCACCACAAACCTTCCTATCAATCCCCACTCTCCTGTTTCATTTTCACATGGCATCACCAACTCCCGCAGGCTGGTGAGAAAACCCTATTCCTCCCCGCTCCCCTACTATGCTATGTTGACATCAATATCTACCCTCACGGGCTAACAAGGAAAATCTGATTCTCCTTCTATAGCCCCTCTTTGACTTTGGCAACATCATACGAAGGCCCACAGTGATTGATGTGCAACCCTATCTTCCACCCATCAAAGTCATGTGCTTTGAAGCTCGCCACAACAAAAAATTGGAAAAAACACAATGAGAACTTGTGAATTCTCACATGGCTAAAAAACCACATAACTGTATGCCTCAAACATTAAAGTGTTGAAATTTAAAACTTTGCATTAAAGCACCATACAAAGTGTAATATGTAATTTGAGGGAACCAAATGTACCACTCCTCATAGTATTCATTTACAAACCCACCAATCCTTCTGCTCATGATCTCAAACCTTCTCAAGTTGCACTGCCTCATCTTATGAACTCCTCTTCATTGCAAAATCTTCAAAATAGTTCCAATTCCCAATCAAAATATCACATAAGAATTTTTTTTATCAGATTCACTTGGTGAAGCTTTGAATGTTTCAACTACCAGAAACCCGTCCTTTGTTTGTAGTTCCATGCTGTCAAGTTCGCACAAAGCACTTGATGAATTTTATCCACCCTAAGTGTAGCCCATTCAAACCTAAGCTTAGTTGGAAATAACTCTAATCTTGAGTTGTTGCCACAAGATGTAAGTGTGCATCCATATAATGTGGAAACCCTAACCATTCTAGGCTTGTGTAAAATTTTCCTTTTCAATATCATGTCACAGTTCAAACAACTAAGCAAGATCAAATAGTGTTATGATTTTATCGGGCCATGGTTGTTCAAGTGAAACACCACCTTCTCTTAATCCTTTGCTTCCACTCTTAGGCTATTGAAAGTGAAGCTATGATGCATGTACAAATGTGCAACTAATGTCTTCCAAACGCCCTCACTCTTAAATGAAAATTGTGGAATATGAATAAGAGAATGTACAACCATATAAGAACGCCATGTTGTTGTAGTATACGACAACTCTATTGTTGAGCTAATGTATGTGGCAATGGATTCAAAAATATAACATGGTGCAATAGGTGGAGCAATTGATGAAGGAGCATATGACTATATGAAAATTTGAGTGGAAACTTCTCATTAAAAATTGCAGCCTCTTGAATTGCTTCAAATATAGCTATGACCTCTTTCTCATGCCATTCACTTCCTTCAACTATCAAGCTTTCTAAAACTTGTAAAAGAGAATCCATAATTTATATGCATCTCTATCAAAAAACAAATTGCTACTACAACCTCAAATGAAATTCCACATTTCCCCAACTGATCCAAATGAAGAAAATAGGCTACTTGCAACCCTAGCCATGTCATGATTATTTGATGCATTTTTTGATTGTTCATGAAATGCACACGACTTACTAATTTTGACAATATCATCCATTTCTACACTCGGTGATATTTCTACTCTTCTGCCAAATCAAGCCATGATCTTAAAAACTTCCTTTTGTTCTTCCCTTGGTGATACCAATTCCTATATATAGCACATGGAGAAGCAGGTTGACCTTTCATGTTTAACCCTGTTGTAGTTTCTGACAAAAGAAAAATATATGTTTAATTGCTACCTTCTGGACCGAGTGCAATCAAGGCTAACCATACTTATGGTAAATCAAAGGAGTGTCACCTTGTGCCTCTACACTTTGCATATAGCCTGAGTCAAATCAAATTTTTGATATAAATGTTAGTTATTGCAGTCCTCTAACAAACATGAAACAACACCCATCTTCCTAGGGATTATACATGAAAGCATGCAATTTTGCAAACTCTCAATTGTAATAAAAGCTTCACCTAATTTTGTGGCACATGGGTCCCCTTGTGGGCCTAACTAAAAAAAATCATTTTGAAATAAGTTTTACTTTGAATTGATCTGAGGCTACCTCTAAATGCATCTGGCATGAAAAGTTTGAAATGGGTTTTCATTAAAATTTTCTTTCTAGCATATTTGCACAGTGATCAAAACTAGCCAAGTAGCTTCTACAATCACCTTAGAAAACTATTCAAACAGCCTCTTGGAGCCATGAAAGTGCACAAGAATGCAAATATTTGATCCAAAAACTTAGTGCAACAAACGGCTTGGAAGAATTCATCCTGAGCTGCAAGATATTAAATGCCAAAGTGGATTACTCAGACATTTCTGGAAGTGCATATGTCAAAAACCAATTAGGGCTCACCAATTCGCCTCCTTGAAAAATTATCAAATCAGATTTTTGGGAGGCTACCAATGGAAACACTAAATAATTTAGGTCCATTGAGTATGTGTGCAAGAGGGATTTCCTTCAAACCAGATTCATCACAAGATATTAATGGTCAAACTTGACCTCCTTGAAATATTTTGGAAATGCAGATGTAAAAACAGAGCAAAATTTATTTGCTTTTGACCTGGTAAAAATATCAAACTTGATCCTAAGACTCTGAAACTGGACTAGGGGGCATGCGAATATGAGGGTAATGTAGAGAACTAGTCCATTTTCCATGACAATCATCCAACTATGAAATATCAGTTTGAACAGGAGACCACTTTGCAAGCCTAAGAGTTTGCAAATAGCAAAATAGTTCCAAAACCCTCCAACTCTTCATTTCAAAACCCTATCAAAACTCATCACAAGAAGTTGAAATATAACATACATATTCACATATGAAAAATAAGTACACTCGCCAAGGGATTTGGCATGAAAGTCAATTAGCTCCAATTTATGACCCTCCAAATTAGGTCATTGGGGCAGATTTTTGAGGTGCATTTATGAGTGCAAATCAAATTTTTCATCATGGGTGTAATACCCCTTCATTTTGTGTTCTGGCTAGATAGTGTGTCCTTGTCTGCTTTGATGTGCTTTTTGGTTATTGAGATGTTGTATCATGTGTGTGTCATTTGATCGATAATTAGAGAGCGATAGTTTATTGGTGTGATGTGATGTATCTTATCTGATGCTTTATTTGGCATGTTTTAAATTGGTGTAATGATGATTAGTTATTGTAACATGTTATTGCGTGAGATATTTGTTATGATAGAACTGTCAGTCTATGATGAGTGTATTGGTGAAGGGGACGAGATTGTATCACTCACTTGCGAGCACCCTACGATTCTGAGATTTCCCCCTTCACAGTGTGTTCGATTATATCATATATATGCATGTTCGATATGCTCTTTGTTCGCAGGTTGACAGGTATAGGATATCGACTCCACCTGATTTTATAGGTTTGAGCGTGTCCATTGGCCAACTGTAATCGATTGGGAGATAGTAGCTAGGTTTTTCGTGCCAAGTCATCACCCTAGTCATAGCGTGTCGTCAGTTTGTCGTCGGGTTTAGTTGTCTTAATTTGGTTCATTCCTCCTTGAGTATTTATTTAATTTCATATTTTAGAGGTTATTAAATGGCTTGCATAGTTAAATTGATGATTAAATGTATCTAGTTGCAATGTTGAATTGTTATTTATTTTATTGATTAATTTGATTTAATTAATAAAATTAATTTTAGTTTATTGTTTAACTAGGTTAATGGTGGTAAATTAAATAAAATAGTTGTTTTGACATTATGGGATATTTATATTTATATTTAAAATGAAAATGGAAATCATATTGGATATTAAGATTTAATTAAAATAAAATAAAATGAAAATGTGTTGTAAATTTCACTTTTGAAATTATAGATAAAAATAAATTCTTTGCAACTTTAAAATGCTTTTGTTTTGAATGAAAATTTGAAAAATGAATGAAATATCATTTAGAAAGTAAAATTGTTTAAATTTAAAAAAAAAATTGAAAATATCCTCAAAATTGCAATAAATTTTGGTCGATGGGATATTGACCAAATTTGGGGAAAAATTAGGGAGGTTTTTTGCATTCTTGGAATTTGGCTGTGGGCAAATTCGAAGAAGAGTTCAAGTTTTGTGGATGCAATTTGGGATTTTGGAAAAACTTGGATGCAATTTGGATTTTGGAAAAGCTTTGGAGGAGTTGAAATTTGCAACTCATCTTCTTCTCAAACTCTTCATTCAAGCTTCAGATCACAGGTTTTCTTTATTTATTTGTGTAAGAAATTTGTATTTTCAGTTTAAATCTTGTTTGCAAATTCTTTGTTTGAAATCTTGATTAAATCTTAAGAATAAATTAGATTGTTTTTGTGAAATCAAAAAAAACTTGCAATTGAAATCTTCTATTTTAACAATAGAAGTTTGAAAGAAACAAAAGGGAAATTAGAAAATCTTGTGAATTTGGAAAATTGTTCATTATGTTCTTTATGAAATTAAATGTTGTTGTGTTTCTTTTTCTTGATAATTTGCCCAATTTGGGCTGAGAAATGGATTTTAGTTTATGTATATATAATTATATATATACATATATCTTTTGGCATATAAACTATGGGTTCTTCTTTTTAAAAATAAAAAATAAAATTATAAATTTATTTTCCCTGTTAAAAAATTTTCATTCTGGAAAGAACCAGAACAGGGACTGTGTTTTTTTTTTTTGAAAATATGATTTAAAAAAAAAAATTATATTTAAGAAGGGGGGTGGGGGCTGTCCCCCACAGCCGGCCCCCATGAGGGAGGCACTGGTTGTGGAGGCAGCAAGCACTGCCTCCACAGGCAGCGACTCCCCCAAAGGGGAGGGGCTGCTACACAGTCCCCATAGGGGCTACGTCCCCTATTTGGGGGTTGCGCAACAGCATTGACCACATCTTCTTTTGTTTAGTTTTTTTTTAATTTTTATTTATTATTTTATTTATATTATATTTTATACTATATATATAATATGTGAATTTAAATGACTTTTTATTTTTATTATTTAAAATATATATATTATATATATAATTTAAATAATAGGGTTATTTTGTGAGTTGAAAAATATATATTAAAGGATTATTTTACTATCATAGTTGGAAAATATAATGTATTATTTAAGAATTTGATTTTGACAATTATGAATAATCAGAAAATCTTGGGATTTAAAAATGATATTTTAGAGTTACATATTTAAATGATGTTAAATATTTTAAATAGGAATTTTAAAATAGTTATTTCATTATTATAGTTGAAATGAAACTGGCATTATAATAAATGATTTCATTTTAAAAGATTGTTTTTTTTTTAATCATTATGTAGGATTGGGAAAATGGAATTAAATGATTTGTTTAAATTCCTTAAGTTGTCAATGTGTTTTGATTTACTTAGAGTATGTGCAAATAACGCTTATTATTTAATTAATTTCATGTACCATGTCATTGTTTGGATTGGGTTTAGGAAACCCTAACATTAGATATTGAGTTGTCTGAATTGTTTTCTAAATGATGTTTCGTTCTTTCTCAATGTTGGGAAAATGGGGTTATTTGGCTAGTAAGTCTTCCAGAGGAGTTCCCTAGGTTGCGATGTTTCATGTGGAGGTTCGATTTGTGAATCACCTTGGGGAAATGCATAGAGTTGTATCATATTGTCTCACCTGGTTTTTACGAACGGTGATGGTTTGTGCCTCCTTGGGATTAGGAGAGGGTTATGTGGTTTGTGCCTCCTTTGGAAGGAGTGGTTTTGATCTTTGCTTCCTCTAGTGTTTGGAGAGGGTTTGACCTTTGTTTCCTCTAGTGTTTGGAAAGGGTTTGACCTTTGCTTCCTCTAGTGTTTAGAGAGGGTTTTGTGTTTCATTGCCTCCTTGGATTGGAGAGGTTACCTTACCTAGTTCACCTTTGGATTTTGGTTTTGTACTGTGTATGTTGTCTATAGGAGAGTGGCTCTTTGTGGGGGTCCGACACACAAAGGGGCACCAGGGTAACTCACCTAGGGTTTAAGTAAGTGATAACTTAAAAAGAATCAATGAAAAAAATCTCAAACTAATTAAGATAATTAATGCCTCTCTCATAACTCATTCGCTTTTAAGGTTTGAGATGAGACGAGAAGCGTAGTTGGTATGAGGGTCCGGCGGCTGGTAGAGTTGAGCCAGGATAACCCAAGATGGGGGTTCGGTTGCCTAAGACAGTTGAGCCAGGGTAACTCATAGAAAATGTCGTGTGACACTCTCTCTATGTCAACTAGAAGTCAATTTGTTGTACTGCATAAATGATCTTTGTTCTCTGGAAGCATTGTAACTTTGTGTTAAGTGATTTTGTGGTTGTAGTTTTTTCAGTTCAGTTATGTTTTAGCCTGTGTCTAGTGGTAGATGGTCCTGAATAGGAATTCCTGGTTACTATCTCCTAGCACGGGGGGTGAGCCTTTGGGTATCACATGGTTGGGTATCCATCTTGTTCGTGTGGATGAGATTTCTAGTTGGAGAGCTCGTGGGATCTAGTTTCTTTCATGCTTAATTCATTTAGTTGATCTTGTATTTTATTACCCCTCATTGTTATCGAGGTGGAAGTTGTAATCTGTAACTTTACTTATTGGATTTATCTCATTCGGGGAATGCGTGTTGTAATATTATTGTTATGTACTTCTTATTCTTGGATGTAAATTATCATGTATGGAATGTATGCATTCTTATTTCTTTAAGTATTTAAATGTTATGGTGATGATTCATGTTTCTTGTTTGGGTTTAAGTAACTCGGTCTCGTAACCTTAGGGGATTGATTGGCAATGGTTAGTGAACTTGCATGTTAATTGTTCTTATTAAAAAAAAATTAGTTTGTTTGAGTAGTAAATTGCAACTTCCCCTAGGGTTGCGTGGCAGGGCGTTACAATGGGCACTTCAAATTTGCAAAATTTGAAAGTTTCATTAGTGTCTCTTTCTGGGGACATTTGTTCCTCACTGAACAGAGCGAGATCTTAGAATCTTATGGAAGATCAGACCAAGTTCCTAGACCATTGGGTGATAGAGTCTTTTAATTTCAATTTTTTAACCTCATTTGGTGGCCCTAAATGAAAAAGGGAATTCAATTCTTACTATTTTCAAACACTAATCTATTAAAAGAGTTGATCTCTTTTAATCCATACTTGCCTCTATTACACTACAACAACATAAGTGAATTCATTTTTGCAAAAAAAAGTGTCAGTCTTCCTTTGAACAAGTGAGAACTTGCTCCATGTTTAGCTTTATTGTTACATGGCAACCAAATCACATAGGCCACATCACTACCAGACATTTTATCTTCTAATTTTGTGGCAAGTGACACAATATGAGGACAATGACGAAGACAATATGAAGATATAATATTATCACACTTACTAACCCCCTCATAATGATTAGGCTTAGAAAAGAAATCATGCCTTAACAACAATATGTAATCCTCTTGTGTATTAAGAAAAAAATTCTCACACATTTGTAACTCATCCAACTAAATTGCATCATAGATGATTTTTTTGTCATCCCAACAACACTGCCCCATCACATTATCATATGCCTTAAGGTTATAAAAAAAAAGACTTATGAACATCCACATGTCCATTATCCACATTCAAATCATAGCATTTAGAGAATGCACCAACATCACAAACAATGTTCTTCACTTCATGTTCATGGACAAGATCATCGACATTAATCATGCTATCACACAAGAAAGCTTCAAGTGCACTAGTTCATATGACTCAAAATATTTTTTTGCAACAAATTCATCATAATGAGTGTTCAAAACACATTCATCAATGTAAGAAGTATCAAAATCAACATCACCTCATGCTGCCTCAAGATAAGAATCTAAAGCATATTGCTCATGAGAAGGATTGTGAGTTGCAAATCTAGAAAATAGGTCCTCATATGCATCCATGTGATTGACACAATCACATTCTTCAAGTGAAAACTCATCATAAGGACTGCCATTAGTTGTACCAATGTTAATCTCTACATTTTCATTTTCATGTACAACTATATCAATTATATCATGTAGACACTTAGTGATAACTTCAAAGTTAGAAAATGGAATAGAAGAAGGTGAAGAGTCAAACAAGAAAAGATTTCCATGTTCACCACTTACATCACCCACACATACATGCTCTGCACAATCAACTACTTGAACTGATTCATTTAATAAATCTCTTGCATGCATACCCTTCTTTTTGTCCATACTACTACAACAATAATCAAAGTTACACTCTTCATTGTCAAATTGAAAACCATCATTTTTTTCTTCATTACAACTACTTGTGGATGATCTTGCTAACTAAAATTCATTGCATACTTTAACGTTTGCAGTTGATATACTAACATTTTCATAAGCATTTCTCAAATCAGAAGGCTCCTTTGTCTCATCAGGAATTCTTGCATTAATGCCACACTCAACACCTATAGAAGTGGTGAGACCAAATGTACCATAGCATTGTTGTCCCCACACCTCTTCTTCAAAAGGTTTGTTCAATTCATATCCATCATCATGCTCTTGTGAGCCTTCAAAAATGTTATCATTTTCCTTGTTGGAACACTTTCCTCTTGAAGAAATTAATTCTACCTCTTCCTCATGAGAGTAATCATAGTCACTAGGGCTGTAAATAGAATTTTAATCATCTTGATCACCCAGAAAAGAATTTTTTTCAATTAGTTGCAAACTTCCATCTACAACACTATTATTCTCATCATGAAGACATGAAACTTTAGAATTAACATGAACTTCAACTATATATTCAAAGTCCATAGAAGAGAAAATACTTTCAATATCATTTGCATCATTGTAGCCTTCATTCGCCACAAAAAATCTTCTCTATTTATGTATTTTTTAGAGCAATAGAAGAAACTTCAAATTTTTCATTTATCTCATCATGTCTTTCATCATTATGGCTGAAATTTTCTTACATATGCATAAATTTTCTCCATGGGTTGTTCAAAAACAAGATTCTCATCACTACATGATGCACTATCGTTGTCTTCTTCTATACCATCTAAATCTATTTCATCAAGTCTAGAAAGGGTACCATCACATAGTCTAGTTAGGAAACCACTTCCAAACTACTTTATCATTTCTTCAATCACTAAAAGCCATCGATGGGTGATCCCACAATATTGGTTTACAATTTTTAGCCAAACTAGACACTGAGCTTATTTTTTCTAACTAAATCTTCACCTCCGGACATCTATAGTGGCTAAACCATGAGGAATTTGAAGATGATGCAAACTAGTGGTTTGTGACATTTTATCTGTAGATTCTAAATATATTTTTTCAAAAAATGTGGAATTAGATTGCACTTCTTTTTCCATCTCCTTCGAAAACTAGTTTTTTTAAGGAGTGATGCTCACCGTATAACACAACTTTTTTTCCATGAAGGATAAAATTCTATTTTTTTTGAATTGAGATTTGTAACTACAATATCTAGTGCTTATAATTGGTAAATCATAGTGTTTTATTGAATTTTGTTTTCCTTAATCAATTTTTGAAGCCAAACCAATTACAATTCAGACATAGGTAGACTATATAACACATAAAAAAAATTGTATGTATTGAAATTCCTTTTTTTTTGTTGGATCAAGGACTTCAATATCTAGTCCATTCATATTTTTCAATTTTTTTTTTTATAATCTTTTATTTTTCCACATGTGAAAAACATAGAGCTTGATTTTCGGTGAAAAACCTACATTCACAAGAAATAAAACATAAATATAATAATTAAATTAAATTTCATTAAAATTATACTTTTTGGGAAGCTTATAATAAGGACTACATACTTACCAAACAATTAAATTAAATGAATTCATTTGATCCCCTAAAAGGTAAATCAAAAGTGGTTTTTTATTAGCATTTTGATAGGTGTAAAGGAGACTCTGTTATAGGTATGGTTTAAAACTAGAATTTAAGTTCTATCCAAAGGGGTTTGAACTAAGGTAGTTTGATAAAACCCTCTACAATTGGAATGATTGAAATGGAACTTTTTAAGATTTAAATCATTGTATTTTCTAAAAACAAGTGATTTCAGCAAAAATTAGAATCTCCCAAAAATTGTAAACCAGCTTTATGGGGTCACCTCGATATATGCACTCAAGGTTAGGGGGCTTCAAATTAGATGGCATGGTACTTAGACCTAGCTCAAGTATTTCATAAAAAAAATCAATACAAAATGATTCATCAAGTCTATTTAATGTTGGTTAGCAAACATAATCTTCATGAATCTATCATGAAAATCATAGGAGGATTCACCTTCAAATATTTTTACATCATATAATGCATCAATAGGTGACGTAGGTTCAACCTTATTTCATATTTATCTTCATACTCTTCTTGGGTATGCAGACTTCTTTCTTCAGTCAAGCATTCATCATTCACTTCACCAAACTCATCCATGAACCGTTTCTCAAGCTCTTGCCATGGACATATGGAATGCATTGGTAAACTAGAAAACCAATATTCAACAGTATCTTCTAAAGTTCTTACAAAAAACCTTCATGATAACATCCTCTTCTACTATTTGACAATCTTCCATCACATCAAGAAAACCCTATACATTTTGTGATGTTGATTCTTCAAGATCTCCTCTAAACTTAGGCAAACCTTCATTAATTCTTCTTGGGACAGAATGTGGGTAACCTTGGATTTTACTAAAATCCATATGATCATATCTTTCACTAGTGAACACCTTTCTTTGAGGACATGACTGTGTTCTACACATGATATTACAACTTGTAGAGGGAGAACTAGGACAACAATACATATTTGCAAATAAATTTATTTCCTCTACAACTAGTTTCTTCCCAATATCCTTTTCAAAATATCCTACTTTCACATTTCCCTTTCTACTAGTATCTTAGAATACTAAATAAGGGACAATATTAACTAGAACCTTTGTTGAAAACCTTCATACAAAAATATTGCAATAGAAAAATACTTGAGAATTGCTGAAACTAACTCTTTTGATGATTTAAAATGTTATGTAGAGTTACCACCTCTTTGAGAGAGGAAAAGATCTTCAAGCAACAAAAAGTTTCTTCCAAGATCTAAATATTTATGAGTTCTTTCAACCAGTGGAGCAACAAACTTCAAGAATACACTAGAAATGTTGCAACAATATCCTTCAAGTATCTAGGTCCTTGGATCATCTCACCCAAAACTACATATCAACAAACTGATTGAATTTTTTCAACTGACTCCCCAGTGGAGTCGCCAATATGTTGGTGACTCGGACATGGGAAAATAAGACTAGAAATTTCAACCTCTAGTTACAAATAATATTTCAATATTTTAATGACTCTTTTATAGGATATTTTGCAACCAAATTTCAAAGTTCATCCCTAGTAGAGTCGCCAATCTGTTGGTTCCCAAATGAATAAATCCAATGAGTCATAAAGAATAGCCACTTTCTAATGGTCAGAATCAGAGATGGATTTGGCCAACGAACAAGATTTGGTCAAAAATACTGATATCTCCTACACTTCTAGCTTTGTAGGACCAATGTGTGTCTCCCTTCACAATGCCTAAATACTTATTTCAATTATGCACATACATTGCATTTTATAGTAGATACTTCCCAATTAAAATATACCAAGGAAAGTCTTGAAAAATTCAAATATGGCTATATTTTGGTATCTCAACACTCATTCAACAATTGGGAAACAAAATATTACACTAAACCTAAACCCAACAACAAAAATTAAAATGATTTTGAATTAATGATTTTCTTCTCAAAATGCATTTAGCTAAATGACAAATCAGTGCCTAATTATGGGCCATAGAGTCAAATATAGAATCTGAAAGAAAATATCATCAATGAATAAACTTCAACTAGTGAATTCAAAAATCCTAATGCCTTTCACTAATAGATCCACCCTTGTTGTCATCAAAAATATTCTTACAGATCCACCTTGCACACTTGAAATCACAATTATCCACTCAAAGTGATTTAACTATTTCCTTGAAATAGAACTATGAACAAACAACACAATCTCAAGGAAATTGAGATTACAAACTCAAAAATACCTTGTCTATTAAATTCATATGATTTAAAGTATACAAATCTCAAGACAATTTGATGAAATTCATGCTTTGTTTGCATAAACTGATTGATATTTACTCATGAAATCAAAACATTACAATCGCATCTTCTTTTTGTGACTCAGATTTAGCATTTTTCTATCTACCCAACCCCTTGCAAAAATTTAGAACCCTTACAAAAGAGATAGAAATTACTCTATATAGAAGAAGAGAACCCTTAGATCAAATTTCTTTCTGAAACCCATCACCAATTGAACCCTAAATGGAGATCTCCATCAGACACTTGGAAACATTCAACTCCATTGATCAGTAACTGCCTCCAGCACTTGAAAATTCTTCAATCTACACCTTGGTTCGTGCCTCTTGCATTCACTTTGCCTCAAATAGAAAATTATTCCCATCATGATGAGTCATCATTCATCTATGCCCTACAGTTAAAAATATCTATTTGTAAGAGAATAGAAGCCCTCCATGAAAAATCTTTCACTCACATTCATTTGTTGTAGAAAAACTCCATTTGTTCATTTACCATGCTATTTTACTAGTCCTCTTTAAAATTATTTGCTCAATAGCTGCAAATAATTTTTCTTTTTCCATGAAAGATTTATTTCTTCCCTTTCTTTGCTTGGCTATAGTTTCCCCTTTCACCTCTAGCAAATAAAATACTCTAGCTTTTATAGTGGAACCATTTAACTTTTTTAATTCTCACTATGCCCCACTCTTTACCCTTTCCATTTTTTCCAACTAAGCCTATATTTGAATGGGTTGCACTTAGGGTGGATAACATTCACCAAATTCTTTGTGTGAACTTGGCATCATGGAACTACAAATAGAGGACAGGCTTCCAATAGTTGAAACATTCAAAGATGCACCAAGTGAATGTGATGCAAAAAATTCTTATGTGATATTTCGATTAGGAAATATTGGAACTATTTTAAAGCTTTTGTAGTGAAGAGGGGTTCATAAGATGAGGCAACACAACTTGAGAAGGTTTAAGATCATGAGTAGAAGAATTTGTGGGTTTGTAAATGAATACTATGAGGAGTGGTATGTTTGGTGACCTCAAATTACATATTACACTTTGTATGGCGCTTCAAATGCAGAGTTTTCAATTTCAACACTTTAATGTTTGAGGTGTACTGCTATGTGGTTTTCGAGCCATGTGAGAATTCATAAGCGCTCAATGTGTTTTTTTTTATTGTTTGTTGTGGCAAGCTTCAAAGCACACAACTTTGATGAATAGAAGATGGGGTTGCACGTCAATCACTGTGGTCCTTTGTATGATGCCAACAAAGTCAAAGTGGGGCTACATAAGGAGAATTAGGTTTTCCCTGCTAGCCTGTGAGGTAGATGTTGATGTCAACACAACATAGCAGGGGAGCGGGGAGGAATAGGGTATTTCCGCCATCCCATGAGAGTTGGTGATAACATGTGAAAATGAAATGGGAGAGCAGGGAGTGATAGGAAGGTTTATGGTGGGCCTTGTGAGAAAATTAAAAAGCATGGGAAAATTGTTCATTGCTTGACATAAATATTCAATAGCCTTCATTTTAAAAAAGTCAAATTTTAAATGATGTGAAAACTGGAAGGCATGGGTAAACACATTACTTGCCCAATGTTTTAATATTTAGGGGCCTTCATCTATTTAAAAAGGAAAAAGCATTAAAATAATAAAATCAAAGTATTTCCCAATAAAGAGTGTGGGGGTTTCAACATTTTAATAAAATAAGCTGTGAATTACCCCTAGTGCAGCCCAAAGAATTTTCTATAACTTGCTTCAAAGTATTTTCTTTAAAACCATTCTAGGGTTAAAGAATTTGATGAATGTTATCCACCCTAAGTGCAGCCCATTAAAATCTAGGCTTAGTTGGAAATCACTCTAATCTTCAACTATGGCCATAAGATGTAAGTGTGAATCCATATAATGTGGAAACCCTAACCATTCTAGGCTTGTGTAAAATTTTCCTTTTTAGTATCATGTCACAGTTCAAACTTCCAAGCAAGATCAAATAGTGTTATGACTTTATCCCATGTTTAACCAAGCAAAACACCATCTTCTCTTAATTCTCTACTTCCACTCTTACGCTGTTGAAAATGAAGCTATGATGCTTGCACAAAACATGCAACTAATGTCTACCAAATTCCCTCACTTTTAAATGAAAATTGTGGAATATGAAGAAGAGAATGTCCAACCATATAAGCACACCATGTTGCTACAATATATTCCAAATCTATTGCTGAGCTAATGGATGTTCCAATGGCTTCAACAATATAACGTGGTGCAAAAACTGGAGCAAGTGATGGGTGCAAAAACTGGAGCAAGTGATGAGAGAACATATGAATATATGAAAATTTGAGTAGAAACTTATCATTTAAAATAATAGCCTCTTTAATTGCTTAAAATATAGCTAGATCCTCTTTCTCATCCCATGCAATCCCTTTAGCTATAAAGCTTGCTCAAACTTGTAAAAGAGACTCCATAATTTATACACATGTCTATCAAAAAGAATTGTGACTACAACCTCAAATGAAATTCCACATTTCCCCAACTCATCCAAATGAAGAAAATAGGGTACTTGTAGCACCAACCATGTCATGATTATTTTATGCATTTTCTGACTATTCATGAAATGGGCAAGACTTACTAATCTTTACAGCATCATCCATTTCTACACTCAGTGGCATTTCTACTCTTCTACCAAATCAAGCCATGATCTTAAAAACTTCCTTATGTTCTTCCCTTTGTGATACCAATGCCAATATATATTATAGGGAGAAGCAGGTTGGCATTTCATGTTTAACCTTGTTGTAGTTACCTACAAAAGAAAAATATGTTTTAGTTCTACCTTTTGGATCGAGTGCAATCAAGGTTGACCATACTTGTGGTAAATCAAAGGAGTGTCACCTTATGTCTGTACGCTTCACATATAGCCTAAGTCAAATCAAATTGTTCGTATAAATGTTGGTTATTGCAGTTCTCTAACAAACATGAAACAACACCCATATTCCTAGGGATTATACATTAAAGCATGCAATTTTGCAAATTGTCAATTGTTTAATAGAAGCTCCATCTAATTTTGTGACACATGTCAGGTCCCCTTGTGGGCCCAACTATTTTTTTTTTTTGAAACAAGTTTTACCTTGAATTGATCTGAGGTTGTCTCTAAATGCATTTGGCATGACAAATTCCAAATGGGTTTTCATTAAAATTTTCTTTCTAGCATATTTGCATGTTGATCAAAACTAGCCTAGTAGCTTCTAGAATTGCCCTAGAACACTAGTCAAATAATCTCCTGGAGCCATGAAAATAAACAAGCATGCAAATATTTGACCCAAGAACTCAGTGCAACAAAAAACTGGGTAGAATTCATACTGAGGTGCAAGATATTAAATGCCAAATTGGCTTACTCAAACATTTCTACAACTATATTTGTCAAAAACCAATTAGGGCTCACCAAGTTACCTCCTTGAAAAATTATCAAATCAACTTTTGTGAGGCTACCACTGGAAAAACTAAATCGTTTAGGTCCATTGAGTATGTGTGCAAGAGGGATTTCCTTCAACCACATTCATCACAAGATATTAAGGGTTAAACTTGACCTCCTTGAAACATTCTAGAAATGCATATGTAAAAATAATGTAAATTGCATTTTCTTTTGACATGGTAAAGTTATCAAACTTGATCCTGAGACTCTGGAACTGAACTAGGGACCATATGAATATGAGGGGAATGTAGAGCACAAATCCATTTTCCATGGAGATAATACAGCAGTGCAATATCAATCGATATAGGAGGCCACTTTGTAGTCCTAAGAGTTTGCAAACAACAAAACTTCCCAGTACCCTCCAACTTTGCATTCCAAAACTTTTCCAAAAATCATCATAGGAAGTTGAAATATAACATAAATGTTTGCATATGACAAATAAGTATGATCTCCAAGGGATTTGGCATGAAATTCAATTGGCTCTGATTTATGACCCTTGAAAGTAGGTCACTAGGGAAGATTTTTGAGGTGCATTTCTGAGTGTGCAAATCAACATTTTCATCATGGGAACTTTAAATTTGGAAAATTTGAAGGTTCCATCCGATCACATGGATCAAGAAAAGATCAAGGACTCACAATCATGCAAACAAACACACTTTGGAACAATTTTAAAAAGTTGTTTCAAAGTTTGTTTGGAGTAATCAATACCTCTTTTTGAAGGAAAATAGGAGAATATTCCCTATGCAAGTGTATGAGAGGTAAATTAGCAATTTAGTTAATTAAAACTAAATTTGAATGTGCAAGATGAGGAATGTGAGGATATTAGTTAAATTAGTGATTTATTTAATGAAAAGGACATGCAATTATGATATTTAATTAAATAATTTAGGTTATTCAATTAAATAAGAGGACTTAGGGTTAAAATTAAATAATTTGCATTATTTAATTAATCAGATGAAATGTCACTGTGAGAGGGGGGTGAATTAACCCAATTAGGTCAATTAGATTAATAGGTGAAAATGAGACATTTAATTAAATAAGTAGGCTTATTTAATTAAACAAGCGAAAAGAGGATTGGTTTGAGGAAGAAATGATGTTAGTTAGCCAATGTGATCCATCAAGACATTTTTAGGTGTCTACATTTTGCACCTCTTTGAAGCAATGCACTCGTTGCATTGGTTCAAAGACTAATGCTAATTTCAATGCTGATTTTATTGCTGATGATAATGTAAAAAAAAATATCGATGATCTCTTTCATATGTTGATAGCCAAGCTAAAGTTGATTGATCTGATTGATTGATTGATAACATTGTTGAGGATTCACAACAATGCAAGGATAGTGTTGTCAAGATATGAACAACAAAAGGATTGATAGGGAAAGATATATCCCAATGATGAATGATTTGCTAAATTGATCTAGATTTGCTAGCGAGGCTAGGAGCAAAATTTAGTTATGTGCAGGATGATGATGGGCCAAAAAGTGACGATATGATGGGTATGTGTAGGGTATGTGGTTGACGACTTTTTTTATACCTAAAATTGATGAAACAAAAAGGGTTTTTAAAGGAGATTCTCAACTTTAGAGCAATATAAATTATTCTTTACTTTGAATTTAATAAATTATTATTATTCATTTTCTATTTGAATTACGACTAAAGTCTTGATTGATAGGCTGATTGAAAAACATCTATAGCTTTCAAACAGTATCACATTTTTTCAATCTGAAACATGTGTCACATTCTATGCTTCGCATACTATAGGATTACGAAAAGAAAAATTGAATTTCATGAAGTTTTGACCAAGTTAAGGTTGTTAGACATACAAGTTTTTTATATTTTTTAAAATTTGTAATAAAAAATTCATAATAAATTATTTACTTGGAAAAAAATTACAAAAAAATATGCATTACATCCGAAGATGAGTTCTCTACTTATTGTAAGGAAATCAATGGAGCGCATGTAATGAAAACTCCAAACAATAGTGCCTTTGGTAACTTTAATTTCGATCAGGTTGCCTCAAAGACACGTACAACTATGTCCTAAAGCGGAAACAGATAGTTATTTCCCACATTGATCCTTCTGAGAGAAGCACATGTAAATTCAATAGCATGCATTAACAGATTCTCTAACAGAACCAATACAGACATGAAAGATGAGATAAACAACAAAACACAAAGATTTACATGGGGAAAACCCTTTCGGGTAAAAAACCCCTCTCCAAAATTTGAGCCATTGTATTATTCAGCAACAGAAAGTTACAATACAATTTCAGGCTCTTTAGCCTTTCAAAGATTACATCTTCTTCATTCTGGATACAACTAGACACAATAGATCAACCCATCAGACTATACAACCTTCGCACTGTTACAATACCCTCATAGTATACAGTGCAGATCAACACAAGAGAGATCTATCATGATCCATGAAAAAAAGAGATTCTAGCCTCATGGCCTCAGCCTTTCAGCCAGCCACTCAATCCTCTCTTTATCGCTCTCTCTGGCTCTCCTCGACTCTTTTCTTTAGAATTTCCAATGCATACATATATGCATTCGTTCTCAATAGGCTCTGTGAAATGGTTCATTTCCAACTGTCGAATCACAAAGATTGAATCATCCAACTTAGCATCGTAGATGTTTCCATTTCCTTGCATGAAAGATAATACATCCAGGTCACACCATGTAGGATAGCCTTCATTCGATCAACAATGATCAACTTGTGTCACATGTCAGTGAGACACTATCCATGTCTCCCCGATGCCACAAGACTTGACAAATGATATCGCCAAGAGTCATCCCTATCGGCAAGAGGTTACACCGAGTCTAGAAAGCTATCACTAAGAATTCGCCGTGTCGCCAACACCTCATACCAATGATCACCACTTGTATCGCTATCACCAAGACCATCGTTGTTCGATGAGACATCATACCGAGGCTCTAGAGTCACATCAACCTTAGCAATCCCATTGGAAATACTATCGCTATTAGCCAAGACATCATAACGAGCTTTCAAGACATACCGAACACCAAGCAGTCACCAAGAGTCATACCGACATTAGGATTCCCATTGGTAAGACAATCAAGTTCACCAAGACATCATATTGATGCCTTCAAGTCACATCGATCTCAATATTGCAATCGGCAAGACTACCATAGATCGCCAAGACCTCATACCGAAGCTATTCATGTTATACCAAAGCATTCGACAGTCGGCGAGACTTATCGCTTTCGCCGAGACATCACATCGAGGTCTCAAGTCATACTGAGCGCCAAATAATAGTCGGTAAGACATTCGTCTTTCGCCAAGCATCACACCGAGTTCAACATGTCATCCTGAAAATTTTTATCCCCGTCGGCAAGACCTCTCTTCATCGCTGAATCTTCTCCCCGAGACCCTTGTGTTACCCTGATAGCCATATGCTATCAGTGAGACATTCACACATCGGCAAGACTTCTTACTGAGGCTTCCAAGTTACCCTGATGACCACTGTTCGCCAAGAGTCACCCTGACATCCACTAGACACCAACCTGTCGGCTAGACATCTCCTAGTCGCCAAGACTTCATATCGATAGAGGCAAGTCATGCTGATTACCACATCAGCCAGACAGACCAAAGGTCATGCCGATATCGAAAAGACTTCCTATTGTTGCTGAGACATCATTCCGATAGTCCAAGGTTATGCCGAAGGTTTCAGATGCCGATCACCAAGACATTCAGGAGGTCATAGCAATAGTCAAGATCAACTAGTAGGTCGGCCAGACATCTCCATAGTCTCACTGAAATTGCTCACAAGAGGTTTCAGCCTATGGGATTGAGGCACACAATTCCAATAATCTCCCACTTGACGAAGATCACACAGGCACCTCCAAAGCAACCAAAAACTAAGATCACACTAGCTCCACCAATTCAGACCCCACAATACTCAAGATACCCAATCAATAAGATTCCACAGAATCAGTCCACCGAACAATCTGCAACAATAAAAAAACTAGGTATCCAACTGCAACTCACTGTCCAACAAAGCAATCGATCACAGCCTTCTAGGAAACCACATAGACCTCAAACATGCTCTCATGCTCCATCAAGAATTCTTCTCCAACATCCAAGATGTCCACCATTCAAGCAACAATCTTGTCATCTTCCAACATGCCACCTATGGAAGAAGGATACAAAGCCAAGGTGTATAAGCACCATTCCAACGAACACAAGCAAAAGATCCCAGTGATATCACCAACAAGATACTGCTACCAATTCACTGTGCTCAAATGCTATACAGAAGCAATATCAACTTCAAAGCTTCAATCAGAACACAACCATGAAGTCTTATCTAGAAACAAGAAACTAAACATCAGTTAGAACAACAATCAGACTTACTGCTTCCATCCAACTGATAACCCACGTGACTAGAACTAGCACCCACGGCTCGTGCTATTCCATCCAATCTCACATACCTTGAAGGTATCACCATTAGTAAACTTCTTCCAATCCACTAACAACAAATACAAGTTCCAGTGTCAACCAGTCGAAGAAGACAAGACACATACAGGAACTCCCATTGCCTAAGTAATCCAGATCTGAATGATCAAAGGCATCACAAGTCTACCAATACCAGCACATAGAAAATGTAACCCTGTAGTACCAAAGAAAAATCCAAAATGATATGCACAACCTGCAACAACTTGCCACAAGAAACATTTCTCTCACCACAAACCTTCACGGCCACAGAGAGAAACTTTGCACATCATCTTCTTGTAGAACATCCTCCTACATACACTTCTAACAGCCAGCTATGCCAAGAATGATCTTCTTCACATCCCAAAATAAAGCCTTAACAACATCCATTCGTTCAATCACCAAGATCAAACCATCTTTAAAAACAACATGAATGTAAGCATCTCAAAGAAGATCAAGCTAGTTCATTCCCCATTTCAGGAAATCAGCCCATACATTATCTCCTACCAATTCTCATCAATAAACAGAAACTCAAGGAGATAAAAGAAACTGTACAAATTCCACTATGAATCCTCTAGAATCATTAAACAGTAATTCAAGATGCATGAAAGCCAACAAAAAATACATCTGAAAGATATAATGAGCCAAATACCTTTCAGATAAACTACCGAACAGACCAAGAGTGGGAATGAGAATACTCCTTCAAGATATACAAGTCATCATGGCTAATCCAAGAGCAATCTCCTCATAGGTCTCTTATTGAACTCACGTTCAACCAAGGTGTAGGCTTCTCAGACTTTCTACTGAAAAACTTTAACAAGAGTAACAAGCAACAATACTTCTCTCATAAGAGAAAAACAGCCTCACCTTATTCTTCATGTATCAATGAATACTAGCAATCGATCATCTCATGCTAAACTTCAACTGCATTACTACACTATCACGAAGTATTAAGCAAATCATCAAAGCACTCAATACACAAAGAATTACCAAATCATTGTCAAAGCTCCAATCATCTGAATTAGGAACTTATCATGACACCATGATCTACACATCCCCATAGGAGATACCATGCTCCAAGTGACTTCACCACTGTCTCAAGTACAATGCATAATGCCAAAAATCCAGTGCACAAAAAAGAG
This sequence comes from Sequoia sempervirens, assembly GCA_007258455.2. Classification (NCBI taxonomy): domain Eukaryota; kingdom Viridiplantae; phylum Streptophyta; class Pinopsida; order Cupressales; family Cupressaceae; genus Sequoia; species Sequoia sempervirens. Next base: position 563,426,931 of record VDFB02058242.1, read on the forward strand.
TATACCATGACATAAAGCAAATAGACTTAAAAACAACATCACCTGTCAAGCACCACCAACACCTTAGCCAAAATCTCCAAGTGTCCTCCATGGATCCAAGATGTTGCACATCTTCAAGTAATATCCATGCAAATGTGAAAGAACCCTTCTGCAGCAACAGGATCAAAGATCTCTCCCAAGAAACATCTGCAACACTAAAGAAGACCATTCACCACCACGTGATGAATCCATAGTCACTTTTAGAGCTCCCACTGAAATGTGACACCTAAGCTCTCCAAGCATCATGAATACCTACTACAGGTTCCCATAACCGACTATTCAGGTACTCAATAGTATCCATCCTCTCATCTCAAAGCACCAAACCAATGCACAAGTGTCCATAGACAAGGCCAGCTAACAAGTTTGCACCAACAATGAATCAACCTCGTGGATATAGACAGTCCACTTCTGAGTTGTCTCATAGCAAACATGTAGGTAAAGACAACCCACAACATTGCACAACCCATAGATCCATTCAACAGAAACGTGAAAACCCATCATCACATTGGAAATACAAACTGAGATTTCAAAAAGAATAACCATGTAGACAACATGACTCAAACACCAGATCACGCCAAATCTGATTTTCCAATCATGTCCACAATGATCACTATAATCAAGGAACCCTTAAGTACCACCACAAGAATGCTGAGTGACAAATCACGTACCAACACTCCCATGTAGAGAAGAAATCATACCTCCTCAAGCCATGTACCAAGCATGCATGAAGAACTGCAATTATCTCATCCAGCAACACCCCAAAAAGCTAGTGTCTAGACAATAGCTTAACATCAACCCACAAGATCACAAGTTTTGCTTAACCGTGTAAAACCTACAAAACCACAAAGCCATGCAAGTACAAAACATCCTTAGAAAGGAGAACAGCAGTTTAGGAGAATCCAGGTCTCTTTCAGACCAACTCCAAAACCACCAACATGTACATGCATCCGAGAAAGAGAGAAAGGCTATTTCAGAAGCTTGAAAATCAGCTAATGATTAACTCCATAGCCTTCAAGCATTCGAGGTTAACAAGAAACAGTACCTTCCAACACCAGGAACCACCACCTAGCATAAGCACTCTCTTCCATGACTAAGAAACAATCTAGGCTTCTCCATATCACCTAGGAGGCTGACACACAGACACCCAATATGAAAGCTTTACTACTACACAGCCACAGAGCAAAGAAATCCACCTCATACTCTAAGGTTAAACCTCTACCAGCTAGGAGACACAGATCACAACATGATCAACTCCCTTTTCCATCTTGACCATCCTTCAAGCTGCATGTTGTCTCAGAATACCACAAGGCTTCCACTCAACAAAGGATCAAAACATCAATCCATTCCTCCAGATTTATTCTAGCCTATCAAGCTAAGAAATCTTCACAGGAGAAATATCCAGAACCAACAACCAGAAGAAGGCTCTTATAGCACTTGTAAGGAAATCAATGGAGCGCATGTAATGAAACTCCAAACAATAGTGCCTTCGGTAACTTTAATTTTGATTAGGTTGCCTCAAAGACACGTACAACTATGTCCTAAAGCAAAAACAGACATAGTTTATTTCCCACATTGATCCTTCTGAGAGAAGTACATGTAAATTCAACAACATGCATTAACAGATTCTCTAACATAACCAATACAGACATGAAAGATGAGACAAATAACAGAACATAAATATTTACATGGGGAAAACCCTTTCGGGTAGAAAACCCCTCTCCAAAGTTTGAGCCATTGTAAATTATTCAGCAACAGAAAGTTACAATATAGTTTCAAGCTCTTTAGTCTTTCAGGGATTACATCTTGTTCATTCTGGATACAACTGGACACAACAGATCAACCCATTAGACTATACAACCTTCACACTATTACAATACCCTCACAGTATATAGTGCAGATCAACACGAGAGAGATCTATCATGATCCATGATCAAAAGAGATTCCAGCCTCATGGCCTCGGCCTTTCGGCCAGCCACTCGGTCCTCTCTTTATCGCTCTCTCTAGCTCTCCTCGACTCTTTTCTTCAGAACGTCCAATGCATACATATATGCATTCATTCTCAACAGGCTATGTGAAATGGTTTGTTTCCAACTGTCGGATCACAATGATCGAATCATCCAGCTCAACATTGTAGATGTTTCCACTTCCTTGCATGGAAGATAATATGTCCAGGTCACACCACGTAGGACAGCCTTCACTCGATCAACAATGATCAACTTGTGTTGCATGTCAGTGAGACACTATCCGTGTCTCCCCGATGCCACAAGACTTGACAAACGATATCACCAAGAGTCATCCCTATTGGAAAGAGGTTACACCGAGTCTAGAAAGCTATCGCTAAGACCTTGTTGTGTCGCCAAGACCTCATACCGATGATCACCACTTGTATCGCTATCGCCAGGACCATCATTGTTCGATGAGACATCATACTGAGGCTCTAGAGTCACATCGACCTCAGCAATCCCATTGAAAATACTATCGCTATTTTCCAAGTCATCATAACGAGCCTTCAAGACATACCGAACACTGAGGAGTCGCCAAGAGTCATACCGACATTAGGATTCCCATCGGCAAGACAATCGAGTTCGCCAAGACATCATACTGATGCCTTCAAGTCACATCGATCTCAATATTGCAATCGGCAAGACTACAGCAGATTGCCAAGACCTCATACCGAAGCTCTTCATGTTATACCGAAGCATTCGACAGTTGGCGAGACTTATCACTTTCGCCGAGACATCACACTGAGGTCTCAAGTCATACTGAGCGCCAAATAATAGTTGGCAAGACATTCGTCTTTCGCTAAGACATCACACCGAGTTCAACATGTCATCTTGAAGACTTTTATCCCCGTTGGCAAGACCTCTCTTCATCACTGAGTTTTCTCCTTGAGACCCTTGTGTTACCCCGATAGCCATATGCTATCGGTGAGACATTCACACATCGGTAAGACTTCTTACTGAGGCTTCCAAGTTACCCCGATGACCACTATTCGCCAAGAGTCACCCCGACATCCGCTAGACACCAACTTGTTGCCCAAACATCTCCCAGTCGCCAAGACTTCATATCGATAGATGCAAGTCATGTTGATTACCACATCGGCTAGACAGACCAAAGGTCACACCGATAGCGGCAAGACTTCCTATTGTCGCTGAGACATCATTCTGACAGTCCAAGGTTACGCCGAAGGTTTCAGATGCCAGTCGCCAAGACATTCAGGAGGTCACAGCGATAGTTAGGATCAACTAGTAGGTAGGCCAGACATCTCCATAGTCTCACCAAAATTGCTCACAATAGGTTTCAGCCTGTGGGATTGAGGCACACAATTCCAACACTTATAACTAAAATGTTATAAAAAATATTATCATTTTATTGTGGTTAGGGTAGTCAAACAGACACCTACTTCTTTTTTCCTTGAAATTTATGTACTAGTACATTAAAATTTTGAATTTTCACCATATAGATTTTGTTTTTTTAAATAAACCTAGTAGTTTAGAAACTACATTCAATTTGCTATAGTTCTATACTTACATATTTTTGAAATAATATAGATAACTTATTCAAATTTTTATGTCAAGTTGCCTAACTTTGAATTTTTTGAATTTTTCACCAGTTAAGGGCTTGTTTTTTCCTTGATGATCCTACACATACCCATTTGTTAGATGATTTGATATCAATATAATCGAAATATGGTTGGTTTCCCCCTTGAGAGATCAATTGGAGAATTAAATGTTTGGATCAGGCTCACGATAGGTGAAAATCGGACTTATTTTTGAGATGCTTGAGATTTTAGGTTGCTTTCAAATAAAAGAGTTGTAACTTTTTAGATTGTTGAGCTCAAGATGATATAGATGCCCCATTGTGCCCCAACGGAAAAGAGATTACTATTGTGATAGCTTAGATATTGATGTAGACAAATTTCATGATGTATAGACAATCATCAACTATGGGTAGCCTCATGTATATTTTGATGTAGATCACATAGATTTGATGCTTGGATAGAATTGTTAGTAAAGATAGAAGAATAAGATGAATAAGATGAATGGATTGACCATTGATTTTGAGATTGATTCAAAAATTCCAACAAGTCCATGATGCACCGAGATTTAATTAGATGATGGTGATGAGAGATGATGATGATGATAATGATTTGTTCATATCTTGAGATTGGGATTGTTTGTCATTCCATATTTTTGATATAACACATAAGCACGATGCATAAAGGTATTGATAACTAGGATGGCATTGTATCTAGTGTAATGGACTTTTAATCTCTAAATAGATAAGACAGTTCTTGTTCACACCTTGAAATACGGAAATATCATTGGAATGTAGTTTAGAAGCTTAGAATATATCAGATCAAAGCATACACAATCATCAACAATCTTCTCCAAACAACTTCCCTACACAAAACTAAGCAAGTATGCACCAAGATTATTTTACAAGAATACCTACAAGCACAAAAAATTAAAGATAATGATTGATCCCCCATTCCTTTCTCTCTAAATCATTTTGATAGACACCATCGAGAGGTCCTTGGAATGTGTCATTAAGATAAATCAGAAGAAAATATCAAAGACAAACAGTTGGTGTTATCTATATCTCTTTCCTAGTTTAATTTAGCTAAGGTGATTTCTAATACTAATGTGCATTGCAGGAAGGATACATCCTAGGACATGTTGATCAGATGGTTTGATTTAGGATGATGATGCTATGATGAGCCACTAATACAAACTTCATTTACACATTTACCTATGATCTAGACTTTAGATTTTGACACTTAGGTTCTCACTTTACAACTTGCGACGCTTGTTTTCTACTTGTTTTACCAAAGCTTGAAGATGATGACTGATTTATTATGGATGAAGGTTTATTTCAGGTGAAAGCGAGATGGGATGGATGGGTTTTTGGATTTTTTGGAATATATCAATGTCTTTGGTATTTTTGAAAATGTTTTGAGGCTTTTTTTTTTGGTCTTTTTGAAAGTTTATGTGGATGTTTTGTTTTTTGATTATTTGAGGTTTTTTAGGGTTTTCTCCAAGATATTTAATGTGTTTAAGATTTTTTGAGAATTTGTAATGGTTTTGAATTTTCAATTTTCCAATGTTTAGGGACTTTTGATATTTGAGTGTTTTTTTTTGTTTCTAAGTTATTTGATTGTTTTGGGGATTTTTTAAGTTATTTGGATGTTTTGGGATTTTACGAGTTATCTAGATGTTTAGGGATTTTCTGAGTTTTGACCAAGAACCTAACCTAAAGACCTATCCTAGGGGCCTTAGGGGCTGATTAGAGATAAGCCTTGCCTACATTATACACGTAGAGACCATGCAGTTTGACTGAATCAACTTATTGACAATGAGAGATGAATAGTTGAGAGATTCTAGTTTATTATGATGAACTCCTAAAAGATTGGCCTAGGGTGTCTTGGGGGCACATCAATGATGGCCTTGCCTACATTCAAGCTCAGAGACGATGTAGTTCAATAAGGGTATTACTTTTTGGATTTTCATTGTTCGACCTTTTTAGGGATTTTGATGTGTTTTGGATGTTTTGGATTTTTCGCATGATTTTGATGAGTGTATGGATATGGCAATTTCAATGATCTATTTTAGGATTTTTCTGAAAACCATGCAAGGGTTTATTGATTTGATTGATGAATTGATGATGATAAATTTTTGAGGATACACAATAGTGCAAGGATAGTGTTAAGAAACATGAGGATCAAGAAGGATATCCTGAGATGATGATGGATTGATTGGATAAGATTGATCAATATTTTGAAGCTCAGTTTGGAACAAAGTTTGTTGGAATGAGTTGACATGATGTTGAAGTGCAAGGCAGATACAACTGATATGGATTGTTTGGATTGATGTTTGATAAAAGATAAAGCTTGAAAAGGAACATATTCTTATCAAAATGTGCCATGGGCTAGTGATTTGGATTTTCGATGGGATTTTATGAATGTTTTTGGATTTTTTGATGAAATTTTGAGGAAAAAAATACCTAGATCGTGATGTTGATGTCACATTGTGAGATAAAATAAATGGATCAAGAATTATTTGAAAATAAGAGTGTAATAATCTGCCCCCAGTGTCTAGCAATTCTTAATAATGCAATTGATAACCAAGATAGGTAATGTTTATGTGAAAAGTTTGACAAAGTTTTATCATGCTAGATATTTGATATAGGACTTCATGAGATAAAATGGTAAAGATATTGTCAAAAAATTTCCATGAGTAGAGTTGAAGTATATGCCAAATATTTTTCAAGATCAAGATAAAGTGGAATATCTAGATAAATTTGGATTGGATGGATAGAGGGGACATTGGATTTATCGTGACAAGGATGCGATGCTTCTATCTGAGAAGGATCATATAGATGCTCAACTCTACTCATGACACATGTTTTCTAGGTTTTTATCATAGTACTTTCCCAAAGCACCATAGTAGTGGTTTTCACTGGAGGATGATTTTTATTTTTACTATTTTCTTGATTTTTGATTTTTTGAAAGTTTTACCCTCATGTTGAACCACCTAGTGGAACTGATGTAGAGGCCATTGTCATAACATGCTAGCAATATCCTACTTGAAAATGTTTCTTTTCTAAGATATGAGCACTTAAATGCAACCTTGAAGAAATTTGATTTGCCTTGTGCATACCAAAATTAACCTTTTCTATGTGTGCACATCACAATAGAGTGCCTTCAAAATCATTATGGTGAAGAGTAGCTACCGACACATGGTTAATGTGAGAATTATATATCATTAATGGAGTGTATGGTGACATGTATGAAGAAATATGAGATGGATTGGTTGATGGTTTGGAACCTTTGAGTCTCCAAACTTGGGAAGATGAACAATGATTGGTGGGAATGTAGGTTTCTCATGGAATTAGGACCAACCGCTGGATATACTTTGTTCCTTGCTTGAGAAGCTTTCTTTTGTATTTGAGGACTCTTTTAATGGATACATTTCAGTTTTTTATTCTTTCCCATAGTTTATTTGACTAATGGAGTTTTTGAGGGATGATTTTCTTTATTTTTCTTTTGTATCCATTTGTACTTGATGTGTCTTTTTTGCTTTACTGCTTCATTTTCTTTGATGATTTTCACCTTGCTTTGATAAGAACTCTTATTTTTATGTTGGTCCCAATTTGTATATGAGAGGATGGGTGAATTCTAACTCAATATATGGCTAGTCTTAGTGTTGGAAATATTTTCATCATAAGGATTCTTCACGGCCCATATGTTGATATTTTCTATAGAAACGATTGCCCCTTGTGTTGTGAAGGTATTATCAATACCTAATCCTTTTCCCTAATAATATGTCCTCTGATCCATAGCCACTGAATATGACTTGTCATGAACATGTGATATTGTTACGGGTTCTTGCTATTTAGGAATATGAACTATTTTCTCTAGTTCTATGACATCGTTATCTATTGATACTAATTCAAAGGATGTTGATGTTGACTCAAAATATGTGGATGATGCATAATTACTATAAGAATCAAGAATCTCGATTGTTTCTTGCTCTTGTGTAGGAATACCAAGAGTGGGATAATCTTGCTTTGGATGAAGAATGTCTATATTCCTGTCTGAAAGAAACATCCGAGGAGTGATATCGAGGACATCTCTAGAGTTTAAAATGGTTTTGGAAGATGTCCCTTAGTTCTTGGTGACACTCTAGGGATAGGGGCTCTTGATCTTGACTTGATTTAGAGTTTCTTTCATTATCATCAGGAGCCTCCTCTTGACATGATCCTTGGGTGGATGATATATCATCGATAAAAGACTCTTCACAATAGTTTGTGGGTATGGGTACAACAAGGGATATTTTTGTCTCATTTGGAACTTCTTCAACATGCCCAATCATTGATTCATATGTGGGAGAGATATCACAATTTGATATCCACTTTATGTCATTATGGCATAAAATAGAGCTAAACACTATTGATAGTTTTGGACTTTGTTTTAAAATAGTATCTTGATGTGTTTCTAATTCCTCATGTTGTGATAAATAAATATGTCCCACCATGGTATCACAGGTATTGTTTACATTTTTTGAGGTTGATGCCTTTCCTAAATCTTTTTCTTTTGTATGATCAGGCATAGGGTTTGTGTAAATTTTCATATTTCATTCCCTGATTTTTTATTGACATGAATGTCTCCTTTTTCAATAAGATCTTCTATTAGATGTTTGATTCTAAAACAATTTTGTGTGTTATGACCTTTGTATCGGTGAAATTCACAAAAAATATCTTCTCTAGAGCTGCGTGGTTTGACATGTGGCTCTTGATAGTTTGAGAAATCTAGGAGTGTGATAAGGTTAGACAGTATCAGTTGCTATAGCACATACTCCATAGGCTCCCCTAAGGGAGTGAATTGTTGTTTAGGAGCACTATTTTTTCTTTTTTGTCCATGTTGAGTGTTTGTAGCATTGATCATTGGTTGATTATTTTGTGGTGGCATGTATTGCTAGTGTGTACTCATTGTTTGGGTGTATTCTTGTCTAGGAGTAATTAAGACTACCTTTGCATCAACAACACCATCACTAGTAACATTTTTTCTCTTGGCCCAATAGTGGGGCTTTTCATTAAAACTAGCAGATGGGCGGTTGTCTCTATATACTTGTGTGTTTCCCTATGAGATTAGGGCTCTCTTGATGTTAAGGGCTCTAGGGATAAGATCATCATAAGATGTGATGCACTACATCTTCATGTGGAAAGACAAGTTAGGGTCTAGATTTGCTATGATAATGCCCATTTGTTGTTCATTGAGAATTGGCCACTTGCTCTTACTAGCTCTTTGTCTCCACCATTGCAAGAAATTGGAAAAATATTCTCCCTTGTTCTATCTAAGAGTGTACAACTCTTCTAGGATTGTGTCCATGCCAAGATTAAAGTAGAACTGATTAATGAATTTATTAGTGATTTCTTGGAAATTTTTAATACCTGGAGACAATTGAGAAAACCAGTCCATGGATGGGCCTGTCAAACTTCGTGGAAAGAGGTGCATTAAGTAGGAATAATTGTAGGAAACTCCATACACATGAAACTGCATTCTTTGATGTGGTCTATAGGATTTTCCCTCCCTTTGTATTTATCGAATTTAGGGATTTCAAAGCCGGGAAGGAATGGTACCATTGCAATGTTTCGATCAAAGGGATATGGGCATAGGTTCTATGTTTGGGACTTCTTTGTCTTGACCATCTAGAGATCCTACATTTCTTGTGATAATTCATTAAGTTGTGATACTATATCATATTGTAGGTTTGGTGGAGGAACATATGTTGCATATTGTGGGATGGTGAATGAGTTGTATGTGGGATTTTGATATGATGAGGTGTTGTATGGTGTGTATGATGTTGTGGGATTTTGCAAAGGTGATTATGTTGTTGATGTATATGTTCTTAACGTATTCATATTGGTGATGTTTGGTTGAGGGTTATAATAGGGGCCCTACTATTGTTGTTGTTGTATGAGAAATTTTTGTTGTTGGGCATACTATTGAGTTTGTAATGCTTATTGTTGGGCTTGTTGTTGTGTGACTAAGGCGGCTTGTTGGGATTATTGTTGGGCCTAATATAATTGTTGTTGTGCTACTAAGGCTTCTTGATGAGATTGATGTTGTTGTTGCTACTATTGTTGTGTTGCTAGGATTACTTGTTGTTGTTGTTGTTGTTGTTGTTGTGTTGCTAGAGCTACTTCTTCTTGTTGTTATTGTTGGATAGCTTGCTATTGTTTTTGTTGTTAGATGGCTTGCTGTTGTTTTTGTGCTACTAAGGTTTCTTGTTGGTTTTGTTGTTGTTTTTGTACGGCTTGTTGATAAACCTATTGTGCTTGTTGTAAAGCTAAGCATGTGCTTGCAATGTAGGATCAATTGATTGTTGATACATCTACAATGGGTTTTGGGTGTTTATGTTTTGAGTGGGTAGTGGATTATTGATGAGAGGTTGAGCATTCCCTTGGTTTAGAATTCCTTGCAAGAAAATGGATTGAGGTGGAGGAATGTAAGTTTGAGGTCTCAATTGATTTTGCATGGCAACATGAACTATGGGGAAAAATGATGATCCCATTAGATATTGCGATGGTAATGGCACATTCAAACCTTGTAACTGATTGAAAGGGTCCCTTGACCAATGGGTAGGGAGTTCCCTTGTTGTATTTGAGGTGTGATCAACGTATTACCTTGGTTGATGGGATTTGTAACCAAGGTGTTTTGATTTGGATTGATGATAGATGGGTTTGATGTGGATGATGGATTGACTTGAGTAGCTTGGGTAACCACTTGTTTCAATGTGCCAATGGGGTTGTTGGAACCACTTGTCAAGGGTTGACTTTGCATGAGAGTTAAATTTCCCTTTTTTTCCTACTTGAGGTACTTTGTTCACATTACCTTGCATAACGTTAGGCACACTTGGTGTATTTGTGATGATGGATGAAGATGGTTGTGCTCAAACTAGTTGTCACAATAGTGGTTTACAATTCCTAAGAGGAACAGATTTTAGCTGAAATCACATATTTTTAGAAAATATAATGATTTAAGCCTTAAAAAGTTCCATTTTAAGGATTCAAATTGAAGAAGGTTTGATCAAATCACCTTAGATCAAACCCCCTTGGATAGAACCTTGCTAGTTTTAAACCATACCTATAAATGCATCTCATTTACACCTATCAAAATGCTGATAAAAAATCACTTTTGATTTAGCTTTTGGGGGATCAAATGAATTCATTTAAAATTTATTTCAATTGATTATGGTATTCCTCAGAACAGGCTATCCAATGAATATAATTTTAATATGTTTTGGTTTTGTTATGTATTTGTTTTTTAAGTTTTATTAAACATAGGTTTTTCATCGAAAATGAATTTCTTTATTCTTCACATGTGGAAAAATAGAAGATTATCAAAAAGAAAATTGAAAAATATGAGTGCACCAGATATTGAAGTCCTTGATCCAACAAAAAAATTAAATTAAATTTTGATATATACAAAAAAAGTTACGTGTTATACGGTCACGTTGTGTCTGAATTGTAATTCGTTTGGTTTTGAAACTTGATTAAGGAAAAAATATTCAATAAAAAACTATCTAACCAAGTGGAAGCACTAGATATCAGAGTTACAAATCTAAATTTGAAAGAATTATAATTTTATCCTTCATGGAAAAAAATTTATGCATTATACCTGTGCGTCACTTTTAAAAATGTTGTTTTAAAAAATCAATTTTCGTGGGAGATAGAAAAAGAAGTGCAATTTGATTCCAAAAATTTTGAAAAAAATATTTTTAGAATCTACAAACAAAATTTGATGAGACTCTAGTTTGCACCATCTTCAAATTCCTCACGGTTTAGCCGCTATAGGTGCCCGAATGTGAAGATTTAGGTAAAAATAATAATTTCAGTGTCCAGTTTGGCCAAAAATTGTAAACCACTATTATGGGATCTCCCACTATTGAGGTTGTTGCAACATCATGGAATGTAAGTGTTTTCCAAATGGTGGTGTCTAGCTTGTGTTTTGGGGAAGGTTGGTGGTTAATGGAATCATCATTTTGTGAATACCCAAAGTTTTGTTTGTTCCTAGACATGAAGTGAGACCAAGGTTGGTTCCTAGCCTAGTTGCAAGACTAGATACATTACTTGGGTTGAATTGGCACAAGGGATGGAGTTGGTTGAATTGTAGATGAATTCAATCCTCGCGTCAATGATTGTGCAACAAAAGATGGGGAAATTGGAGCCATGTTTTCTAAGGCTTGATGTTCCATGATTTATTTCCTACTAAATCCAAATGGATTGTTCATGACATCATCTATCTCATGCAACCTTGATGGAGATGAGGGCTATTATGATTGGGTAACTTGACTTCTTGGATCAAATTCTTGAGGATTAGGATCACTGATGGTAGATAAGACTTTGGTTTTCTCCATGATTCTCTTGTGTTGTGATATTTTGGTTACCATATATCACATCTTGAACTATGATAGTGCTTTCTTTTGGCTTTGTGTGGATTTGATATATGACTGAATGTGTGTGGTAGAGTAAATAATAAATAATATGGTATTTCTGGTGTGATGAAATATGAAAATGTTTGCTTAAATTCTTAAAAATTTGAAAGTATTGAATATGGTTTACTTCAAAATTGAAGCAAAATATAAGAGTAATATTTGAATTAATGTGTTTTATTGATTTTATTTGGATTTTATCTAGATACTAATCTATTAATGGATGTCTAAGTGTACTTGAGCTGCAAGTTGTCAAAGACCAAGGGTGTGATTAAGGAGAGGAGGTTAGGTTCTTGGCAAGGTAAAGCAGGAATGGTCCTCTCGATCACACACCAGCACCTAGAATCATGTAGATGCATTTAGAATTAAATTAGCTTGATTTTTTTATTGTTTGCAAATCTTATAATGTTTAGTCAAATTAAATAAATAATGAAATAAAAGCATAATAAAAAAAGAATTTATTTTAATTATAATTCAATTATAGTTTTTTTTATAAGTAAATGATTATGCATGGTTAATTTGAATAATTATTTTATTTTCAATCAAATGTTATTTTTGGAATAAATATTTATCTTGCAATTAAATGATATTTATTTATTTTTCATTAAGGGTAAATATTTTTCTTTGTAATTTGGAAATAGTATTTTCTAACTTTTTATGGAAGATAAGTATTTAGTTGCAACTAAAATAGAAATTCTTTTTATTAATTAAATTAAGAAAATAACATGCATAGAAATAAATTTATTTTTATTTTTATTCTTTTCAAGATTAGATCTCGAGAATGGAAGTGAAAATATTTAAAAAGAGGAAATTAATAACGAGAAAACACAACTACTTAATATTCTTCTTGTAACTGAAAATGGTTGCCAATAGATGTTTTATATTTCAGTAGAATAGAAATAGTGGAAATAAGAAGAAGAATACAAGAGAAAATAAAAGAAAAGAGGAAGAAAGGAGTCTCAACTGGAGGAAATTTTTCCAGGTTTTTAAATCTTTTGCAATGCATTTAATTTTCAAAGTGTGTGGAAGATGGTTGTATTGTGAAAAGATTGAAATCATTTTTTTGAAAACTACTGCATAAAATATTTGTATTTGAAGTGCTTGTGCAAAATTTATTGGAATGGCTATGAAATATGTACAAGCTTCCCAATCTTTTTTTTATATATTTACATATAATTTTTGTGAAACCTCTTTGTATTAAATATTTTATTCCCAGATTAAGGTTTTTTTGTGTGATTCTTTGAGTAAAATTTTGATTCAGATTGTATAGATATAATGTATATATATATACATACACTAAACTATATATGTATATAAATATATATACATATATTTAAATAAGTAAAAAATAGTTATATTGGAAATCATACATATGATGGAATTGATATCAATTTTTGTACATTGATAATAGCCAATTGATTTAAGTTCAAAGACTACAGAATTTGGGTATATGCCACGTCCTTCCCCATTGGGGAAGGGCTACTCTATGGAGGGTAGCACCCTCCATAGACCGTGGCCTTATATGGCCACATAGTTGGAATGCCAACGAGTTTCTAAAGACTTTCAATGAGGAATTAAATGAAATTAGAATTTTAAAAGGGGGAAAGCAAGGGTTACAAGGGCCAACGTCCCCTAAGCAACACAAGAAACACCTCCCCAATAGGGGACGTTGGCCCTCGTAACCCTTGCTTTCCCCTTTTTAAAATTCTAATTTCATTTAATTCCTCACTAAAAGTCTTTAGAAACTCGTTGTTGGCATTCTAGTTGTGTGGCCATATAAATTTTGATAAACACATATAAGTAAATACACACACACACACACACACACACACACACACACACACACACACACACACACACACACACACACACACACACACATATATATTTGAATATGTATTAATTATATATGTGCATATAATTATGTACAGTATGAAATATATAAATATAAGAGTGAATATTTACGCTTGTGCATGTTTGGTAATTTTTTGATGTAAAATGAATAACTAGTTGAAACCTCATTTTATTTTGGTATTGATAATTTCTGAGTTTGTATGTATGTATGTATGTATATATATATATTTTTTTTCTTATTTGAGATTAAAAAAGTTTTGAATTTAGGAGTGGATAGATTTGAATTTGGTTGGGAGTAACCAAGATTTCTATTCTAACTGGTAAAATTTTGTGTTAGAATTGATTTATTTCTGAATTTTGGTATAATAAATCCATATATATATAGATACATGTGTGTACACTACAATAAAAATAAGGGCAAACTGTAATTCTCTAAAGTGTTTACAATGTTGATTGGAGTGTGCTTTTATTGCAAAATTACACCAATCTGTTTAAATCTTTCAAATGGAGACAAAATGTGGAATATCTTGCATGTACATGGAAATGAGCACATTGCATAAACTTCATTTTATTCATTGAAGTAAAGTAGATTGAAAGAATGAAAAGCATAGTGAATTGTAAAATCAGTTGTGAGTTGTATATTATAAATTATTGTACTTATACAAATTTATTTAAGAATTTGGCAATGAAATATGTTTCATGATAGAATGCTTGTATGTGTAAATGCTTTTAAACTGAAAGTAATTTTATGTGGAAAATGAATTATTTATTTTCTTCATGAGAAACTTTCGAGATAGGATGCCGAATGTGGGCACACAAAGACATTAGTTTATCCTTTTCATAAACTACCATTTTATGTTTTAATGTGTGGCCAAGCAAATTTACCATTGAAATAGATGGATTAATTAAAAATCCTAGAATTTTTATATGTCTCTACCACATCCTACATGCAAGAAATATGTTTTTCTAGTATAGGAATGCATATAGGCATCAAGCATGCATCAAGAGTTCCCTCCTGCTTTAATGTTCTAGGTTGCTAGGCTCCTCATGTAGGGCCAAGGTTTCTTCGAGTTAGAAAGAACATGGGAAGTCATGTACTTTTTGGTTGGGAAAAAAAGGCACCTTAATCACACTCTTGGCCTTAGCTTGCAAGAAGACCAGTTGTGTCGAGGCGGTTGAGGATCATAGAATCTTATATTCTATGGATGTACTCTTGTATTACTTTTTATGGCTTACATAGCCCATTTGAAAATGTAACTTTACTTTGTAATGTATTGAAGTAACATTGAAATAGATGTATTGATGAAATCTCATTGATGTAACATTGAAATAGATGTATTGATGTAAGATTATTGTTGTAACATTGAAATAAATGTGTTGTATTCCATCTTGATACATGAAATGAAGTTCATTATTGTACTTTACTTTTTAACTCTTATAATATATCATGGTATATGCATGATTTACTTTCACTTTACATGGAATGTGTAAAAGTTCTTGAAAACACTTATTAGCATGTGAGTATTCTTTTTCGAGTGTTACACCATAAATATTGGGTCACCAATGGGGGAGTTATGTTGAGATTTGTAATGTTTGAACTCTTTAGTTGACTCAAATCTAGGTAGAAAGGATGCTCTAAGTCTTTTTGGAGAAATGGTGACAATGAAAGATGAAAAGGTGAATGATGTGGGAAGTGATGTTTGCAAACATTTGGGACAACACTTTTGACTTAAGTTTGATTGTTTGATGTTTGGATAAAGGATGCTTATGATCTTTTGAATCTTTAGGATAGACTCATAACCTTCAAGATAAGCTATTCCAAAGATGATAACTAACTTAACCAAATGCATGGAAAATGATTCATTTCACATACAAAGTAGCTATGTTAGGGGTTGTTTTGATAAATGTCTAAGTCCAAAGTGTTGGTGTATTCAAAAAGTTTTGCAAATTTTGGTGAAGTGAAGGATGAAATTTGATATTAAAGGGGTGGATGAAATGTTTCACCCAATGTTGAACTAGAATGAACCTTTGTTTTCCAAGAACAAGGTAGTGAGAAACATGCTATACCTCTAAAGTGATAATACTCCAAGAACTCAATGATTTTGGTAAAATAGGACTCAAATGGTTTTGGAAATAGGACCCAATGATTTTGGATAAAGTAAAAATCAATGGTTTTGGACTCAGTGTTTGTAATTTTTTCATTGTATGATAGTGTGTGTAAGGTTTGGTTGTTGAACGAGAGTGATAAGTCTCCAAATGGTCATGTGGCGTTCAATTTTTTCAATCTATCTTGCTTAAGTGAATTTATTTTACCACAAACACTTGTCTTGATTATGTTTCCAAACTAAATGTTTATGTCAAAAACATCATAATTTTCACAATGTCCATTTTGTGAGAATCATGAGGTTGAAATCATAATTTCCTATTTTGTCTTTGGAGAATATGGATTGAGATATAAGCGAAGATATTTAGAAATCTCTAAGGATATAAATCCTTAGGAAAAGCAGTAATATCAAGGATAATTCAAGAGGTTCCCTCCTTTCAAAGTGTTTGAAATTTTGAGGAAGATAGTGAATGTTTTGGAACCAAGCAATGTATTAAACTAACTCAAAATCATTTACAATCCTAGGATGAAATGGCCATACTTGTTGAGTCCACACTCAAATTTCTCCAAACACTAAGACATTGCAAACAGTTAGAGATTTGGTAACACTAGCTCCCCTCCATGACACACACTTTTTGGGACCAAAAAATCTCAAAATCCTGAAGATCCTAAGATCTTAAGGATTTTTCTATTTCAACAATGAATAGTACAAAGTGGGGCAGCTTCAAAATGATCGCTCTTGCACCAACAAGTATTAAGAATTTTTTATTCTAAACAATGGTTTGTAATAAGGGCTTTTAGTTCAAGGAATACTATGATAAACTCCCTTGAGAGGTCTCCCAACCCCTAAGACAAGGGATTTTCACATCATAAAGATACTAGGGGATAGCTATCACGTACCACTTCCCATTGATCATAATTTTCATTGCAACCATACATTTATATAGTGGTTCAGAAGAGCTTGGATTTAGCTTGTTGTCGCTTGGGTCATTCCCTCCTTTCAAAGTGGGGAGGCAAGCCCTCTAAAGATAAACAATAGCAAGGATGATCATCCCAATTTGCATGAAACAAGGAGAGAACACACCACGCCTTTTCCCTACACTAGCAAGGGGTTCATTTTTAATCTAAATTGAAATATGTAGGTTATTTTGTAAAGTGTTAAGGAATGTTTCTATTTCTCAATATCACTAAGTGGCAGAAGAGAATTGCATACACATTCAATAACACATTTGTAAATCAAAACAAAACAAACACTCATAAATTTTAACCCCTAAAGCTAAGATGAATTCATTTTATGCACCAAATGAAATGCTAAGTTGTCTTGTTCAATTTTAAACCCAAATTACAATGATGAAATGAGGGTCCAATTTTAGTCCCATTTGAGCATTCTTTTTAAGACCCAATTGAAAATTAGTGTGGTCTTAAAGCGTGAAATAAAAAAAATTAAAAATTGGTTTTAATTTCCCCAAAAGTGTCAAAACACTTGTTACAATTAAAGCTAAAATGATAATACTATGCTTTTTTTCTTCAAGTTGTAGTGTCCAAACCTGCAAAACCCAAAAAACTAAAACAAGAAGTTAGAGACATGTTAGAAATTAGATGAAATCAAAAATTTAAAGCACATGTCAAAATTTAAAGAAAATGTGAGGTTGTTTGGTTCAATTTTATCCAAATTTGAAAGATAATTCATTTTATCCTTTCAAGTGTTTGAGAAACACTTTTAGAAAATATGATTATAACAAATTGAGATAATGACAACTTTCTCAAATCTTGATCAATTTTGAAATTGTAAAATGTTTAGGAAAGCTAAACATGAGATCTTGAAAACCCAACAACCTTTCTACAAGATTAGTCATGTAGAATTCATTAAAAATTAAGGAAAATCATGCATTTAAGAGATTAAACCCAATTAAAAATAACAATAATAATAGTAATAATCATGGACAACAACATGAGATAATGACAACTTTCTCAAATCTTGATCCATTTTGAAATCATAATTTTTTTTTTAAAGATAAACATGATATTTTCAAAACCCAACAACATTTCTACAAGATTAGTTATGTAGAATTCATTAAAAATTAAGGAAAATCATGCATTTAAGAGATTAAACCAATTTTTTTTTTAAAAAAACAACATAATTAATCATGGACAACAACTTGAGATAATGACAACTTTCTCAAATCTTGATCAATTTTGAAATCATAAAATGTTTTGGAAAGCTAAAAATGATATCTTCAAAACCCAACAACCTTTACGCAAGATTTGTCATGTAGAATTCATTAAAAATTAAAGAAAATTATGCATTTAAGAGATTAAACCCAAAATTTCTCCAAAAAACACCCAAAACATTAAAGTTCCCCCTCCCTCTAGTTCCAAAACGTGACCAATGACATAGTGAAGGTTAACTACAACCGATCCATACAAATTCAAGGCATATTTAACCCACTAAGCATTAATCCCAATTAGATCATTCACTATAAACAAAGAAAAATAAGCCATTAAAACTAACATTCTAAATCATGAAAGCTTAAAAAACCTCTAATCTAAGACATTGAAACTTATCCTATTGGGGGAGTGTTGTCACATTGATGTGGAATGGCGACCTTTTCCTAATCCCTTGAATAATGAGCTTGTTTCAATCATTTTTATTGAAGAAAATTGATGAAATCATTGATAGATGTGTATGCAATCATGATTTAAAGTGAAATGAATATGATGCAAGTTATTTTAACATGATTTATGCTAATATGATTGATATGGGTGTATGCAAATATACTCTAAATGTATGCAAGCTTAAAAAGATTAAAATCCTAATTAACAAATAAGTTAAATGTATGCATCTATGTTATCATGGAAGCCATTAATGGAAGCTTGAAGCTAATATGCAACTAAAAATGAACTAAAATATGCTAAATGTGAGTAAAGTATGAGTGTGAGTGTGAGTAAATTCAACAACATAAGTTTGCAATTGAAAGATGGATCAATTTGTCTCCAAATAGTGCTCTATTTATAGGGAAGAAATTGAGAAATGAAGGGTTGAGATCAATAAGATCAATCAATAGACAAGGATGAAATGAAGAAGAGGCATGAATCATGGATTCTTATCAATGGGTGAGAATGCAAGATGAGATTTAATCAAAGGTTCTCATTTGTTCCTGTAATGTTGTAAAATTTCACCCCTTGCAATTTCACATTCATTCTTGCATCTACTTTAGTGTCCACTTCCTTAGCATCTTTTGTAGGCTCATTTTAGCCATTGCATCAACCTTTTTCCCTCTTAGGATGCTTGAAAACCACTTTTCAATAGCCACCTTCATGCATTAGCTTTATGTCAAACCTTGTGCTTTTTCCCTTCTCGTCATTTTGTAGCATAATGTGTCTGGACACTAGTGCATTGCACAGACATTTGTGCACCGTGCTAGCATCTTGTGATGTTTCAATGTTCAAATGACCACCTCTAAGCATATTTTCCACTTGTCATGTAATTTTGTCAGTGGTAATATCTTGGGATGCCTTGGAACTGCCTGGTAAGCTTCTTTTTCCTTCTCTTCTCCCTTTAAAAGATCCTTTCAATTCACTTGTGCTTCTAGCTTAATTCCAACTTCTAGCTTCTTTCCAGCCATGTTTAGCATTTTCTCTCTTTTTATTTTGCTTGCATAGCTCAATATAGCTTGTTACAACATCTTCAAGCACTCTCAAGCTCTCTTATCTCTCGCATCTATCTCCCTTGCCTTATGCTTGCGAGCATCCTAGGATTCCACATCCCCTATCTATTGCATCCTTACTTCATGATACAGGTTCTCCTCCTCGAGTGGGGATTTCTTTTATCACCTATATTTTGTGATACAAGTTCTCCTCCTTGAGTGTGATTTTCTTTTATCACTCATACTTGGTGGTGCGGGTTCTACTCGAAGCGGGTTTTTCTTTCACCACACACTTTATCCATTTTGGTTCATTTCTCTCTATCTATTTGGCTATCCGTGGAGGTGGGAACACCAAAATAGGGGTTTTATTGAGGAAAACCCATATACAACCCCAACAATTTCTCCAAATATTATGCACTTAGGTATTGAAGACACTCATTTTTTGGAGGCTCCATTACTTGGGTTTTTCGTGAGCTTCTTCTATCTCTTATTCTCTTAATTTATCATTTGTACTTCATTTTATTTCAGTCTTGTTACATGCTTTGATTTTCCCACATTCTATAAGTTCCTAGAAATCTAATTGCTAGTAGTCACTTTTGTCATTTTCTATGATAAATTCACTTTCTAGTTTGTACGAGATGCTAGCACACCTCTGAGATGGCAAGGTGTTGCATTGACATCCTTATTTTGCATCGCCATCCTTTGGCAAAGAGTCTATCATTATGACCAAAAAATCTTCATGACCTACTCTTTCTAATTCTAGAACTCTCACATTGTTCCTTGAGGTAGTTTAGGGAACTTCACCCCATGAGGCTCTCTAAATGAAGAGAACTTGTGAGTAGAAAATCCCCCTTCTCTACATTTTTGTGAACCTAACATGAAGAACAACTTTTTTTCAAAAACTAGGAATTTATTTACCCTACTTGGTGGGGTTATAACTTTTGACTTGCTTCTCAAAATTCAGAACCATTTGCAACATTGGAAAGATCTCCAAGATGACGAATTTGTGTTAGAAACCAAGATCTGAAATGCAAACTTGAAAAAGCCTTCCACAGAAGAGAAAATCAAAAAAAGAAAAGCTTTGCAAAAGAGGTGCAAATAATTATTATTCAGGAATTCTTAATTACAAGATATGATTTTCTTTATAAAAGAAAAGATGCATAACCCTAATCTTATCTTGAGCAACAAGATAGCTCAACAAGATAAGGATAAGAATTAATTAACCTAGGAATTAAATATTACCTAAGTAAAGTTATGCAAATGCAATTAAATATTAATTACACTAATGCCCCCCCATAAGTGCAACTTAGGGAGACTAATAAAGCATGCACCTAAAACTAAGATGAATGCAAGAAAGTATTAATGAATGGGTCCCGACAACAAGGCCTAATCAAGTACCCATGTACAAATGCAATAATGAGGTAGAGAAGGAAAACCAAGTGGGATAAAAACCCCCTACAATGAGATGAATGCTATAAAGAAGCACTGGAAGAACACTATGGAGTAACATTGGAACCACAATCTGACAAGCAAGGAAAGATACTTTTGTCTACAACTGAAACCAAAAATAAAATTATAATAATGTGACAGCAGACCCAATGCCACGAAACACTGGAAAACTCACAAACTAGAACAACCCTAGAATCTGTGAAGCAACAGTAGATGAAATGATGACAGAATCTGGAAACAGTATATCTCAATGCCGATGTCGAACTATGACTAAAACTCTTCCATAGGAAGGAGTACCATAAAGACTCTAGAACATTAACCATAAAAGCATGGCCCTCAAACTGAGAAGGATCTGAACCAATGCGGATCAAGAAACATAATCTCTCAACTAAAGTGTGAATCGATGTGAATCTGATATGTGTCAAGCAAGAGCAAAAAAGTGGCCAAATGAAACTAAGAAACTAGATAACCCATGCGAGTTGCCAACAAATCAAGATGAAGATTAAAGTGCATACACACGCTAACCAAATTATTATGCAAGAAACCCCCCTAATGGAACTTTATCTCAATTCATTTATTACAATAACCCAATGATTGTAAAAGGAGAGAATGCTAAAAGTTCATAAGCAGAAAATAAGATGATGTGGTACTAAAATGAAGTGCAAATATTCAAGTTTCAGCTTTCCAACTGCCAAAAAATCCAAGTAATCTCCAAAACACCCATCGAGACAAATCTAGAATAATGATAAACTTGGGACAGATACAGAAAAAAATGCATGGACAGAAAAATAGAGTTCCTCAATACCTTTCCAACACTGTAAAGAAGACGAAAAATCAGAGATAGTGGAAAAAATTTATGAGCTCGGAAGCCATAAATTAACATCTGACTTAAAACAGCAATAAATGTAGTTAAACATAAAAATACTAAAAAATAAACTCCACCACTAGAAAGTGCTCGGAACCAGCTTTTTGGTGACATCTCGTTTGCCCGATTTCAATACCGTATGCCCAAGTTATGCAAAAAAGAAAAAAGGTGCTCCTTTAGGGCAAATCAGGGCTAGGAGGGGGCTTGGAGCACTGTACGGCCGCTGATGTCATTCGGACATTAGCACATCACAAGAAAAAATTTGATGGCCTGGAGGCTGTCGGGGAAAAAGAACAGCTCCCTGCAAAAATTTGACTGTCGTCGGGAATATGCTACAGCTACCGAAATATTCTCATGGAATCTAAAGATTCCTTGCTAATTTTCCATCAGTATTTGTTTTTGCATGGGCCGAGTGAGTTTTTTGACAACCACTAGAATATACCTGGGAATATTCCCCAGTAGCGTTGGATTGTTTTTAAGGCCGGCCGAAGTTTGGAATGGCCGATGACTTTCTGCCACCAGTGGTGGGCAGTTGCCGCCGGCAGAGAAAGAGGGGCTCGTAGCTGGTACGACCAGGCTTTCACAGTGCAAACCCTGCGAGGGCTTTAAAGCCTTTTGTCCTATCCAAAAAAACTTTTGCATGATTTTTTTTTTTATATTTTGTTCTTTTATTTTGATTTTCGAAAAAAACAAAAAACTAATGAATTTTTTTTTATGGAGGAAAAAACATTGAAAAAAACCTAAATTTTTTTTTCTGAAATGCTTGCACAGGGGCCGTACACAAACCGTATGCCCTCTGAAACAATTTTTTTTTTCCTTAGAAGCTCCCAATGCCAAAATAGGATGTGTTATATGTCAATTTTCATATCTCGGATGCTTTGAATCTGATGGCGAGGTCCAATCTGCCTGAAAACTCACCAGAAGCTTCACAACTCCTAAATCTAGAAAATCTTCAAACCCTCATAACTTTGGCATAAAATGTCAGATTCAGGTGAAACAAAAATCGATCTTGACTTTTTTGATAGCCCTGGACTTGAAAATGAGCTCAAATTTCCTCCAACATGTGCCAAAAGTGTCCATGCAAGAGCACCCAAATAGAGAGACAATCTCAAGGTTTGAAACCCTCGAGGAATCCTGAACGAACTCTGCAATGATTTTCTCCAAAAAATATGAGAAGGGTTTGCAAATCAAAGCTCCGATACCATGTTAGAAACCAAGATCTGAAATGCAAACCAAAAAAAGCCTTCCACAGAAGAGAAAATAAAAAAAAGAAAAGCTTTGCAAAAGATGTGCAAATAATTATTATTTAGAAATTCTTAATTACAAGATATGATTTGCTTTATAAAATCAAAGATGCATAACCCTAATCTTATCTTGAGCAACAAGATAGCTCAACAAGATAAGGATAAGAATTAATTAACCTAGGAATTAAATATTTCCTAAGTAAAGTTATGCAAGTGCAATTAAATATTAATTACACTAACAATTTGGTCCCTAAAATATTGTGCCTTTGGTAGCCAAATTTTAGGGACTAATGCAAGTTTCAACCCCAAATTATGTTCCGAAGACCTCCAAAAATGCAAATTACTAGAACCTAGAAAATATTGAAAAAAATATGAAAATCTGAATTTCTAGTTTTTCTTAGTTCTATTTCCAAAATGAATTTAATATCCTCTTTTGTGAGTTTAGTATCTAATTATGTTCAAAAATTTAATGATATTCCATTTCATGCATGTGATGGTGACTTGACTTTATCCATGTCACTCAACATCTTTGATCCTTCTCATGAAATTCCCCTTGCATCGGAGGATATTTTGTTGCAAGAAGATGAAATCATTGATACTTTTCTTAACATTACTCTACCATCTCTTGATTCCAATGCACTCCATTTTGGAAATAATGCATTTGTGAATGATGAATCTCTTATTCCTTTCAATACACTCTCCTCTAGAGATGTTGCATTTGTGAATGATGAATCTCATCTTTGTTCTAGTGCACTCTCTCCTAGAGATGATGCATTAGTGAATGATGAATCTCCTTCCACATTTGATTCTCCCCAAATCGATGTTGAGAATATGTCTTCAAATAATTATTCCACTAGTTGTGATGAATTTGGAAATGTTATCTATATCTTTGCTTCCCCTCAAAGGCCTAAGAGACGGGTCATTTATCTGACTCTAGCTAGTCCTCCTAAAAGGGCTTGTCCTATTAATGGTGTTCCATTTGATAGTGACTCTCCTCATATTTCTAAGGCTCCATCTTATAGAGTGGTAGCCCATACTTATAAGAATAGAATGAATAAACAACCAATCCTTCTTGAAGCTCCTGAACCTATAACTAAAGCACCCAGTGATTACAATCTTGTCGAGCAACTTCAAGTTACTCCGACTAAGATCTCACTATGGGACTTGTTTCAATCTACTCTAGTTTATCAAGGTATGCTTTAGGAAGCCTTGCAAAAGATTCTATTTCCTTCTTCTATTAGGACAAATGATGTTGATACATTAATAGCTCATATTCATGCGGATTCATCAAATATTGTGTTCTATCTGCAAGAGCTCCCATCTCCAGAAGTACAGAAGCAAGAAAATCCTCTAATGATTGTAGTTAATATTAATAATATCAATATTAGATGTCTAACATAGGAAAACATGCAAGTTCAAGCAATACAATTCAATAAACTTAAATCTAACCTACACTATCAACAAAGAACAATGGAATGTAAAAGCATAAATAATAAAATGATCTCACTAAACATCTATGTAATTCTATGAATAACCTCAATTGGACTTCTCCATTTTTTCGTTGTATGATAATTTCCCTCAGATTTCTCTTAAGTGTGCAAGTATAGCCTCATGATAGTGTTATTAGCAAAACATTGAAGATTCTAAAGTTGATTTCTTCCAAAAGTCATAATATTTCGGGAGGAGTAACAATGATGAAGATAAAGCCAATTTATAGACAATATGATTCTTGAATGACAAGCTTAGATTTAAATATAGACCGATGATTAAGATTGAAAGATGTGACATGCATTGATATTAGTTTCAGTAATAACACGAGTGATAAAGCATAAAAGGTGGGGATTAAGATTAAGTAATAATTTAATCTTTAGTTGAGACTATTTGAAACTCAAAAGGATAATGATTGCATGTAAAGGCTAAAGATTAGCATAGAGGAAATGGCATGTTAGAATGCACAAATTAATTAATGAAATAATTAAAGTTATTTAATTAATATAAGTTTGGATGAATAAGATAGGAATAAATCTAGATAACTAACTAATTTACCCAAAAAGTTTGTTCGTCAGAAACAATCAAATATTAAATCAGGAGATGACTGACTAATCAAATTAAATCTCGACTTAAGTGGTAAATGACTAATTAGATAACAAAGAGATTATCTAATTATGCCAAGAATAAGCCTTTTTATGAATTAAATGATAATTTAATGTAACATTCAAAATTTGAGGATTAAATTAAATAAATAAAAATTTATTTAATTAACTGGAGAAAAGGTTAAAGAATAATTAAATAATTAAATAATTTTAAATGATTATTTAAAGTTTCATAGAAATAGTTTATTTAATTTTAGAAAGAAGATAAATTTAATTAGCAACGTAATTAAATAAATAATATTTATTTAATTAATCAAGGAAGAATAAAGGTAAGAGTGAATTAATTAAATGTATCAAGAAAAAAAGAGTGAATTAATCAAATAATTAAAGTTATTTAATTAATAGAAGACAAATGACTTTAGAAACTAATTAAATAATTAACATTATTTAATTATGAAAATGAAGATAAGAATTATGATGAAATTAGAGTTGCAGGCCTAAGACAATTTTTAGTATCTACATTTTTCCCCTCTTTGAGATAATGCAGTTTATCGCATTGTGTCAAAGAAAAAGATATGTCCCCATGAAATTAGGATGAGGAAGGATGACGAGGAAGTAGTGGTATGCCCCCTTAGGAGGACAAGTGGGTTCAAAGAATAGGAATGTGCTCTTGAAATGGATGAGAGAACTAGAAGATGAAGGACAAAAAGGATAGAGGAACATAGATAAGGGTGGTGAAGATGCAGAAAAGAATAAATGTTAGAGTGGGAAAAATTAATAATAGCATACCTGGATGTTAGTACTAGAAATCTTCAATGTTTTTCCAAAAAATAATAGGCTTTTCATTAATCATAATTGGGCATTAAATGATACAAATAAATAACAAACACCATGATATGAGATAAACTAAGGTGTGCAAGGTCATCCACCTGCTAAAAATAGACTGTCGTACAAAAGGATTGTCCTAACTCATAATACTAAGGGAAAAGCTGCCCTAGTCTTTTTATCAAGACAAACCACAAACAACAATCAAATAAAATATGAGTCATGAGACATCATTACTCCTCTAAATCTGTAATGGGACATCCTCGAGGAAGCTAGTAACCTGACTCAAAAACAAAGCCAAAAGACAATCGACAAACAACAGTCAAAGAAAAAAAAGAGTCTTGAGACATTCTTGCTTCTCTAAATCCTTCATGGGACATCCTTGAGAAAGCTAGTAACAGGATTCAAAGACAAAGCCAAAAGAAAAGATAAGACAAAACAAGCCACAAATTCAAGAGCCAGTAATAATATTAGCCAAAATTTGATCTATTTGTTGTTTTAATTGTCTAGGTTGATAAGATGACTATTTGATAAAGCCTAGTTTTAGGAGGGACACATACCATATAAGACATTGAGTTTGGTTTTGATTGTGTGACTATCTATATAAGGCAATGAAAAAGCTTGGTTTTAGAAAGACACGTATCGTATAAGACATTGAGTTTGATTTCAATTTTATAACCACCTTTATAAGGCAATGATGATTGTTTGACAGTGTCTATTTTCAGGAAGGACACATCTTTTATAAGACATAGGTTTATTTTGTTCTAGTTATTACTTTGGTAATTTTTTTGTTTGACTTGATGACCTTGTTGATTTGTTTGTCTTGTTGATGTGTAACTTTTCTTAATGTTCTGAAAAATGTTTGTGTTTGATACTAATGTGTACTAATGTTGACTTATTTTGACTAATGCAACAAAGCCTAAAGGATTAACCTAGTGTGGCCTCGGGGGTTCATCAATTGATGGCCTTGCCTACATTATACACACAGAAACCTCATAGTTCAACTAGACTTTGACTGACAAAAATGATTGAAAAAAAATTGATTTATTTGAAGATATATGATGTGTGTGACAGTGAATGTGACAAACCCTAATGGATTGACCTAATGTGACCTTAGGGGCTCATCAATTGATAGCCTTGCCTATGGTATGCATGCAGAGACCTTGTAGTTTGACATGAGCAATGACTTTGTCTTATAGATGAAGGATTGAGTCATGATTTTGTATAGCCAAACCTAAAAACAAAAGAATAGCCTAATTCCTCGGGGGCACATTGACATATGGCCTTGCCTACGTCTAGTTGTAGAGGCAATGTAGTTTGACAATGATAAAGACTGACTAGTGCAGCTGGCTCTAACTCTATTTTTTTATTTTTGACATGTTTTTGATATTTTTGTCTTTTTGAATTTTTTTTTTTGAAGTTTTATGATGTTTTTAGATTTTTTAAGGACATTTTGTGATATTTTTGGATTTTTTTAGGACATTTTGTGATTTTTTTGGGTTTATAAGGATCATGAAAAATGAAGGTGAATAATTCCTATAAGCAAGCGAGCAAGCATGCATAAGAATCGAAGGAAAACCATGATCTTGCCTCTAGTCAAGCTGAAAACTAATTGATAGGTGATGAGGATGATGACGATGTTGCTTGACATGGGAAGGACACATCTCGAAACAACATGAGGATGACAATAATATGACTAAAGGATCAAGGTTTGTAGCAAGGCTAGAAACAAAGCTAAGGAATGTTTTGAATGATTTGCTAGGATGCATAGAAAGATTGTATGGATTGGGCTTGTTGCATTTGGAATGAATTTTCAAGATTGGATGGGATGATGGAAGATCCTTAGACCATTGATAAGGGAAAAACCAAGGCATGCGATAGGTATGAATAGATGATGGGTGGCTTTGGTAAAAGATAAGTGACGAGGATTTTTGGCTAGAAAAAAATATCATATGGTCTCCAAGGACTATGTCATATAAGGATAACTATTTTTCTTCAAGGTATGGGTTTGGAAAATGCTATGAAGGCTATCACATGATATTTTATGGATAGTGTATGACCAAAGGATAGACATGTCAAGAGTGTTCCAAAGCATGATTTATGTTTGTACCCTAGTCCTTATCAAGATAAAAGTAGGTGGGAAAATGGATGTGAATGGTAGGGCTTAGATGGATAGATGAAAATGTCATAATAAATATTATACAAAGGGTATGAGAGATGAGACAACTTTCCCCCAAGTGTAATGGTCCACATAGATAATTTCTTACACAATGTTTGTTTGATAGGTTTTCATCATGGGACTTATCCAAAGCACCAAAAGAATGGTTTTCACTATTGGATGAAATTTTTCTCCTAAATCTTTTTTTTTTGTTCTTTTTGGTGTCACCAAGATGCCTGTTTGCTAGGTTTTCATCAAGGTGACAATTTTTTTTATTTTTTCATTTTTTTTTTGTATTTTTATATTTTCTAGATGACCTTGAGGATTTAAATGATCATTGATCATGTTGAATCCGTTAATGGTGTTGATGTAGAGACTGGAGCCATGATATGCCAATAATTACTTTTATGAAGTAGTTTCATTATCAGGATCATAACGCTTGCATATAATTGATTGATGTCGTTGTGATCCTTGTTACTAGAGTTGGCCTTATAAAAATACAAACATCATGATAGAGTGCCATGAGAGTCTTTATAATAAAGAGTTGTTGCCAAGGTACTATGGATTTGTGATGTAGGATTTTTAGACTTTAGGTGAGATGTAGAATTATGACAGATGATGGTAGACATGCTTGGCAATTTAGATGTAGGAATTTTCATTTGCCAAACTTGGGGTGATGGATGATGGAGACTGGATTTCGAACTGGGATAATGTTTGAAACCATGACTTTTATATTCCTTGTATGATGACCATTTTAAAGGAGGTGGACATTTATTATATGTGGGAGTCCTCTTTTCTTGTGGTTCCACATTTTGATTGACTTTTACTTTTCAAATATATTTTTTTCTTTACCCATTTTTCTTTGGGATCCATTTTAACATTTGTCCACTTGGATTTTTGTTTGATTCAATGGCCTTTGACGTTTTATTTTGAACTCTGGATTTGTAATAATTTTCTTTTAACTAGTTTCAAATGGAAGGTTTAAGATATTGGGAATGATGGGGTATGGTGTGGATGGAAGGAGTGTTGGCAACAACCTTATGACAAGGGCTACTCATGTCCCCTATTTTGATGTTTTTATTAGATAAAGTTTCCCCCAATATTGAGGAGGTACCAATAACGTCATTAGATTCTCTGACCGAGGAATAGCCAAGACCTTGATATCTAAGATTTTCATAAACTTGTATTAGTTCTCAAATTCCTTGCTCATGTATGCCTAGTCATCTTCCTTGATACTGCATGATTTGACATATTCTCTTTGAGATGGGGTATTTGTTGTTTTGAAAGCAAGATGCTAACCCATCATTGTGTATGTGGAGACTATTACTTGGAATATTCTCATATGCAAGAAAGCCTACTCTAACAAAGATAGATGATCGTAGTTGATAAGATGTCATTTCATTGACATGTGGGATAAATTTTTGATTAACATCTTTGGTCTAATTTTGTGACATCATATTAAAATGATTCTATCAGTGCTTCCAGTTCAATGTCAAAATATCTTTATGGTCATTGTCATAGAGTCCAGTGAATTTAGCTATAGCTTGATCATTTTGAAATATGTCTAGAGTAGGAGACTCTTGTTCTAGAGAAAGATCATCTATGTGTCCAAAGGAGGCAAGTGTCTCATTTTGGGAAATAGATGTGTTTGGTACTTGGATATGATTAAATTCAAGTGTTTGATCATGAATGGCATAAAGGTCAAGGGGTGGATCATTTTGGAATTCTTTCTCAATAGTAGTGTCTTGATCAAAGATGGGTTTGTCTTGAATGATATGATTGGGAATGGAATCTTGATCAAGGATAGGTGTATTTTGGATGCCATGATTATCTAGAAGGACTTCTCGGATGGAATTAAAGATAGGGTCATGAGATAGACTACTTTGATCTTGACATGAAGGTGAAGCCATAATGTCATGCTTTGGACTTTCCATTTGACATGTATCCTCAAGTTTAGTAGATGGGATGTGACTTTGGAGACCATGACTAGATGTATTTTCATGACTAAATGTAGATTGAGATGGAGTGGCTTGGAAGGGATTAGTGGATGAAGGACTAGGATAGGACATGGAGGCTTGGAAGGGATTAGTGGATGAAGGACTAGGATAGTACGTGGAGGCTTGGAAGGGATTAGTGGAAGGTTGGTTTCCCTTGTCAAGGTTAGGATAGGTATGACTAATAGATGTTTGTCACAAATTAATGGCAAAGATTGTGTCAAGTGACTCTTGATAGTGAGGGTAGATGGTTGAATGACAAATTAATGGTTTCTGTTGCAGGCTCAGAGCATTCAAGGTGCAGCCGAGGTAGCTCAATTGAACACGACAATAGGATCGGAATGAATGTAGTAGCTGAAGATATCTGAAGAGGGCTTCCTCGGAGAGGACTCTTCACCGTCATGGACACGCAAGGGGCTTCAGCATTTATTTCGATCAAAATATCTGAGATAGATCTTTTTATAAACTGGGATATTTTTGTAAGCCCTAATGGGCCAATATCAATCTCTATATAAGGCATTTTTGCCTTATTTGTAAACAGTTTTGATTGCACACTCTAAAGAGTTAGTGATTTTTGATCAATCCTTTCTCAGTCAATGTATGTTTTCTGTAACTCAACTAGAATCCTGAATACAACATAGAATTTACCTTGAAATTTCATGTTCATATTGGTATTGATTCTCATTTCTATATCTTTCTTTTACACATGCAAGTCTATAACTATGTTTTCACATTTCTGCATTTGTATCTTAAGGTTGTGAAATTGATCTTTCCTTCCCAAGGTGTATGTGTGGACCAAACCTATTAGGACTAAAGCATTTAATCAGAAAGAGGTTGTTCTGGGTATGTAAATCAATTGAATTCAAGCTTTCAAGTGTTTGTTTTTCCATGTTCATTTCATGATTTCTCATTAATACGATGTATCACCATAGGTTTAGTTTCCATTTTTATGCATTTCTTCCCTCTTTCCTCTCAAAGAAGCAATAGTTTAGGTGATACCCAAAGGATGCCAGCCTTCTCTGGAGGTTCACTTCAATCATAGGTGACCCACAGCCTTGGAGTGATCCCATATTGCTCTAGAATGCTCAGTTTCTTATAAAATTTGCAAAAGGTGCAATTCTAGGAGACAACAGTTTCTGGCATGCCTGGTGGGACAAGAATTTGTTTTAACTACTAGTTGGGTATGCAACCAGTGAATTATAAGACTTTATACAAACCTTTTTGCATACCTGGTGACTCCACAAAGAGGAAGAATTCCAAAAATCCACACCTTCCATAGTATATGAAAAGAGTTTGAACAAGAAGTAGCTCAGGCCCTTTTGAAAACTTGCAGTTGTCACCACCAAGAAGACAAGGCAGGGTTGAGGAAAGGTAGAGAACAACAATCATCCATTCTAGGAGAACTCAGTCCACTCCTCCACCTGTAAGGTCTCAGTTTGTTGCACCAACAAATCCATATCAGATACCTTCAATGGCCGCTCCAAGGAATCAACCTTTTGTTGCTTTCAATGAAGGGAGTCCTTTGAACTTGGTGCAACATAATGATATTCCAATGGCAGCCTTGAAGAGTCTGCCAATTTTCACAGGAGAAGATCAAACTACTCCCATTGAACATTTGAGAGATGTGGCTTCATTATGTGGAGTCCACCACATAATCGAAGAGGATGTTGCAGTGAGATTGCTAGTTGCTTCACTAAAAGGAAGAGTTGTGCAGTGGTACAGGAGCCTACCGGTCAGTTCAATTACAAGAAGGGATGATTCTGGGGAGAAATTGTATAAGTAATTCCAAGACAGGTCTGACAACTTGTCTTTATTGGAGCAACTGACTACGATTAAGAGGGCTCCGCAAGAGTAGATGAACGACTTCAACTTCATATTTCAAAGAACTTGGGATGGAATCCCTGCAACGGTGAGGCCACCTCTAGAGTATGCATTCCTATACTTTTTGAGAGCTCTAAACAGTGATATAGTTGTCATGATACAGTCAATGGGAGGAGTGTCCCTACCAGATGCCTTTGAAATAGCTATTAGAGCTAAAAATAGCTTAATACAAGCTGGTAAGCTTGCTCCCAGGCCACCAATGCCTTCCCAAAATTCATGCAAACATCCCTTTGCAAATACCTCCTTTCACACCTCTACCAGCTGTACCAGCGCTACCGGCTATTGTTCAAACCATTGACAAGCAAGAAAGTGTTGCTTCAAGCTCATCAAATGAATTACAAGAGATCAAAAGTCTCTTACAGAATTTTGGCAACAAGTTGGTGAACTTGGAAAAGTAATAGACCTATTCCAGGCCTTATCAACAGCAAAATCAGGCCTCAAGTCAGCCTTTTCAAGGTCAACAACAACAATTTCAAGGGAATAGACAGCAGTATCAGGGCAATTATCAGGGCCCAAGACAGAGTGTAAACACAAGGCCTTTTCAGGCCTATGCTCCAGCACCTGTTAGTGCAATCAGGGACTTGGTTCCCACTCAAAACAATTTAGCAGCTGATTATGAGTGGTGCTACCCTTGTAACCAGCCTCATAATCAAGCCACTTGTTCAAATGGACTCATCAATCAAGCACTGATGGTACAAAATACTTCAGGTTCACAGCAGAGTGCATGCAATGACGCATCTTCACAACATCAGGACCAATTCAACAATGATACAACCCTGCTTAATTGGCAAGGTCAAGAATTCTGCAGGTTGAATGAAGATAACTCTCTAGTTGCAGCTAACGCTAGGGAAAAGAAGAGAGCATTTGAGCTTGACCAAGTAGCTGATAAAGGAAGGGCAACAACTGTGGAACCATCTACCTCTCGAGTGACTAGTGGTTGGCAAAGAGATCAGCAACTCCCAAACAAGGAGCAGCCACGCTTACAAGATGATCATACTGGCGTAAAGGCACATAATAAAAACCCAATTACACCTTTTAATATTCTTGATAGCATGAGAAGGATAAATGTAACCATGTCTATGTGGGATTCTTTAGTCATCCCCGGTCAAAAGGATATGTTACAATCAGCCCTATCAAGTTTGAAAATGTCTGATGAATCCGAGCCCCCAATAGGTCAGGTTAGAGCCGTGTTAACAAATGATTCTTAGGGAAATGATCAACAGCCTTGCATAGAGAATGAAAAAAGAGTTAAGCCATCTCCTTTC